>OY743183.1:41324844-42556090 GCA_963555705.1 Ligustrum vulgare
CCATCCAGGGTTGAAGGTATTGGAGTATGGATTGTACTGTTGTCTCTGGAACGGAAAACCCTCTACAGCATTCGCTTGTTCACCATTTCCGTCTTTCAACACCAGACACGCGTCTGTTGGATGCCCAAGATTTGCACATATCCCACAGGTCTTGACATGTTGTAACTTCCCTATAGCAAGTTGTTTTACAAGATCTGTTAGTTCAAAAAGTTTAATTTCAATATTGGAACTACTGACCTCATTTATGCGCCGAACTTGCGTATCCCTGTTGGAGTTGAACTGTTAAGTGTTCTCAACCATATTGGAGACTAAAACCCATGCTTGTTCCGGTGTCTTGTCCATCGGTGCACCTCCGCTTGCTGCATCTATTGACCTCTTGATCACAGCAATACTAATTTTTACTGAGATTTGAACAAACAAGATTAACTCGCAAGTTCGAATTGTATTCAATGAAGAATAGAGTTTGAAAGCAATTTGCCTCACAATAATATCAATAATAGTCTACCCTAATAATGAAAATTACATCCCTTTAAATAGGGTCAAATCTAGCTTTAGGAGTCCTAATTCAACTAGGAAGGAAATTGCTCAAATATGGAAAGAAATAAAAATTAATAGAAAATTAAGGATTTCACGCGTATTGATAGTTACGGCCGTGAGACTTAATTTACGGCCGTAAGTCCACAGTTACGGCCGTAAGACTGAACTTTTCGCAATTTCAGCAGTGAACTCGTTACGGCCGTAAGCATTATAGGGTTGCGTCCGTAATTTTGAAACTTCACAACTTCCTTCGACAGCTTGAATGAGGTTGATACACTCGTCGTCTTGACTAGTCTCCAACACGGAACTTGCTTCTTTTGCAGCCACGAACATAGTTTTGACCACCGTTTCTTGTACTAGTTTGTCTATCGCTTCTTTGGCCCTCTTCGTTTGCAGTCGAGTCATTGGCCCTCCTTTGATTATCAACAAATCTTTGCGAGGACTGGTACTCGTGATCTGGATCACATCATCCCCTCCCTATTTGAAAGGATTTGACCTCGAATCTGTACTTGCATCAAACGGCGATAGATCAGAAACATTAAACGTAGCTGAAACATTATACTCACCAGGAAGATCTAGTTTATAGGCATTGTTGTTGATCCTTTCAAGCACTTGGAATGGACCATCTCCTCGCGGTTGTAGCTTTGATTTACGTTGTTCTGGAAATCGCTCATTCCGCAAATGTACCCAAACCCAATCACCGGGTTCAAAGATGACGCGTTTTCTTCCTTTGTTAGCCTGCGATGCATAATATTCATTTTTTTTTCAATTGCCAACCTCACCTTGTCGTGGAGTGATTTAACCATCTCGGCCTTTTTCTTTCCATCCAAACTTCAAGATAATGCATCCGCCACCATATTTTCCTTACCTTGTTTGTACAGGATGACATAGGGAAAGGTTTCGATGAACTCTACCCACCTTGCATGTCTCTTACTCAGCTTAGCTTGACCCCTCAAATGCTTCAAGGACTCATGATCAGTGTGAATTACGAATTCCCGTGGCCACAAATAATGTTGCCATGTCTCCAAAGCCCGCACAAGTGAGTACAACTCCTTGTCATATGTGGGGTAATTAAGAGTAGCCCCCTTTAGCTTTTCACTAAAATAAGCTATTGGCCTTCGATCCTGCATTAAAACAGCTCCAATACCTAGCCCTGAGGCATCACATTCAATCTCAAAAGCCTTGTCAAAGTTGGGGAGTGATAAAACTGGTGCTTTACACAACATATTTTTGATGGTCTCAAATGCATGCTCCTGTTCTACATCCCATTTAAAACCTACACTTTTTTTGACAAGCCATGAAAACTTCTAACCTCAGTTATGCTTCTAGGTGTTGGCCATTCTTTAATAGCTTTGACCTTTTCCTCATCTACTTCTATTCCCTTTGCACTAACCACATAGCCAAGAAACACAGATTTTTCCATGCAAAACCTACACTTTTTAAAATTAGCAAAAAGTTGTTCTTTCCTCAACATCACAAGCACACACCTAACATGTTCTACATGCTCTTCTAAACTTTTACTATACACAAACATATCATTGAAGTAAACTACAACGAATTTACCTATAAATGCAAGTAAAACATGATTCATTACGCTCATAAAAGTGCTAGGTGCATTGGTAAGTCCAAACGGCATAACTAACCATTCATACAAGCCATAACTAGTTTTAAAAGCAGTTTTCCACTCATCGCCTTCCCACATGCGGATTTGGTGATATCCACTTTTAAGATCAATTTTACTAAATATGCTAGAGCCATGCAATTCATCCAATATATCATCTAACCTAGGAATAGGATGACGATACTTTACCGTTATGTTGTTGATGGTTCTACAATCAACACACATTCTCTAAGTCCCGTCTTTCTTTGGCACAAGTAATGCAGATACGGCACATGGACTCATGCTCTCCCTTATGTACCCATCAATTCCTCTACTTGCCTTTGAAGCTCCTTCGTCTCCTCGGGATTACTTCTATAAGCGGGCCGGTTTGGAATGACTGCTCCAGGTACAAAATCAATCTGATGCTCAATACCTCGAATGGGTGGCAACCCACTAGGAATATCCTCCGGAAATACATCGTCAAATTCCTGCAAGAGAGAAATAGCCAAACTAGAGAGGGATATGTTAGTTTCCTCAAGGGAAAGGAATGACTCCTTGTACAACAAAAGGACCATTGGTCGATTTTTCACGAAAGCCTTCTTGATTTCACTATATTTTGCATAGAAACTCACTTTTGATTTTTCTTTTCTGACACTCTTCGCTCCTTCTCTTTTTTCTGAGGTATGTACCCCAACTTTTTTTTTTCTCTCACCTCTCTTTTTTCTGGAGTCGTGGCTCCAACCCTCTTTTCCTCTCCTTTTTCTGAGGTCGTGGCATCCACTCTCTTTTTCTCAAGTTTCCTCACCATTTGTTCTTCATCATTTTTCAATTTAACTTGATCTGCATAAACTTGTGATGGTGTCAATGGTGTAAGTGTAATATTTCTCCCATCCTTGGTAAAACTATATCTATTTTTATACTTTTCATGTATCACCTTCCTATCATATTTCCAAGGCCTACCCAAAAAAATGTGCCCGGCTTGCATAGGAACCACATCACACATCACTTCATCCATATAGCTACCAATCGAAAAATTCACTAACACCCTCATATTCACCTTAATTTCACCACTATCATTTAACCACTGAAGTCTATAAGGTGATGGATGCTTCAACAATGGTAATCCTAATTTCTCAATTAGTGTGGTACTAGCAACATTCGTACAACTACCACCATCAATAATCATACTACATACCTTGTCTTGGACGTGACACCGTGTATGAAATATGTTCTCCCTCTGTTGCTCCACGTCATCCACGTTGACTTGAGCACTAAGGGCTCGCCTTGCTACTAATAACGATCCGTGCTCCCCGGATAACAATTCCTCATTATCACTAGCTTCCTCCAAAGCGGGTATGTCGCTGTAGTCCTCTTCATCGCTGCCACTTTCCCAAGCTCCTTCCGCTCGTATGGTAATGAAACTTCTATTAGGGCATTGAGAAGCCACATGTCCTCTTCCCAAACATTTGAAGCATTGGATATCTCTATCCTAGATGGCTGAGGTTCCCCTTTGTGTGGAAACTTGTTAACGGACTCCTCCTTTCCCTTCGGTACCTCAATCTTCCCCTTCGAAACAGCCCTAGCTCCTTTATTTTTCCACCATGGCTTCCAAGACGGATTAGAATTCGAAGAACCCGACTGATACTTAGCTGTCCCTTTTCTCTTCAATTGCTTCTCCACTTTCATGGCCATATGCAGTAGGGGTGTAAACGGTTTGGTTTGGGCGGTTTTTGATAATTTTTTAAACCTAACCATTTAAAGCAGTTTGACGTTTTTCCAACCCAAACCAAACCATTTTTTGCGGTTTGGTGCGGTTTTAAACCGCGGTTTGCAAATGAAATTAAAAAAATATGTGTAGTTCGTTTTAAAATAACTATTGAAATAGACTTTTGAATTAATACATCAAAATTAATTATAAATTACCCTACAACAATACAACATTACAGATTTAACACTTACAAAATTAAAACATATGGGCAAACAACTTCTAAGATAGATACAAAGGCACAATCACAAACAAATTATCACAATAATATCAAAAAAAAATCTAATAGATAACACAAAAGCAAAAACTAGCGATCACAACATTACAAAATAGATTTAGTGATTCCAAAATAGACACAAAATAAGCAACTTCCATTACAATTATAAAATGTTTAGACAAATGATAGCTTCCTTTGACATTGTGTAATGCTCCAGCTCTTCAATTTTTGATACCATGTCTCCCTACATTTTACATACCGAAAAAAAATTATATTACAGTTGACTAGCAATCAAAGAGAAGCACAAAACATAGAATTGAACTAGCTAAAGTATACTAAACTGTCATATTCTAGTTCAATTTTTTATTGGTGCAATATTTTTGCTACTACACATGATTCATCTTCATGCCAAAAAAATAAAAATAAAACAAGAACAAATGAATTCATAAGTTCCAACAAAAATGGAATGCATAAAATTGAGAAAATGTATTGAAAAGTAAATATCATATTACCTTCAACTGCTCTCTCGGAGTCATCGAATGCCTGAACCTCCTCCAAATATTGACGCAGCACTATTGGTTCTTTGTTTCTATGCATCCAATTCTTCGTGCAAATAAGTGCCTCAACCATCTTTGGACCCAACGAACTCCTAAAAGAATCAAGAATTCGAATGCTTGTGGAGAAAGCTAATTCAGAAGCTACTGTGGATATCTGAATGGCGAAGACATCTTTGGCAATTTGGGAGATAATCTTATACTTATGAGTATTCAATTTCCACCAAATTAGTATGTCAAACGGCTCATCAGTCAAATGTTCACAACGATCATTCAAGCAATCCACCAAATCATTCTTCTCAACTTGAGCTTCCCGCAAGAGTCATGCTTTAAAAATTGAAGAAATTGGCCTAGAACTACATGCATGTAGTGTCGTAGTGATGAAGTTGGACTACTAGTTTTAGCTGCTTCATTACATTGAGTACTAAGTGGAGCCATCATGTCCCTATACCACTCATATAACCTATGAAGTGTGCTTTCAACCTTTTTTAACAACATCTTTGCGATCTCCACATCGTATATAAGTTCAAATCCAACTTTAAGCAATTCCAACTTGCATCTTGGGTCAAGGACGGTTGCAATGAACAATAACTGATTGAACTTCTCAAGATTGCCCCAATACTTATCATATTTCCTTCGCATACTTATTTCCATAGAACCCATCAAACTAGTTGGCTCTTTTGCTAATTCATTCAACTCTCCATGAATTTCACATATTTCTTGAAAGAAAGTGTTGGAAGTTACATATAAAGAGCCACTAATTTTTAATGTCATATCATAGAATGTCTTCAAAAACCCAATAAACACCTCTGCTTTATCCCAATTCTCATGTGTAGGAGGTCCATCTATACTACTCCCATCAGATCTATCCTCCTCAAAGTACCTAGTATAGTTTGCATCACCTTTTAAAACATCAAATGCCTTTCTAAATTTGGTGGCAGCTTGCAACATCATATAGGTGGAATTCCATCTAGTTGTCACATCCAAACACAATAAACCCCGAGATACAATATTTGCATCTTTGCAACTCTCTCGAAATGCTTTTAGCCTAGCTGGGGAAGACCTAACATACCTAACGACATTACGAATAGATGAAATGGCATGACTAATCTCTTTTAGACCATTACAAATAGATGAAATGGCATGACTAATCTCTTTTAGACTATCACGAACAATGAGATTGAGAATGTGAGCACAACAACGCATGTGAAGCATCTCCCCACCAAGAACTAAACCGTTCTTCTTCTCATGAAAACAACCTTTAAGTTTCATTATTGCTACATCATTGGATGAAGCGTTATCCGCAGTCACGTAAAAGATCTTATCAATTTCCCAATCATGAAGGCAAGAAATCAACTCCTTTGCTACCATGTCACCCTTATGGCTTGGGACTTGAATGAAGCTTATGATTCTTTTTTACAATCTCCAATCATCATCAACCCAATGAGCAGTCAAACACAAGTAACTAAGATTTTGTATTGATGTCCAACAGTTAGTAGTCAAAGACACTCTATGTTTACCCAAACAATTCCTTAATTTTTTCTTCTCCTCAAGAAAAAGTTGATATATATCTCTAGCTACTGTGATGAGAATCCAGGGAGTCAATCGAGTCAAAGTCAAATAGGTCAACCCTCTATCAGAATACCGGTGGGGCCCATGACAAGATCAAAGGCTAAAGAGGTCCAAGAGACGATGGTGGGACTCATTTTCAAGCTCCGAAATCAAGTCCACATGGAAGAGAGCAAGATCGAGGTCAATTGCCTAAGTTTGGAAGCTCAGGACATTTCGGTCGACCGAAAGTCTATCTGGTCGACCGAAACTCTGCAGGGATTTTTGGAGCAAGCCTCAGGAGGGTTCGGCTGAGCTCTGTACGACCGAAAGTGATATTTCGGTCGACCTGTTGTTCGATCGAAAGTTTCCCGAATGTAAATGCGGGGTTTTTTGTGCAATTTTGCAAACTTTCTTTCCTTTCAATTTGTATATCTTTTGTAAAAGCCTCAAACCCTAGCTAGTTTTGGTTGAACATTGAAGACTCCTTGAGAGCATTTAAGAGAGGTAAATCCTTTCTTCCCTTGTAACTTTTCTTGGAATATTACTTCAACTTGTATATTGAGAGTTTATCTTGTGTATTTGGTTGTTGTTGTTTATTCCACAAATCTTGGTATTTGTCTTAATCTCTCCATTGGGTTAGGGTTAACTTTCCTTAGAATTTTGGTTGGGTTAAACTTGGGTCAAGATTCTTCCTTTTTTAGCTTTCTTGGGTTGATACAAAATTGTTGTGGGAATTTTTGGTTCAAACACCAAAGGGGTTCGCATCATTTGGTATCAGAGCTTGGCTCTAAAATTGGTAATCCTATCTTTACATTTATTGTTGTTGTTCTTGATAGTCAAAAAAAAAAAAAAAACCGAAAATTACAAAAAAATTGGAGGAAATTAGTTGCCCATGAGTATTTCATGATTCATACATATTGGGCATTATTGTTATCATCAATTTGAAAGTTTCTTGGGGATACATTTGAACAAACACTTGAAAATTCCAAATTATTCAAGTTGCATCCTAAGTGTTTGATAAAATGTTTCAAAGAGTGTTTTCATATTGAAACCTACCATTCAACTACCAAACACATTCCTAAGTGAATTCCTTGTGTCTTACATCATGTTATTGTGACTATACCCTTGAAAATCTTATTGGTCAAGTTAAATTCCTTACTTCTTTGTATGATAGCAAGCAACTAAATTCTACTTGCTATTGTGTCAATCCTCCCTTTTTGCTTCCTTTATTGTTTGTGGAATTTGTGCTACACAAGAATTGAATTCTCAATTTAGTTGAATTATGTTCCTTGGAAAGTTTTGGTAAGAAAGTGAGGAGTGGTAAAAGGAAAGAGTGGTGAGCTCATTAGAGGGAAAAAGTCTAATTGAGTGAAACACGAGCAAACATAATTTGTGAGGACACTTGCACACTTATACTCCATGGCTAGTGCACATACTTCGAATGGACAAGATTCTAATGCACAAACTCAAGAGTTGAGGGATATGATACAAGCTCTCACGGTTACCATGGCGGATATGGGGAGAAGATTGGAGGGAAGGTTAGCAAGGTTGGAAACTAGGAGGGAAGCTCCACCCCCAAGGGATGATAATGTTAGGAGGGGTGATAGGAGAAGGCCTAGGGATGAGTATGAGGATGATGATGTTGATGATGATGAATTGGAGAGTGAAGGAGGTAGTGACCACAATTGGAACATGGATAGGAATAGAGGAGGAAGGAATGTGAGGGGAGTTGGTCGAGGTCATAGGAGGAACCCTAGGGGTAGGGATGGAGTGGATGGTAGCCTTGGTAGTATCAAGATGAAAATTCCTTCTTTCCATGGGAAGAGTGATCCGGATGCCTATTTAGAGTGGGAAAGGAAGATGGAATTGATTTTTGAATGTCATAGGTACTCCGAGGATAAAAAGGTTAAGTTAGCGGTAGTAGAGTTTACCGACTATGCCTTAGATTGGTGGGATAATTTATTACTCACTAGGAGAAGGAATTTAGAGGGTAGTGTGGATACTTGGGATGAATTGAAGAGCCATATGAGAAAAAGATTTGTACCAAGTCACTACTATAGGGGGTTCTATCAAAGACTACAAACTCTTACTCAAGGAACAAAAGGGGTTGAAGATTATTACAATGAGTTGGAGAAAGTTTTGATGAGGGCCGACATAGAGGAGGATAGAGAAGCTACTATGGCTCGATTCATGAGTGGGTTGAATAGGGAGATAGCCAATGTGGTTGAATTACACCATTATGTTGAGATGGAGGAGTTGGTACACATGGCTATTAAAGTGAAGGCTCAATTGAAGAAGAAGGAGCAATTTAAAAGAAAAGGACAAGAAAAATTCTTGGGGGGGTCCTAGTTCCAATTGGAAGTCTAAGTGGGGGAGTGAAAAGGTTGATAAGGCACCACTTAAGGACAATATCGGAACCTCCAAGGGAAAGGAAGTTAGCTTCGTCAAGGATAAACCAAAGGTTGTTCCTACCACTTCTAGGAGTCGGGATATAGAATGCTTCAAGTGTAGAGGACGGGGGCATTATGCTCGAGAGTGCCCTAACAATAGGGTGATGATTATTAGAAATGGGGAGTGGTACTCGGAAGATGAAGATGTCGAAGAGGGGATGCCATGTAGAGGAGATAGTGATGGCGAGGAAGAAGAGGTGGAGGGAATTGTTATTCCACCCAAGTCTTTAGTCATCATTAGGTCTCTCAACACCCAAGCCAAGGTGGATGAGGCGGCTAAGCAAAGGGAGAATATCTTCCATACTAGGTGTCTTGTGAAGGACAAAGCGTGTAGTCTCATCATTGATGGGGGGGAGTTGCACCAATGTAGTTAGCACTAGTATGGTCGAGAGGTTGGGATTACCTTTAATAACACATCCTAATCCTTATAAGTTACAATGGTTGAGTGATTATGGTGAGTTGAAAGTAAGCAAGCAAGTATTACTTATTTTCAACATAGGGACCTATGAGGATCAAGTACTTTGTGATGTGTTGCCCATGCAAGCTACACATATATTATTGGGGAGGCCATGGCAATATGATAGGAGGGTATTGCATGATGGTAGGAAAAATCGGTATAGTTTCCAAATGAATGGAAAACCCGTGACACTCCTACCTTTGAATCCGAAAGAAGTTTACAAGGACCAATTGAAACTCAAGAAGGAGGAGGAGGAGGAAAAAAAAAGAAGAAGAAAAAAAGATAGAGTTGAGTGAGGGGAAAAACGAAAGTGAGAAAAAAAGAGGGGAAAAAGTAGTGAAAAACGAAAAGAGGGGATGCAAGAAAAAAGAAAGAGAGCAAAAGATATTGAGAAAAAAATGAATTTTTATGCGAGTAGAGGTGATGTAGAGAGAGCTTTAAAAGAAAATCATTCAATTCTTTTGTTGGACTATAAGGAGTCCCTCCTTACACTTGATGACCCTCACACTTCCCTCCCCACTTTAGCTACTTCTTTGTTGCAGGAGTTCGAAGATGTCTTCCCGGAGGAAATGCCTAGTGGGCTTCCACCCATTAAAGGCATCGAGCATCAAATTGACTTCATCCCCGGAGCCGTCATTCCAAATAGACCGGCATACCGAAGCAACCCGGAGGAGACCAAGGAACTCCAAAAACAAGTTGAGGAGTTGATGAGTAAATGATATGTTCGTGAGAGCATGAGTCCTTGTGCCGTTCCCGTGCTACTGGTGCCCAAGAAGGATGGAACCTTTAGAATGTGCGTCGATTGCCGAGTCATTAACAACATAACGGTAAAGTATCGACACCCCATTCCTAGGTTAGATGATATGCTAGATGAGTTGCATGGTTCTTGCATTTTTAGTAAAATCGACTTGAGAAGTGGATACCACCAAATTAGGATGAGAGAAGTAGATGAATGGAAAACCGCTTTTAAAACTAAATATGGTCTATATGAGTGGTTGGTTATGCCCTTCGGTCTCACTAATGCACCGAGCACTTTTATGAGATTAATGAACCATGTTTTGCGTGCATTCATTGGGAAATTTGTGGTAGTTTACTTCGATGATATTTTGATTTATAGAAAAAATTTGAATGAGCATATTGAACACTTGAGAAGTGTACTTGTGGTTTTGAAAGAAGAACAATTGTATGCTAACCTCAACAAGTGTAATTTTTGCATGAAGAATGTGGTCTTTCTTGGATTTGTAGTTAGTACTAAGGGGATAGAGGGCGATGAGGAGAAGATCAAAGCCATTAAGGAATGGCCCACTCCCACAAGTGTCACTGAGGTAAGAAGCTTCCATGGGTTAGCTAGTTTTTATTGTCGTTTTGTCAAAGATTTTAGCACACTAGTTTCGCCACTTACCGAGGTTGTTAAAAAACATGTTGGGTTTAAATGGGGGTAGGCGCAAGAAAAGGCCTTTAATGAAATAAAGAACAAATTGTGCACTGCCCCGGTTTTATCCTTGCCTAATTTTGATAAAACTTTTGAGATTGAATGTGATGCTTCAGGCACAGGTATTGGAGCAGTTTTGATGCAGGAGAAAATGTCGATTGCCTACTTTAGCGAGAAGCTCAGTGGAGCCGCCCTGAACTACCCCACCTATGATAAGGAGCTCTATGCGTTGGTGAGATCGTTAGAAACATGGCACCACTACTTGTGGCTTAGAGAGTTCGTCATCCACACCGACCATGAGTCATTGAAGCATTTGAAGGGGCAAGGAAAGTTGAACAAGAGGCATGCCAAATGGGTGGAGTACGTAGAAACTTTTCCCTATGTCATCAAATACAAACAAGGTAAGGAGAATGTGGTAGCCGACGCCCTTTCTCGAAGGTATGCTCTTATACTACCTTGAGTGTTAAATTGTTGGGTTTTGAGAGCATTAAGGACTTGTACGCGCTTGATGGGAATTTTGCTAGTATATTTATATCACGTGAGAGGGTTGGATTTGGAAAGTATTATAGGCATGAGGGGTTTTTGTTTCGAGAAGGTAAACTTTGTGTGCCAAATTGCTCATTGAGAGAATTGATGATAAGGGAGGCTCATGGCGGGGGATTAATGGGTCACTTTGGGGTAAGGAGAACCTTGGAAATCTTACAAGAACATTTCTTTTGGCCTAAAATGAGTAGAGACGTTGGGAGAATTTGTTCTAGGTGCATAACTTGTAGAAAGGCCAAGTCCAAGGTAGAACCACATGGATTATATACACCCCTACCTGTCCCTAGTGAACCTTGGATGGAAATTTCTATGTACTTCATTTTAGGGTTGCCTAGGTCAAAAAAAGGTAGTGATTCCATCTTCGTGGTTGTAGATAGGTTTAGTAAAATGGCGCATTTCCTTGCTTGTCATAAAACCGATGATGTCATTCATATAGCCGACCTATTCTTTAGGGAAATAGTGCGACTCCATGGGGTTCCTAGGAGCATTGTGTCGGATAGGGACGTTAAATTCCTTAGCCACTTTTGGAAGGTCTTGTGGGGGAAATTGGGAACTAAACTTTTGTTTTCAACAACTTGTCATCCCCAAACCGATGGCCAAAATGAGGTGGTTAATAGAACTTTAACACAACTTCTTCGCACCGTCCTTAAGGGCAACCTAAAGAATTGGGAAGAGTGTTTACCTTTTGTTGAATTTGCATATAATCGAAGTGTTCATTCTACTACTTCTTTTTCTCCATTCGAGATTGTTTATGGTTTTAACCCTTTAACTCCTTTGGATTTGATTTCGTTACCTATTGATGAAAGAGGTAGTTTAGATGGGAAGAGAAAGGCGGAATTGGTAAAATCTCTCCACGAGAAAGTCAAACTCCAAATCGAGAAGAAGAATGAACAATATGCCTCCAGTGCCAACAAAGGTAGAAAACGAATGACATTTGAGGCCGGTGATTGGGTATGGTTGCATTTGAGGAAGGAGCGGTTCCCGACTCAAAGAAAATCAAAATTACAATCACGTGGTGATGGCCCCTTCCAAATCCTAGAGAAAATCAATGACAATGCCTACAAGCTTGACCTTCCTGGTGAGTACAATGTATCGGCTTCTTTTAACGTCTCTGACTTATCCCCTATTGATGCAGGTGAAGATTCGAGGTCGAATCCTTTTCAAGAGGGAGGGGATGACGAGAATCCAAGGAGTCAATCGAGTCAAAGTCAAACAGGTCATGTAGTGACCGAGAATTTTCCATGACTTATTTAAATAAATAATTATTTTAAAAATGTGTCGTTACGACTTTATCCATTTATTTTAAAACACGTGTTCGTCTAGCCAACGAAGTAAAATTTTATTTTAAATTTATCTTAGTCAAATTCCAGTCCCATTAAAGTGAATCATCTTCATTATTTATTCCCAAGTCCAGATTTCAATTTTTTAATAGATTATCCAAATTATTTTGATTTTATGTCCCAGTCCATTATTTATTTTAAAATTTAATTTTCAATTTGTGGGATTCAAATTATTTTAAGTCCCAATTTCAACTGTTTTAATCCAATCCAACATCTCGAGCCCAAATGTTTTACCGATCATTCAAGACCTTTTAACAACCCAATCAATAAATTCTTGGCCCAACTAAATCAACAACTTATTTTTCAAGTATTTCCTTACACAACCATATTCACTTCCCAAAATTCTCACAATTTTCCATAAACCAAGATTTAACCTAAATTACCATGTTTAACACCTAAATCAACTATTAATTTGATTCCTATCCCTTGCATTCACGACACCCAGACCTCCAGCAGGTATAATTTTCTCTCAATTTTTTTTTACCATAGCCGAAGCTGGTTATCTGCATCCACCACCGACAGCCATCTTCACCACCGGCCAATCCCAGCACCGGAGCGACCAACAATCAGCAAAACCAAATCCCACGACAATCAAACCAATTTACTCAACATATTCATCTTCTTGGTGCCATTACTCAAGCCCTCGATCTTCTGAGCCAGATTTCCGAACCCAAATTCACAAACACACGACACCATTCACTACATGACTAGACTGCCTTCTTCATCATCACCATGCCAACCGGACCAAGCTTCTGTCTCCCAACCATAACCGAATTTCATGGCCAGACTCAACACAAACCAATGGTAAACCAGCCACGGCCTCAATCGGTTTCTTAACCAAAGTCGTTGCCTCCACCACCGTTATCACCAACACCGCCGCCACAGTCAGCCTCGAACCATGAACAACTCCAAAGCCGCTGCCAAACAAAACCACCCCCTCCAGACACCTCATAACGCCACCGCAACCACATTAACCCCAAACACCGACTGCAATACCCCTGCCCAACTACAAATCCCCATCAATCATCCAAAATCGAACTCCAAACCAAGAAATAGAAGAACCCAGAACATTACCTCTACCTTCGACCCTTTTTCTTGCCGGATTTTCGCCAGAAAATCCATCCACACCGCAACCTCCAATTCTCGGTTTAAGCCAAGAAATCGAGCCTATTTTCTATTTTTCTCACCGCCCCTTTCTAATCACGTCATGGTGGTCTAGCCGTTGTGGATCTCCGGCGATTGACGCCGGCGATTGGCGCCGGTGATGGGTGCGACCAGGGTGGTCGCACCTCTGCTCCCAGCTCTCTCTCTTTCACGTGAAAGAGGGAGAGATATAATACATGTATATATATTTTTTGAGTTCTTTTTCTTTAGTCCTCAAAGTTTTGAATAGTTTAATTCCAGCCCTTTTAGCTTAAAATGTTTTAACTCAGCCTCTGCTGTTTTAAAGTTACTGATTTCCGCCCCAAAGTTTGAAAAGTGATCATTTCAGTCCCTCAAGCCTCAAAATCATTCAATTCGGTCCTTACCATGTTTAAGATATCTTATTTCAGCCACTACTCTTAAATTAAGTTATTTCAGTCATTTAGTTTTAAAATATTTCAATTTCAGCCCTATAGTTTAATATTCGTTTTGAGTTTCAACCCAACTTTCAAAGTATTCATTTAGTCCAACAACTTTCAAAGTATTCATTTTAGACCCCAAGTTTTAAAATAATCATTTCAGTCCTCAATTTGTTATAAACAATAAATTTCTAAAGAAAAATTTAACATATGAGCTAGACGAGGCGCTTGGACATTTAGAAGAACAACGTGAATTTTCTTGCTCAACTTTCAGACTCGTGATTTAAGGTAGACTCGCCTCCACTAATTAGTTTAAATTATAATTTACATGCCTTATGTGAAGTTACGTGATTTATATGCTTTGTTACATGAGACGAGAAAAGAAATATCTCTTATGAGATAAGAATGAGAAATGATGTTATGCATAACTTTACTTGCTTAAATGCATGAGACGAGACTACCCACACCCTATGATTTTTTTAAAGAGCCTTTGGTTTTATTTAAAATAGCCTATGATGATGATGATGATGATGTCACAGTATGATTGCATAATTACATGTTAAATTATTCTGTAAATTAATTATTGGCGATGAGTCTACTGAGTATTTCTTTCGAAATGCTCATTCCATTTTAACAGCTTTTGCAGATTTCGGAGATGGCGGCGAATGAAAGGGGCAGCTTTGGTAAATTGAATAAATGATGATGTCATTAGAAAAATTTATGAATGTTACTCTTTAAATTATTTATCGCTAATTTCATTTAAATAATTGGGATTAAATTTTTACGAATTGTTCTTTATTTAAATTAATTAAGTTTCCGCTGAAGTTTTCAAATGATGAATGTGATGCTTTGAATTAAATTTATTTTCCGCAATAAAGTCAATTTTAAAGGACGAAGTGGCGTCCCGGGCTCCGTGGAATTCGGGGCGTTACAGCGTGGTATCAGAGCAGGTTTACGTTTCTGTAGACTTGCAAAATTTTTAAAAGATAATTTTTCAAAAATAATAATAAATAATGTTTTGACGACTTTTGCCACTGCCATCTTTCGCTCCGCCAACTCCGAAGGTAATTGATTATTATTTTTTTTATGAAGTTTATTTATTTTAATTTCGGATGCATGAGAAATGAAAGTTTTGATATTTAGACGAGAAAGAAAGAGAAAGATATGGTATCCGATATAAGAAAGAAAGAAAGAAAGAAAACGAGTTTGAGCATAATTTGAAATACCTTTTAAATTTTATGTCCTCGTAAATTTTAACTAAGAGAAATGGATGAAACCCCACTTAATTGGACTTTGCATAATTGATTTTAGGACATGGCATCAAGTTCCAAGAACGTATTTAGTTACGCAGAAATAGCCGCTAGGGACTATGACAATTTTAAACCTAGGCCGGAATGGAATATCAATCAGCATGTTGGGCAAGAAAGCTACTTACGTAATCAAGCAATACAACATGGCTACGTGACCAACGACTTCCAGTTGATCAATCATTTAATCTTGTCCTTTCCGGATAATACACGAAATATAGCCCGCTTGATATACATGGACTTGAACACTTCCATTAACGTGGATCTCGACTATGACTCATTCTGCGAGAGACTTGTGGCATACTAGCCTATGTACCACAAGGACCTTTTGGGGTTCTCTCCTGGTGAGGCGCCGGCACCCGAGCCCGAATTTGGGCAAGGAGCTGAGTTGGTGCCCGAGAGTGATCCCGAATAAGACCCAGACCAAGAACTTGAAGAAGAACCCGAAGAAGATCCAGAAGAAGAACCCGAGGAAGACCCGAAGAAGATCCAGAAGAAGAACCCGAGGAGGAACCAGAGGAAGATGCTGAAATAGCACTAGGGGAATTCTCGGATGCCGAGTCATGCATTACTCAATAGATTAATAAAATTCGGTAGTGGAATAGGCCCTAATTATTTTAAACTATTTAGCATTTCGCACCCGTCTGTTTTTGTATTCTCACTTGAAGGACTTTGAATTATTAATAAAGATATTTTTTTTATAAGAGTTTTTTTTCTTAGCACATTGTCATGATGTTTATTTTATGTTTTGAAAAAAAAAAAAATTGATATTTTTTTTTTCCCTTCTTTTTAAGGAAATGTCGAGACGTGGAAACAGAAGTGCAGCCGAACAAGCTCACCCAGAGCAGGGCCCCACAGCCCAATCCACGGCTATCAGGGACCTACTCCAAGCAGTACAAAACTTGAGACAAACTCCTGCAGTTTCCACAGTGCCAATGATAGAGCAATTTAGAAGGTACCGTCCGCCCACTTTTGATGGCGGAAATGGTTCGCTAGCTGTTGAGGAATGGTTACAGACCATCGAGAGAATCTTCAAGCACATATCCTGCCCTGAGGATAGGAAAGTTTTATGTGATGAGTTCATGTTGGTCGGAAGGGCCGGCTATTGGTGGGAGTCCGCATCGCGGACCAGAACTGAAGTAGAACAGGCAACTCTAACTTGGGAAGAATTTAAGGCCGAGATCAAAGACAAATTCTTCCCACAAGCCCTTCGAGACCATAAGGAGACTGAGTTTCTGCGTTTGACTCAGGGAGAGATGGACATAACGGATTACGAGAGAAAGTTCGAGGAATTATCCCGATATGCTCCACATCTGGTGGAGACTGAGGCTAAAAAGGCTCGTCGCTTCGAACGAGGGTTACGTTTCGATATTCGTCAAATAGTTGGTTCCCACGAGCTCCCTACCTATCGGGAAGTAGTGAAGAAAGCACAGGCCGTGGCGTATGCTGGTATCAGATATGAAGGACAGGGTTCGCAGAGTGAGCAAGGAAAAAGGAAATGGCATGGTCCAAATCATAACCAGAACATAAATCAGACATTCAACAAGAAGCAGAACACCGGGCCGGCCAAAGGTCAAGTGGTTAACTACATGCCCCCATGTCCCAAGTGTCAGAAGATGCATAAGGGAGAGTGCCTTTTAGGCAAAGGAGTTTGTTATAAGTGTGGTCAGCCGGGCCACTTTGCACAGGATTGTCGTGCCACACTCGCTCAGGGTTTCGATCAGAAAAGGAAAGTGGATCAGAACAAGAAAGGGAATGCTCGAGTGTTCGCCATGACACATGAAGATGCCGATCCAGATTTCAACGGGAATGCAGGTATACTCTCACTAGCATTCTTGTATATGTTTTAATCGTCTTTAATGCCTAGCTAGACTGGAAGTGGTGATTATTAGTAGATTAACATTTATGATTTAGACATAATTATTAGAACATTCGAGATACTAGATAGAACCGAGATCGTGACTTATTTTAGTCTGAGTCATGTGATGAATTTTCAATCGTTGAGCACTCGACTAGACTTGACGTATGATATAACACCATAGAGAGAGAAGCCTATGTCCTAAGAAATCAAGAGAGTTCAATTAGTCAAAGTCCAATGGGGTAAACACGGTAGTGATGAAACTACATGAGAAAAGAAATGAGAAATTTTGGCCTAGTGCCTAGATATTTTAGATCAAGAAAGTTTAAAATTTCGAGGACGAAATTATTTTAAGGTGGTAGGGTTGTAGCGACCGAGAATTTTCCATGACTTATTTAAATAAATAATTATTTTAAAAATGTGTCGTTACGACTTTATCCATTTATTTTAAAACACGTGTTCGTCTAGCCAACGAAGTAAAATTTTATTTTAAATTTATCTTAGTCAAATTCCAGTCTCATTAAAGTGAATCATCTTCATTATTTATTCCCAAGTCCAGATTTCAATTTTTTAATAGATTATCCAAATTATTTTGATTTTATGTCCCAGTCCATTATTTATTTTAAAATTTAATTTTCAATTTGTGGGATTCAAATTATTTTAAGTCCCAATTTCAACTGTTTTAATCCAATCCAACATCTCGAGCCCAAATGTTTTACCGATCATTCAAGACCTTTTAACAACCCAATCAATAAATTCTTGGCCCAACTAAATCAACAACTTATTTTCCAAGTATTTCCTTACACAACCATATTCACTTCCCAAAATTCTCACAATTTTCCATAAACCAAGATTTAACCTAAATTACCATGTTTAACACCTAAATCAACTATTAATTTGATTCCTATCCCTTGCATTCACGACACCCAATTCTCGGTTTAAGCCAAGAAATCGAGCCTATTTTCTATTTTTTTCACCGCCCCTTGCTAATCACGTCATGGTGGTCTATCCGTTGTGGATCTCCGGCGATTGACGCCGGCGATTGGCGCCGGTGATGGGTGCGACCAGGGTGGTCGCACCTCTGCTCCCAGCTCTCTCTCTTTCACGTGAAAGAGGGAGAGATATAATATATGTATATATATTTTTTGAGTTCTTTTTCTTTAGTCCTCAAAGTTTTGAATAGTTTAATTCCAGCCCTTTTAGCTTAAAATGTTTTAACTCAGCCTCTGCTGTTTTAAAGTTACTGATTTCCGCCCCAAAGTTTGAAAAGTGATCATTTCAGTCCCTCAAGCCTCAAAATCATTCAATTCGGTCCTTACCATGTTTAAGATATCTTATTTCAGCCACTACTCTTAAATTAAGTTATTTCAGTCCTTTAGTTTTAAAATATTTTAATTTCAGCCCTATAGTTTAATATTCGTTTTGAGTTTCAACCCAACTTTCAAAGTATTCATTTAGTCCAAAAACTTTCAAAGTATTCATTTTAGACCCCAAGTTTTAAAATAATCATTTCAGTCCTCAATTTGTCATAAACAATAAATTTCTAAAGAAAAAATTAACATATGAGCTAGACGAGGCGCTTGGACATTTAGAAGAACAACGTGAATTTTCTTGTTCAACTTTCAGACTCGTGATTTAAGGTAGACTCGCCTCCACTAATTAGTTTAAATTATAATTTACATGCCTTATGTGAAGTTACGTGATTTATATGCTTTGTTGCATGAGACGAGAAAAGAAATATCTCTTATGAGATAAGAATGAGAAATGATGTTATGCATAACTTTACTTGCTTAAATGCATGAGACGAGACTACCCACACCCTATGATTTTTTTAAAGAGCCTTTGGTTTTATTTAAAATAGCCTATGATGATGATGATGATGATGTCACAGTATGATTGCATAATTACATGTTAAATTATTCTGTAAATTAATTATTGGCGATGAGTCTACTGAGTATTTCTTTCGAAATGCTCATTCCATTTTAACAGCTTTTGCAGATTTCGGAGATGGCGGCGAATGAAAGGGGCAGCTTTGGTAAATTGAATAAATGATGATGTCATTAGAAAAATTTATGAATGTTACTCTTTAAATTATTTATCGCTAATTTCATTTAAATAATTGGGATTAAATTTTTACGAATTGTTCTTTATTTAAATTAATTAAGTTTCCGCTGAAGTTTTCAAATGATGAATGTGATGCTTTGAATTAAATTTATTTTCCGCAATAAAGTCAATTTTAAAGGACGAAGTGGCGTCCCGGGCTCCGTGGAATTCGGGGCGTTACAGGTCAACCCTCTATCAGAATACCGGTGGGGTCCATGACAATATCCAAGGCTAAAGAGGTCCAAGAGTCGATGGCGGAACTCATTTTCAAGCTCCGAAATCAAGTCCACATGGAAGAGAGCAAGATCGAGGTCAATTGCCTAAGTTTGGAAGCTCAGGACATTTCGGTCGACCGAAAGTCTATCCGGTCGATCGAAACTCTACAGGGATTTTTGGAGCAAGCCTCAGGAGGGTTCGGCTAAGCTCTGTACGACCGAAAGTGATATTTCGGTCGACCTGTTGTTCGACTGAAATATTTTCGGTCGACTGGTTCGGTCGACCGAAAGTTTCCCGAATATAAATGTGGGGTTTTTTGTGCAATTTTGCAAACTTTCTTTTCTTTCAATTTGTATATCTTTTGTAAAAGCCTCAAACCCTAGCTAGTTTTGGTTGAACATTGAAGACTCCTTCAGAGCATTTAAGAGAGGTAAATCCTTTCTTCCCTTGTAACTTTTCTTGGAATATTACTTCAACTTGTATATTGAGAGTTTATCTTGTGTATTTGGTTGTTGTTGTTTATTCCACAAATCTTGGTATTTGTCTTAATCTCTCCATTGGCTAGGGTTAACTTTCCTTAGAATTTTGGTTGGGTTAAACTTGGGTCAAGATTCTTCCTTTATTACCTTTTTTATCTTTCTTGGGTTGATACAAAATTGCTGTGGAAATTTTTGGTTCAAACACCAAAGGGGTTCGCATCATACTGTCACCCTTGTAGGAAATACAAATGTTGGGAAAAAATATCTTGTAAAAGATCGAAAACCCTCATCCTCAACATGTCGAAATGGTAACTTAGATAATATGAAGTACTTAGTAATTTGTTCTCTAACCTCTTTTTGAGTAAACATGTTGTATGTACACCATTATCACCATCATCAATTTTTGACTTACTACAAAAATTCAATGTCTTTTGTTTTTTGTCCTGAAACCTAAACGGATACTTCTTGCACAACCCCTCTATATAATTTCTCAATGTACTAGTGCCAATATTTTTAGAATGATACTTATACACCTGTCCACAATAAATACATTCTACGTTCCCATCATCCCGTTGATTAAAGTGAACCCAAATTTCAGACCTTTTATGCCCCTTATGAGCCTTCTTTTTTCAACTATCATCCACACTTTCAATCTTAATTGGTCTAATATCGTCATTGTTATGATCACTGTGTATTTCTAAAATGGGACCCATTCTTCTAAACTGTAAAATATGTCCATAATAAGAGTCATTAGTTAAAAGAAAGGTATACCCTTGAAAATTTAATACATTGCAGCCCCTTTTTCATGGTACATCAACTGTGAATTAACAA
This sequence comes from Ligustrum vulgare, assembly GCA_963555705.1. Taxonomy (NCBI): domain Eukaryota; kingdom Viridiplantae; phylum Streptophyta; class Magnoliopsida; order Lamiales; family Oleaceae; genus Ligustrum; species Ligustrum vulgare. Next base: position 41,345,647 of record OY743183.1, read on the forward strand.
GAATTAAATCAATTTCAGGTATTACATGAATTAACAATATAGGTATCACACGAATTTTAGAGCTGCATCCTAAATCTATGACGAGTGAAGAACGTAGTCGGCGATGACCAGAGAAGAACGCATAACACAGGGAGAGAAAGCTAGGTCTTCTGAGCACTACGCAGCGTCTGGAGTCTGGGAGAAGTGGAACTCGAGCTCGTCTTTTACGGTTTAGGGCCTTAGGCTTTAGTTTTGTGACTTTGTCATGGGCTTGCTTGCGGGTTAGTGGGCTGGAACTGGATGATGGAGTTGAATTGGGTATACCAGATTTTAAGCCCATGTTACTCTATTTTGTAATAAAAATAAGATTTTAAAGTTTTTAACTGTAACAAATTAGAAAAAAAAAATCTATAATTTTCCAATTGAAAAATTAAATATTAATTATAATTTTTTGGCAGGTTGGCGGTTTGAAACGGGTTTTGAAAAATGAAACATAAACCAAACCATTCGAAAGCGGTTCGGTTTGGGTCAAAACCGAAACGTTGATGGGTCCGTGTGGATCCAAACCAACGATTTTGAAATTGCGGGTTCATTTCGGTTTAGCGGTTTGATGGTTTCGTTGTACAACCCTAATTGAAACCTAAACCAAACCATTCGAAAGCGGTTCGGTTTGGGTCAAAACCGAAACGTTGACGGGTCCCGTGGATCCGAACCAACGGTTTCGAAATTGCGGGTTCATTTCGGTTTAGCGGTTTGACGGTTTCGTTGTACAGTCCTAATATGCAGCATATCTTCTAGCTCCACATAGTGTCGCAATTCGACCACATTTTCTATTTCTTTATTCATCCCACTCAAGAAACGGGCCATAGTGGCCTCCCCATCCTCTTCCACATTGGCTCTAAGCATCAACATCTCCATCTCCTTATGATAATCCTCGACAATCTTAGAACCTTGGTAAAGACTTTGTAATTTTTGATGAAGATCCCTATGGTATGGGATAAATCTCTTCCTCATGACAGCCTTTAATTCACCACATGTACTAATAGGCCTGTCACGATTTCGCCTCCTAGAAGTTGCTAATTGATCCCACAAAGTAAGTGCATAATCGGTGAATTCAAGAACCGCAACCTTAACTTTTTTCTCCTCCGTATAGCTGTAGCAATCGAATATCAACTCAATCCTTTTCTCCCACTCTAAGTATTGTTCCGGATCACTCCGACCCTTAAAGGAAGGAATTGTTGTTTTGATATTGTTCATGCCACGATCTGGTCGATCCCCAACAACCTCTCTACCTTGTCGTTCATGCCTAACCTCTCTATCTATGAATGCCTCATCATCAAACCCATCAAATTTATCTTCTTCCTCCGTCTCTATCCTATGACCATGCCCCAATTGTCTCCGCACATTGGGCGCTTCCCTAGGCCGCTCTAACCTTTCAATTCTGCCCGACATATCCCCAAGCATCTTCTCAAAGCGTTGTGCCATCTATTCCATCATGTTGACTTAATCGCTGTTCTTTGTTGTAATAGAATTTTTCGACATCCTAAAACTAAATAATATATACCTCACGTGTATTTCGCTCGTGTATCACTCAATTTTGGCTTTTACCCTCTATTGATCTCACCTCTCTAGCCTTTTTCCACTCAATGACTTTCACCCCAATAGCTTCAAAGAACGAATTCGAACTCAAACAAGTTTAAACTCGAATGATTCAAACCGAGTATGAGTGAGAATTTACTAACTTGTTGGAATTTTGATTCTATAAAGGACTTGACACTTTTTATGGGAAATAAGATTGATTCAAGAAGATAATTCTTAAAATCAAATAACAATTTTTTTTTTTTTGACTGATTTTTTTTTTTTTTTTTGAAAATTCAACTACTAGAATAACGAAATAAATGAAATTTTATTCGAATATCAAACGAAGGAAATAACGACTTTTGAATTTTTTAGTGACACTTTTTGGATTAAAGACTCAAGGACTTGAAGAACACGAAGAACAAGATTAAGAAAATTCAAGAAAACAAAACAAAGATATAACCTTGATTTTTTGGAGCCTAAGCTCTGATACCAAATGATGCGAACCACGTAGCAATTGTAGCTATGCAACCCATAAAATATTGAATCGACCCAAGAAGGCCAAAGAATCACGATTTATGGATCCAATTAAAATTAATTGAACCAAGCAACCAATACAATCACAGGGATATATTGACCTCTTAATCACAAGCAATATTAATTCTAACAGAGATTTGAACAAACAAGATTAACTTGCAAGTTCGAATTGTATTCAATGAATAATAGAGTTTGAAAAAAATTTCCCTCACAATAATATCAATAATAGTCTACCCTAATAATGAAAATTATATCTCTTTAAATAGGGTCAAATCTGGCTTTAGGAGCCCTAATTCAACTAGGAAGGAAATTGCTCAAATATGGAAAGAAATAAAAATTAATAGAAAATTAAGGATTTCATGCGTATTGATAGTTACGGCCGTGAGACTTAATTTAAGGCTGTAAATCATTTAAATCATTTTTTTTCTTCTGAAAATCTTATTTTCACCCGAGGCCACATTACGGCCGTGACACATGTTGAGTTACGGCCGTAAGTCCACAGTTACGGTCGTAAGACTGAACTTTTCGCAATTTCAGTTTTCAGCAGTGGACTCATTACGGCCGTAAGCATTATAGGGTTGCGGCCGTAATTCTGAAACTTCACAACTTCCATCGACAGCTTGAATGATGTTGATCCACTCGTCGTCTCGGCTAGTCTCCAACACGGAACTTGCTTCTTTTACAGCCACGAACATAGTTTTGTCCACCGTTTCTTATACTAGTTTGTCTATCGCTTCTTTGGCCCTCTTCGTTTGCAGTCAAGTCATCGGCCCTCCTTTGATTATCAACGGATCTTTGCGAGGACTGGTACTCATGATCTGGATAACATCATATACAAAATGGGGTTTTTAACAGTGATTTTTTGGAGAATATGTACTTAAGCCCCCTTTTGAGACTTATTATTTCAAATAATATTGTTTTTAACAATAAATTTTGGGAGAATGAGTTTTTAAAAAGTAAGAATTTTTTTTAAGTTATACGTGAATTATTTTATTAATAGAATGTTAAAAAATAGTTTGGAACTTAATTGACTTACTATTAAAAAAAAATAAAAAAAATCAATGACCATTTGCATAAATATTCAATTTTAATGATTATGATTTAATTAATTTTTCAAAATATAATTTCTAAATTATCAAAAATAAATTTATCTCCACCTGAATAACGGAATACTAATATTAGAATTGGTACTAACTATCTTAATATAATATTTGATATTTAAATATATTAAACAAATATTTTATTTCATATTTACTTTTACATTACAAATTAAATACACGTGGTCTTATATTTAAATGAATGTAACAAACTAAGCAACCTGAATTGATCGAAATATGAAGTTGGAAAAATTATTCGAACTTAATTAAATTACATAAAAATTCGAATATTTATTATTTCCTTTAATTTTATAAGAAAAGCAACTCAAATTGAAATTAATTATATATGACAAAATTAAATCTAGTTAAGAAATTACAAATATCATTATTTGACTTAAATAAAACAATTTTAAAATAGAGGGACATTAAAAAAAAGTAAAATGTACAAAATAAGTTTTTTACCTTTAATCTTTGATGTGATTTTAAGGACAACATGTTTACAGTTGACTCTAACTTGTGAGTTCATATTAAAGTTCTCGTTGAAATATTCGATTTGATATTCATATTGCATATTTTTCAATTTCAAAATAATAGTATAATTATCAAAAGTATTTTTATTCATTGAAATGCTTCTATTTTAGGAAAGACAGTTTAGACGAGAAAAGTTTCAAAACATGTTTTTTTGGAAGTGCCTTACTTTTATGTATAGTATATGAAGTATATGATTTCAAATTTAAAGAAATAAGTTTTAAAGTTCAAACATCAGATGATAAATAATGTAAAATATAAATTAGATCCACCCCACCCCAAATCTTCCATAACCAGTGCTGCCAAAATGGGTCGGCACCTCACCACCACCACCACCACCATAATCACCATTATCTTTGACATACCATCACAACCACCACAACTACAACAACCATCTTTGACACATCGTCATCGTCATTGTCGTCGTCATCGTCATTGTTCGCTAAAATCGTATACCGCAAGTGCACGGTTCGTGTTCAAGTAGTAAAGTGGACTAGAGAAGTCCGGGTTATCGTACCCACGAGGATTGATTGATTTGTAACTAAAGTTATTGATTTCATTTTAAGAGAAAAGTCAAGTAACATAAAAGGTTGGTTTGATGGTGAATACTAACTATCATAAAATTAGAATATGGCGACATGAAAAACTAGTTAATTAAAGCAAATAGACAACAATATGTGAAAGCTAGAATTAAAACTAATTATCCAAAGTAAATTAATAACAACAAGAACTTGGTGACTAAACTAAACTAGAAAACATGAGACAAGGTGAAGTTAATTTTTATAACTACACTAATTTCTTCTTTCACAAATCAAATAGTGGTAGTCACTTACTTAACCAAATTACATGGGAAAATTTAAATTCAACCTAACATGTGAAGTGAATTCCAATAAGAACCTAACATAGTGACAAACATTTTAAAAACTACAAAAAACATAAACAACATTCATAATCAAGAACATGTAAACATAAATACCCAAAATCTAGAAACTACTTAAAATACTTAAATAATCTTAAACTAATTAAAATTCCAACACAATAATATTAACCTCTAATAATAAACTAACAACAACATTTAAGAAGTAACATGAACATGTGAATAATACTTAAAATAAAGATTAAAAACAAGATAATAAAGAAAATTTCCCTTTTTGTAAAGTTCTTGAAGTGAAAACCCAAGAATCCTTCACTTTGAACCAAATTTCTTCATCAGCCATTAATATCTTCAACAACCCAAGCATAAAAAATTAAATGCACTTAAAATATATAACATTTATGGTAGAAATTTGAGAAAATGCCAAATATTAAAAACTTAAACTACAACAAGAAGATGAAATGTAGAAGAAGAACACAAGAACATTAAAACATTAATTAAACATTGCATTAAATAAGGTAAATGTTAAGAGAAAATACAAGAAAAATGAAAAAGAGGCAAGAATCTTACATGGTCATCCAAAAATCTGATTTTTTTCTATTTAAACAACCCTAAAATCATCCAAAAACCCTAAAAAGTGCCAAGATCCGCGTAAATCAGCCAAATGGGCCGAACCGGGTCGGCCTGGTCCGGCCCGAAAAGTTTCATTTTTTTTTTAATTTTAAAGGCGCGCGATCGCGCACGGTAAACAGCGCGCGATCGCGCGCGGTAAAATTCTGCTCCAGCGTTGTCTCGGATCCGTTTTGGGGTCCAAGTCGCGAACGCGACTTGGTTCGAGCCACGCGATCGCAGCTAAATGATGGTTTTGCAGCTAAGTCCATTCCGTAATTGCCATCAAGTCATCCATCTTTTAATCTCGAGCAATTTAGTTCCCAAATTTTTAGATTTCTTTAAAATATGTCCTTCTGAAATTGCACTTTTGGCCCTTCAACTTTTGAAATCTTTCAATTTGGTCCCTTGGTTAATTGCGTGGCTTGTCCAAAACTTCCCGAAAGTGACAAAATGGTCCCCAAACTTCCAATTTCAGCGTAATTTGCACTTCTTTTGTGGTTTTTGGCCTCAAACTTGGATATTAACCTATTTAAATACAAAATATGCATAAATTAGTAGATATTTGCTCAAAATGTTCCAAAATATGTTAATTAAAGGTATAAAAAGTGTATAAAAATGCACTTAACAGTCATCGTCAACGTCATCATCATGAATTACGTCACACCATCACAACCACCACCACCATCTCTAACGTACCACCATCTCTGACGTACCATCATCTCCACCGTACATATATAGATGCTAATAGTAAGTACGTGCGTTGCACGTCTTATGTATAGGATGAATGAGATGTGTAATGTTTTTAAAATACTAATACTATTTTTTTTAAAAGTAGTTGATATATTAGATATTATTAAAACGAAAAATTAAAATTTCTTAAAAAAATTTATATATGAATAATTTTGTTATGAAATTAGGTACATAATGTAAAAATGATGAATAAATCGAAATGTAATAAAAAGAGTCTATTAGAGACGCTCTCAAGTTGAAATAAGAAAGATAGCAAATTTTGAATCCTCTCATAGTCTAAAAAGAACTTATGGAAGCAAGTATGATATGCTCTAATTCACAAGTGACACTTTAATTGAATTAAAAGCCATAAAGTTCATTGTATATAGGGGACTGCCATGAACACGACAAAAATATTTGGAAGCCAAAGGAAAGTAGTGATCATATTTTCTTGGATTTCCATACCTAGTTTGGAATTTGAATCAATTACGATAATATAAAGATGTTATGTAGGGAAAGATCACAATATACTATCAAACAAAGGAATTAAAATTTTTGGGAACCATCAAAGAACTAAACCTCATTATATCAATGACCATTTCTAAATTCCAACACTCCAAAACAGTCATGCAATCCATATTTGCTAGAATAGTATAGTGGTTAGCATAGTTTCTTGTAAAGAATGTAAATTTGACAAAATCTTTACAAAGATGCATTATAAAGAGACTAAACAGAAGTAAGTCCAATCAGTGGTTTAGAATAAGTATTAATTAAAAGTGCCATTAAGGCATCACACCAAAATCAATAAAAAAATTATTTATGACAGCGTGACAATTTTGTGTTACTTAAGACAAGCATGCACATAAGAGAAAAAACTCCATCATGTAAAAATAATGAATAAATCGAAATGCATTATACAAAGTCTATTGGAGATACTCTCAAAAATAAATAATAAAGGTAACAAAAATTGAATCCTCTCATTGCCTAAAAGGAACTTATACAAGCTTTGCTATGCTCTAATTCATAAATGACACTTTAATTGAATTAAAAGCCATAAAATTCATTGTATATAGGGGACTTTCATGAACACTCCCAATAAAAATATTTGAAAGCCAAAGGAAATTAGTGATCTTATTTTCTTGAAGTTCCATACCTAGTTTGTAATTTGAATCAATTACAATAATATCTATATAATATATAAAAGCAGCTGAGTTTTGGCGAGAAAACTCAGCTTTTATTGTGTTCACACTCCAAAATTCAGTTTTTATTGTGTTCACACTTCTACTTCCACTTAAGTATTTTTATAAAGAATTTTTTTCACTTATTTATATTTGGTTATTTGTGTTTAAAACTCTCTTTTCATAAAATTATTCTAATCATTTAATGTTTTGAATCTTACAAATAAGCATATAGCGACCAAGAATTTTTCACGCATTTAATAATTTTTTTTTAAAATTTAGAAAAATCGTGTCGCTCCTATTTCACCCATTTTTAAATTAACGCCGCAACGTATTTGTCTAGCCAAGTCGAGAAATATCGAGTTCGTTCGATTTTAAATTAAATTCCGAATTTCTAAAATTATATTATTTAATTATTTATTGAAAGTATTATTTTCAAAATCATTTTAAATTCCAGATTTATTAAAAATATCTCAATTTTCCTTATTAAATTATTTTAAGTTCAAATACGACATTCATTTTCATCTCAAAAAATTTATTTATTCTCAAATTTATTTTCAGTCCAAAATATATCAGTTTTAAATACATTTTCAAATCGAAGTTAGTCAAATTTTTAGTTAATTATACTAAATTTAATCCTACCTAACTAAACCAAATTTTCTCCACATGTTTTCTTCTTTCCACCAAGGGAAACAAATCATTATACCAAAACATCATCATTTTATAAGGAATTTTACACAATTTTCCATTTCATATTCCATCCAATTCTCCACTAACCTATTCTATAATACCTAATCAATTATCATATCTTTACAGCCATAACCATCATCATTCACGGCCAACGCACGATTTCATTCAAAACTCCACCTCCATCTTCAATAATGCAGCAACTGCCTTCAGCCCTAGCCCAAGAATTTCGAACCACCAATCTGTCAATCAAGCATCACCTGCAACTCCTCAATCCAGCCACCACCCCTACCCAGGTTGAACTCCAAACCAGCACGCCACCACTGTTTCATCACTTCCAAACCAACCTCACTGCAACCACCGTCTGCATCAAACAAGAGCCACCACCCAACCAACCTAGCAGCTGCCAGCGCCACCACCACGCTGCCAAGTCACCACCTAAATCACAATTACTACCAAACCAACATCACCACCGTTATCAACACTACATCGAACACCACCACTGCCCTATTCTAATCAAACTTAGACATCAATTTAATCATCTTCATCATCACCACACCCACAGCCTGCACCCAAGCACCACAGCCATTGACGGCCAAACCACCACGCAGCCAACTCCAAGGTCAGCCCAAAACTCAAAATCAAAACCCAAATTAAAACCAAAACTGATAAGAATCGAAGCCCAGAACCTTACCTCAACCTCGACCCATCTCTGGCCTGATTTTCGCCGGTTGTACCGCCGGTTCTTCGCAGCCCAAATCGCCACTTCCAGGCTCGATTTAACCATCGATCTCGTACCAAAACCTAGTCTACAACAACCCCGCAGCTCACCGCACCCTGCGCCGGCGATTTCGCCGGCGAAACCACCGGCCGGACACCATTGCGCGAGAGGCAGCCGGTCGCACCTCCCTCTTCCGTTTCTGGGTCGTGAGATGAGAGAGTGAGAGTGAGAATCTTTGTTTTTAATATTCTTATTTTGATTTTCGAAAATTGCACTTTGGTCCCTAGGTTCCAAAGTTATTTAAATCAGTCTCTATAGTTTTAAAACTTATATTTCAGTCCTTAAGTTCTTGAATGATCTTGTAAGCCTTTCATTTTTTTAAAATTTCTTATCTCAATCCCCACAATTTAATATTCGTTTTGAGCTCCGACCCAACTTTTGAAAATTACACATTTTAGTCTCTCAACTTTCAAAGTATTCAATTTAGACCATCAACTTTCAAAGTATTCATTTTAGTCCATCAACTTTCAAAAGTATTCATTTTAGACCCTCAACTTTCAAATTACACATTTTAGTCCCTCAACTTTCAAAGTATTCAATTTAGACAATCAACTGTCAATGCATTCATTTTAGTCCCTCAACTTTCAAATCATCAATTTCAGTCCCCAAATTGTAAATTATCATTTTTAAACTATAAATTTCAAAAGACTAATGTAACTTATTGGCTAGACGAGGCGTACGGAGATTTGAAAGATTGAAGTCATTCCCGCTCAACCACACTCGTTAAGTTTAAGGTAGACTCGCCCCCACTAATTGATTTATATTATAATTGCATGTGTTATGTGGATTTGTGTGATTTTATGCATAATTGCATGAGAAAAGAATATCTCTTTTGAGATAAAGAATTTATGTTATGTTGGACATAACTTATCTGCTAGCCAAGAAAAGAAAAGAATGTGTTCATTTGCGTTCACTATGTGATGCCTATGAATAAGAGAAGAATGTCACTACATTATTTGCATAATTTCTTGTCCAATTGTCTTGTAGATTAATTATTGGCGATGAGTCTACTGAGTATTTCATCTTGAAATGCTCAACCCGTTATTTTAAACAACTTTGCAGATTTTGGAGACGGTGGTGAGTGATGGACAATGACGACAAATTACAAATGGATATATTTTTTAAAGTCGTGAATTTTGAAATAATTATTTCATTTTATCAAGAATTTTCAATTCTTATAAATTTGTACGAATTTACTTATTCCATCTGAATTATTGAATTATCGCTAAACTTTTATTCAATAAATGCGATAATTAATATTTAGTCATTTTCCGCAACAAAGTTTATTCAAGAATTTAGAAAAGTGACGTTCCCGCGCTCCTCGGAGTTCGGGGTGTTACAAAGCATTTGTATGCACTCATACAAATTCAATGTAAAATTTCCAGTTCAAAATTATATCGAAATTGTATTACGCATCTAATACTAAATAAATATTATCATATAAAATTTTTTATAAATAATCTTATTTTTTTAGTTATTTAGTACATCTAAAAATTCGAGCTCCTTTGTATTGCGTTCTATTAAATTAGTTAGTATTTTTATAGAAAGTTACTTTTAATACGTAAATAATTTTTTTATAATAATTGTGATATTTTATTGGTCTCAATCTTATGGATGAATAATTTCATTCGGTCATACAAATCCAATGTCGAATTTTCATTTACATTTATATTGAATATTTAATCAAGTTGTATTAAATTTCATTTTAAATAGTCATACTTTTAAATACTTTGTTATATATACATAATAACCTTCTTTTCTATATCAGATTATTTATCAAAATAATCTTATTTACAATTACATTTAATTATTATATAATTTTTTATTCCAGAAAGTCTCATATTACATTTTTTTTATATTAACGGTTAACAGATTTATTTATATTGTTTTGAAATTATATATTTAATGGTTTTTTTGTCATAATTGTTAAGTCTAAATTTTAAAAAATAATTAACTATGACACGATATTAATTTTTATATTTTAATTAAATATTTATGATTCTTAAATTTCTACAACAATAAGTAAATTGTATCCCAATTTACTTAACTGAAAATTGAGATGATCAATGTTATATAATATTTTTCATAAAAAAAACAATTACTTTGTATAATTATTGCAAAAACCTATAATATCATGAATTTGATGCATCATTGTCAATTTAACAATTTTAGTATTTTTATTTTCTTTTTTTATGATTACCGAATTTGTTTCTTATACCTGTTGTCTTGGATGATGATTATGAATTGTAGGAGTAAGAATTATTTCCAAATGATTGTGAATTTGAACAAATTAATCTTTGATACCTTAATTTTGATTTGTTGACAATAAAAAGTGTGTTGCATTTTTTTAATTGAACGTTTGCCTTTATTTTTATTTTTTAATTTTTTAAAATTTGGCAGGTTGACTGTTCGAAATCACAGTTTTGACAATTGAAACCTAAACCAAATCGTTTAAGGTGGTTTAGAATTTTTCCAAACCGAACTGAACCAAACCAAACCATTTGTTGCGGTTTAATTCGATTTCGCGATTTATTTGTTCACCCCTACTTTGTTGTATACAAGAGAAAGTGAAGATTCCTCTTATGAAAGATCATCCGCTTATTTTGAAAAATTTGTTATATGGTAGGGACGACAAGATTTAGAATTTCGTTGATAACATTAGGACATATAATATGATGTTTTCGTTCACTTCTATGAGGGGATTAGATAATGGGTTAAATGATGGTGGAGAGCCTTCAGTCTTCAGATTACACGGTCAAAATTTCCATAAGATTGGGAGTCTGTTGCCTGATGATGGTTCAGCTCTACAATTTGCTCGCTTTACATTGTTGACAATGTGAATGAGGTTGAAAGCAGAAAAAGGGTCATGAGGTACGTATTATGTGTTTTTGCTTTTATATTTATATTGTTTACAGATAATTTAGTCTGAAATTTAATTTATGTCTTTTAATGTCCCTTGATAGGAGTAAATCATGCAATTCAATGTTGCATGATTGTATAGCTTTTTATTTGAAAAATATGCTAGACAAATATAACAAATTGTTAAAGCAATTTAGGTCGGTTTGAGAAAAGATGATTGAGGAAAAAATTTCAAATGTAAGACTTATACTTGTTGGTTGGTGGGCAACCGGTGATAGCCAATATAATTTTCCTATTGTCGATGAAATTACTGAATTGATTGTCGGTAGATTTTGATACATGACTTGGACACAGGGATATCTTTATTGCACCACGTGGTGGACCGTTGCATCAGATAAGTGAAGGATACAAGTTCTTTTTGAGAAATATTGATCATGCACAGGGGTTGTGCAATGGAACAAGGTTGATAGTTACAAAATTTGGCGACCATGTTCTAGAAGGTTAAATTCTTTCTAGCATCAATGCAGGACACAAGTTTTTTATTCCAATGATATCATTGAGTCCTTCTGATTCTAGAAAACCTATTAGATTTCAAACAAGACAATTTCCATTGATGATGTCCTATGTCATTATTATCAATAAGAGTCAGGGACAATCACGTTCGCATGTTGGACTTCTTCTTAAATGGTTGGTGTTTACACATGGGCAACTTTATGTTGTGATTTCTAAGTGACAAATCGTTCCGGATTAAAGGTGTTGATTTGTGATAAGAATGGGAGACCAACAAAATTAACAAACAATGTTACGTACAAAGAAGTATTCCAGAATTTTTAGTCATATGAAACCAATAAATTATGATATCTCTTATTTGCAAAATTTATTTATTTTATCTGAATGATTCTTCTAATTTCACATTGAATTATCTTTATCAATACGTTTTTTCCCGTGCATCGCATGGATGATTCACTAGTAAGATGTTATATAGGGGAAGATCACAATACACTATCAAACAAAGGAATTACAATCTTTGGGAATCATCAAAGAACTGAACCTCATGATATCAATGACTATTTCTAAATTCCAACACTCCAAAACAGTCATGCAATCCATAGTTGCTGAAATGGTGTAGTGGTTAGCATAGTTTCTCGCAAAGAATGTAAATTTGATGAAACCTTTACAAATATGCATCATAAAGAGACTAAACAGAAGCAAGTCCAATCAGCGGTTTAGAATATATGTGACCTATAAATTGCACGTGGTCAATTCTCTTGGATTTATGAACAGTTGAGATTGATTCATAACCTATGGACTATGACTTGTAACATGTGAATTGTTATCTTGACATGCAACATATGAATTGTGACAAATGAACCTAAATATGTAACATGACATCTATGTACAAATAAAGCGTGACATGTGAATACATGAAGTGTAATATGTGACCTATACAAATGACTCGTGACATATGAAGTGTAATCTGTGATTTGAAGTATGAATTGTTACCTATGACATGCTGTGACGGATGAATTGTGACATGTGACTTGAACATGTCGTGACTTATACATGTGACCCTAGCAACCACTAACAAACCACTGTCATCTCACCACGACCCCACCCACAGCCATAGACATAGCCATCACTGCACCACCAACAATCACCCCCACTCATATATTGCACCATACAGAACCACCATCATCTACAATGCTCCAAAACCATCAATATAGACACAAATCTACACAAAAAGATAGACATACACCCTCCACAAAGTTAACCACACTGAAGTTTCTGTGACATAAGAGGTGGTCGTTGGAGGAGAGGGGAATTGTGGAAGAAGTTTTGGTTTGGAGGAAAAGAATAGGGTCTGTTGTTTGTGGGGTGGGGTGGGGTGGGGTGGGGATGATTTTATTTTAATGAATTTAATATTGTTATTTTGATATTAAAATTTTGAAATACCACCTAATTTGAGTATTTTTAAACTTAAATTCTAAAGAATGATTGTAATTTTCACATTCCAAACATCGTACCCAACTCTAACCCTCCAACTCAATGTGAGATATATCTTACAATCAACTATCTGATCGACACAGAACTCTCATATTTATTTTTCGGACTCCTTCATACATAATCGTTTAAACAATATAATAATGTCAAATTCAAATAATTGCATTTTGATAGTAAAATAAAATCAGTATAGCCTAATATCCCTTAGATCAAATACATAATACTAACATTTGTCCATTTTTTTCAAAAATTGTGTCAGCATGTTGGTTGTGTCCATGTTTGTGCATTCTATTTTATATGAGTATATGGAGATTTTGAATATGTATATCTATATATTGAATAAATAATACAGAAATTGTTCGCAGATAACTAAAAAAAAAAAGGAAAAAGTTGGAGAGAATGTAAACCAATTTCCAAGCAATAAGGAGAAAATGAAGAAAAAATTATCAGTGTTCTTTTATTTAATGATTACAATTTATAAATAAATTTATAAAAAATACATTTTTTCAAATCACTTTTTAATCACACATATTTTTTCTCTCTAATTTTCAACCATACATTTTACCTCGAAAACACAAAGTAAAAAAAAAACAAAAACAAAAAAAAGGCAGTGGAGGTAAACAATATAAACCAATTTATAAACTACATAATTTCTCAAACTACATTTTAACCACACATTTCCCTCTAACTTTCAACCATTAATTTTTACCTCAAAATCATTAATAAATAAGTTTCTAAACCAAACAGTGTTACCTAACAAGCCCATAAAACATGAAAAAGATGAGCTTTAGTAGGCCTTTAATTAAATCGGTAGTGTTACCAAACAAGCCTATAAAACATGAAAAAGATGAGCTTTAGTAGGCCTTTAATTAAATCGGTGACCAGGAGATGGATTTGATTAGAGGAATTTTCAAAAATGTCCAATTTTATGTTAGTTGTGTCTAAAGTTGATAGTTTTTGCAAAAAGTCTAAATTTAGATGTAAATTGACTAAGATACCCTTAATGAAACATAAAAATATCTATATGTATATTTATATTTATTCAATCCCAATGTCATGATTATATCCTTGATAAATCATATCAAGAGTAGTTAATATCCATTGGATTCAATCAAACTTCTTATTATCTATTAGGTATTAATCACTTAATTTTTGATAAAAATATGTCTAACTTCTATTATAGTTGAAGAAGACGATAACTGCATAATATCGAGAATGACATTTAGAATGTTATTCTAGATAATTATAAAATGTTGAGATTGTTGGTAATGAACTCACAAATATTTATAATTTCAAACGTCTTCTTATAGATAGCATTTTCTCTCCGCTTATCTCGTGTAAGCTCATCACAATATTGTTTCTGGCATATAAGTATGGTAGATATAATGCAGTTTGTTGTCTAGCACGGTGATAGTTTTTTCAACATGGACGACGATTGAAAGTGACTTGGCAACCGAACAACGTCTATTGTTATTCGAAGTGACATTAGATATGAAGAACTTCTCATTTTACTTTCTGAGAAGCTTATTATTGACAGACTAAAATTTCGAATCCAGTTGAAAGTCAAAGTTCCAAATATGAATTGCTGAATTACCTAGTCTTGCACAACCAATGTTTAATGTTAAAGTATACAACTATCAGTTAGATTTGAAAGTATGGTTTGTCAATAATCATGTGTAGATGTGACCTTTATCTTCGTAACATCATTTCCAAACTTCTATTATAGTTACATGAATGAATGTTAGGTTGCCAACTTGAAATAAAAATAAAATTTCGAGATTCAACACATGATTATTGACATTTATGGTCGTTCTCAACAATTTCACATTTCATTCTCAACATTTGAGACCCATTTTTCTAGACACTTGATATATCATATATCAAGAATGACAAAATTTGTTTACAATAATTATTGTAAGCCAAAAAATACATCCAGAACACATTCGATTATAGATTAAAAGGAGAAAGGTCTGATAGTAGTCCCTAGTAGAAGTGCAATGTTTGGATTTAAAAAAATTGTATCATCATGATTTTCAATGAAAAATACACAAGTTATTGTTTTTAAGTCTTTTCCTTTTCATCATTCTTTCCCTTCTTTCGTCCGCTGCGTGTGTAAGGAGTGGAATTTTTACCCAACTAGAACTTGGTTTGTTAGGTGATCGATTGGAAGACTTCGTTGCATTTTTACTTGCAACATTCTCAACTGTGTGCCACCTCATTCACAACCTCTATTGTAGCTCCCTCAACTACACCTACGTTCTCTTCTCAAGAAAGCTGTAATGCGTATTCATGGAAAAAAATAGGTGTTAGTCTGAAATAGCATAATAAATTCTGGGTATATCAAACATAAATCCATTAGGATGTTTTTGAATAAGTCTTGAGTTCCTCTTTAAAGAAGAGGAAGAGGAAGAAAAAAAATGTCAGATGCACAAAAACATGTCAAAAGGCGTGATTAGAGCAAAAATCATAAACCTCCATATTTAACCTTCATGTTAACCAAAAAAACCTCCATATTACAACAAAAAAAAAAAAAAAAAAAGACAAAAAAAACTTAAAGTGGTTAGATAGAAGGATATGTATTTATTTAAATCTTTATCTTAAACTTGCTGCCACGCACGAATTCAGCAAACCTTTTTTCCATTGCCTCATTATGTTCCATAAAGCAGAGTATTAATCCAACCTGACCGCAAGTTACCGTGTTGAAATCAAGTTCAGTACTTGGGGAGAAAATGAATGCATTATAGTAGTAAATGTTTTACACAATTTTACGTGACGTTGAAATACAAGAAATAAATTCTGGTAACGAAATGCATCATAGTTGAACAAAACCTGCACCCCACATTCCTTTCTCCAAGTAACAAAAGAAGCAAACATAAAAATTTGCATGCAGTACAGTAGGACATTACTATACTTGATATTTCTATATTACAACAAACCTACATACACTGAAAAAAGTTTTATGTAGAACTTTAGCTACGAAATTTGAAAAATTGGAAGTTAATAAATATTTAAACCGTTTTCATTTCCCGGTGTGGATGTCTTCTGATGAATTTAGCAAAAATATTGTTATACAATAAAATCATACCTCCATTATGCACACAATAATATTATAGGTTTAGCTTTTACACCACATTATAAAAGGAAAACAAATCAATTTTGAAATAAAGTTACGTTCCTTTCGTCACAAACATGTGTCAAAAAATAAATAAATAAATAATTCACAAAGGATCATGGAATGACGAATTTGAAAAATCAATTAAACAAACAAGTACCAAGTCTGGAAATGGTTACTTCCAAAATTATGATACATGAAGCATGACATCACAATAACTAGATTTCAAGCGTCAGGAACCAAGATCGTTATTAAAAAAAAAAAGGTTGAACCCCAAGCTTAGGGGCCCCTACCTGCCCTGTCCTGCCCTGAACTTTAGTGAATGATATAAATCGCAGGTTATGACTCCCAGAGTGCAGAGTGAGAGCTTACCTTTTAACTTGACAAGAGCCAGATTCGAACCCCTGACCAAGCGAGGTTGACCTTTAAACCACCATCTCTTTCACCGCTGAGAGATGTGCCCTGGGGGCACCAAGATCGTTATTGATACTATAAAGAATTGATCCATGAAGGATTTTCAAAATGAAACATATATTTGCTTGAAAGTCACACAAACTTAGGTGGTGTTCTGTTTGTATTTTATTTTGTATTTTCATTTTCGAAAATGTTTTGTATTTTTATTTTTGTTTTCAAATTTGCTGAAACACGTTTAGTTTGTCATTTCTAAAAATTATTTTTGAAAATGAAAAGATGGAAAATACGTTCTGTTTGAAATTTTGCAGAATATTATTTAAACTATTTTTAATTAATTTGTTTGTAGAATACTACTGGCTCAAACTCAATTTCCTTTCACAATACACTGAAAATATGATTATATGCAACACACTAATGTGAGCATTAAGAGTTTATATTAACACAGCTTGATCAGATTCGAGATTTGAGGAAGCTCTAGTTTTATTAAAATCCAGAAAATATAAGTTCTTTCAAAACCACCGAGTCCATTTATCAAGGCATTTTTTGAAATATAACAACAAGAATTCTCACTAAATTTTTTTATTTTTTTTATTTAATTTTTTATTTTTAATTTTTTATTTTTTGGTAATGTTAAATATTGAATTCAATAAAACATTATTTAAGCTTAACTCCAAGTTAGGATAATTTTTCAAAAAAAAAAAAAAATATTTATTTAGACTTAGTTTAAAGTTAGGATAATTCTAAAAAAAATAAATAAATAAATAAAAACTTTATATTAAGCTTAATTCCAAGTTAGGATAATTCTTTTTAAAAAAAAAAATCTCAAAACGCATTTTTCGCGTTTTGAAATTTTTTTATTGAAATACATAAAAAAAAGTCCAAAATGAGATTTTGGGCGTTTTGCGTTTTGTGTACACATTTTTTTTTAGTTTTTCAAAATGTATTTTCGAAAATGGTAAAGATAACGCATTTTTAATGTTTTCGAAAATAAAAATAGAAAACGACCTTAAAACTGCAAAGAGAACAGGGCCTTACCATTTATCTAGAATTCTAAGAACATTTATCTAGAATGCTAAGAACAATACATCATTTTTTTCTTTTTCTTTAGCAGTCTAGTCACCAGTAGTATACATCCTAAACTAACCAATCGATGCATTTTCAACACAAGTCATCTGATATTTAAACCTACTCAATTCATCCAACTATCCAAAAAATTTAGCTCTAGTCATGATTATGACATTCCTAAATCCCAAATCCAAGACAGCATCAAGAACTTGAAAACATATAAAAACCAAGCAAGTTAGAGCATAAATACATTATTACCCATAATTCAAACGTAATTACAAAATAATCTTCTCATCTTAATCCTGTTATAAAAATCATAAAAAATGGAGATTTGAATCTGATTCAATTGCAGACCATTTAATATCGGTACCGAAAGACATTTCTATTCAATAGACGGCAACATTGAAATAATTTAAGCAATGTGTAAATTGCAGTGAACATGTATTTTTTCCCTTCACGTTTCATAAGAATTAATAACACGATTTTTGAAAAAAAATAAGGAAGATAAAGTAATGAAACAAAAATATCACTCTGAAAGATAAATAAAAGGTAATTACTAATTGCCAACACCAAATACCCCCAGGGAGAAGAGAACTAAAAAAATTTATGCACCGTGAAATTCCAATTGTGTGAGGAGTCTACTGTGTGGGGAGTGAAACTGCATTGAGGTGGCACGGTGTACTCGGTAGCTATGCGGCTACCGACGGAGACTGAGTGATGAACCAACCGAAGACCGCAAAAGACTAAGCTCGAGAGAATGATTGACAAGCGAACAGAGGATGACGCAATGTTAGGCTACCGACGGAGAAGGTGGCTGTTGAGAGAGAAGGGGAAAGTGATTGTCTAGAGAGATGGTGAAAGAGGTGTTTTTGGAGAAGCCGACTGTTGAGAGAGAGAGGGGTACGCGGCTGTTGAGAGAGACGGGGAAGAAGGGGTTATGTCATGTGTGAGAGAAATTGAAATTGAAATTGAAATTAGGGCTTGAATCGTTCCTAATCTTAAACAACTAAATTCTAATGAACTGCAGTATATAATAGAATAGAACATGTAATGTTTGATTGACATTTGTAAATATATGAGGTAGATTAGGTGTCAAGTTTTTATTAGTTTAGCACAATAAAATATTATAGTCAAAACTTGACACCGTTTGGTAACGGTACTATTTTTGGTTTATAAATCATTTTATAAATCACACAATTTCTCAAACCACTTTTTAACTAAATATTTCTCTCTCTCCAACTTTCAACTACTACGTTTTACCTCAAAATCATAAATAAACCAGTTTATAAATCAAACAGTGTTATCAAATGGGAATTTCAAATTTGTAGTAAAGACATTTATGTCCAAAATTTAAGAAAATGAACATCACTACAAATTAGAATATTTTTGCAAATAATAATGTGAAAAAGGACATTTTATGTAATTCCCTCATTCGATTATTGTGACCGGGATGCCAAAGGAAATCCCAAATTGAAGAGCTATTATTCTGCAAGCATGTCAGATTATGGTGAAAATCTTTCGTAACAAATAATGGTATGAAAAGCCAATGTACGATACATTCTCAAGGTAAAAATAATCCGATACGAAATTAAATGAATCCTTAAACCAAATAAATAACATTCATAAATAAAAGATAAGTTCACCATTTATTAATTTCAACTTTCATGTGTAAACATCGGCCTTTTAGGAAGAAGTCCTACATACAAGAATGATTGTCCCTAACTCTTATTGATGGTCATGGTACAGGACATCATCAATTAAAAAAAAAAAATTGAAATCTAATAGGTATTCTAGAATTCAAAGGGCTCAACGACATTCTTGGAATAAATAACTTGTGTCCTGTATTACAGCCAGATAGAATTGACCTTCTAGAATATGATCGTCAAATTTTGTAAAGCTTAACCACTCTCTCCTCGAACCAAAAATTCACCATACAAAATGAACTCTTAAATGCAGAATCTCCAATAACCATGTACTCTCTCCAACATCTATGTACTCTAAGCATTCAAAAAATAGAAGAAAAAGTTAATAATAGTGATTATGCGTTCACTATTTTGATCATTGACAATAAAAAACAACACAAATAATAATAATAATAAAAATAATAAAAAATTACGAGGTTGACAGAGATACATCAAATTTATGATAAAACCAAACAAATTATCGTTCTTATATCATAAAAAATAAAAAAACAATTTATCGGTAAAAACAAATTAAAAAAAAATAATATTATTTTCTTGTTTTTATTATTTTCTTATACAATGTGATATACATTTTCATCCAATATATATACTGACCCATGAATAATACGTTTTTTCCTCACTCAACGGTCGAAACCATTAACGTATTTATCCAACCCAAAACTATTCTAAATAGCCCAACATTAGTTAACACATTTGCAACCCTAACAAAGAAATCTAGAACTTAATATAAATATACGATTAACGGCTCTTCATATTCCAGTGTATCGTTGTTGTGATGAGGAAGAAATCCCATAAAATTCCTTAACAATCATCTTGTATTAACAGACTATACCCAACTAAAAACCCCACGTGATTTGAATATTCTCATCTTGTGTTCTCCTATAAAATTTACAACCGCACCAAAATTTTCCATTAAAAATTTGTGGTCAAACCCAAAAATTGCAAGAAATTTTTGTGGATTGAAGATGCTTTGACGAACTCCTACTCATATCCAACTTGGAAAAGATAAGATCTAATAGATCCATTCTTAGTCCTAAATAATTTTGCATTTTATATCGTTATCGAAGCTTTCTCTACAATATTATTGCTTTAATATTTTTTTTCTTTTTTGTTAGAAATCTAGATCTATGTTCAATGACTCAAAATATCATAGATCTTGAAGAAGAGAACGGTGCCAGACCTTTTTACTTAATTTTCAAAAAATAATTTACGATTTTTTATTTTCAACTGGTATGTAATATTAATAAGCTTTACCATCGCACCGAAAATTTTGAATCATAAAACAAGATAAATAGAAGGTGGAAGTGGAGGGATTATGTTAAATAGTATAAATTTTTTCAAAGAAATGAAAGAGGTTGTACATCGGGAAACAAGAAAAAAAATGATATAAAAAACAAAAATACATAAACAAATTTTGAAAAAAGGGTCAAGCAAAAAAAAAAAAAAAAAATCTAGAAAAACAAAAAAGAAAAAAAATATAAAATAATTAGCTTGACAGTGTGATTGGGGGGGGAGGAGTGTTCTAAGAGGCGGCATAATGCGCCCTCTAGACGCGAGGCATGGTCGAAACGTCTCGCATTCGGGTATGTGTGTAAACATGCGGTCACCACCTAGGCATGTTTAATTCCACGTAAGTGCGTTTAATCATGTTTAATCCCGCATTATCTTTTTTTTTTTGGTAAAAAATCTATTTTTTTTAATGATATAGTTAAAAAATCTATTTTTTTTATATAAAAATCTATTTAATGTATTAAAAATAATTAAAATAATATTAAAAATACGAAAAGCATTATGGCGCTTATTTTTCGCATTGACATGCCTAAACTTGTGATTTTTGATTCTCGACCTCGACGCTTCACAACGTATTACACGTTTTAGAACATTGGTAAACACGATAAATATTAAAGACTACACGAGCACAGATTTTGAAAAAAAACTGGGTTAAAAAAAAAACCCCCACAAATGCCCATATATAAAAGCTGTGTTTTGACGGGAATTGACTCAACTGCTTTAATAGATTATATAGAAGATTATCAAATCACACTGAATAGTCTGTCTAAATTCAAATACAGTCTAATACTAAACATGTAAATTAGAGCCTGTGCAATATTATTGGTGCACCATATTGAGGTTGGAGGGTGATTCGAGTATGTGGAGCATGTGTATATGAAGGTGAGAGCTCAAACGAAAAATTCTGCAAAATCATTGCGAGAGCCAGTTTTGCTTCCATCTGAGCAAAGCTTTGGGCTAAACAGATCCTTGGACCCCAACCAAATGGATAAAATGCCAATTGATCTTTTGATACCTTGGAAATTCCTTCTGCGAATCTCTCTGGCTTGAATTCCTCAACATCTTCACCCCAATGTTCGGGATCATGATGAAGAAGTAGAGTTGGTAAAACCACTTAAACCCCGGCTGGAATAAGCATTCCGCCCACGTCTGTCGTTTGGATCGTGTATTGATAGAGACCGGTCACGGGCGGATATAGTCGGAAGACTTCTTGGAGCACCATTGAAACCTGCAAGCAAGATTTCATAATCAGATTTTGGAATGATTTGTCTACTTTATGAGCATTTGAACAGCTTCGAAAGTAACTCTTACTTAAAACCCGAAATAAGCAATTTTAAGCTTGGTCAACAATAATGCTACTTTGTCACCCTTGAAACTTGAAAGCCACCTTGGATGACAGAAAATTTGTGAGTTGTTGATTTTAGAGTTGATGTGATGGATAAATAAATATATTTTTTCGGCTCGCCCACGTGTGTGAGTCATTTCAACAAGATTTTTTGCATTAAAAATAATCTTCTCCTATTGATGTCTATTTAAGAGATTCGCAATATTTTTTTTTTGTCTTGACTGTGTAGTCAGGGAATTTTAGTTGGGGGTCCATACATTAAAATACACAAAAATTTAATACAACATGTGTTAAAAAAAAATAGAAAGAAAAATATGGATTATTAGAAAGATAAGTTTTATTAATTCTTACAATTTTGAGTTGATTTATATCTTTGAGATCAGGTGTTTTCTTCCCACATATCTGAAGAACCTCTTGTCCGGATTTTTCTTGCCAATTTGGATGCATTGACAACACAATTATGGTCCAAGTAAGCCAATTAACAAACTTAGTAAATCGTCATTTTTCAAAGAAAAATTCTAAATGAACAACTACTTTGAACAAATTTGTGAACAACCAACTCACATGGATGGTGGGAGCCACACATAGTGTATGTGTGGCCCCCATCACTCATGTGAGTGAGTTGTGTACAAAGTTGTTTATTATAGTTGTTCATGTAGCATGATTATTTTTCGAATCACCATTTTGCATTTCCCTCTCTTTTCTTCGGATAATTCCTTTAAACATTGCCTTGATTTTGTTGTCAATTTCATATCTCCTTTTATTATTCTTCGTGGGTAAAAATCTGCACCAATAATATTTTTGACAAAATTTTTGTTGGATATTGGTTAATAAATCGAGAATTGAAAATCGATTAAAGTGACTTCGTGTCGAATTCGGCTAAATACTCAAAAACTCGGCTCAATCCGTTTAGGCAAAATTGTTTGCCACTTCGCCGCTTCGGGGCACACAAACGGGGATCGACCTGCCCGTATTGAAGGGTATATTTGACATTTCGAGAACCAATATCGGATGAATGAAAAATTACGAAAAATGACGAAAATTAGGCCAAAATATTTGACCGTGGGACCGCATGGTTAGTAAACCGTGCGATCACACGTCAAATTTAATTTTGGTTTTTTTAGTAAAACCGTGCGGCCGCACGGTTGTCCAGCCACTAGGCATCTTTTCATAAAGGTGTATTGTTTGGAAATGGTGCATGGTTTGGGCCTTAACCATTTCGTCCACACCCTTTCATGATCTATATATAGGACCCTTTAGGTGTCCTATTCCACACAAAATTTGATATGCAAAACATCTCTCATCCTCACTTCTCTTCAAAATCAAAATCATTTCATTTGTTTTGATATTCTTTCATTTTATCCTTGGAGTACGTAAGCCTAAATTTGGTTCGTTGTACTTGTGTTTTGGAGTGCTACAAATACAAGTGAAGTCGTTGTATCTTGGGAGTCGATTGCCGAAATCCGTAGGCACCATTGCGGGGCAAATTCGACTTAAGGACAAAGAGTCCAACTCTTGCCTCGGCTTTGTCCCTTCTTTTCTTCTTCTTCTTCTTATTTGTGTTTTTCTTTGCCGTTAATCTGTCCAATATTCGGCAATGATTTACAAACCATCATTATACTTACTTTGTCATCATTATTCACAAAATTCCATCCAACAATTTTGTTTATAAACGGCGAGGTGTCAACATCTCTTTGATCTATCTTTTTTAAAAGTCAAAATAATGGGCGAGAATCTTTACCCGACTGAAATTATTGATTTTTTAAAAGAATGGTCAAATGAAATGTTGCTACGTGATCGTTTATAAACAAAATTCATAAACGAATTTTATTTTTACCAAACAGATGCATAAATATTGTTCATGGATGGATAAAAAATTAGCAAACTAAAGTTTTGAAAATGCATTCACCTATAACCCGGGAGATATATGGACATAAAGGCTTCAAGAACGAGCACAACTTGTTCCTTTTGAAGTTCAAATATCTCCTTTCCGTCTTCAAAGTTGCTTCCAAATGCTGTTCGAGAAATAACATCCGCTGCAAGATTTTGCATTTCTTGAGCAACTTCAAGTTCAAATGATTCTCGAGAACCACCCACATTCTTCCATTGATCAATCAGGTTACCACAGCTGGTTAAAAATGCCGGCAACATCCCCTCTTAAGTGTCGTCGTGACCCATTAGGATTTAGGACATTGACTCATAAATAGTAGAGTCCAGGATTAAATGGTTCGATAGGGACGAGACGGAAAATACGATTGATTTAGCCTCTGTTTGTTTATGAATTTGAATCTAAGTCAAAGTCAACAATTAATTTTAACAACGCATTTTGTGTGTCCCCCACTGTTTCAACGACAAACTTTATCCATTTTATATTAAAATCTACTAAAAATCGGATTTTAATCTGCAAATACCTTTAATTTGTTGTGATGAAATGCAGGGGTGATTAGTTTTTTGCGCTTGGTCCATTTCTCGCCTTCCAAGGTGGAAACTCCTGTCGTTAGAAGATCAACCAAAGGGTTCACTGGTGGCTTTTGGAAGTGACCATTCTTATCATTTAGTATCAATCTCTCATTAGCTGAGGGTCTGCGATAATCAGCCTTGGTCTTCTTTGAAGCCAACTCAGTGATATTTTTCCTATATTATATATAATATATCATAGATTGGGTTAATTTCACGAAATACCATTCAAGTTTCAACGAAATTTTAAATATGTCACTATAGTTTAATTATTACACAATTTATCACTCAAATTTCAATTGATTACTCAAAATGTCATTTTATTGACTTTCATATCCAAAAATTGACGCAAACAGTTTCTAATGTTTGAAAAAATAGCTAAAATGGTTCTTAATATTTATTTTGATACAAAAGTCCTTAATTTTTTTTGGTGTAAATCAACAAAAGTGATCATTTTTTATTTAAATGACCAATATATTCATATTTTTAATATAATTTTTTTACAATTGAGTCATATATAACATTTGCAAAAGTATAATTGAGTCTATTAATAACTTTGTTTTTTATATTTAATTAATTAAAATTAGTAGATTGATTTTCTTCGTTAGGATTTTATTTATCAAATGAATAATATACATATAAATTTGTTTGTATAATCTAAAAATTATTAAGAAATAAATTAAATTAATATTTGTTCAAAATAAATTTTTTAAAGAAATTAATTTTTGAAAAGAAAAAAATCATTGTCTTAATTGAATAAATCACAAGTGCACTTGCCAATCAGCTCCAATTTATGGAATCTTGGATCCACTAGAGGGGGACACGCGTCACTAATCAGTCGTCACAATATACAATCCTACGTGATTCTGTTGGTTTTTTTTTTTGCCAAAATTGATTGTGGCCTTGGTTTATGAAAAACACGTTAGGGCAGTGTTAGTTATTTGTGCCGTGTGTTTCTATGGAAGGAAAGAAAAGTCAGCCGCTGCCTCTTGTGAAAAGGAAAGAACAGTAGGTGACAACAAGTGGAAGGAAAAGTCAATAGCGCGAATCTTATCAAACTACTATATAGTACCGTGCTTAGGTAACATTACATGGCATACACCACTTATTACCACCTAAGCATAAAATTAAGAACGGTACTTAGGAGATCAAAACTATATATATATATATATATATATATATATATATATATATATATATATATATATATATATATATATATTACCTATAAAAGGGGCTAAGTTTGAGAAACATTTTTGGACGAATTTGTCCACTTTAAT
This sequence comes from Ligustrum vulgare, assembly GCA_963555705.1. Classification (NCBI taxonomy): domain Eukaryota; kingdom Viridiplantae; phylum Streptophyta; class Magnoliopsida; order Lamiales; family Oleaceae; genus Ligustrum; species Ligustrum vulgare. The sequence goes on from OY743183.1 coordinate 41,371,753, forward strand.
TACCAACATGCCATTTAGTTAATATTTTAATTTAATTCATTTGTATTGAAACTCACGAGTCCCCAACCATCCACATTCGTCTTCCCAGTCCCAATCCATTAACGGGAATACATTTACATTCCATCCGTTCACATTCTTTGTTTTGAATAGCAGAATGAGCATGATTTCATCAATAACATCCTTGATTTGTCTCTTCACTCTCTTCTATTTCACCAAGAACATCCTTGTTCGTCCTTGTCGTAGAATCTTTGACATCGCGATTTCGCCCTCACATTTCTTGCTCTGGACTTGATGAGCTGGCTTCATTGCTTCAGATTTTGGCGACGACTACTTCAGATTTTGGCTTTCAAATCCTTGGGTAAGATTTTTTGGTTGATGATGTACCATTTTATCTTTTGTGGGTTTGTGTTATTAGCTATTGAGCTTGTTGGGTTTTGCTTATAATCAATTTTTGTTGAAGATTTTGAGCATCTTGGAAACCCTTTGCGAGTTCTAATTTGAACTGAGGATTTTTTTAGTTCAATTCTTGTTTGGTGTGGATTACTTTGAGAGGTTGAAAACGCCTTCATTTTCTCAGTTGGATTTTTAAAAAATTAATTAGTTTGATTCTTTTTTCCTTGTGCACGTTTAGCTGATTCATTATTCTTGCGAATTATTGCTGAATTTGTAGTTTGCAGTTGAAGGTAAATTTTGTGGCCATGACGAGTAATTAGATTTTAATAGTGGTTATTTCACTCACTAATGTCTTTTCAGTTTTTTATTATAGTCTAATAATCTCCTAGATTTATAATATGTGGATTTGTCATCTCTCTATCTCTTTCCACACACATTATTTTATTGTTCATGTATCAGTTCATATTATTGGGAATTACAACTTCAATTACAATTCTTTGAATTTTTATTTTTAAATACCTTTCTCCTTTATATGATTCAATTTCATTGATCTTTTTTTCATTATTTATGAAGTGGAGATGAAATATATAATGAAAAAAATTCCAAGTTTCCCTTGGTTTAAAATGTAGGCCATTCTTATATATATATAATGATCAAAATCTACTCTACCAACTCTCAAATTATTGAAGCTTGAAAACTTAGGTCAACCTAATTCATTATTAATATAATGAGACCAGTCCGGTTTGTAATCCTATGAACCTTCTTAACTTTACGATTTTTCGAAAGAAGCTTATCCGAGAAATTTGTGCAGGGAAGTTTCTCTTGACTAGGACGGGGTAGGTGAACACACCGGATAAGCAAGAATGAATCAACCCAAAATTAAGTAGAAAATAAGGAAGTACGAGGTTGGAAGGACAATTGGAGAGGGCACATTTGCGAAAGTTAAATTTGCTAGAAATTCCAGGCTGGCAACCTATGGCTCTCAAGATCCTTGATAAGGATAAGGTCCTCAAGCACAAAATAGCTTAGCAGGTAAGTTTTTGATTACTTGATTAAGAGGAAATCTTCATGAACCTTGATTTGCACCTATAGTTAAATTGTATGAATTGAATTTGGAAGAGATTTCAGTTCTTGTCTTGGAATCAAATCAACATGTATGTTATTTCGCTTTGGGGACAAGAGATTTTTTTTGGCATTTAAATCGTCATAAGTATTCATTTTCTTCATTGCATATTGTACTCTTAACGCTTAACTATTAGCTTCTACTATGGTCATAAAAAGTCTCTGGTGTCTTGGTGCGTATTTTGATAGATAAAGCAGGGAGTAGAGACAATGAAGTTGATAAAGACATCCCAATGTTTTCCACTTGTATGAGGTTGATCTCTCTTTGTTTCCCTCCTCTCTCTTTGCATGTTTGTGGTCAGGGGCCAGGATGTTTAATAATATTGTCTTTATTCAGGTGATGGCGAGCAAGACAAAGATATTTTTCGTTTGAGTGCTTTGTCTCAGCAAGTGAAGATAAATATTAGAAAAAAAAGTTAGAATCTGGTCAATAGTATTGTCCTGTGAAGGGTTTGCATAAGAAAGTAAAAATCTTCTTAATATATAAAGTAGATAACGTAATTTTGGATCAGTAGAATTAGAACTCTGTAAGTTGTCGATGACTACTTGAAAAGGACAAGAATTTGAATTTGCTGATAAGCTTTACTTGCAATTTATAGACTCTTTTATGAAGCTATTTGTAACTGGTAAGGGCAATCCATACACATGTTGAACATATTCTACTTACAAGCTTCTGATATCTTGATTTTGTTGTTTGTAATATAAGAAGATTCCATTGTTTAATTGTGTATTATGTACTACTATTCAATCCTTAAATCTTCAGTCTAATGTTGCAGTAGAGAAGTCCTCCAATGCTTGAGGTTCTACATTTGTATAAGGAGGATTTTGGTAGCAAGAATTTGTGTGAAGCAAGTTCTGTGACAAATATCAAAAATCGTCTAAACGAGAGCTCAATTGACTCAGCAAAGTACCATGTCCCATGTTTTTTCTGCTCATATTCATGTTTTATATGATGCATATCTGCGTGAAAGGGTGTCCTTTTGTTCATTGCAGTAAAAATATCATAAAACTATCCAAGTCAATTATATTCTGTTCAACAATATATTCTGAAAAGAACTGGGGACTGTCCGAGTTGCTGAGTACCATTGTAATGCAACTTCAATGTAAATGATGAATTTGACATAATATCCCACTATAATTGTAATATAGCCCCTGTTTGAGAGCCATTCTTTCAAAATGCATTTTTTCAAGAATCATTGTAACCACTAAGCTGCTGAAAATGCCATTAGTAAAGATAATTTTTCATACACTCGAATTAGATTTCACTTATTTTTACTGTTTCACCTGATCACTTAGGTTCTAAATTAATTTCGGAACTAATAATCATAAATTTTGAATATAGTATGTTAAAAATGAAAAAAATTATTGGCCGATCACGTGCAACGCACGCGTATGCCACTAGTGTGTGTGTGTGTGTGTGTGTGTGTGTGTGTGTGTAAGTAAGACACTTTTCAAAAATATGTTTTGGAGCTTTTCCCATCTAAATTGTATTTCCTAAAATAGAAGTATTTCAATGAATGAGAATACTTTTTATAATTATACTATTATTTTGAAATCGAAAAATATACAATATGTGTATCAAATTGAAGATCTCAACTAGAACTTTAATACGGATTCACAAGTTAGAGTCAACTATAAACATGTCGTCCTTAAAATCACATCAAAGATTAAAGATAAAAAAATTATTTTGTACCTTTTACTTCTTTTCAATGTCCCTCTATTGCAAAATTGTTTTATTTAAGTCTTATAATGATATTTATAATTTCTTCAGTAGATTTAATTTGGTCATATATAATTAATTTCAATTTGAGTTGCTTTTCTTATCAAATTAAAAGAAATAATAAATATCCAAACTTTTGTGTAATTCAATTAAGTTCCAATAATTTTTGCAAATTCATATTTCGATCAATTCAGGTTTCTTAATTTGTTACATTCATTTAAATATAGGATCACGTGTATTTAATTTGTAATGTTAAAGTAAATATGAAATGAAATATTTGTTTAATATATTTAAATATCAAATATTATATTAAGATAGTTAATACAAATTCTAATAGTACTATTCCGTTATTCGGGTAGAGATAAATTTATTTTTTATAATCTAGAAATTATATTTTGGAAAGATTAATTACCTCAATAATTATTAAAATTGAATAGTTATGCAAATGTTCATTGAATTTTTTTTTTAAAATTTTTTAATAGTAAGTCATTCAAATTCCAAACTATTACAATTGTAGCAATTTGGTAAAAAAAATTGGTCCCTACTAGGTACCCCTTAATTAAAATCCCATTTTTTTTCTAAAACTCATTTTTCAACTAACATTCTATTCTATTAATAAAATAATCTACGTATAACTTTAAAGAAATTCCTACTTTTTAAAAACTCATTCTCAAAAAATTTACAATTACAAACAACATTATTGGAAATAATGGGTCTCAAATAGGGGCTTAAGTACATATTCTCCAAAAAATCACTATTAAAAAACTCATTTTGTATATAATGAGAGCTTAAATAATGACTAAATATGTTCACAAGAGAAAAATGAAATACATAAAGAGAGGGCACGAATAGGCATTGACCCATTTTTTCGTCAAAATATATTTCCTAAAGTGATAAGTAGTATTAATTAACTATATATTATTCATTTTGGACAAATTTCGGATTTAAAATAATACAATTGCATGCAAATTTTTAAATAATCTCTTTTTCCAAGTCCCCAAGTTTCTTGGTTCACCTTCCCCTCTTGAAAATCAATTACTTTTTTTAAAAAAAAAAATTGGTAAAAAAAAAAAAAAAAACTTTGTCAGTATCACATAAATATTTTTCTTTAAAAAGAGAAAATGAAAGATGATGAAATAAGAACATTCATCGAGCTATTTTTTATTTTCCTTTTTCTTTTTAATAAAATTGTGAGTGTATATTATAGATATATCTATTTTTTAAGTATTACAAATTTTGTTTAAATGTAATTTTATTTTCTCATTTTAAGATTTAAATAAATTTAAATTACAATATTTAAAGAAATTTTTTGAAACGGTAAGCATATTAACGGTAACAAATAATTAAGGTATGGTAATTTGTACATTTTTTGTGATTAATTGTTTTTCTTCGTTTCTTATTTTTAATTAAATATTTATTTTATTTATTAACATATAACTTTGATATATGTAAGTAACAAATGTCGGTGCCAGCTTTGGTGAGTTGCTTACTATGGTGGTGGCTATGTTGCTGTTATTGTGGTGGTTATTTTGAAGAAGGTGATGGAGTAACGAAATTTTAGTATTTTAGATTAAGGTGGTCATTTGGTGGTGATGACGGTGGCGTGTCGATGCCACTGTGTTTCGTAGTGTGTGCATGGTGGTGTTTGTGGTGGTGGTTTTGTTGGTGGTGGCTGTGGTGACGATTGCGGTGGTGGTGCAGCTGGTTTGCAGTGGTGTGGTGGTGGTGACAACGGTGGTGGCGGGATGGTGAAGTATAAGATGAAATTGTGACCAAATAATTTGTAATTGTGACTCATAATTTAATTTGTGTTCAATTATTTTAAAATTTGTGACGTAAAATAAATTGTGATTTATAAAATTTGTAAATTGTGACCGTGAAATAAGTTGTGATCGATAAATGAGTCATGATCTTCGAATTTTGTGAACAAGAAATAAGTTGTGACCTATAAAATTTGAAATTTGTTATCGAGAAATATATTTTGACCTATAAAACTCGTGATTTGTGACCAATAAATAAGTTGTCACTTACAAAATTTGTAATTTGTGACCGAAAAATAAGTTGTGACTGTTGTGAACCGCAAGTGTACGGGTCGCGCAAGTAATAAAATGGACATGAGTCCAAGTATCGATCCCACGAGAATTATTGTAAATTATACTTTAGACTATTAACCTTAACCGAAACGAGAAATTTTGATTGAGTTGAAAATTTTTATTTTAAACTTAACTAAAAAAACTAGAAAATTTGTTTTGTAAAAACTATAAAATGAATATGTTAGAATTGAGAATCCACATTAATTCCATAAAAAATACATTACTCCAATTGTCTAATGATAATTCACAGGGTTTTGAAAATCTATATTTCTAATGTTGTTAAAACTCACTTTTCGGACAAGCATTAACACGTTTTCCTATACACGACCCGATTATATTTCTATAACAAATCCGAATATATAGAAAAGCATTACAAGGTTTGTGAAAACTATAGCAGATAACACAAAGTATAGGAGTATATTTCCATCCCCTATTGGACTTTGTGGCAATTGAAGTTAGTCTAATGAATTCCTAATATTTCGAACTTAAGAAAACATGACAAAAATCATACAATTAGTGATCAAGTAATTGCATAATAAGAAAAAGCACGCACGAATTGCTCAAAACTATAAATTAACTAAATTAAACAATAAAATAACACATAAAATTCAGAATTTAATGCTTCATCAAAATTCTAACATTTAAAACCTAGTCTAGATACATAATTGAATAATAATCACAAGAATAATGGATAGATGTCACCCTATTCATTCCTTGATCTTTGGTCTTCAATTTCTTGGTGTTGCATGGATCCCTCGGCAATTTGACAACGTTTTGGCCTTATTTCAAGCAGTTGAGAACCCCTAATTTCGTGCCCCAAATCTAGTATTTATAGATATGCTCGAAACATAGGTTACTCAGGGAGGAAGAATACTGAAAATCGCGCAAAAGCCCACTAGATGGGCGCATAAATCAACTGTGCAACTGTACGGTACCGCAGGTTTAACCTCAGTCGCCAAAATTTTGGTCCATGCGATCGCATGGTTTAGAGACATGCGACCGCATGGTTTCCCGACTTTGGGGTTATTGTTCGGTTCGAATCCCGCAAGTGTACGGGATCATTGACAAGTAATAATTGTGATGAGTTGAGAGTATCGTTCCCACGAGGAATAATGTTTAGTCCTAATTACTAGTTTATCGTCGACTCAATTAATGAAAACAATTAAAATAAAAATGTGGTTTTGTTTGTCTATCTATTCTAAAAAATTGCAATAAATAAAACTTAAATAAAAAATAAAAACAAATGTTTGGGAGTAAAATATGAATGGAGAGCATTTATTGGAATCCGAATCCACTTGTTATCACCTATCTCAATTCAACAATTCGAAATTTAAATCATTCATGTGTTGCTTGACAATCGATAATTCACATGCAATTAATTTTCTTTTCCAAGACAAATTAAACCTATCCCAAACATGAAACGAATCTATTCCTAGTCCGAATACGAATGTTTAGAACGCATTAAATCACACAATTATCAATTAGATTGCACATGTCATAGTGTTATTCCTAACATCTAGTGTTCATGTGTTGATCATGCAATGTTCATACCTATTGTGACTTTTTCAAGACTACAACAAGTAACGATATATTTAATTGGTGGCCAATCAATCAAATAATAATAAAAATAAAGCATGCAAAATCAATCAAGACAACACAAAAATTATTAAACTACTAGTAATCGAATAAAAATAAATTAATAACAAGTTTCATCTTCATCCAATACATTAAGGTGAATTAGCCAACCATCTTAATATGTAAATTTAAGACAAAGAAGTGGAAAAATATCACCGGCCAATAACATAATTAATTCGCAAAATTGCTCCAAAGTTGACAGTGCGCGGTTCCTCAATCTTTTCCCAGGCTGCCTACTTGTTCTTAATTCCCAGCAATGCTGTCCACTATTGCCAAACCAGCCTGCACACTCAACTCTCCAATGCCAAAAGAATTCACAGCCTTGCCGTGCACTATTGAATTAATTATGATTGATAATGCTCTTCCTTCTTTTCTTCTCACCGAGACTCACCAGCGGAGCACCTTTATGAATAATTCTCTCCAATTTTCTGTGCGGCTCCTCCTTTCATTCTGCCGTGTGTATATATGGATATATCTCTTAATTCAAAGCCCAATTGCACTAAGTAGAGTTTTGTTTAAAGACTCAATTTCTCAAATAAATCAAATTGGTCCTTGTGTTTTTAATTGTGCAATACATGTCTCCATTTATGTCACTTCGAGTTCTTCAATTTTTGGAAGTTGCACTTGAGTCCCACTTTGTCCCTTTTGTGTACGGCTTTAGTCCATTTTTTCCGTTTCGCATCCAAACGCATTCAAAATTTGATTTTTCTTAAAACAAATAAAATAAATATATAATTAGAAATATCATATTCTAAAACACTTACAATTGTCTAAATTTAAATCCAAGATAAGTACGCAAAACGTACTTATCAAACCCCCCAAACTTAAACTCTTGTTCGTCCTCGAATAAGATAGAATAAAACTAATGAATCAAAATAGTAAAGAACAAATAATTTTTTTTATGTCAACATGTATACCGTATGCCTCAGTAATCCAGATCAATTTGTACTTCAGCAAGAGTTATGAACAATAAAGCAAAATAATTCTTGTTATCCCATGCTAGATTTTCAAGTGTGTGTTTGAATAGCCAATGTCAAACTCCTACTCATGCAACGATATACTTAAAAACTGTGTAGCTCATTATGCAATATCAAGCCCAAAACTCATGTGGTCAACCTTATTTATCTAATGATTTTCCTTGCATCACTCAATGACGATCACAATTCAGGAACTACAGACCCTTAAAAGTTCAAGCCTACCTTCACCACTTCTTTCCACCCCCAAACTGCTCTTGAGCAAGTTTAGTTTCTAAGTTTTAAAGGTTGGGATGTCTCATCATCTAAGTTTAGGGATTATCAAGTCATTCCTAAGTTCAAATTGCATAAATTTGCCCCACATGTATTAAACAAATCCCTACACAAGTAATAATCCAACAATGGCTATGTGCGCGTGAAGATGAAATCTAGCAAGTAGTAACTAGTTCATAAAATTCCTGTTTTCATGTTGTTCAAAATTCAAACCAAAGCAAAATTTGATCCATACTATATCCTAGGCAATACACATGTCAACAAGTTTTTCAATTTTTTTTTTTAAGATACATGCTGAATAAAAAAGAAAACTTTAGCAGAAAAATGGACTACCGACCCCCAAACTTAAAATATACATTGTCCTCAATGTATCAGATCAAGTATATAAAAAGTATAACTAGGAGAGGTTAAAGGACTTCCCTGGTCAATCTGAATGTGATGGAGATATGCATTCCCAAAGTTTCCTGATCATCTTCCTGTTACAGAATCAGTCCTATCAAGGCAAAAATGAAATTCAGGCATTAGAAATGTTATTGGATGAAGATGTAAAATTAAATAAATAAAGCAAACAAATAAATAAATCAAACTAATGCATATAAAGCTGAATAAATAAAAGAAAAGAAAATTGGGTTGCCTCCCAACAAGCGCTTATTTATAGTCATTAGCTTGACTTTGATATTTTGGCTACTCTTCATTTGGATTTTCAAGTGGTAGGATTGTCTTCTCATTGGAGTAATCACCCCCCAATAAGCTTTCAACCTTTGGCCATTAATCTTGAACCGTCTCAAATGATCTTGTGAAACAACCTCCACTGTCCCATAAGGATAAACAGCCACAACTGTGTATGGACCTGACCATCTGGATTTCAACTTCCCTGGAAAGAGCTTGAGGCGAGAATTGAACATCAAAACTTGTTGACCAACCACAAACTCTTTTTCTTTGATATGCTTATCGTACCATTTTTTTTGTCTTTTCCTTATACAACTTGGCATTCTCATATGCCCCCAATCTAAATTCGTCAAGCTCATTTAGTTGTAGGATTCTCTTCTTTCCAGCTGACTTCATATCAAAATTCAGCAAATGTGTTGCCCAATATGCTTTATGCTCAAGCTCTACTGGCAAGTGACATGCTTTTCCAAAGACTAACCGATAAGGGGACATCCCAATTGGTGTCTTGAAGGCTGTGCGATATGCCCATAATGCATCATCCAGCTTCTTTGACCAATCAGTGCGTGATGTATTAACTGTTGCCTCAAGAATTTTTTTTAGCTCTCTATTGGAAATTTCAAACTGTCCACTTGTCTAAGGATGATAAGGTGTTGCAACTCGATGTTTGACTCCATATTTAGCTAACAATGCTGAGAATTGGCGGTTGCAAAAGTGTTTTCCTCCATCACTAATGATAGCTCGAGGTGTGCCATACCTTGAGAAAATGTTCTTCTTTATGAATTGTGTCACAACTCGTCCATCATTTGTTGGAAAAGCAACAACCTCAACCCATTTAGATACATAATCTACAGCCACCAAAATATATTGTTGACCATATGAAGATGGGAATGGTCCCATGAAGTCAATGCCCCAAACATCAAATAACTCAACTTCTAAAATATTGTTTAAAGGCATCTCATTCTTCCTTGAGATATTCCCTTGTCTTTGGCACGTATCACACTTTTTCACTAAGGAATAAGCATCCCTAAACAGTGTAGGCCAATAAAAACCAGATTGTAAGACTTTAGCTGCTGTTTTGGTAGCTGCGAAGTGACCCCCGTATGGAGCGGAGTGACAGTGTTCTAGAATCTGTTCCTGTTCTTCTTCTGGGACGCAACGACGTATGATTTGATCTGGGCCTCTTCTATAGAGGAATGGATCATCCCAAAAGTAATGCTTAAGATCACTAAAAAATTTCTTCTTTTGTTGACTTGAATACTCTGGGGGAATCACAACACTTGCCAAATAATTTACATAATCAGCATACCAAGGTGCTATCTCGATTTTCAAAAGAGTTTCATCTGGAAATATCTCATTGATTTCACCTGGAGGATTTTCTTCTTGCTGCTCCATGCGAGATAAATGATCAGCTACCAAGTTCTCGCACCCTTTTTTATCCCTAATTTCCAAATTGAATTCCTGCAATAGAAGTATCCATCTGATAAGTCTTGGTTTTGCATCCTTCTTTTCAAACAGGTACTTCAGTGTTGAATGGTCAGTGTATACTATCACCTTTGATCCAATCAAATAAGATCTGAATTTATCAAAGGCGAACACCATTGCCAAAAGCTCTTTTTCTGTGGTGGCATAATTTAACTGAGCTTCATCTAGAGTCCTGCTGGCATAATAAATCACATGTAGCATTTTGTTCTTTCGTTGCCCCAAAACTGCTCCAATTGCATAGTCACTAGCATCACACATTAATTCGAATGGATAACCCCAATCAGGTGAAGATAACACTGGAGCCGTGACCAATTTTTCTTTTAAAGTGTTAAATGCATCCAAACACTCCTCAGAAAAGTTAAAAGGGACATCCTTTTCCAACAGTGTGCAAAGAGGTTTGGTTATTTTTGAAAAATCTTTGATGAAACGTCGATAGAAACCAGCATGTCCCAAGAAACTTCTAATCCCTTTTACGGTACTAGGTGGAGGTAACTTCTCTATCACTTGTATCTTGGCCTTGTCCACCTCAATTCCTCTTGCTGAAATTAAGTGTCCTAAAACAATTCCTTCCTGAACCATAAAGTGACATTTCTCCCAGTTGAGCACTAGGTTAGTCTCTTCGCACCTCTGCATCACTGTCTTTAAGTGACTTAAACATTCATTAAATGAAGACCCAAATACTAAGAAATCATCCATGAATACCTCAATGATCTTACCCACCATATCAGAGAAGATGGACGTCATACATCTCTAAAAAGTAGCTGGAGTATTACATAGTCCAAAAGGCATTCTTCTGTATGCAAAAGTCCCATAAGGACAAGTGAAAGTAGTTTTCTCCTGATCTTCTGGTGCTATGGGAATCTGATTATATCCCGAATACCCATCCAGGAAATAATAATGTGAATGCTCTGCAAGTCTTTCCAGCATTTGATCAATGAAAGGAAGGGGAAAATGATCCTTCCTAGTGGCATTATTGAGCTTGAGATAGTCAATGCAAACTTGCCAACCTGTTACAGTGCGTGTTGGAATGAGCTCATTATTTTCATTTGGGACCACTGTAATTCCTCCTCTTTTGGGAACTACATGTACATGACTTACCCAATGGCTATCAGATATAGGATAAATCATTCCTGCATCCAACAATTTCAGCACTTCTACTTTCACAACCCCCTGCATGTTTGGGTTCAATCTGCGTTGTCGTTCAATTGATGGTTTGAACTCATCTTCCATTAGAATATTGTGCATGCAAAGGGAAGGACTAATTCCTTTTATGTCAGAAATTGTCCATCCAATTGCAGTTTTGTGATCTCGAAGAACTCTAAGCAATTGATCTTCTTCATTCTCGGAAAGAGAGTTAGATATGATAACTGGAAGTGTGTTCTTCTCTCCTAGGTATGCATATCGCAGATGAGGTGGAAGTTGTTTTAACTCAAGTGTTGGAGCCTTTTGAATAGATGGTAGAGATTTCTCAGAACCTTCACTTAGCTCCAACATGGGTTGTTTTATGCATGGGGGAATTGCTTCCAAATCTCGAATGCATTTCTCCACTTTTTCAGAGGGACGTGGACGTTTTCCAGAGTACATCATACAAGCCTCAAGCGGATCTTGATGGTGATCAAATATGAACTCCTTTGTCACGAATTTGTCTATTGCATCAATTTGATAGCAAGATTCGACTTCATCTTCAAATTTGATTGCGTTGAAAACATTGATTTTTAATTCTTCATCATTGATTCTGAAAATCAATTGTCCCTTTTGCACATCAATCAATGCTCTACCAGTGGCTAAAAATGGACGTCCTAAAATGAGGGGGACGTCTCTGTCTTCTTCCATGTCCAAGATTACAAAATCTGCTGGAAAAATGAATTTATCAACCTTTACCAGAATATTTTCCACTATCCCCCTAGGGTGTTTGATTGACCTATCAGCTAGCTGTAGGGTGATAGTAGTGGCTTTTGCTTCCCCCAAACCAAGCTTCTTGAAAAGAGACAATGGCATCAAATTAATGCTTGCGCCTAAATCACAAAGTGCATCATCCATAAACTTGTTACCAATATTGCAGGGAATAATGAAACTCCCAGGGTCTTTCAATTTTGGTGGTAACTTGTGTAATAGTCTAGCATTGCAATCCTCAGTCAACATCACAGTTTCATTCTCCTCCAGCCTTTTCTTGTTTGACAATATGTCCTTCATAAACTTAGCATAGCTGGGCATTTGTGCCAAGGCATCTGGAAATGGTATGTTGATGTGCAATTTCTTGAACACCTCCAAAAATTTTGCAAATTGTTTATCAAGCTTGTGTCTTTGCAACCTTTGTGGGAATGGAATAGGAGGTACACATGCCTTTACAGGAACAGTTGCTTTAACTTGTGGAGCTTCTGAAGCTTCTTCTTGATTCCTTTTATTGAGTCGTCGAACTGGTCCACTTGTTCCTTTTCAGTATTAGGTACCTTCTCTGTGGCAATTGGTGGTCTCTTAACAGTTATTTCAGGTAGTTATATACCACTTCTAGTGGTAATAGCTTGTACCTGTTCGTTAGGATTTTTCTCTGTGTTGCTTGGTAGAGTTCCTTGATTTCTGCTTGTTAATGCTACAGCCATCTGTCCCATTTGATTTTCCAAATTTTTTATAGCTTCCTGATGGTTTTGAAAAACTTGTTCAGTCTTTGCCATGTACTGTGCAAACATGTCTTCCAACGACGACTTCTTTGGTTGCTGTTGTTGTTGAGGTTGAAAACCTGGTGGTTTTGTTTGAAAATTTCCTTCATGACTTTGACTTTGATTGTTAGACCAAGAGAAATTTGGATGATTTCTCCACCCTGGATTATAGGTATTGGAATAGGGGTTATTTTGATACTTATGAAAATTCTGGGCATAGTTGACATTCTCGCATTGCATTCCATGTGTTGAGGCTAAAGGACAGCTAGCTGTAACATGATCTGCCCCGCATCCTTCGCAAATTGGTGTTGGTTGTTGCACCATGTGCACAGGTCGAGTTAAATTGTCCAGCTTTTTTGAAATCACTTCCATTTGGGCTGCCAATTGCGTAACTGCATCGACATTGTGGACACCAGATACTTTTTTTGGAATTTCCCTTTCAGTAGGCCACATCGCTTGGTTCTCCGCAATTCTCTCATATAGTTCATGTGCTCGGTCAATATCTAATCTCATTACTGATCCCCCTGCCGAAGCATCAAGCATATTGCGGTATTCAGGATGCAATCCTAAATAAAAGATGTAAACCTGAGCATTTTTTGGTATGTCCAAATTTGGACACTTTCTAAAATAGTCCTTGAATCTCGTCCATGCCTCAGGGTAACTCTCAAGGTCTCGTTGTTTGAAAGTGTGAACTTCATTTCTGATTTGGAGAACTCGAGATGGAGGGAAAAATTTCATGGTGAATTTGTGCACCATATCATTCCAAGATACAATGCTTCCAGGAGCTAATGAGCGTAGCCATTCCCTAGCATTATCTTTTAAAGTATGGGGAAACAAACGCATTCGAAAAGTGTCTGTTGACATCCCTTCGTGACTGATTACATCGCATAGCATTAAAAAGGCTTGAATGTGCTCATGCGAATTTTCAGTCGCCTTACCAAAGAACTTGATGTCTTGATGATTTTGAAATAAGTTTATGACATCAGGTCTAAGGTGGTAATTTGCTTGCCCGAATGGTGGATAAACAATAGTTTGTTGTACAGGGGCGGGCGCGGGATTTACATAATCCCTAACCAGCGCTTGAGCATTATCGTGAACTGCTCCTGGTTGAATTTGCACTTCTTGCTCATGAGGAGCAAGTGGCAATTGATTTTGATTTTGATTATTTTCCATATCCCTGTTTTCTCTTTGTTCTTTTCTACGTTGTCTAAAGGTTCTTTCTATTTCAGGATCTATTGGTAATAGTTCAGGCTCGTTAAAACCTAGCATATACTACTCAATGACCAATGTGAAGAGAAAAATAAGGAATTATGAATAACCAAAACAAAGTAAAAATAAAAATAATGAAAACTAAAAACTAAAAATCAAAATTTAATTGAATTAAAGGTAAACTAATAATTATACTAAATCCGTTATTCCCCGAAAACGGCGCCAAAAACTTGTTCGGTTTGAATCCCTCAAGTGCACGGGATCGTTGACAAGTAATAATTGTGATGAGTTGAGAATATCGTTCCCACGATGAATAATGTTTAGTCCTAATTACTAGTTTATCGTCGACTCAATTAATGAAAAAAATTAAAATAAAAAGATGGTTTTGTTTGTCTATCTATGCTAAAAAATTGCAATAAATAAAACTTAAATAAAAAATAAAAACAAATGTTTGGGAGTAAAATATGAATGGAGAGCATGTATTGGAATCCGAATCCACTTGTTATCACCTATCTCAATTCAACAATTCGAAGTTTAAATCATTCATGTGTTGCTTGACAATCGATAATTCACATGCAATTAATTTTCTTTTCCAAGACAAATTAAATCTATCCCAAACATGAAACAAATCTATTCCTAGTCCGAATACGAATGTTTAGAACGTATTAAATCACACAATTATCAATTAGATTGCACATGTCATAGTGTTATTCCTAACATCTAGTGTTCATGTGTTGATCATGCAATGTTCAAACCTATTGTGACTTTTCCAAGACTACAACAAGTAACGATATATTTAATTGGTGGCCAATCAATCAAATAATAATAACAATAAAGCATGCAAAATCAATCAAGACAACACAAAAATTATTAAACTACTAGTAATCGAATAAAAATAAATTAATAACAAGTTTCATCTTCATCCAATACATTAGGGTGAATTAGCCAACCATCTTAATATGTAAATTTAAGACAATGAAGTGGAAAAATATCACCGGCCAATAACGTAATTAATTCGCAAAATTGCTCCAAAGTTGACAGTGCGCGGTTCCTCAATCTTTTCCCAGGCTGCCGACTTGTTCTTAATTCCCAGCAATGCTGTCCACTATTGCCAAACCAGCCTGCACACTCAACTCTCCAATGCCAAAAGAATTCCCAGCCTTGCCGTGCACTATTGAATTAATTATGATTGATAATGCTCTTCCTTCTTTTCTTCTCACCGAGACTCACCAGCGGAGCACCTTTATGAATAATTCTCTCCAATTTTCTGTGCGGCTCCTCCTTTCATTCTGCCGTGTGTATATATGGATATATCTCTTAATTCAAGGCCCAATTGCACTAAGTAGAGTTTTGTTTAAAGACTCAATTTCTCAAATAAATCAAATTGGTCCTTGTGTTTTTAATTGTGCAATACATGTCTCCATTTATGTCACTTCGAGTTCTTCAATTTTTGGAAGTTGCACTTGAGTCCCACTTTGTCCCTTTTTTGTATGGCTTTAGTCCATTTTTTCCGTTTCGCATCCAAACGCATTCAAAATTTGATTTTTCCTAAAACAAACAAAATAAATATATAATTAGCAATATTATATTCTAAAACACTTACAATTGTCTAAATTTAAATTCAAGATAAGTACGCAAAACGTACTTATCAGTTATTCCTGAAATATAATAAATACTAACAAAATAAATAGCAAATATTAGTTGTTGACCAAAAAATCCGGATGGACCTTGGACCAACACGTCTCAGCTCCTCCCTCTTGAACACGTGGGTCTCCTGCGCACCGTGACAAACAATCAGTTTGCAAAGGGGGCCGAGGTGGCTCCCGTTTGCACTCCGATGCCTAAGTCAGTACTCATTTTAGGCGAATATATATATTGGGTGCGGGAAATATAAGTGTGTAAAAGAGAGAAAAGGGAGTGAGAGAAGTATATAGTTTAGAGTGAGAAAATCCTCCCCTCCCTTAGAGACTTACCTTTTCTATTTATAGTTATATCCTTTTACCATTGTCCTGACACGTGTTTGGTTTTTACACGTGGCTGCTTCCCATCCATTGGTCAAGTTAACCATTTAGTTGGTCATAATCATTACTGTCTACTATAGGATTGTGGCGGCCATCACATCAACGATAAAGGCGTTGTCCCATCAGGTTGCAGTTTGATTACAGGTCCCGTGTTGGTGACGTTTCCGCCCAACCTAGATGCCGGTCCTTGAGGTTGCTTCGGACGATGCCACTTATGGAGATAGTTCGGCTTATAGAAGGGATGTGCCTCGGAATGCCTCGGCCAAATAATAACCCCTTAGGTGGGCCCTACTTAGTGGCTATTAGATTCCATGTGCGACACGTCACGCATAATAATAATATTTAAAAAATGTGGACGTAACACTAGTCCCATAAATATGGTTGGTTCATTCATGTGCGATCCATATTTGTCGTGCATTAACAACTTTGGAGAGATTGCACCTTTGGGTTCCTCGCAATTACGACTCGTGAGCTGTTCCCTTTACTACAAATGGCTGCTTTTCTTTCAAAACGCTGCCGCTTGGCGCTTCATTTGACCCACCAGTAGAAATTTGACACGTGGATGACGGGGATTAAACCTGGGCTTGGCCAACTAACGGTAGGCGCTTGTGGGGTGGGTTTCTTGCAAACCTTTCATCTTCCTTTTCATCATTTTCCCTCTTTTTTGGCTCTCTATTTTTCTTCTTTTGTTATTTCTGTCAATACTTAACATTCACTCCACCACCTCTCTTTCTCGCCCATTCGTAAAGCTCTTGGTATTCCGTAGGAAACCACTATCTGCCGCTTCCAGTCTTGTCGCGCTGCTTTTCATCAAATCTCTTTTGCCTCTCCTTAAGCAGGTAACTTCTGGATTTATTAATATTTCTTCCCGCCTTTGTTTTATTTTGCTTATATTGCCCATTCTTGTACATATATATATATACACATATACATATTTTATTTTCTTGGGGTATATGGAGCGTACCCCCATTTGCGTGTAATCTTTGGGGGTAAATTGGGTTTTGGGGCACATGGAAGGATCTAGGGAAGAGGATCTGAAGGAGGTAATGGTGGTGGCGGACCCCATAAGGGGTTTTTGTCATGTGTCCTGCTTAGTGTTTAGTTCCCGTATTTTTAGGGAGCGTAGGAAGAAAAGAGAGCGGCAGTTCTGTAGCGTAATATCTTTAAGTGATTCTGACAGCGAAGGTGAATCATCTCAACCGTACATGGCCAAGCTTTCTACCCAAGAAGAAGCAGCTCTACAGGAGATCCGCCATGAGAAAGAACAATACTTTAAGGGGAAAGAGGCGGCAAGCACCTCATCCGGGGCTTCAGAATCTCATCTGGGGGTGAGGGCCCCATATAGGGCTCATAGGGAGGAGTTGGGCCTGACCGAAGAAGAGATCGTCCAAGTGGAGGATTGGGTTGATCAGGTTAATAGAGTTTCTGGTTATCATGTTGATCCACAGCCCCAGCCGGAGCAGTGGGAATCTAATGAGGTTAAGACAGAGGTTAGGGGGAATGGTATTTCCGAAGTGTCTTTGATGTATAGGATGCCTCGGGAAATAAGGGTAATTCATCCGAGTCCGTCGTGCCGACCCTGCTGCCCACCGGATGGCCAAGTAGCAGTACTCCTTGACGCTTTTTCGTGCGGGATGCGCTTGCCTCTTCACCCATTCTTCAGGGCTCTTCTTCTTAGTTACAATGTGTGCCCATACCAGGTAGCCCCAAATTTCTAGACCCAAGTGATGGGGACTTGGTTAATCTGGCAGGAGGTCAGTCCGGAGTATCCAATTTCTCTTTACATCATCCACACACTTTATGTGTTGAAGAAAACTGCTAGGAGAGAAAGAGATAAAAGGTCAGATGTGAGGGACTGGTACTACTTAACCCCCAGGGGACAATATCCACCCATCATCACCGGACATCCAACGTCCCTCAAAAATTGGAGAACCCAATGGTTTTGGGTCGGTGGAGATTGGCAATGTACTCCTTCGGATCCTGTTCCTGAGATAACAGTTCCCCGAACCCTTTCTCTGCCCCGTGAGTTCTTATAATCTCTTATGCGGGTGTACCACCATATTTGCACTCGGCTTCTTATAACCTTTTGTGCTTATAGAAACGGTTCTTTTGATTTTGCAGGACAAACATACGCCCATCAGCTCTTGCCGAAGGATCTGGAAGTTGTGAGGAAGCTTTTTGGGTATCGCGGTGACTTTCAAAAGGTTATCTCCTCAAAAAGGCTCTTTGTCAAGCACGGCTTAATGCGGGATATGGGTACATTCACTTCTTTCTATGATATTAATGGATCTTGTTCATTCTATATTCGTAACTTTAGCGCATTCCATACAGGTCCAGAGAGTTCCCGAAGATATCCTTGAAGGCCAAGAAGATTCCTCCTATTCTCGCTGCCGGGAGTGACGAGGATAGGAAACAAAGGTCCGTATTTGCAGGCTTTCATCTGGAGGCCACTAAAACGACAGCCGAGGATTCAAAGGAGGCCTTCGAAGGCGCCTCTGCTTCCAGGCCACTGGGTCCACCACTTCTTCCTGACCCTTCTGACTCAGTACCAACTGTTCCGAAACTCCTCGTCGTAAAGAAGGAGCATGGCCGAAAAATTTCCGAGGGTCAGGTGAGGGAAAAGAAGACGAAGAGAGGGGACCAACCAAAAATCCCCCAGACCCCTTCTGAGGTGGTGAGCATTGAGGAGGACGAGGTGCTGGAAATTGCTGCTGAGGAGCAACCACCCTTAAAGAGACTAAAGAGGGGTGGTAAGGGCCAATCCAGTGGGGCAGGGGTTCTTTCAGATGTCCCCCCTTCAGACCTGTCTGGACCAGGTGAAGGTATCGAAGCTCTTCCTAAGCCCCCTCCAGGTCAAGTGGAGGGAGTGGACCAATCTATAGCATCGGAGGTGGCTCGGATTAAAGAGGGGTTTGTCCCTAAGCCATCTATTTTGGATTCTGACGGCCTGGCATCTCTCCCGGGGTATGCCGCTAAGGCGGCCATTGCGGTGGACGATTTTTGGACAGAAGGGTGGGAATCTTTTTCTTCCAAAAGCTCCCCTAGTCAAATGCTGCTCGCCATCAAGGCTTTGAGCGCAAGGACTTTAGCTCTTGCCGACGATCTGGAGGGGCCGGTCAAGGAGCTTGAGCAGAGGGAGGAAAGCACTAAGGTGGCCTTGCGTAATGCGGATGGCATGGTGCAGGAGATCAAGGAGCTGAAGGACACTCTCTCTTCCACCCGAAGGTCCCTCCATGAGGCGAAGAGCGCATCCAGAGCCTTAAGGAAGACAACGAGCAGCTAAGAAAGGACCTTCATTCTTCCGAAGCAGATGTGGCTAACCTGTGCAAGAAGTATGATAATGCCTGCCAAGCTCAGACGGTGACAGCCGAGGCGTTGGCAGAGTCTAATGCTTTAAAGGGCAAACTCTTTGACGAGGTTGCCGATCTGAAAAGGGCGCTTGAGGAGGAAAAAGAGCTTCGGAAAAAGGATGCTGAGTCCCTGGTTTCTTTGGAAGGCAAGCTTGGGCTTCTGGAGCAAAGTATGGCAGCCAAGGTCGCTGAAGGCATTCAAAACTTCAAAGATACCTTTGAGAACACCGAGGAATATGGGCTTATGCAGCGAATATTTGGAAATATCGGTGCCCGTATGGCTCTAAGGGACGTGAAGGAGAAGTTCCCCTACTTGGATCTTTCCGCCATTGAGGCCTTCTACCCTGAGCCAGAAGATGCTGACGAAGGCGATACAGCGGAGGCCCTCCATAATGCGTCCGGCGACAATGCTGTGGACGATGCCCCTCACCTCGTCACCTCGTCACCAGCGGGGGTGAATAGAATCCGAGCTGACCTTGTCACCTCGTTGAAAGTTCATCGCTCTAAAATCTATAGGGAGTTTGTTTCCTCTGCCGACCCGACCCCTGTGGGATATGCTAAACTCCCAGAGCTGACCAAAAAAGCCATGGATGTTCCGGCCAAGACTTGGGCCTCGTGACATGAGAATTTTTGTAAAGATATGCCCGTTGATGACCTTGTGGCCACGGGTATGGCTCATCTGGGTCAAGACCTCAATTATTTCTTCCGAACTCAATCTAGGATGAATGAAGTGGCTTCAGACACCTTAAAGTTCAAGAAGTTAGCTATCGATGCAAGAGCTATGTTCGAACTGAAGGTGAAAGCCAAGAATGAGGCGGAGGCTAAGCTGAAAGATGCTCTTGAGGAACTGGCCAAGTTGAAGGCGGTCAACCAAGAGTTAGGTGGGTTCAGGGATGAGGTAATTCATTTACAGGGACAAGTGGCTCAATTGAAGGAGTTGAATGAGGGATTGAACAGCGACCTGAGGGTGGCCAAGGAGAAGGAGGCTGAGTTGACAAAGGACAGGGTTGAGTTGGAGGCGGCTGCTAAAATGGCTTATAAGGAGGCCGTTGAAAAGTTTAAAGATTCTATTGAGTATGAACATGACGTTGATGAGACCTACTATTTGACTTTCAAGGAGATAATGGAGGAACTCGAAGAGAAAAGGGCCGAGGTGGATATCTCTTTCCTGAAAGAAAAACTTGAGATGATCTACAAAAAATGTCAAGAGTCTTTCCTTGATGAAGGCGATGACCGGGTTGACCTGATCCTCTCTCCTCTTCATGACTCTCAAATTGATCTAACTAACAAGGTTATTAATGTAGAAGAGTAAAGGTCTCCAATTGTGTTAATTTCTGCATAATCAACCAACCCTTGTAATTTCTTGTTTCAAATGAGAAGTCAATATTTGCATTTAACTTCAGGTTTCACTATCATCATTTCATCGAATTCTACTCCAATAAAGGTGAGTACTAACGACGTAAATACTTAACGAGGTGAATGCATGAACAGTTCTTAATCACGAATTCACGGTAAATAACAAACAGAGGTGATTATTTATACGAAGTGAACATTTGTGCAATTTTTAATCACAAATTTATTGCAAATAACAAGCAGAGGTGACTATTTATATGAAGTGAACACTTGTGCAATCTTTAATCATGAATTCATAAATAACAAGCAGAGGTGACTATTTATATGAAGTGAACACTTGTGCAATCTTTAATCACAAATTCATTGCAAATAACAAGCAGAGGTGACTATTTAAACGAAGTGAACACTTGTGCAATTTTTAATCACCAATTCATTGCAAATAACAAACATAGGTGATTATTTATACGAGCGTTCTGCCACCTTGTCATGCTGTCACCTCGGTTTGAAACCATAACACCTCTTTTACGAAGTTGAGGTCGGTATATTGTCACCTCGGTTTGAAACCATAATACCTCTTTTGCGAAGTTGAGGTCTGTATATTGTCACCTCGGTCTGAAACCATAATACCTCTTTAACGGAGGCTTTTGTATGCCTTATGGAGAGGTCTTTCTCGCCTTTTTGACGGGTTTCCTTATGATGTTGGTGGTATCTTGCCCTTGGGGTACTTACGGACCACCAACTAAGATCTTTATTGTGCCTCATGGGGAGGTCTTTCTCGTCTTTGAGACTGATTGCCTTGTGATGTTGGTGGTATCCTGCCCTTGGGGTACTTACGGACCACCAACTAAGGTCTTTGTTGCGCCTCATGGGGAGGTCTTTCTCGTCTTTGAGACGAGTTTCCTTGTGATGTTGGTGGTATCCTACCATTGGGGTACTTACGGACCACCAACTAAGGTCTTTGTTGTAAAGATCCATTCTGATTCTGCACACCTTTAAATAATGAACTTTTATTGATTTAGCTACATGTCATACTTGACTTCAAAAATATTTACATTTGATTTCGTTTCTCCTCCTACTGGAAGTACTTCTTTAAGTGTTCCGCATTCCACGAATTCTGAAGTTGAACACCATCAAGTGATTCTAGCTCGTATGATCCATAGCATAAGACCTTCTTGATACGATATGGACCTCCCCAATTGGGTCCCAGGGGCTCATGCGCTGCAATTATCTTTCTCAATACTAAGTCCCCTTCTTGGAACTTTCTTGTCCTCACTTTGACATTATAGTACCTGGCATTCCTTTGCTTGTAAATGGCATTTCTGATTTTCGCTTGTAACCGCTTCTCTTCCATGAAGCCTAGTTCAGTATTGAGTGCATCATTATTACATTGCTTGTTGAAATGAGCAACCCAGAACGATGGCATTCCTACCTCAATAGGTATCACAACTTCTGTTCTGAATGCCAACGTTAATGGGGTTTCTTTGGTTGTCGTCCTGTGAGTTGTCTGGTAGGACCATAACACGCCAGGTAGCTCTTCAACCCATGATCCCTTCAAGGCCTCAAGTCTGGTTTTCAAATTGTACTTGATGATCTTGTTTACAGCTTCGACTTGCCCGTTGGATTGTGGATGATTTGGAGTAGAGAAGTGTTTCTGATTCCTAGACCTTCACAAAAAGATCGGAATTGTTCATCGTCGAACTGATTTCCGTTGTCCGTCACAATGGAATGCAGGATTCCAAATCTACATATGATTGACTTCCAAACAAAATCTATGGTCCTTTGTTTCATAATTTTAGGCAATGGCTCAGTTTCAACCCATTTTGTGAAGTAGTCTACTGCCACTATAGTGAACCTCTTTCCTCCCTTCATTGTTGGTAGTAGTCCGATTAGGTCTATCCCCCATTTGGAAAATGGCCACGGACTTATGATGGATGTTAGTTCTTCAGGTGGACTCCTCATCAGGGGAGTGAACCTTTGACATTTATCACAACTTTTTACAAAATCGATCACGTCCTTCTTGAGAGTAGGCCAAAAGTACCCCTGCCTTATAATTTTAAATGCCAAAGCTTGTTCGCCAGTGTGGTTTTCACAATTGCCTTCATGAACTTCCTTCATCACATACTCCGCTTCTTCTTCATCTAGACACCTCAATAAAGGTAAGGAGAATCCTCGCTTGTATAGATCATCCCCGATCAAAGTATATCTCGTAGACCTGATCCTCAAGCTCCTTGCTTCCACTTGATCCAATGGCATCACCCCCTCGTGTAAGTATTGAATAATTTTATCTTTCCATGTCTTCTTCGAAGAAATCTTTGAGACAGTTGAGACTGGTGCGTACAAGGCTGATTGTATGACCGTCTCAATGGATATTCTCCTTAATTTAGATGTTCGTTCGTTTGTTGCTAGGAGAGAAAGCGTGTCAGCTTAACCGTTCTTAGACTGAGGGATTTAAATAATCTCGGCATATTCGAACTTCTTCATCTCCTCCGAAACTCTTGTTCGATAAGATGCCATCCTTTCGCCCCTGGCTCCATATGTTCCCCGGATTTAGTTCACTACTAGCTGGGAATCACTGTGTATGATCATACTATTTATACCCATCGCTCGAGCCATGTTCAATCCTATAATCAAGGCCTCATATTCGGGATCGTTGTTCGTTGCTTCAAAGCCAAAATGATAAGAGCTACAGAAAAACTGATTATCTGGGCTGATTAGAATGACTCCAGCTCCTGCCCTCTGTCCTGCTGCTGAACTATCAACACACAACTGCCAAGTGTGATGTTCCTCCGCGCCATAGATTCGTGCCACAGGCGTGAACTCTACTATAAAATCAGCCAAAGCTTTTCCCTTAATAGCAGTTCTTGGCTTGTCCAATAGGTCGAATTGTCCCAACTCCATGACCCGCTTCAACAGCCATCCGGACATCTCTAGTTTTTGTAACACTTGCCTCAAAGGATGGTTCGTCAATACTTCCACTTGGTGTTCTAAGAAATAAGGTCTCAACTTTTGTGCTGACATTATTAAAGCATAGGCCAACTTTTCCATTTCAGAATATCGGAGTTCGGCATCATGAAAGGCTTGACTAACGTAGTATACTGGATGTTGAACTCCCTGATCAGTTCTTACGAGGACTGTGCTCATTTCCATCTCTGAAATGGCTAAATATAAAGATAGCACCTCCCCTGATAATGGTTTCAAAAGAATAGGAGGTGATGCCAAATGTCTCTTCAGTTCTTCAAAGGTAAACTGACATTCCTTGGCCCATTCGAAATCTTTATTCTTCTTGATCACATCGAAGAATGGCCTACATTTATCCGTTGACCGTGACACAAAACGACTCAAGGCCGCTATCCTTCCCGTCAGGATTTGTACTTCCTTCACCTTCCTCGGATCCCTCATCTTCATTAGTGCTTGTATCTTATCAAGGTTGGCCTCAATTTCTCTTTGATTCACCAGGTATCCGAGGAACTTTCCTGATCCTACTCCAAAGGAGCATTTCCTTGGGTTCAACTTCATCCGATAAGTTCTCAATATTTGGAACATCTCATCCAAATGTTGGATATGATCTCTGGCCTGAATACTCTTTACGAGCATATCATCGACATAGAACTCCATCGTTTTCCCTCTTTGATCTTTAAACATCGCATAGCTCCTGCATTCTTTAGACCAAATGGTATCATTTTATAGAAATACAGCCCCCTATCGATCACGAATGAGGTGTGCTCTTCATCCGTCTTGTTCATCGGGATTTGATTATATCCTGAGTACGCATCCATGAAGCTGAGGAGCTAATGCCTTGCTGTGGCGTCCACCATTTGATCTATTCTGGGGAGCGGGAAATTGTCCTTGGGGCAAGCCTTGTTCAGATATGAGAAGTCTATACATAGTCTCCAGGTCCCATTACTTTTCTTCACCAACACTGGATTTTCTATCCATAAAGGATAAAATGACTCCCTGATGAATCTATTACTCGGTAATTTTATCACCTCCCGAGCCAAAGCTTCATACCGTTCAGGATTGAGAGATCTTCTTTTTTGTGTCTTTGGCTTGAAATCGGGGCTCACATGGAGATGATGGCATGCATGCTTAGGATCGATCCCTTCCACACATGAATGAGTCCATGCGAACACTAGGATGGCAAAAAAACATGCCCCAACCCACCCGACGGGGCCCCGACCCTAATGGGGTGAAAAAATAGCGCCCCCGCGGGTTGGTGGGGACGGGTTTGGGTTTTAAAAATAAGACCCGATAGGGTTCGAGGCGGGGCGGGTATTATGTGACCCGACCAGCTAATTACCCGCCCCGCCTGTTTTTTTTAAAAAAAAAAAAAAACCAAACAAAAGGAAAAAAATGAACTCTGCCACGACAGAACGAACCTCTCCTCTCCAGACTCCAACCCTAACCCTAAAATCCTAAATTCCTAATCTCTATTCCTGTTCGACTCTCTCATCTCAAGTCTCTCACCGTCTTCACAGCTCTGCCTCTCACAGTCTCACTCTCTTACGCAACCCACAGCTGCATAACGGGCCCGCCACTGCAGCACCGCGACGAGGTCTCAAGACAGAATCTTGAATTGAAAAGTATGCATTGTTCCTCCTTTCGTTGTGTAATCACTAATATTTTTTCTTTGTACTTTTTTCCTTACAAAAAAGCACGCAGTGTCAAGTTTCAGCTTCATCCAGTCATGGAAGTCAGGAAGTGAATAATACACCTCGGTTTTTATAATTTGAAGGGAGAAGCTGAAATTTGTGTTATAATTTTTTACCGTTCGATCAAATTTTGAAACTTTTCTCCTGATTGATGGAGTATATATGATAAACAAATGGTTTTAACTATTCCATTAATGTTTTTATGTCGTTTGGTATAGTTTTGAAATGTAAAGGAAAACTAATAATAGAAGACAACCAAAAAAAATAAAAAAATAAAGGATGGATGCTTGATTAAACGCCAGGAAAATGGGAAGAAATGATCAAATTAGTGATAAAATATGGCCGTGATTTGTTTTGGTGCGTGTTTGTATTTTATACTTGTTAATTGTTATTGTCCCTATTTTATTTTTAGTTTGGGATTTCTTATTTGTGGAATCTGGAAAATGAGAATTTTGTTGGTTTGGAAGTTTGATTATCTTTAGAGATTTTAACACAGAGATAATATATAAATCCATGTCCAGTTCTCTTCTTCCAGAGGAGAAGTATCACAATTTGGCTAATTTGCACGATCAATGGTGAAACTGTTAATAAACTTTAATACTTTTCAAATTTTGAGTGCTTGAATTTATCCAGGTTGTGGTTTTAGTATTGCTTAAACCATTATTTCTATATGTATAGATGACACTGTTAGGATCTAAACGTCAATGATCTTCATCGCTACCGAGTATTGAGAGTACTAAACAAGGAGTTCCAACTGGTAATAGCACTTCAAACACTCCGATTAGTAATATCCCTCAACCTTCTCCAACTGAAGAAAATATGGATCAAACTCCAATACACTTAAGTGATGAGGACCTTGAAAGTGGACAACAAACAAGTGGAAAGTCAAAGAGGAAAAGAACTTCTAAAGTTTGGGATCACTTTACATTAACAAAAATTAATGATCAGATGAAGGCCATATGTAATCATTGCAAAACAAAATTAGGAGGTGAATCAGAAAATGGAACAAATCATTTGCATAATCATCTCGAGAGACGTGTCTTTAAAATGGATAGCTACACTAAGAGTCGACAAGCAACATTGAAATTCACCAAAGAAGCCTCTGGTGGTAAGGTTACTTTGAGCAATTAGAACTTTGATCAAGATAAGTGTTGGGCGAGTCTTGGGAAAATGTTAATTCTACATGAGTATCCTTTGGGTATGGTTGATCACATTGGGTTTAGATCATTCATGAGCAATGTTAATCCTTCATTTAAGGTTCCTACTCATAATAATATTAAGAATGACATCTTTAAAATTTATGACTATGAGAAGTCAAAGATTATGAGTTCGCTGAAGAATAATGAGAGCAGAATTTCCATCACTACGGAAATGTGGACGACTTCTAATCAGAAGAAAGGATTTATGGCGATCACAACTCATTACATAGATGATTCTTGGATATTTCAAAGTCGTATTATAAGGTACAGTAATTTTACTTACTTTCATACTTTGAGGATCTAAATTTGATTGTAATTTATTTGGTCTGTTTTTAATTTTAAGTTTGTATATGTTCCATGCCCACACACCGTGGAGGTGCTTTCTAACGAGTTGGTGGGTTGCATGGTGGACTGGAATATTGATCGTAAGTTATCAACTTTGACTTTAGATAACTGTACGACAAATGATGCAATGATTCTCGTTCACTTATGTTGAATGGTCAATTTTTTCACATGAGGTGTTGTGCACATATTTTGAATCTTATTGTGAAGGATGGTTTGGATATTATTAGCGGTAGTGTTGAGAATATCCGTGAAAGTGTTGTATATTGGACAGCCACACCAAAGAGATCAGAAAAATTTGAGTATTATGCTCGTCAATTGGATATAAATTGTTCTAAAAAGTTGAGTCTTGATTGTATAACTAGGTGGAACTCGACATATTTGATTCTTCGTACTACTTTACGGTATAAGGATGTTTTTCCTCGTTTAAAGCAAAGAGAATCGTTATATAAATGTTTGCCTAATGAGGAAGATTGGGATTTGGCAGAAAAAATTTGTGAGAGGTTAGAAGTTTTTTCTGAGGTCACTGAATTATTTTCTGGGACAAAGTATCCAACATCAAATCTTTTCTTTCTAAATATTTTTCAAATAAAGTTGTCATTGCATGATTGGCATACTTCTTCTTGTTTTGAAATTCAATTGATGGCTTCTGGCATGATTGAAAAGTTTAATAAATATTGGAGTGAAATTCATGGAATTTTGGCTGTAGCAACAGTGTTAGATCCAAGATATAAGATGAAGTTAGTCGAGTTTTATCACCCTCGTATTTTTGAAGGCGAAGCTTTAGATGAAATTGAAAACCTGCCCCGCACCGCCATGGCTAAACGGGTCATGGAGCGGGTATGGATTTAGTTATCATTTCGTGGGGCGGGGGTACCTGCCCCTTTGCCATCCCTAGCGAACACGTCTGAGTTACTTTTCAGAAAACTGATGAGGTCGGGCTTGATTGGCTCGGTTAGTTCGCGTCCTATCCTGAACTCGACTTAAGGTTCCCGTCAACTTTCACAATATCTAGTTCTTCCACAGGTCTAGACTGACTACCGTCTTGATTTCCTCTTGGATCTAAAGTTTGTAGCTCCGTTATTGGCTCATCCCCATCCTTTGGTTCTGCAATAGAGTGTCCTTTCTTCACTATTTGGACTTTGTTAGATGAAAAGCCTAAATTGCACTCCCGTGCAGCTCTTTGATCTCCCCTTATGGTGGCTACTCCATGTGATGTAGGAAATTTCATGCAATAATGATAGATAGATGCCGCAACTTTCAGCTCGTAGAAGATTGGCCTTCCTAAGATTGCATTGTAGTTTGTCATGACATCAACCACTACAAAATCAGCAATGACCCGTCTTTGACAAGACCCTGTCCCCAATTCCACCAACAGGGATATTTCACCCCTTGGGCAGATGTGATTGCCTGTGAAACCTTAAATTCTCGTCCACCTTGGTCGCAAGTGGCGTGGGTCGATTCCCATTATTTCAAAGGTCCTCCAGTATAACACATTCACAGCGCTAACATCATCCACCAGTATCTTATGGATTTTTATTCCGCTTACGTACATTGTGATTATTAAAGCGTCCAAATGCTGTTGGAGCACACCTCTCGCATCTTCTTCACTAAAACTGAATGACTCCGAATTCTCCGGAACGATTAAGTGGTTACATACTTGGTAGCTATTTCGCGCTTCTCGGATAGACTCCCTCCTTTTCCTTTTTGATCCGACCTGAATTTGATTCCCGCTCACTATCGTACGGATTTCATCAGGTCGATTTGAGCCATGGGGCTCCACCTCGTGAAGAACTGCATGTTTCTCCTACTACGTAGATCGCTTCCCCACATCCCGTTGTCCAGATTCATATTCTCACAAACTTCCTCTTTTTATCAATCTGTCGATCTCGAATTTCAGATTTCGACATTCATCCGCAGTGTGCCCTATTGACCTGTGATATTTGCAGTATTGGGATGGATCCAGATTAGTTGGGTCCTGCTTCATTGTCCTTGCCAGCGGAATGACTCCTTTTATCCTTTATGTTCATGTAAATGGCTTCTATTGACGTATTTAACGGGGCGAGGTCACTTCTCTGCTCTGCATTGTAAGGACGGAATCGATCCACTGGTTTGAAGTCCCTCTTTTTCCCAAATTTACTTCTCTTGAACTTCTTCTTTTCCTCTTTACATTCTTTCTTATCTGATCCCTTCATAGACTCATGCCATTTATCCTTAGACCCCGACGCTTCATCAACATTGATAAATTTTCTGCCTGGTTCAAAAACTCCTGGTAAGTTCGGGGACCATCCTCATGTACTGACCACCAAAAATGAGTTTGTGTTTTCAGCCCTGATAAAACGAGCGTCAATAGGATGCTTTATCAGGGGCAATTTTGTTTCTACCGCAACATTTCCAACGATGAGGGAAATGAGACGGTTATAGATATGGACGGGCTTCCAGATCAAAAGCGAACTAAAGTTATACTGACATAAATTTACGTCCAGTTTGGTGCTGATCTGATGGTCAGGTCGGAATATTTTATTCAAATAACAAGAGTTTTGAGATTTTTTTTTTTTCTATATTCCTTGCCTTCAAAGAGAATTTATGTCTCCTATTTATAGTAAGATAGGAGATAAAACATAATTATTACAGCATATAACGTCTGCAGTGTGTGGTTGACATTTATGAATGACTACTATCACATGATTACGCTGACACCTTACAGATAATGATGATTATTGACAAATAATACGGCTGATTTGACCATTCCACAGAGCCGTCATTTTCACCTCGATTTCAACACCTTGGTATCCATCACCTAGGTATTAAACACCTCGGTCTCGTCAAATCACCCCTTGGACAAAAATCACCTCGGTGGGTTAAATTGCCTTGGTCGTTTGTGATCACCTCGGTTCCATCGCTTGCTTGTAGCTGCTGCTCATTTGTTCGACCCTTCCTAAACCATTTGGGTATCCTTTGCTATCTTGAGTTGGTATCTCGACTTGTTAACTTTTCGACTGTTTGTACAATCCAACTCAGCTCTATGTGCAACAATAGGTGTCATCAAGTAATTGAAGGAAAAGTCAGTAGCGTAAATTTGGACGTAGTGGAAAAGACTTTGTGCGGATTTCTTTCTTTCAATTGGGATTTGGTCTAATTATTGAAGACAATCGAAGCTTAGCTCGAGATTTGCTTAATTTAAGGTTTACTTGGATAAGTTGGATTAGTAGACTAGCAAACTGCGTTGCTTATGAGCTTGCTAGGGCTACGGGCCCTTTGTCTAATTCGTTAGAATGGTTAAACTCTCCCCCACCCTTTATCTCCAATGTACTCAAGCATGATGCTTTAAATGAATAAGTCTTTCATTCTTTTTTTAAAAAAATGTTTTCCTGTTTTGGTTCAGTTTAGGAGAGATTTGGTCAGTTTTACAGTTTTTCAGCTTTATTCATATTTGTTTTGTAGTTTACTTAGACTTATTTAATTTTAATTAGATTTTCGTTTTCCATTCGAACATTGCTCGTTTGTGCTACGAACAAGACTTAATTATTATTAGGATAGTGCTACAGGGACAAGGACAGGGACCTGGCTGTCCAGGTCCCTCACCGTAGCACTACAGTGAGGGACCTGGCAGCCAGGTCCCTGTCCAAGTAGCATAACCCTTATTATTATTCACATTTTCGTCATGTGTCATGTGTGGTAGAAAAATTATGCAACACATGAAATATGTTATTAAAAGGGAAAAATACATAAATAAGGTAATTATAAATGCAAATTTCAAAAGTGAGATGAAACATAATTTCAAAAATCAGGTTGTAACTAAAATTAATTAATTAAATTAAGTAATTAAAAATATTTTATTAATTATATATATTAAGGTCATAACCTATATAATTTTAAGTCGCAAAACATAAATCTTTTAGATCACAAATAATGTCAGGATCACAAATTATTAAAATATTAGGTCACAATAACAAAATTTTCACTCTAAAACTACTTTCATGCTCACAAATTATAAAATCAATAGGTCACAAAATGTCAATATTAAAGATGACAATAATACCCACGAACCCGGTACTTGTTGAAGACCCGACATAAATGGGAGGGGATTACCCAACTAAATGGGTTCACGTGTAGGGTATGGAGGTAAACTTTAAAACCTGACATGAGCATAGGTCGGGTGTGGGTTTTATTGCAATACCCATACCCGACTGCATACCCATTAATTTCCTTAAAAAATTATAGAATTTAAAACAAAATGATTGTGTAAAAAAAAAATGAAACTCTAATATCTATTGACATTGTTAATATCTAAACCTTAATATGTTTAAACTATTGACTTTGTTAATGTCTAAAAAAATTGTTCAAATTCCCTTGTTTAGTTTCAACCTAAAACAAGTTTTTTTAAGTCAAATTCAAGTGAAACCCAACATTTAAGTGATTCAAGTTAATTCGGATCACCTCTAACCTATAACATATTTACAGCCCTATGAAAAATAATAAAAATAAATAAATAGTAATGGGTTTCAAATGGGTATAGAAGC
This sequence comes from Ligustrum vulgare, assembly GCA_963555705.1. Taxonomy (NCBI): domain Eukaryota; kingdom Viridiplantae; phylum Streptophyta; class Magnoliopsida; order Lamiales; family Oleaceae; genus Ligustrum; species Ligustrum vulgare. The sequence goes on from OY743183.1 coordinate 41,403,417, forward strand.
ATGCCGGCCTCTGACCAGCCCAGACCCGCACTTGACCTGCCATTCTTAAATGGGTATATGGATAGGGTATGGATGTTGTAAATCTTTAGTAGGTAGAGTATGTGTTCGGAAAACCTGACCCATTGCCATTTCTAGTCAATGCTGTCTATCCCGACTTATTTTTAGGTCACACCTTATCAAATTATTAAGTCACGAATTTTTTAAATCACAATTATTAAATTATTAAATCACAACTGACTTATCAATTATTTGGTCACATATTTTATAGTCACATATATCAAATTATGAGGTTATATCTCACTTAACCAACATTTTCCCACGCCACAATTGCCGCCACCGCTATCACCACAACCACCACCACTACTTCCTCCTCCGACACCCCACATCACTGTCTCAATGCCAAAAAAGGTTACTGTAACACCACCTACCACAGGACACCACCATCTTCCGCCGCTGCTGACAAAGGAGAAAAAAATGTGACCTAAGATCACAACTATCACCACATAGATCCGCACCTAACATTCACCATACAACCACCACCCCGTATATTCACACCACCGAAGACATAACATCACACTTATAACTTGACATTGCACCATCATCTGACTCATCTTCTACCGTCGCATCTCCGATAATGATAATCTGTGCAACATTTCCAAATTCCAAAAAAAAAATTCCACTCCCTCCCTCACCACCGTTGCCGCCACCACTTCACGCAGCCTGCAAAGCCTCCTACCAAGGTTTCAAAAAAGACAAAACACCAGAAACACCACTGCCCCGATCTTGCACCAGGGCTTTAGCTGCAAGAAGCAGCAGCATTGCTCTGCTGCAAGATCGAGGTAGCGGCGCCTATTCATCGATCCCCGCCACTCACCTTGAAATGATCGCTGCCTGCGGCTATGAAGAATGGAGATGGCTACCTACGACTGTGAAGAAGTTCAGATGGCTGCCTGCGGCTGTGAAGAAGCGTGGTTGACTGCCTAATTGTGAGAGGAGAACGTAAGAAATAGAGATAGAGGAAATAATTAGGGTATGATGTGGAGTGGTACGGTGTGGGATTGGATTAGAGTTTGGATAATTAATTTAATTTCATAATATTATTTTTTAAAATTATTCATTAATTGTTAACATTTTAATTACAACCTGAGATTTGAAGTTATACATGTTTGGTCTTACATTAGAATTTGAATCTTTAAAAGTAAGGATGAGTGTAATTTTCACTTATTAAACTTAATTATTAACTTTAACTTAAATTATAAGCTGAATTTTAATCGGTATCAAATATGGGTTATATTGATTTATATTTTTTCGTGTAAACAAACATGTTTTACAGTCCGTTTGATAGCGATGGTGGAATTTGGGTGGAAAGAAAATGAATTCCAGGGAATTGAATTCTAGGTAATTGAATTACTGAGAATTAGAAGTTTAATGTGTTTGATTGGTTTAATTTTCTAGGTGGAAAAAGTAGGGAATTTTCCAACTTTTGTTGTTTGATTAACATTATTTTCCATGGAAAATAAAGTAATTTTTTGCTATTTTAATCAAATTTTTTTTTTTTTTTACTTTTTAAATATATTTGTACTTGATGATGATAATGTTATTTTTTGGAAAGAAAATAAGTCAATTAACAACAACAAAATTGATTAAACGTGTCCAAAATCATTTTCCATCTATCATGGAAAACATTTTTCCACCAAAACTCAAAGAAAATCTTTTTCACCAAATCAAGGAAAACGGAAGAAAAAGTGGGGTCCGCGGAAAAAGTTTTACATGGAAAAATTTGTCAAACAAACAAACCAAAAGTGGGAATTGGAAAACATATTCCATTTTCCATGGAAAATTTTGTATAATCAAACGGACCCGTCTTTGATACTTTTGCTATAGCTTCTTGACAAACCGTCCAATTACATCATAGGACCCTCTATTTACTAGTTAATGCTACTTTTCTTGTGGAGCAAGAAGTCATTAGCAATACACAAAACCATTAAGGGGCGGGGAGGTCTACTGGTACCACAGGGTCCCCCCTATTGTGAGGGGACGGCACAGCTAGCGATACAACTTACAAGTGGTTTTTTCCAACCATTAATAAGTCCTACCTGGTTGCCCAAGAAAGGGAAAAAAAAATCGTATATCTATATATCTATATATACTATACTATACTATATATAAAAGGGAGAATAGTAGATTAGTGTGAATGCAAAGTGGATTAGTGTGAATGCAAAATCTGGATAGATGTAAATGTATTTATTGCTTTTTCTATATATATATACACTAAACAATGGTTAATATTTTTTAACAATTTTTAATTTTAATAATTGTGCAAAGATTATATGATATAATAATTCCTTGATCTTCAATATTATTCAATTTTCGTATATTTGATGCATTAAGATTAAACACATATTTATAGTTTATTGTCATTTTTGAACAAAAATTGAGAAAAAGTTAAATATTTGAGGTAAATGCAATAATTATAATAAATATATTTATATCTTGAACAATCATCAATATTTGTACTCATAATATTACATCTAACATAATATACAGTTAAAAAACTACAGAATTTGCACTTATCATTCAATGGAGTTTTCGATAATTTGGATTATTTATATTGTTTTTAAATTTTAATAATTGTTGTAATAAAAAATTATTTTTTATATTTTTTGTATTTGCATTGATTATGTATAATCATTAAATTTTATGAATGCATATCGATATTGCGGATAGTAATTTCAGTTCATCGCACCGGTGAAAATCTATACTGTATATAAAAGTAGGATAGTTAGGTAAAATTCAATTCTTAAATTCTTTATATTTTAGTATTATAGTAAATAATTAATATGATGTTGTTGTTATTTGTATATTTTGGTTATAATTATTTTTATTTTTATTATTAATATTAATACTAATATTGAACGAGTTCAATCAATATTTTTAGTTATCATTATTAAATTTATAATTTAATTATTGATTTGTTGTTCTTAATATTATAAATCCCGTGTGTAACCATCAATAATTAAATTGTGTTTTAATTATTAATGGTCAAATCATTTGTTATCTTTAATATTACAAATCATATTTTCTAAATATATATTATATATATTATTATTAAACATTTTAATAAATTAAGCCTTTGTTCAGCAATTATTTCGAGGTAAAATATGTAGTTGAAAAATAGTTTTGAAAAAATATGTAGTTAAAAAATGAGTTGAAAAAATATGCTGCTTATAAATAAGAAAAAGTTATTGAATGAAGGTTAATATCGAAGAGTTAATACTTTGATTTTTTTTAGTTAATAATATTAATAGAATGATTAATATTTTTTAATCATTCTTAATTTTAATAAATTTTTAAAGATTATAGGGTATAATTTTCAATATAATTTCGTAATCACCAACTTTACTCGGTTGTCGTATCATGATAATCGTGAGATTTTCAAAATTATTATTTTGACTACTTATATTTGTAAATAAAGTTTTATTGGTTAAATTCAAATATTTTGACTTTTTTTTTAAAAAAAATATTGTGATTGATGTTTTTGAATGAAAATTAAAAAGTACGTTAAAAATAAGAGGCAAATGTAGAAGTTTTGAGAAATATGCTAATACATTTCACATGCATCAATATTCGTGCATATAATATTACATCAAATATGATATACCATTAAAAAACTACTAAATTTACATTTTCAATAAAGTTATTAATAATTCATAAAAATTATTGAAATCAATAATAATTTATTATTTAAATATATAAATTGACATTTACTATTCAAATAATTTTTTAATAATTTGATTTACTTATGTTATTTTTTAAATTCTAATAATTATTGTAATAGAGAATTCTTTTTATGCATTTATATATGTGTTGATTATGTATAAGTACTAAAATTTCACGAATACTTATTGAAATCGATATTGTGGATAATGACGTTCGTGCATCGCACGGGTGAAATACTAGTTGAAGCTAAAAAGTTGCAAGCATATGTAAGGAAGCCACATTTTTACCCTCCCCCCCCCCCCCTTTTTTTTTGCAAAACTCATTATTAAGTTTTATGTTTGGTAGAGATTAAAATTGTATGATTAAAATTAATTGTTCGTTTTGATTTGGATTAAAATTTTGATTTTAATTTGTACCAAATAAGAGCTAATTCTACTTAAAAGCAAATTAATTTTACTTTTAAGTTACATCTTTTTTTAAATATATGATTATTTCTATTAACATGGTTTAGTACTTTTCTAGAAAACTACTAGTAAGTACGTGCTTTGCAATTCTTATGTATATAATGAATGTTAAAGTAACATTTTTTAAGTATTAATACTGCTTTTTTAAAATAGTTGACATAATCGATACTGTTAGAGAAAAATTGTATATATGGTAAATTGACTTCAATTCTTAATTATTAATATTTTATTGAAAATCTTCATTTAGTTCTTTGAAATATATATTAGATAATTATTTAAAATTTCAGGCTTTTAGCTTAATAAATAAATCGCGTGTGATATATTAAGAAGTAATCTGATATAATAAAATATTAGGCAAATCAATAATTTCTTTATAAAATATTTATGATAAGTTGCGAAAAAAATGTGAAAAAACTGCATATAGATAAATTAAATTAATTTGTGAACATTTTTTTATAATGAAAATTTTTTAATATTATGGTCCTATTTGGATAAATTAAAATAAGATTTTAATCCAAGTTAAAAATAATTAATTTTAATCACACATTTCACGGACTCACAACTTTTCAATCAATTTTTTGTTAAATTCTATCAAAATCTATTTATAATCTGATTTTAATCACCACCAAATAGTGACTCTATAAATTTAAACTAAAATTACAGTTTTGATTTTTTTTTTCTTTTCCTAAGAATTTTGAAATTACTTGTTTTATATTATTAATTAGAAAATAATTAAAATATATATATTTTCTGTTTATATAAATTAATCGATGGTTTTGATAAGAATTTAACTCAGTTTAAAAATAAAAAGTTTCACTCTACTTAAAAAAAAAAAAAAAGACATAATTTTTGAATTAAAAATAGAAAAAATCCATTAAACGCATAAACGCATTATTTGAATTGTTCGATGAAGTTATCACGGAAAATAAAATTTGATGGGACAATATTCTAAAATTAAATTAAAATGTAACGGCGTTAAATTAATATTAATTTAATAACCAATTTCGATTTAGTCATCGTGGATAAATTAATTTTTTTTGAAATAAGAATTAAAATAAATGTAAAATAAGTTTCAATAAATGAACTAATGATATTATTGAGAAAAATAAAAGAACGTGAGGATAAAATGAAAAATCAAAATATTCCCACTAATTCACACTTTTAAGATATAGTATTATATAAAACGTGCGTTGCACGTGATATTGTAATGTCGTTGTGATGGTATTATTATTATTATTATTATTATTATTATTATTATTATTATTGTTGTTGTTGTTGTTGTTGAAATATATATAGTTTGGATAAATTGAAAAAAAATTGTTCAAATTTACCTTATACACTATTGATCATTCAAAAAACACAATGTACCAAATTAGTTAGTGCCCAATTTCTGTTATCAAACTCAATTTGTTCTAAAATTTAATTAGTTTAATTATTAAACTACAAACACGTTGAAATAAAATTTTCAGTGAAGATATATAATTAATGACAAATTTTCATCATTGTTAAAATATAATGGACACTCTTGACGTTTTTTAACGTACATTTTTCAACGACACATTTCATCAATTTTTATCAAATATACTAAAAAATGTGAACGAACATTCTTTGTGAATTTAGAGGTTCAAGACAATCATCAAATAATATAAGATGATAGTAAATTGTGTTGGGATATTTGACCCAAATTAAGAATCGGAATATCTTGGACATTTGATTTTCATATTAAAGTGGTTAACTTTGAGACCAAGTTAATGGTGAAAAGGAAAATAAAAAACTCTATTTTGGTATTCTACTTCAATAAGGAAACTTACTTAGATACGAATTTTACATATTCTAGGTGTTGTTTTTACCTATAAATATGTGTGTTATGGAGCCATAATATTGTGAATCTTATGTGAGACTAATTAGAGAGAATTGAAGAGCTTTATGTTTGTAGTTTCTTGTGAACTCTTTGTGGGATAATTCAAAGGGTAAAAACTTGGGTTAGATAGAAGTTTATTATTAATATTTTTTCTATAGTCTATGGGATTGGGTTGGTGAGTGAAATTCTATATAATTGTAACAATTTATTATATAGTGAAAGGTTTTGGCGATCCGAAAATTTTGCGTTGTTGTTATTATTTTCTTGTTACTCAATTAATTCTTGAACATCAAAAGATCATGTGGGTTAAAGAAGGGGGAATCAACGTTTAATTCCCAACAAGTGGTATCAGAGCGTCAGGTGGTTCGAAGATTTTATTGGAGCAAAAGAAAATATGTCTGTCAAGTACGACGTAGAGAAATTTGATGGAAGAATTAATTTTGGCTTGTGGCAAGTACAAGTCAAGGATATTTTAATTTAGGCTGGTCTGCACAAAGCTTTGAAAGGAAAACCAACCGAGAGTTCTGACAAAGGAAAAGAAAAAGAAATCGAATCCAGCAAGATTGGGAAGATTTGGATTTGAGAGCTGCTAGTACAATACGACTTTGTTTGGCCAAGAATGTTCTTGCAAATATTCATGGGATATCTGCTGCTAAGGAACTTTGGGAAAAACTGGAAGAGTTGTATCAGACGAAAAACTTGTCAAATCGCTTGTATCTGAAGGAACAGATTCATTTGTTGAGAATGAGTGCAGGTACAAAAATCTCCGACCATCTGAGTGTTCTTAACGGGATTGTTTCTGAACTGGAATCCATTGGAGTCAAAGTTGAAGATGAGAATAAAGCGTTGAGGCTCATCTGGTCTCTTCCATCCACGTTTGAGCACATCAAGCCGATTTTGATGTACGGGAAGGAAACGATGGACTTTGCAGAAGTTACAAGTAAGTAGATCTCTGAAGAACGGAGATTGGGTGGAGGTGATAATTCATCTGGAAATAATTTGCTTGTTACTGAAAAGTGGAAGAGGGGTAACTCCATGAAGAAGAAAGTTGTATGTTGGAACTGTGGACAATCCGATCACATAAGAAGAAATTGTCCAAAAGGTGGAGCAAACTCGGCTGACTGATCAAAGGTGGACAATGCGACTCTCCTGGTGGAGGGTGGTGATGATGTACTCTGAGTAGGATGTGACATCCTCATGGCATGATGCCAGTTGCCATGATAGATGATGTGTTCTTACTGGCGGGTACATGTGTTCGCACACAGCATTGGTTTGACTTGGATGCAAGGTGTGTGGTTGAATTGATGTCGATGACTGATGAGCTTCCATGGAAAATCAAACAATGGGAGTTGCACCATAATTTTTCAGCAATTTTGTTTTCGACATGAGCCGGTGAAAAGCTCGGAGTTCATTGATAATTCTGAGTGATTATACTCATATGGTGGAGTATGGGATCGTCAAAGTGGAAAAAGCTTGCCTGTTTACCCAATGATTAATTTTTGAATATTTTGGCTCGAATGAATTTGTGTCAATGTGGAGATTGTTGGGATATTTGACCCAAATTAAGAATCGGAATATCTTGGACAATTGATTTCCATATTAAAGTGGTTAACTTGGAGACCAAGTTAACGGTGAAAAGGAAAATAAAAGACTCTATTTTGGTATTCTATTTCAATAAGAAAACTTACTTAGACACGAATTTTACATATTCTAAGTGTTGTTTTTACCTATAAATATGTGTGTTATGGAGCCATAATATTGTGAATCTTATGTGGGACTAATTAGAGAGAATTGAAGAGCTTTATCTTTCTAGTTTCTTGTGAACTCTTTGTGGGATAATTCAAAGGGTAGAAACTTGGGTTAGATAGAAGTTTATTATTAGTATTTTCTTTGTAGTCTATGAGATTGGGTTGGTGAGTGAAATTCTATATAATTGTAACAATTTATTATATAGTGAAAGGTTTTGGCGATCCGAAAACTTTGCGTTATTGTTATTATTTTCTTGTTGCTCAATTAATTCTTGAACATCAAAAGATCCTGTGGGTTAAAGAAGGGGGAATCAACGTTTAATTCCCAACAAATTGTAAAATTAAATAACAATAACAATAATAATAATAATGATATTTAAAAAGAATAAATTTAATGCTAAGAATACTATTGATCATAAATATAAAAAATTAAGAGTAAAATAGAAAAATGAATGTTTCTTTCCCATCTACACTTTTAGTATGTAGTAGATTCATAGTAGATAGATAGATATATAGTAGATAGTAGATAGATAACTTTGTTTAGAGTGAGAACTGAGAATAATGAATATGCCAACTTCATATGGATGACATAAAGTATTTACAGGTGAAGATTAGGCCTTGTTTGGTAAACGTTTTGTTTTTAAAAATATATTTTTTATATTTTCGAGATCAAATATCTAATTGAAAAATGAAGAGAAAAAATGTGTGGTTAAAAAGTGATTTGAAAAATTATGTTGTAAAAATATAATTTTAAACAAATTTGTCAAACAAAAGCTAAGCCCCTGTTCTCTTTACTGTTTTGAGGACGCTTTCTGTTTTTATTTTCGAAAACGCTAAAAACGCGTTCTCTTTACCATTTTCGAAAACGCATTTTGGAAAAAAAAAAAAAAAAAATTGTACACAAAACAGAAAACGCCCGAAACATCGTTTTGGGCGTTTTGTGTATATTTCGACAAAAAATGTCCAAAACGCGGAAAACGCGTTTTGGGATTTTTTTTTTTTATATAGAATTATCTTAACTTAGAACTAAGCTTAATATAAGGTTTTTATTTTTTTTAGAATTATCCTAGCTTGTAACTAAGCCTAAATAAAGAATTTTTTTTTTTTTTTTTTTTTTGAGAATTATCTTAACTTGGAACTTAGTTTAAATAAAGTTTTATTGAATTCAATATCAACATTACAAAAAAAAATTAAATGAGAATTCTTGTTATATTTCAAAAAATGCAATGATAAATGGACTCTGGTGGTTTTGAAAGAACTTGCATTTTCTGGATTTTAATAGAAGTAGAGCTTTCTCAAGTCCCGAACCTGATCAAGCTGTGTTAATATAGACTCTTAATGCTCACATTAGTGTGTTGCATGTAACCATATTTTTAGTGTATTGTGAAAGGAAATTTGAGTTAGAGTTAGTAGTATTCTGCAAGCAAATTAATTAAAAATAGTTTAAATAGTGTTCTGCAAAATTTCAAACAGAACGTGTTTTCCAACTTTTCATTTTCAAAAACAGTTTTCAGAAATGACAAACCAAACGCGTTTTCAGCAAATTTGAAAACAAAAATAAAAACACAAAACACAAAATATTTTCGAAAATAAAAATACAAAATAAAATATAAACAGAACGCCACCTAAAATTCTGGCATTTCATATGTTTTACATGTTACTTCATTTCAACGACTAACATGTCAAACTTTCTACCATAACAATATGGCCATCATAGGAAGTTTTTATTAATAAAAAAAATCTTCAATTAACTATCCTTATCTTTTATGTCTCATTAGTCAAAGCAAATGTGCGATGCACATTATTTTTAGATTTTTTATATACTGTGACAATATTATATTTTGTATCATTGAATGATTGGGTGAAATCACAAATATTTTAATATTTTATATCGGGTATCTCGACAACAATTACTTAAATTTAATAATTGGTAATATCATACATAATTTATTTATCGTAGATTATTTAACAGAGACATTTCACTATGTTTTCACTATATCTATCTATATATAAAAATAAAGTCTTTACCAAAAATAAATACACACACTTTTCCTCCAAAATGTACTTACTAAATTTGGAAATGTTTTGACAAAAACACAAGAATTAAAAAATAAATAAAAAATGCTTGCATTTTGAAAAGTGTAATGATTACAAATTTGAAATATATTTTTGAGCACTACATACATTTGTTCCAAAAAAAAAAAGCACTGTTAAATTATATAAAAAATAATGATAGTTAAAAAATTTTATTTGAAAATAAAGAATGTGCTGTTTTTGAGGTAAAAAATAGTGATTGAAAAGTGGAGAAAAAAATACATGTGATTAAGAGTATGTTTGGTAGTGGTAAAATTTCCATACTTTTTCCTCAAATTTATTTTCAACAACACATCTATCTATATATAAAAACAAAGTGTTTACAAAAAATAAACACACACACTTTCCCTCCAAAATGTACTTACTAAATTTTGAAATGTTTTGACAAAAACACAAGAATTAAAAAATAAATAAAAAATGCTTGCATTTTGGAAAGTGTAATGATTACAAATTTGAAATACATTTTTGAGCACTACATAATTTGTTCCCAAAAATAAAAAATGCACTGTTAAATTATATAAAAAATAATGATAGTTCAAAATTTTTGTTTGAAAATAAAGAATGTGATGTTTTCGAGGTAAAAATTAGTGATTGAAAAGTGGAGAGAAAAAATACGTGTGATTAAGAGTATGTTTGGTAGTGGTAAAATTTCCACACTTTTTCCTCAAATTTATTTTCAACAACACATCTATCTATATATAAAAAGAAAGTTTTTACAAAAAATAAACACACACTCACACTTTCCCTCCAAAATGTACTTACTAAATTTGGAAATGTTTTGACAAAAACACAAGAATTAAAAAATAAATAAAAAATGCTTGCATTTTTGAAAGTGTAATGATTACAAATTTGAAATACATTTTTGAGCACTACATACATTTGTTCCCAAAAAAAGAAACAGCGTTAAATTATATAAAAAATAATGATAGTTAAAAATTTTTGTTTGAAAATAAAGAATGTGATGTTTTCGAGGTAAAATTTAGTGATTGAAAATTGGAGAGAAAAAATACATGTGATTAAGAGTATGTTTGGTAGTGGTAAAATTTCCACACTTTTCCTCAAATTTATTTTCAACAACACATCTATCTATATATAAAAACAAAGTGTTTACCAAAAATAAACACACACACTTTCCCTCCAAAATGTACTTACTAAATTTGGAAATGTTTTGACAAAAACACAAGAATTAAAAAGTAAATAAAAAATGCTTGCATTTTTGAAAGTGTAATGATTACAAATTTGAAATACATTTTTGAGCACTACATACATTTGTTCCAAAAAAAAAAAAAAAAGCAGTGTTAAATTATATAAAAAATAATGATAGTTAAAAAATTTTGTTTGAAAATAAAGAATGTGATGTTTTCGAGGTAAAATTTAGTGATTGAAAATTGGAGAGAAAAAATACATGTGATTAAGAGTATGTTTGGTAGTGGTAAAATTTCCACACTTTTCCTCAAATTTATTTTCAACAACACATCTATCTATATATAAAAACAAAGTGTTTACCAAAAATAAACACACACACTTTCCCTCCAAAATGTACTTACTAAATTTGGAAATGTTTTGACAAAAACACAAGAATTAAAAAATAAATAAAAAATGCTTGCATTTTGAAAAGTGTAATGATTACAAATTTGAAATACATTTTTTAGCACTACATACATTTGTTCCCAAATAAAAAAAAAGCAACATTAAATTATATAAAAAATAATGATAGTTAAAAATTTTGCTTTGAAAATAAAGAATGTGATGTTTTCGAGGTAAAAATTAGTGATTGAAAAGTGGAGAAAAAGAATACGTGTGATTAAGAGTATGTTTGGTAGTGGTAAAATTTCCACCATTTTCCTCAAATTTATTTTCAACAACACATCTATCTATATATAAAAACAAAGTCTTTACCAAAAATAAACACACAGAGATTTTCCCTCCAAAATGTACTTACTAAATTTGGAAATGTTTTGACAAAAATACAAGAATTAAAAAATAAATAAAAAATGCTTGCATTTTGGAAAGTGTAATGAACACAAATTTGGAATACATTTTTGAGCACTACATAAATTTGTTCCCAAAAAAAAAAAAAAAAAAAAAGCACTGTTAAATTATATAAAAAATAATGATAGTTAAAAATTTTTGTTTGAAAATAAAGAATGTGATGTTTTCGAGGTAAAAATTATTTTGACTACTTATTTTTGCAAATAAAGTTTTATTGATTAAATTCAAATTTATTGACTATTTCTTTTTTAATCATTGTGATTGATGTTTTTAAATGAAAATTAAAAAGTACATTAAATACAAAAGGCAGATGTAAAAGTTATGAGAAATATACTAATATATTTCACATGCATCAATATAAGTGCACATAATGTTATATCAAATGTGAGATACTATTAAAAAACTACTAAATTTATATTTTCAATGAAGTTATTAATAATTTATTAAAATTATTAAAATCAATAGTAATTTATTATTTAATATATAAATATACGTTTACTATTCAAAGAATTTTTTGATAATTTGAATTTTTTATGTTATTTTTTTAAATTCTAATAATTATTGCAATAGAAAATTTTTTTTTATGCATTTATATGTGTTGACTATATATAAATACTAAAATTTTACGAATACTTATTGAAATAAATATTGCAATTAATAACTTCCGTGCATCGCACGGGGGAAATACTAGTTTTGAGTAAAAGCTACATCAAGTAATACATAATCAAACAATTTAATCGATCATAGTAATTATTTCAATTCACACACAATCATCATATCAAATACAAAGAAAAAATAGAAGTTTACTATTGAGTACTAAAATTACATAAAGAAAATAAAATAATTTTTACAAATTATAAATTTATAGAGATGTTTTGATTCCAACTCTCCATAATAATCGTCCAAATTCTAATTCTCCAACTAAATATAAAGAAAAATAAATTATTCAAATTTAAATACTCTTCTTGAATATATTAAAAATCGTTCTTCAATGTTTATTTTGCATTCGTGCTTGACAACTTGTCTTTCTTTGGCCTCATTCGTACAAGTCACTTAGTTTGTAGCGCAAATAAAATATGAAAAAGAGAAAAAAAGAGAGATTTTGATTATGTGAGAAAAATTGAGAGTTGATGATTGAATTTTATAAGTAGTGATTTAAGTTTGAATTTTTTTAAAGAAATGGACCTGTTGAATGAAAAGTCAACATAAAATATGAAAAGATTAATTAACATTAATAGATATGTTGAATTATATATTATTATATATTTACATTATATAATAAGCTAAATATGTATTGAAAGACGATAAGCTGATTCTAATCACTTTATGTAAGATTTAATATTTTATAGATTTACATTAAATAAATAAAATAAATACATATTGAAAGATGGAAAGTTGGGATATTATAAGTGTTGGGAATCCGGGTTGTTCTACTCACAAAAATTGATTTCTTGTAATAGATCATCCCGTTACAGGATTTTCTGTTCTATGTATTCAACTTGGAATAAATAATTTTGTGCACATAAAAAGAAAAAGATATTACCCTTGTAGCGTGCTTTACAATAATCTCTTTTCACTGCTTCTTGATTTCACCAAAATTTCAAACCCTCAAGCTTTCCTCGGTGTTCTCCAATGGCAGCTGTGCAGGTGCGTGGTCACCTTTCTCAAGACTTAGGTTAAACTAGGATTAGGATTTCTTTGTAAAGAGGAAACACACACTACACACTTTAGTGTGTGTTTCGCCACTTTGCCAATTAGGTTAAGAAAAATAGTCTTGGGAGACTATTTGTAACCTCTTTACACTCCAAAACCCTACCAGGCCTAATACCATAACCCAAGCTCATTTCTGCACAACCCAATACAGTTAATAAGTCTGTATAAACCCATTTTAGTGAAGCCACCGAGGGAACCTGATCGGACCCAATTAAACTAAGCTCCAATATATTAATTATGACCCGATCAACTCTTAATCAGTCAAAATTAATTTATTAATCACGTTCTATTCCACTAAAAGAACGAGATTGCACTCTTAGTAAAATTGAAATTACTGAAACAATTAATCAATAATTATATCCTCTGACTTATCGTTCTTACATGTTACCCTCGTCGATCAACTCGAATATTCGGAGCAAGTTAAAATGACCAAAATGCCCTTCTCCGAATATTCATAAATTCTCAACTCTCATCTTCTATCCGACAGTTCGATGTGATCACATCACATCATAGAATTCAACAGTCACTGTCGAATTACTGAGCTCAGATTCAACTGTGCACTAGAAGAACCAGTGAAATTATGATCATACCTAAAAGGTGACGGATTCCATAATACGAATATATGTTCCTCGTTATTTCACTTTAATTCCCAAAGTACCGAGATATTGATCAGCAATTTGATCTCACCCATTGATACCTCAAATAACTTCAAGTTAGTAATCGAAGTCCATTATCCGATTAGGATTAAGGTCCCACGTACAATAATCAAGTGAAATTAAATTTGTATGGTCAATGTCACAAATTAATTTCACGTGGTCCCGTCCAATACGTTCCAAACGTACTCTCAATTTTATTACCAAAGTCAAAGATGGAATTTAATAAAATCGAGACGATCTTATCAAAATAAATTGTCCATATTTATTTACTGATCGTGAACGTTAATTTTAGATCGAATTACAAATTGAATCTTTCTGTGTTTAACAACTTAAACACTCAATTTGTAATATCAAATCGACCCGTGGACAAACGCAACTTTATATTAATACAATCAATTAATATTTTATTTTAAATGTCGTGAATATATACTCTATGAGCATATATAATTCCAGCAATAAGTCCATCCCTAACAAAAATAAACTGATAATGCATATGATCTTGATGCAAAACTAGCGGACATCTTAATACTTCAATATATCAATAAAATATTGAAACTTTTTCGATATTGAAACGCTTACTCATGTTTATTTCAAATATTGTAAGATATCTAACATCTCTCACTTACACGTGTGCTTGAACACTCACTACATAGTAAAATATATATTTTTTATGTATATAATGTTTGCATGTATCTAATAGTATTATTAGCTAAAAGGATATGTTCAGTCACGAACTAATATTATCGAATAGTGTATACATTATTTCAACACGTACATAAATAATTATTTTTATTGGAGAAAATAAATACAGTACACTTCGTTTTTTGTCCTACAGTTCAAATCACTTAAATACAAAGAACACTAGTTTAACATCTCTTTACGATGTAAAAATTTAAGATATGAATGAGCAAAATTTAGGGACATTCATTGTAATTGAAATGTGATGTAATTAACAAAAAATGTACTATAAATATAGTTATTTAATTGAACTTAAAATTTTCAATATTTTAATATAAAAAATATAGCCTTTAAAGGAATTTGCAACATTTCATTATTATATGATTTTTTAAAACATTTCTTATATAAAACTCAGATGGAATACATTTTGTCTTATTAATATTTAGGATAACTCACTACTAAATTGAGAGTATTAGGGTCGCCAAATTAGAGGCAAAATAAATCATGTGCCCCTATTAATAATTAATTAGGAGCAGAAGTATTTTCGGCCTCTACTAAAAATAAATAGGGCCAATAAAAATGCCCCTAATATCACTACAAAAATTGAGAATATTACGAGCGTCAAATTAGAGACAAAATATGTCATGTGCCCCTATTAACACTAATTAAGGTGGATAAAAAGGTCCTTAATATTTTTCCGAAAATTTATTCACATCGAAGGGAAAACTGACATCAAATATTTGTCTACGTGACAGTTATTGTAATTAGGGTCAGAAAAGGCCTCGAAAAGCACGATTTTTCATTTTAATTTTAAAAAAAATGCATCTGAAAGTAAGTCTATAAAAATGCCTTTAATTCTTGTAATTAGGGAAAATTCAATACTAGAATTTTTGCCAACCATGAATATTTTCCTACAAAATTTCCAATGAAAAATAAATACTTATATTTCTTATTATTTTTAAAAGACAAAATTAAATTAATGATGGATTTTAAATCCTATGCAATATACATGTTTATGAGATTCCATAGATAAATGTGTCGCTAAAATTAAATGAAAAATAAATTATTAAATGTACTAAGAATTGTCAACAGATTATTTTGTAAGTTGCTACAATATTAAGAAATAAAAAAATTATTTAAAAATTCGTAATGGTTATGAAAAACATGAAAGAAAAATGCTTATATGACAACATAAATTGTGTAAAATAAAAGTAAAAATATCAAAAATGACATAAAATATCTAAAAATATGGGATGTCTTGGATACACAAATTTCTTGCTTAAGAATAAATTTCTATACAGTAACAAATAATATAAATTTCTCAAAATACTTTTATGTTTTTACTTTTTTAATTTAAAGGGGGGAATGCTCATATATTTAATTAAAAAAAAATATGAAGATCCAAATTATAGCAGCGTATTTTGGAAAAAAAGTCCCGCCTCAAAATCATTGAAACAAAAGAATCAGAAGCAAGAAAAATCCTGAACTGCCTCCACTCTCTCCATTGCACGACCATCTCAGCCTCTCCAAATCCCCTCATCTCGCTCCACTGAACCACAATCGATATCTGCCTTCGTAAATCGCCTCCAGCATCTTTGTCTCAATTTGCCTCCATACACTCCACCAAACCATCGTCTCTGCTTCGTTTCATTCATTACGGGAAGTTTAGAGTGTGAAAACCCTAAATACCCTGAAATCTTCACCTCAGGTAACTACAATTTTTATCTTTTATGCTCTTTTTTTTTTTTTGGAGGAAAGCATAAGCTGTTATTTTAAACATCCACTGTTGTTCTTGTATATATTATATGAATTTCAAACCCTGTGTATATATTGGATTCATTGAAGAAATATTGTGTACATAAAAGAAATTGGAATTTTAATTTCATTGCAGTGTAATTTTAGTGCTAGGAGATGTCTAATGTTACGGGGATGCAGATAATATACATAAGAGTAAAATATTCTTCGTTCCTAAGGTTTTAGTGAACTTTGTAAAAAATTGTTTTTAGCCATGAACTTTGGGATTTTGATTCTTGGAAGTTGGCCTTTTTTGGTTATTATTGTAGTCTTCCTAGAGATTTTGGCTTCGACCCACAGGGATAAGTTATGCATTCTATACTATTTAGGCAATTAGAAAGGCATGAGATTGATAATTGATTTGACAATGCTAGCAAAATACGTTGGTTTAGTTAGATATTGAACCAAATTCTCAATAAGAACAAGCCGAAGCCCGATGTTGGTTACCCGGTGGCCTATGTTTTGATCCCTTCATGTGGGGAGAGGGTCTTCTGAGCCAGTTATGGTGTTTAGGCCGAAAGTGATAAAGAATGTGAATCTTGCAATGCTAGCTTTTGTTGATTTTTGTTTCCAGGCGGTTTACATTGGACAAGGCCTTATAGAGAACTTGATGGATTACATTGCAGATCCTAGCCACTGTAAAAATTCTTAGGTACTTGTCTCAATTTCTTTTCCTTTTCAAGAGTTTCTCCCACTATCAAATGAAAGATTACATAAATCTTTTATGAAACTTCTAAGAGCTGAGGAGACCAAAGGTCACCCAGTTTCATGTGTGAAGATTTGGAAGAAATGATTTAGCAAAACATGTTGTGTGTGACTCTGTTGAATTTGGGAATGTACTGACTATTGGTAATCCATCACTACTTCTAGTTTCCACATAAAAGTTCATAAGGATGCTGGAGAGTTGTAACTACTTGATCGTGGAGAGTTTATGCAACAATTGTACATATTAGAAATCAACAGCTATCTAAAGAGATGATCAATGAGAAATCAACATGTATAATACAGATTAGACATGGAAAAACATACCCTGTGATTTAGAGTGAGTTAATTGTCCTACTGAACTTAGGTTGGTGTCTTCAATTGCTCGCTTCACTTTCAGATGCCGAGTTTTGTGTTCAAAATGTGCAAAAAAACAAGGATTACTATATTGTAAAAATTATTTTGATTATAGAAAATAAATTCTCAATCTATTATCTAATAGGCGGATCTGTCATTAATATCAAACTGGTTGCTATGGTCTACAAGGAACAATAATATCTACGGGAAGACCATAGTAGCCAGTCATTGATTTGCAATGGTACAAATGGAGGTCTGGCTATGTGTGTAAGTGCATCTAATGATCATCAAGTTTCATAAGATACTACAATGAGAACCATTCTCTCCTTTCTTTTAGTTCATTATGCAACATACAAATTTATTTCACTCGATACACTTGTCTAGTGATACACGCACAACTACCTTCATTGGTGTAACAGAATGCGTGAAGCATCGAACCAACGAGTGTAGCAACCACGGAGGTTATGCCATATCGTGTAGTGTTTATGCAATTATTAGATCGTGGAAAGTTATGCTCAAAGTTCATAGGGATGCTCAATGACCCAGACTTTATACAACAACTCATTCATTATGTTAAGAGAAATACTCAACATGATAAATAGTTATCATATATTGTTCTTTTCATGCACTTTATAGAATACATTTTGATGGCATTAATTAATGATCTTATTGTTATTTGTTAGCTATTTTTTTTATTTAGTGTTATGTTTGATTATGTACTCTTGAAGATAGATTGACAACCGATTAGAATTTTTATATTTGATATTAAAGGTTTTATGTACTCTTTAATTTTTATTTTATTGAAATATTTAATTTTATTGAATGTTCAATATTAGTATTTATAATAAATTTTAGGTGCTCCATTTATTATTTTTTTAATTAAATTTAAATGTATTAAGGGCACATAAATGTGTCTCTATAAGTAATATCAATTCATGATTTAATTAATGATTATGGCCATTTATAAGCGCCCCTATTGTTTAAAATTTAATTGGAGAGTTTAATTAAGCGCCCCTAATAAAATTATGAAAATAATAATAATCTTACGTGGCATATATATTATTAGAGACGTTTTTAGTGTCCAATGCGCCCCTATTTATTATTAGGACATCATTTATAGGAGCATTTATTAATCCGTCTCTCATTCTCTTAGGGACATTTAAAGCTTGTTTTCCGTCCCTAATAACATTAATTGGGAAGCTTCTAAATGTCCATAATGCTTGTAATTTTAGTAGTGATTGAAGCAACGGTTTCAAACATTTCCCTTTTCGTAAACTTTATCCAAACATTTTATTTGTGTCACTTATTGTCTCAAACCTTTATAGTAGCAGTAGCACAAGGACTAAATGACGAAAATCTCAATCCAACCATTAATTGACCTAAATTTTGAAAATTGGAATATTTTGAACAATTAAAGGAAGAATATTTTCGTCAGTTTTCCCTTTCCATTTTTAGAATCAATGTTTTGGTTACACATTTTCCATATTCCTTTCTTGGATGCTAAAAGACAACAGTGAAACATCTTCCACAATATGTGAGATTTTCGAATTTTCGAAATGTGTGGTTATTAATTGTATAACAGATTTGTACAATGGAAATAAAATTTTAGTGTAAAAGCCTTGTGTTTGTCCATTCTCATGAATTATGTGTTGATGTAGACCACAGTCTACGTAAACACACGATAGATAAACGCGGATTGCAATTCGAACGAAACAAGTCTTTTATTCGAAATCAAGCAAAAAACCCTACATTTGAATGCAAAGAACTTAAATACGAAGCCCTACTGGACCCTAGGCCCATATATGGTTGGGCCAACTAAAAATAATAACTCAAAGTTCAAAAATAAATAAAAAAAAACAAAAAATGGCAATTTTAACACAGTAAATGTTCTCAAATGGACAAAATCCACTATCAGTGACAGCAAAGCAATAAGTCACATCGGATCGTCGAGACCTTTCCGAAAAGTGGTCATAATAGAAATTCTGACTATTTGAAGTTGGCACCTCCAACGAATCAAATTTTTCGCTCCCAATGGTCCAAGAATGCTGCTGCCGTGCCCTATATCATAGTTTCCTGATCTCCATCATGTGCATTCTATAATCATTTGTGAAAGTGCATATACACCATTTGATGTTTTGCTATGTTTTGTATTAGATATCTGACCTTTATAATGTGTGATAGAGATAAAACTTCTTCTTTTCATGGGATTTCACTGATTATACGACTACGAGATAAAACTTCTTCTTTTCATGGGATTTCACTGATTATATGACTACACCGCTGTGGAACCTTATTTGGGAAGATGCGAAATTTTGTTTATGACCATGTTAACATAAGATATTTAGACTATGTAAACCTATTTTTTAATAGTTTTGTTCTGAACAATGCTATTAATATGTTGTGACATTTTTGAGCAACTGAGGTATCTAAAGAAGAGATTGAATGAGACATCCTTCTTATTAGTAATCGATGCGAATTTTATGAATCTAGTTAAGTTGCTTGATTGAGAAAGGATAGCTAATTTATGTTGTTTCCATGTAGTAGATGTTTTAGAATTTTCATGGTTTCTTCTGATATTTCTGTTATTGATGTTGAGAATGGTGAGTATTTGGAGAAAGTAGAGGACACATTCGAAAGAGATGTTGAAAAAATCATGAAAAAGAAATTGAGGAGAAAACATTCTATGTTGTGGAAGTGTAATCATACATTAGAATTTGATGATTTGTATGTGGTTGAAGTTTACAAGAAGATGATGGTGTTGAAGAGGATAGTGTTGTGGAACAACCAACAACTACAACAAGGGAGAAAGTTGTTGAAGATGACGTTTTGGAACAACAACCAATTGCTACGGGAAAATAGAGTCTGAAACAAAACCCTATGCTAAGGGAACAATTTTCATTTTTTTATTTCCTTATAGGTTTGAAGTTTGATGACATTAAGACACCAAGGAGTGCAATTTAGTTATGTTATAAATGAAGGAAGGAGAATGATAGTAAGATGCCAAGAGAATTGTCCATGGAAATTGTATACTTATCAACAACTAGACAAACTTTTAGAATTAATACATTAAAAGAGGAATGTAAAAGATGAACAAACATGCACAATGGTTTGGCAAAATCGAAGAGTGCATGCTGGTTATCTTGCAAAAATGCATAGGTAAGTCTTAAATTGTCCATGAACAATTTTGTGAAAACTGTAAAAGAGAACTGCATGTATGAGATATCTAAATATCAGTTTTATAGGACTAGAGGAAAATGTGAGAAAGTGGTAAATGGAATTGTTGATGAGCAGTACAAAATCAATTATGGTGAGGAGTTGAAGACGACTAATCCTGACAGTACAATACAGATTGAAGATGATGGACATAATTTCAAAAGGATTTACATATGTTTGGGAACTTATAAAGAAAGTTTAAGGTTGATTGTAAGCCTGTAATTGGATTGGATGGTCGTTTTATAACATGGTGGATAGTTATTGGTAGTAGTTGGAATTGATTCAGAAAATTGTATGTTTCCTATAGCATGTCCTGCTTTAGCTGCTAAGAACAAAACAAGCTAGAAGTGTTTTATAGAGTTGTTTTTGTTTGATTTTTGGATGTATAATTGTAGTGCATGGACTTTCATTTCTGACAAGCAAAAGGGATTAATGGACTTATTAAATCAGTTACATGAAGATCCTGAGCATATATGATTGTCAAGACATTAATACAACGACTTCATTTTGGTGCATAAAGGATTGACTCTTAAAAGCTTGTTTTGGCTTGTAGCGAGGGCAACAACTGTACTAGATTGGAAGAAAGCAATTAATGAAATGAAAGATGTGAATGAAGATGCATTTAACTATTTTAATGAGAAATCAGCCTCCCAATGGACTAGATCACACTTTTAGGAGGTTGCAAGATGTGACATTTTTTTGAATAACTTGTGCAAGGCATTCAGTTCTTCTGTAGTGATTGTTGAGAAAATCCTATACCTCAATGATTGAGAAGATTATATATCAAAAAATGATCAGAATAAGCACTAAAAGGAAATTAACACAAAGGTGCGATCATGCATTTAGACCATATATATTGAGTATTATTGAGAAGGCCAAAGCAGACACAAGATTTTTGAGGGTAGATTATGCATGTAGAAGTTTGAGGTCAATAACTGGGATAACATATGCTCATGCAATAATAGAGATGTTATCTAGGCACATAGGAATATACGAGTATGTTGATTCGTGCTACAACAAAAAAGCATACATGAGGTGTTACAACACATTCATCCAACCAATGTCAGACCAGAGCTATGGCCAGAGTTGGGAAATATCCTTTGAACTCACCAATTAAGAAGAAATAAGTAGGCAAACCCAAAAAGTTGAGAAAGAGATCCCAAGTTGAGCCACTTGTTGAAGTGAAGATGGTAAGGACTGGAATGAAGATGACATATTAAAAAATATTAGAAGTCAGGCCATAACAAGGGAACCTATAAAACTACCATGTAATAGAAGAACAACCACATCCATGTAGATCCAAGGATAAGATGAAGATATTTGGATCAACATACTCATATATTCCAAAACTACAAAGTCTTAAGAATCTTTTTTTGGAATATTTTGTAGTTTAACATGATGGATTATGTGATATCTAGGAAATAATGAACTTCTTTTTGTGTACGACGGTTTCTTTTTATTTATAAACTAGTAATGGTGGTCAAATGGAACTGTTGATGCCGATGAAATTTATTTTCAAGTATTTATCCATATTGGTGTCCTTTATTATATTTTGTATAATTTGATGCATTATTAGATAAAACAAATGGTGATATATAAATAAATATGGTCATGTATGTTCAGGACCTATATACCATTATCAAAGAAAGGTTTGTTCTCTTTGTTGATTATATAAATAAATATTAGGGATGTATAAATACATATATAAAAAAGGTTTGGGACCTTTGTTGCAACTTGGATAAATAGTTTGGAACTTGTGCCGCATCATCTACAAAATGATTGGGTGCTGTACTCGCTTGTATTTCAAAAGAAAATCTAAGCAGAAATGGTAAGTTTCAAAACGAAAATAACAAAGCTGCTTATTAACATACTTCATTGCAACAAAAGAAGTCAAAATACAAACTCAGACACACGATAAAACTCAAAAAACCAATCTTAAAACCCATTTCTAACTTGAGCACTGACTCCTTCCATAAATCTAGCTACAAGACCATTTTACAATAACCCCACAAATAAATCTGAATATCCAAGTCTTCCTCACACTAGGTATTTTTGAATGGATGATGTTGATTTCAACTTACATCTCCCTCATTCCTCGCAGAAAGCTAAAAATAAGCCCATTTGACCTTTTATACACTGGATAGTCACATCAAAGGAAGAAGTTACATCCACCCATATCTTGACTATGTGGGCATGTGAGAAATCGCCTTCTTGACTTTAGGTTTGTCCATAAGGTCTTCATCTGAATTGAGTCACCACATCTACAAATACCCATCTCTATGGTCGAGCTTAAGCATTTTGACATTTACAATGAGAGAGAAAATCTTTAATAGACAAGAAATGGAGGAAAATAAACAATATTTTTAGGAGGGAAGTGTGAAAGGTGAACTGTAAAAAATAAACCTCCTTTAATTCGTCAAAATAATTCAAATTTTAATTGATAGGTCAAATAACAGTTGAATTGACGGTTTTTATTTTTTCCTTGTACTGCGACTACTATAAATGTTTCGGATTGTGGGTGACACAAATGAAAAAAGTTTGAGTTAAGTTTGCAAAAAGGCAAAAGGTTTGTGACTGTTGCTGAAATTATCCCTTAATATTATGCGTATACATTTTGCATCGTGGAGAAGAAATTAATGCAGACGAGACTTAAATTTCTAGTATCATATTGAACTTGATCAAGCTAAATCATTCATTGTCTTTATCACGAGATAATTATATGTTGGTATGATATATCCATTACGAAGTAAACGTTGTGAGGAAAACTAACTTTTGAGTAAAAAAAATAATTACTTAACGAAAAGCTTACATCAATAATAATAATAATAATAATAATAATAATAATAATAATAATAATAGAACTTTTGACAAACAGGTTAAGAACGATAGTTTTTTTAATATAAAAAAATTTATAAATAGCGAAGTGATGATATTTTATTAGCCCATTTTTTACAGATTATAAATGATGGGTGATAATATTTAATTAGTTGAAATTATTGACTTTTTAAAATAATGGTCAAATGAGATGTGATATGATCCGGACCAGGCATCAAAGGGCAAAGTTGAGACATCGGCAATATGACAGTGATCTACGTGCAAAACGGAGCAAGTTTCATGTTGGAGTCGAGCCGAGAAGGCGAAAGGAACAAGCCGAAACGAGTGATCGAAGTTATTTGGGCAGAATGGTCATTAAGGCCGTAACGAAGATCTGTCACGGCTGTAACTCTTATAATCACGGCCGTAACTCCGCCTCGGGTTTAGATGAAGAATTGCAGAATTTCATATTTACGACCGTAAGAAATATGGTCACGGCCGTAAAAGTGTTCATCACGGCAGTAATTGAGGTTTTTCGGATTTTAGGGGATTTTTGATTATTTTTCCGTTTTTAATTAATTGTTTGCCTAGTTTAGTATTCTAGTTTAATTAGAATTATATTTTGAGTAAATTAGAAACTAGGTTATTTTGCTTATATATATTCATTTCCATTCATTTTAAAAAACAGTTTAGGTTTGAGTTGATTAATAAAATTTGTGAGAGGATTCTTCAAAATTGAGAGGTTGAATTTATTCCCTTTTTCTTGAACTTATCAAATATTCGCAAGAATATTTGTGGCGTTTCCAAATTCGATACTTATCAAGGAAATTGACAAGTCCTTGTGGCGTTCACCAATCTTGGTTCTTCAATCCGCATCGCCATAAATTGCGTCGTGATTGTCGGGTCAAGGCTTTACCGTCGTTCTATCCTTATTTTTCGTTGTTTGTCTTGTGTCGATCTGATCTAGATCTATCCTAGGATTTTAAATATCGTTATTCCGCGTGTTCGACGAGATTCCCCGATCGGGATCTCATCAAGATGTTACGTGACCGTTTATAAACAAACTTTACCAAACGGAGGCTAAAATGTTTATTACAAATAGTGATGGCAACAGAGCGGGTACCCCTGACCCGTGCCCCGCTTCACTGGTATTTTTTTTCAAAAAATCGCTACTCGTGCCTATGTATTTTTGGATGGGTCGGGTAAACCCAATCTCACCGTTTAATTTTTAATTATTTTTTATTATTTTTAATATTTTTTTTTTACTTTTTCTTGCTAACATGGATAAACCATTTTAACATGGATAAGCCTTGGATTGTTGGAGGTGATTTTAACACTATTCTAAGTAGTGAAGAAAGAGAATGAGGAAACACTCATAATCCTAAATCTATGCAAGATTTTCAGGAGATGCTTATTAGTTGTGGGATTGATGAAGTGCAAATTCAAGGGAATAACTTCACTTGGCATAATGGCAAAATGTGGGAGAAGTTGGACAGGGTTTTAGCCAATGCAGAATGTATGAAAACGTTTGATGATTTCAGCCCTGAAGTCCTTATTAAAGACACTTCAAATCATTGCCCAATCCTTCTGAAATGCTCAAGGGTTCAAAAATATCTATCAAACCTTCTTTTAGATTCCAATCCATGTGGTGTCTACATGATAAATTTCAGGAGGTTGTTGAGTCCAATTGGAAAACTGCTCTCATGCCGTATTCTAAAGGAATTTTTGGATTTTACTTCAAGTTGAGAAGACTTAAAGGAGTTCTTAAAACATGGAATAAAGTTGAGTTTGGAAATATATTTGAGAATATATCCGAAGCTGAAATTGAAGCTTTGAAAAGGGAGAGTAGATATGATGCTATGAAAATTCCCCAAGCTAGAAGTGATATGCATAAAGCCTATGCTAATATGAATTTATTCCTGTCTAAAGAAGAAGCTTTTTGGAAGTAAAAATCAGGAGTTAGTTGGATCTGTGTTGCGGACAGGAATACCAAATTTTATCATGTTGTGGTTAAGAAGCACAGGAACAAAAGCATCATAGCACAAATCCAACTTGAAGATGGTACTTTCCTGGGAAATGCTGAGGATATCCACAAATTTCTTCCAAAATCTACTTACCTGAGAAGCTACTGAGGAAAGTGATGACCTATTATCAGCTACCCCTTCCATGATAACTAAAGAAGACAACATCAAATTGAACGTGTTCCCCCAAACTGGGGAAATCAAAGAGGTGTTTTCTCAATTGGAAAAGATAACGTTGCTGGTCCTGATGGCTTTCCTATCAATCTTGTTGGGATATTATAAATGGAGACCTCACTGATGCTATCAGAGATTTCTTTGGAGGAAAAATCTTGCCTAAAAGAGTCATTGCCACCTCTCTGATCCTCATCCCCAAAAAGAGCTTAGCAAGGGAATGGAAAGATTTTAGGCCAATTACCCTTTGAAATGTCCTTCACAAAATCATAAACCAGATAATGACTACCAGATTAAACAAACTGCTACCTAAAATTATCTCTCCTAATCAAAGTGGATTTACTCATCGAAGAAACTTAGCTAATAATATTTTACTAGCCCAAGAACTTGCTTACCAATTAAATAAACGGGTGAGGGTGGGGTGGGGTGGGGAATGTCATTCTTAAATTGGATATGGCTACGGCTTATGATAGAGTGGACTAGAACTTTCTATCTAAAGTTTTTCATAGAATGGGCTTTGATCAAGTCTGGATTGATAAAGTCTATAAATGTATCAACAATTGTAATTTCTCTATTATGCTTAATGGATAATTGAAAGGTTTTTTTTTTTTTTTGTTTTTTAATCCAGCAAGGGGTTGAGACAAGGAGACCCAATATCTCCTTCATTTTCATAATTATAGTTAAACCACTCTCTAGAGGGTTGAATAGACTGTTTAATAGATATACTGGGATGGAGTTCATCTGTGGAGGACACTTGCCCATCATACATCTTGCTTTTGCAAATGATGTGATTATTTTTTGAATGGAGGTAAAAATTTAGTCAAAAGAATAATGGAATTCATTTCTTTGTACATTAGGGGCTCTGGTCAATCTATTAACTAGGGAAAATTCTTTTATTACTTGCAAGGTTAATGTTAGAAATGTAGCCACCCAGATTACTAGTTTCCAATGCCAGGATTTTCCTTTCATCTACCTTGGTGTCCCAATACATAAAGGACATAAAAAATCATTCTTTTTGAAGAATTGATTTCAAAGATCAATATGAAAATCACAGACAAAGAATACAGATTTCTGTCTGCAAGAGGTAGACTTACTTTGGTTAAACATGTCTTAAATTCTATCCCTCATCACCTCCTCCGTGTTATTGATCCTCCTAAGGTGGTGATTAACCAAATTGCAAGGCTTTTAAACCCTTTTATATGGGGAGATAACGATAAAACTAGGCATATCCATTGGTTATCTTGGGACAAAATATGTTATACGTTTGAAGAAGAAGGTATAGGATGTCAATCTGTGAAAAATACCAGATTTGCTTTCGATTGCAAATTGTGGTGGAACTTCAGGAATCAAGATTCATTATGGAGCTGGGCATTAAAATCTATGTATTGTGGTGATGTCCATGCAAATAAAATCAAAATCAGACACATGACTCACCTATCTGGAAGAGACCAGAAAAATTATGGAACCAAACATATCATGGAAAATTGGAGAAGGCGGAATTGACATGTGGGATGAACAGTGGCTCAGGTCTGGTACCATAGACTCTATCTATCATCAATCTAGGATTGAAAAGAAATATGTGTTATCATATAGAAATGCTAATAGTTGGAATGTTGATAAACTGTCATAATTTTAAGTAGAGAAGAGTTCTTCTCTGTTAGTACTTCAAGAAGAAGGAAACGATCCACAAATGGTTAGAGTTCTATTAAATTTCAAAGTCTGGTTTTTTTTTTTGAAGTCATAGTACATCTCTATTTTCAACTACTTTTTTACCTACTACTGAGACTTTCACATTTTACACAATATTTTTCCAAAAGGTACAGACAAGTTGTACATATATTAAGTACAAACTATACATTACAAAATAGAATTGCATCAGTGAGGTTTCTAAATCTACAGTAAAAGATCAGTGCATCAACACTCCTCCTTGAGAATTTTGCTGGAGACTCCAAGCGTTGCCCTGAGATGTTCAAATCTAACTTTAGGAAGAGCTTTTGTAAATATATTAGCAATCTGATTTTATGAACTGCCATATATGACACTAATTTCTTCATTTTTCTATGCTTCTCTGACTGCATGAAACTTGATCTTTATGTGCTTAGCTTTTCAATGATGAATTGGATTCTTTGACATAGCAATGGTAGACTTATTGTCACAGTAAATCTCAGTAGCCTTTACTTGATCAAATCCCAAATCACACAAAAATTTTCTGAGCCAAATAGCTTGATTTGCTGCAGCTGTTGTTGCTATATATTCGGCGGTGGAATGCGCAACAACTTCTTACTTTCTAGAATTCCATGAAAACATGCCTGAACCAAAAGAAAAACAATACTCTAAAGTACTCTTCATATCATCCACACTACCTGCCCAATCACTATCAAAATAGCCCCTCAAACATCCATCTACAGATTTTTTAAACCACACTCGGTAATCAGTAGATCCTTTTAAGTACCTCAAGACTCATTTTACTGATTTGAAGTGGATGTCACTTGGATATTGCATAAACCTTGAGAGAAGACTTGTTGTAAACATCAAGTCCGGCCTTGTTGAAGTCAAATACAACAAACTTCCAATTAAACTTCGATAAGTACCTTCATTCACCTTTTCAGCACCGTCTTCTTCGGAAAGTTTTTCATTAACACCAAGAGGCGTTTCAGTTGGTTTGCAATTTTCCATCTTAAATTTCTTCAAAATCTCCTCAGTTTACTTCTTTTGATAGATGAATATACCATGGTTAGTTTGATGAATCTCTATGCCAAGAAAGTAGCTTATAACACCAAGATTTGTCATTTCAAATTGTTGCTTCATTTCATCCTTCAAAATTTTCATTTCCATTTCATCCTTTCCAGTCAACAAAAAATCATCCACATATAGTGAAATTATCAAGATAACTTCATTTTCCCTCATTTATACATAAAGAGTGGCTTCATTTTTTCTTCTTTGAAATCCTTTTTGCTGAAGATAACCATCAATTTTGCTATACCATGCTCTAGGCGCTTGCTTCAAACCATAGAGTGCCTTCTTTAATTTGTAAACTTTGTCTTCCTTTCCAGCAATGATGAAACCCATTGGTTGTTCAACATACATCTCCTCCTTCAATACACCATTCAAAAATGTAGATTTTACTACTTTCCAACTTTTTATGGCAGCAAGTGCAAGTAGCAGTCTTATTGTTTCCAATCTTGCAACTGGGCAAATGTTTCAAAATAGTCGACTCCAAACTTCTGTGAATATCCATTTTCTACAAGTCTAGCCTTGTGCTTGTGGATTGAACCATTTGAATTTAATTTTGTTCTATAAACCCATTTTACACCAATAGCCTGCTTATGGTTTGGTTTATCAATAAGCTCCCAAGTTTGATTTTTCTCAATCATTGCAATTTCTTCTTGCATAACATCTCTCCATTCTTGATTTTTCTCAATCATTGCAATTTCTTCTTGCATAGCATCTCTCCATTCTTGATTTTCAACAACTTCTTTTTAGCATGTGGGTTCAACAATAGCCATTCTGCAACTATCATAAATCTCAGCCAATGATTTTGTCCTTTGAACAGGTGATTCTGAGGAACTTGAAAAACCATCAGATTGGACTGGTGATTCTAAGGAACTAGAAGAACCATCAGATTCTAAAATTCCAGGAACGGTTTCTTTATGTTCTGTAGCAACTATATCTTAAATGTAAATAGGAGTTTGCTTTTCAACCTTTGCCTCTTCCCAGTTCCAGTTAGCATTCTCATCAACCTCCACATCTCTACTTATAACAACTTGCTCCTTTTCAAGGTTAAATATCCTATAACCTTTTGATTTAGAGCTATACCCCCAAAAAAATGCCTTTCTCTGCCTTTTCATGAAGCTTATCTCTTTTCACATTAGGAATGTGAAAATAACAAATAGAACCAAAGATTTTAATGTGACTTGCAAAATGTTTCATTCTAGTCCAGACTTCAATAGGTGTTTTATCTTACACAGCCTTAGTTGGAAGCCAATTTTTTAAATACACAGCGGTATAGACTGCCTCTGCCCAGAACTTTTTTGGAAGTTTTTTCTCAAAAATCACGCATCTTGCCATTTATATCACCGTTCTATTTTTCCTTTCCGAAACACCATTCTATTCGAGTGTATATGCCACTGTCAGTTGTCGTTCTATTCCTTCATCTTCACAAAATTTATCAAATTCTTTTGATGTATATTCCATTCCCCGATCTGATCTCAACTTCTTCAATGCAACCACCAGATTCTTGAATTTCTTGAAGATGGAGAAAACTTGAGACTTTCTACTCATAAAATACACCCATGTCATTCTTGAGTAATCATCAATGAAAAGAGTAAAACATCTATTTTCACTCAATGAAGGAGTCCTCATCGGTCCACAAACATCAGTGTGGACTAGTTCCAATTTTTTCATAGCTCTTGCACCACTTGAGGGAAAAGAAAGTCTATGTTGTTTTTCCAATTGACAACATTCACATACTTCTTTACTCAAACTTGTAAGAGGTAAGTCTCTAATCAGCCCATTTTCATAAGAAAGTTTGAGTGATGACAAGTTAAAGTGCCCAATTCTCTTGTGCGAAAGCCAAGTTTCATCTGCATTACTTCTATAAGCATGTGTAGTACAAGAAGACCAATTTAATGGAAAGCTGCGATTTTTCACTTCAATATTAAATAACTCTGCTCCACATGAATCATAAATCTTGCAACATTTGTTTTTAAACATCAAGCAATATCCTTTATCTATCATTTTGGCCACACTTAAAAAGATCCTGATCTAAGTTTGGTACTAACAAAACATTTGAGATAAGCTTAGTACCTTTACTTGTATGTACATCAATAGTCTCTTTACCTTCAGCAGTAACATATTGTGCATTCCCCATCTTCACTTTGGTCTTGATTGAAGTGTCCAAAGTAGTGAGTAGCTTGGCATCAAAAGTCATATGATTTGTACACCTACTGTCAATATACCAATATGTGCTCATTCTTGGCTTTGATTCCTCTGAAGTCATAAATAGATGTTCTTCTTCTTGCTTATCAGTAAAATGAGCTTTTTGAACTTGTTTATCACCTTGACCTTGTTGATTTTCTTGGTTTTGTTTTATCCTGCAAAACCTTTCAATGTGACCAAAGTTTTTACAAAATCTGCAATGTTTTTTTATCTTTGTGCCAGCAATCCTGCTCCTAGTGATTTTTCTTTTTGCAAACTTTGCAAGGTGGATACTTTCCTCTTCTATCAACTTTTCTTATGGTAGCTTCAACACCTTTTCCTCTACCATTTTTCCTACTAGGTTGGCTTCTTCTAGGATAGTTTCTTACTGAAAATGTGTTTGCTTTGTGTCTCACTTGAAAAGTTTCTTCAAGAGACTCCTCATTTCTTCTACTAGTTCTTTGTTCATATGTTTGTAGAGATCCAACAATCTCTATCACTGTCAACTTGCTGAGATCTTTTGATTCTTCAATTGCTAAAATTTTAGACTCAAATTTTTCAGGCAAACTAATCAAGATCTTTTCAATAATTCTTTGATCAGACATTTTTTCTCCATGAAGTTTCATCAGGTTCACAACTTCCATAAGTTTTGAAGAGTACTCCTTAATAGAATGTGCATCACTCATCTTCAACATCTCAAAGTCTCTCCTCAACATCTGCAACTTAACTGTTCTTACCTTCTCTGTGCCTTGAAACTCCTCCTATAACAAATCCCATGCCTTTTTTTCTATGGTTGCAGCAACAATTCCAGGAAAAATATTTTCTGACACAGCAGAATGAATGAAAGAAAGAGCTTTAAAGTTTTTGGTGAACTCTTCCCTTTGTTGTTTGACTTTGCTTTTGTTTGCTCTTCTTCCTCATTTGCAGGAACAAAACCCTTTTCTATTGTTTCCCTTAAATCATAAGCCATCAAGAAAGCTTTCATCTTTACTGCCCAAAAATCGTCATTTTCTCCTGTGAAAACTGGAGGTGCAGGCAAAGAAACACTTGTAGTTGCCATGCAGAAATTTTATCTCAGGCCCCTAAAGATCATAAATGCTCTGATATCATGTCATAATTTTAAGTAGAGAAGAGTTCTTCTCTGTTAGTACTTCAAGAAGAAGGAAACGATCCACAAAATGTTAGAGTTTTATTACATTTCAAAGTCTAGTTTTTTTTTTTACATGAAGTCATAGTTCATCTCTATTTTCAACCACTTTTTACCTACGACTGAGACTTTCACATTTTACACAATATTTTTCCAAAAGGTACAGACAAGTTGCACATATATTAAGTACAAACTATACATTACAAAATAGAAATTGCATCAGTGAGATTTCTGAATCTACAGCAAAAGATCAGTGCATCAACATAAACTATCGCCTGACCTACCTAAAAGCATTGTGAAGGAAATATATGATATCCCCATCACCTCCAAGGTTGATACCATGTTCTGGAAACTTAGCCAAGATGGTCATTTCTCTAATAAATCATGCATTGAGTTAATCAGATACAAAAAGACCAGAAAACTTACCTACAAATATATTTGGCACTCGACTGTGCTTCCTAAAATTGCTATGATGAATTGAGGATTATTGCAAAATTGGATCCCAGTTGACAAAATCTTGCAAGCTAAGTATGGGATTCATATGGCCTCCAAGTGTCAATGCTGTTAAGAGTAGGAAACCATCTCTCATGTGTTTTTTGTAGTGAAATTTCTGAAGAGGTTTGGACATGCTTTGCTGAGAAACTGGGAATAAAACTAAGTGAGAAGTATAGTCATCCGAGACTTATATATTGGTCTTGGATAATGGATAAAAGAATCATTTCCAGATCTTACTTCCTTATTTATGCTCTATCGAAAAACATTTCTCGGAAGCTGTGTAAGAACCACCTCCTTCCTACTGCAGTCTACTATGAAAAACCTTTGGAGAGATGGTTGAAATTGAACACATACAGAATTTTAAGAATGATAATCAGGGTGCGGGAGGAGGATTACTGAGAAACAGCAGAGGGGAGCTGATATGGGCTTTTAAGGAGTTTTATGGGGAATGCACCATTCTTAAGGCTGAATTAAGGGCTATTGAAACTGGTCTTCATATTGTGGGGACAGAAAATACAAGAAAGTCTAGGTTGAAATGGATTCTAAGGCTGCACTTCAACTTTGTCTTCAATCTAGAGGAGGTCCTTGGACGGTTCAATAGACCTTAGAGTCCATTTACTTTCATTCCAAGGGAATTGAAGTTAAATTCACACGTCTGGCGAGAAGGAAACATGGCAGCAGATTGGTTCGCTAATGAGGCTCATCTTAACAAAGTGTAGTATCCTTTAATTGGCTAATTTAGTTGTAGTTTGTTTGTTGTTATTGTGTTGTTGAAGTATTCCAATCTTGCTTGTTGATTTTATGTTCTTTGGTTGATCTCCCTTGGAAGGTAAGGTGATAACGTCCCCCTTCCTTTGTAATTGCTACTTTGTTATTAATAAAATCGTATCTCAAGTTTGGATTTCAAGCTGAGATACATTTCAAATAAATAAATAAATAAATTCATTAATCATTGACTTTTATTTTAATAGGTTACATGAAAAAATTATTTTACAAATTTTAATTCAAATACAATACAATTGTTATTATAACTAGATTACATTATGTAGGTTAGTTTCTGAATTAATATCCAAATGACATTTTATCTGTATTATTTCATTGGCTTACATGTTAAGCCCTATTTGGTCAAAATTAAAATCAGATTTTTAGTAGATTTTAATAAAAGTTGATGAGATGTGTGGTTGAAAAGTTGTGGGACTTATGAAATATATGGTTGAAATTGATTGTTGACTTTGACTTAGATTAAAATCTAAATTTTAATCGGTATCGAAACATAGCCTAAATCTATACACAATAATCTAAATCAATACCCTAAACCATTACACAATATCATCCTTATATTAATTAATAAAATTAATAGCATAATTCATTACATTAATTTATTATATAAGATTATGAAATGTTACAGTATAATTTCATATTATTATATGCAACTAGAGTAATACCCGTGCAATGCACATATTTGGCCGTTTCTAATGTAGTTGAATCGAGGAATAATATTTGTTATATTTGTATATATACACTAATTTCAGTAACGAAGTTATCAATAATAAACATGTTGTATTATAATACTCTACAATTTTTCGACGAAACAATATCTGTTATCAAATTAGGTTTAGCTCTATATATAGTTTGTACGATATAACATTATATACGATATTCCGATATTTTTTGAATCACGCTTGAAGCTAATCAAATCAAATCAAACATTGCTTCTACATGATCTTTGTCTATTAGTTAACATATTGTTAACTTGAAAAAATAAAAAAATAATTGAACCAAAAATGAAAATTTAATACATATCATTTTATATATATTAAGATTAAGATATAGATAAAGGCACCATTTAATTTCACAATAGCAATAATTTTTTTTTTCTTTTGAGAATAATATTAATTTTAAATTAAAATGGTGTTCAACACTAATTATTATAAGACTTAATCATGACGCACTACTTTTCTGGAATTGGAACTAGAATATGAATATTAGATATGAAAATGAGTCAAAAAGCAAGAAAATCGGATTTAGTAACAAGAAGATTCTTCAAAGTTATTTTAAATCTACTTACCTTTACAAATTACTTCTTCTTAGTAGATGGTCGAGTCTGAAATTCTTGTATTGGGTGATCCTCCAAATAATTTTTAGCATAAATTTTCTTAAAAATGATTTATTTGTACAAATTATAGCACATTTATTTATATTCAAATATATTAATCCAATTTTTTAATTTCCAATGTAACACATTTACATACAATATCACTTTTATTTATTTTTAAATATATTAACCCAATGTTTTCATTTCTAATGTAACACATTTATATAGAATATATTTATTAAAACTCTTACTAAATATGTAATAAATTTTAATATTTTACCATTTTTTTTTACATAAAATTCTTTCAACAAAAAATGAGTATGTTGACTACTTCAATAACAAATTAATTGATTTATTTCCTCGAGAAAGTGGAGAATTTGTAGGTTTCGACGAAGCAATAGATTATAAAAATCAATTTTACCAAGAGCGGCTAGCTCCTAAATATATTGCTTTTAAATGGTATCTCACCATGCAAGTTAATCTTTAAAAGGAATTGTCGAGTGATACTCTTAAGTAATCTAGACCCTTCCAATGATAATTGACAATAATGATTTATCATGATTTCAAGAAATATATTATTCATGTTGAAATGATTATGGACAATATGTTGAGAAACAAGTTTTCCGTCATTCAAATTCAAGAGAAATCTTATTCTTCTAAATTACTATTAATATCACTGGCTTCAGAACTACTTATAATTTCTAAATTGTTTATTTCTTCATTTGTGTAAATACTATATAGGAACTACAAGATTCAGTGTCTGATAATTCTAGACGTAAAGATGATGAACATAGAATGCGATCATGAATGGATAAGAGGACAAGGGTCAATGATGGATAAATGCAAGACATGTAAAGTATATTCAGGACATAAAAATAGAAATCAATGTAAAATTGTTTAGAAATTAAATGTAATAATTTTTTTAGGAATAAAAGAAGGAATTTATAATAAACCCAAAGACAATAGTGAAGTTATAGAAAGATTAGAAGATAGAATAGTTAATATGAATAACAGAATAGATAAAATACATGAGACATTAGGAGAAATGCAATGTAGAATTAGAACTTTAGAGACTAAAGGAAAACAACCTATAGATAATTACACAAAAAATAATTATTTAGAAACAGAAAATCAGGAAGAAATAATATGTCAGATATCTAGAATAAAGCCTACTAAAAATATTAGGATACCAATAGAAGTCCAGATAAATAAGATAATTAAATTGAACTAATAGCTTTAGTAGACACATGGTGTACATTTAATATAATTAGAAAAGATTGTGGATGTAGATTAAAATATGAAATACGAGGAAGTCAAATGGACGGTAGTAAAATGGAATTTAAAGAAAGATGACTTTTTGATGATTATAAAAATATTATTATTTTAAGAAAGACAATATAGTTTTACGACTATCTTAGTTAGTGAATTAATTAAAGAAGAATTTGTTGTAGGAATAAAGTTTTGATTAAGTAGAAATAGAAGTTTAAAAATAACTCAAGATGCAATAATTTTAGACAAAGATATTTCTATGATATAGACCATTGATGCATCAGAGTTGCGAGCAAAGCATGGTAGACCTTTACCAATTTCAAAACCAGAAACTACAGGCAATCTAGAAAAAATAGAAAGGAAAAATTTAGAATTTTTAGATTATTTATTTAAAGACTGTTTTTATACTCAGAGCAAAAGATTTAAATTTTTTTAATAAAGCATCTTCTAAGACAGATAGTATAGATATAATTTTAGAATTAGCAGAACAAATTCAAATAATAGGAGAAGACTCTATAAGACATTGGGATAAAAATTAAATAGAAGGTAGATTAGAAATAATAAATGAAAACATAAAAATTAGAACAATAGAAATAAAACATACAAATCAAGACTTAGAAGACTTTAAAATACATATTAAAGAACTATTAGATTTAAAAGTAATGACCTTCTAAAAGTCAACACGGATTAGTAGCTTTTATGTTTGAAAATTGGAGGGAAATTACAAGAGGAAAAGCTAGAATGATTATCTTTTACAAAAGACTAAACGTTAATATTGTAGAAGACGGATATTAAATACCAGACAAAGACATGTTAATAAATAAAGTTTTTTTGTTTAAAAACATGTTTTTTATGTTTGCTAGGTAAAGTGTGTGGTTGAAAAATGGTGAGAGAAAATGTATGTGGTTAAAAAGTGATTTGGAGAATTGTGTAGGAAAAAACATGTTTAAAAATATATTTTCCAAACGGAGGCTAAGATACAAAATAGTAAAATATTTTTAAAGTTTGATTGTAAATCAAGATTTTGACAAATAAAGATGGCAAAATATTCTATTCTATGGACAACTTTTACCATACCCCAAGGTCACTTATGAATAGCTAGTTATGCATTTTGAATTGAAGAACGGGCCTTCAATTTTTCAAAGAAAGAAGTATTCTATTTTAATTCTTTTCCATTTGTTTGTATATATATAGATGATATTTTAGTCATAGTAAAGATTAAGAAGAGCACTGAAATATTTAGAAATAGTTTTAGATAAAATTATAGAAAATGAAAAGAAAATGGAAATAAATAAACAGAAAATTGAATCTTTAGTAATATTTTTAGGAGAAGGAAAAATTCAACTCCAGCCACACATTGTACAGACATTTTTACAGTTTTCAGACAAGATTGAAGAGACCAAACAACTACAAGCATTTTTAGGAATTTTAAATTATACTAGACATTCTATTAAAGATCTAGGAAAGAAAGTAGGAAATTGTATAGTAAGCTATCAAATAAGGGACATAAATATTTTAATCAAACCTATATAGACTTAGTTTCAAATAAAAAAAGAAGTTAAAAATTTACCAACTTTAGAACTAACATTAGACAGTGAATACAAAATTGTAAAAAACAGATTGATGTGAATTAGGATGAAAGGAATTTTATATTCCAAGCCAAATAAATATAGTGATAAAAAAGAAGAAAAGATTTGTAGATATGCAAGTGGAAAATATAAGATTAAAGGAAAATATTTAACTAGTTTAGATTATGAAATAATGGCAATTATACATAGTATAGAAAGTTTTAAATTACTTTTAAACGCTGAATTTACTATTAGGACAGATTGTGAAGTCATAGTAAAAAGACCAATTTGATAAAAAAAAAAAAAAAAAAAAAAAAGATGGTTAAAATTGTATGAAATGTTAAATAGCTATATGATCAATGTAGAACATATAGACGGGAAAAATAATATTCTAGCAGACAGTTTAAGTAGATAAGTAATTAATTTTCTAACATATTATTTTCAATAATTTAGAAAGAATACTAGAAAAAGAAAGATGTTTACTTGATAATTTCTGGATGGCATGAGACTCTAAATAGAAATTACACAGCATAAATACATTAAATAATCATTTTAGATAGATTCATAACCAAGTAGAAAGCCGAAAGTAATAAAAGGTAGACAGCTACTGGCCAAAAGTTTTACAACAAATACAAAGCTTTCTAGAACCCTTCTTCAAAGGATTTTATACCATAGAAGAAGCCTTAGATTTTTGTAGACAGGATGTTAAGAATAAATTTTTATATATCTGATAGGGTTAGAAAGACCATGCACTCTACTTTCCATGCATCATCTTTTGCATCATCATATTCTATACAACTTTGTAATAGTTACGAAACTATGACAAATGTTTTTAGAAATTAAATCGTCAAAAGCATTCATTAAAAGAAAGACAAATAATTGGATCAGATTTATTCTTGTCAACATACTATTACTAAATATCAACATGAAATTTTAAAACTACAAGAAACTTTAGAAAGATTTACTTCAAAAGATTTGATTGACAAAGATATTTCAAAACACATTGTTTCCACTAGTAGAAATTATTCTGATAAAATCTTTAACACTTGTTGAGCTAATGAACTCTACAGGTGCTGGCCTGGAAAAACATTTCATGAATTAGAACAAAGTATTGGTGATTGCTCCAATATTGTTTGAAATTCTATAAAAAGGTCACTTGTACAAGAAATTATCGAATTCTCTCAAACTTCTGTTTGGTAAAACTATTTGGTTTATAAACTGATTTAGTTACATTTTTGAGATAAAAAACAGTAGTTAAAAATTAGAGAGAGAAAATGTGTATGGTTAAAAAGTTGTTTGGAAAATTGTGTAACTTATAAACTGGTTTACAAACCCGTTTATTTGGTTTACCAAACGAATGCTAAATTACTACCACAACGAGAATGTATGTTTTCTTGATTTTGGCCCTAAAAACAAATCAGCTACTCAAAATTCAGCTTTACTCAATCATAATTACCCTACAATTTCATTTGAGTATACAATTTTTGAAGAAGATGACATTTTTTTTCAAGCCTTACAATATGGTATGATTGATCACTACAATTCATATCTTTAATTTGTAACAATAATCACAAAATGCTACCTGTTCGCTAAAATTGTATATCCCAAGTGCACGGTTGACGTTCAAAGTAGAAAAGAGATAATGTATTGTCGTACTCACGAGAATTGATCAATTTGTATCTAAGATTGATGATTCTAGTTTGAATGAAAAGTCAAGTATCATAACAAGTTTGGTTTGATATTGAGTTTCTTAACTAGTTAACTTGAATAAAGAAATGTCAATACAAAAGTTAGGAAATAAAGATGATTTTGAAATATGTTGAAGTTGGGAAAATGTTGGGATATTTGATTTTCACTTAATTCTCACTTAACACAAATTTTGCACTTTATAAAAGAAAAGAATTACTTAAAGCACATGTAAAGTACAATTTTCCTAACAATACCAATTGCTTATTTTAAATTTCAATTGACCCTAATTAATTAACTAACACAAGCTAAAATCTTCTCTCGAATATAATTAGCCCTAATCAATTAATTAATCAAATAATTGCAAGGATTATCTCTCCAAATATAACTAATATCTTCTCTCGAAAGTTGATTAGCTATAACCAATTAATTAACTTAAGTTAATCTCTTATTTCAAATGTCAATTAACCCTAATCAATTAATTAATCAAGTAACATATGTATTTGAATTTCTAATCCAAAATATGTAGTATTATACAATAATAACACATTCTTTCATCCAACATTTGATAGGTAGACAAATGCAAGAAAAATAATCGACAATTTAAATAAACAATAGTAATTAATCCAAACTCCATAAACAAACATTAACATTAATTAAGTGAGATTAAGCTATAATCAATATCCCAACAAGCTATAATTTTGCCTATAATAATGAAATAAAAACAAAACTTAGAAATTAATGAAGTCATTTCAATAATGAGATAAAAAAAACAAGAAAATGAGTAAAAAGAGTTTGAATGCTTCAATAAACTTCATTCTTTCTTGACTTGAATATTTCCCTCTTCAATAAATGTTTTCAACAACCCACAATACTATTATAAATTTGCAATAAATATTCTTGGGTTATGAGAATAAAGTTTGGGTGAAATGAAGAGAAAAATCAAAAGAAAATGAAGAGAAAATGTAGAAGAGACAATGAACAAAGTCTCACCCTAGCAAAATGAGGGACTTTGGTATTTATATGTGCCAAAATCCCTCAAAAACTACTAAAATCCGACTTAATCAACGTCTGGCCGTACTAGGTCAAACTAGGTAGACCCGATTGGACTCGGTAATTTTTTTTTTTTTGGAAAATATAGCCGTGCGGCCGTACGACTCTTCAACAGAGTGCTAAGTATCATTATGACCATTTTTTATCCATAGAACAGCGCGACCGCACCATGTTTTGGCCGTGCGACCGCATGATTATTCCGGTGTGTCATTTTGCAGCTCAAATCCCCTTTTTAATTGCAATTAATCCTGTATCGTTCAAGATCAATTAGTTTAGTCCCTACATTTTTGGATTTCTTTCAAATAAGTCCTTCCAAAATGCAATCGTGGTTCTTCAAATTTTGGAGTTGTGCAATCTAGTCCCTTCTATAATTGCATGGTTGATCTTGAACATCTAGAAAGTGACATTTTGGTCCCCTAAAGTCCGAATTTCTACATGATTTGGTCTACTTTTGTGATTTTTCACCTCAAACTTGAATGTTAACCTATTTAAGCACAAAATATGCATAAATGAGTAAATATTTGCTCATGCACTCTAAAAATGTTACAGTAAAAGTATGAAATGTGTGTATAAAATGTGCTTAACACTACCATTAAAAAATATAAACTGTACATTTTAACTCAAAAATTTAGATGAATATGTATCTTTGAGCATGTTTGGAATCTACTAATTTATTTGTTGTCAAACTTCAGTTTCAAATGGCACCAAACATCAAAAAATTGATTTGTTTTATTTGATATGGTTTGGTTTAGGAAATAAAATAGTTTGATTTGAAAAAATTTCAAATCATTTAAACAAATTGATTTGATTTAAAATTTTACTACAAACTGTTCGAACAAAAATAGAGTTGAACCCCAACTTTACAGTGCTCTCTTTCACGTCTCTCTCTTTTGATGCGTGAGATTAGGGTTTCTTGCCACCCACATGTGACTCCATTCTGGGGCAAACTAAGCTTCTTGGTTCTCTTCTTGGCTCTTATCTGGTTCTTTTCTAGTTTGATTCTCCATCCTACTTTTGGGGTTTTCTTTTACTCTCTATTTAGTCTGGCTTCACGCTTTTCTTTTGAAACATGAGGCTTATGGTTTTCTACTTTCATTGTGTAGACATTCCGACACAAGGTCTTTTCATCGATTTTTTCCTATTTTTCTCTCGAATCTTGGCTATTTTGACTTCTTCTTCTTACCCATAATTTATAGATCCCGAAGAATTCATGAAGTTATGCGAAAGGTTGAAACTTGTTGAAGAAGCAAACCCTTCCCTCAATATAGATTCTGCTGACTGTGATGAGGGTATGAACTCGATGCAGCTTTCTTTGGTGGGGAAGATTTTGGAGTCAAAACCAGTAAATAAAGAAGCACTTGAAAGGGTTTTGGCAAATATTTGGCAGGTCTCACGACAATTCAAGGTGAGTACGAGAGGGGATGCAAATGTTTTCCTATTCCAATTTGGATCAGTAGAGGATAAAAAAAGGGTTGCGGAGAGAGGTCCATGGTTGTTCAATAACCAAATACTCTCTCTACGAACCCCTTCGGGCATTGGCGACTTGCAGGATATAAAGTTCCATCATGTTTATTTCTAGATTCCTATAATCCATCTACCATTAGTGTGTATGACAAAAAACATTCTACAGAAAATTGGAACGATGCTGGGTGTGGTGGATACAGTTGATTTGGAAAGTAATGTACCACGAATCAAGGTGAAAGTGGATACAAAGAAACCACTAAAACACGGTATTAAGGTTTCTCGAATCTTTTAATGAAGACCTCTTTCTATTGGTACAGTATGAAAGGTTACCAGACTTTTGCTACCATTGTGGTTTAATTGGTCATAGATATCAGGAATGTTCATCGTGTGAGGTGGTGCCTTTAAAAAAAGAGGATTTTAAATATGGTGTGTGGCTTAACGCTCCTTT
This sequence comes from Ligustrum vulgare, assembly GCA_963555705.1. Lineage (NCBI taxonomy): Eukaryota > Viridiplantae > Streptophyta > Magnoliopsida > Lamiales > Oleaceae > Ligustrum > Ligustrum vulgare. The sequence continues at coordinate 41,445,557 of OY743183.1, forward strand.
GTTACCCAGGCGGAAAGCTGCTATGGTTCCGAATGGGAAGCGCCCTCGGCGGGAGTTTGAGGAGGGTGAAGTGGTATCCAATCTTGGGGTAATTCGACAATCCAACTTGATATCCTGCCCGGCTCATAAAGGTTCTGTTTTTATGGAGGTAGATGGGATTGGGAGTGCAGGTGATAAGTATCGAGAGGGGAGTATCCCAGATTATGCAGTAGCAGTTGGGAGAACTAATGTGATGCTGGGTGATGGGGATAATTGAATTATGGCAGAGGGAGATTCAGCGGGTTTAGGGAGTGGTTTAAAGAATGTTGAGATCAACATTGAGGAAGTGATAGTGTTGAAAGGTGAGAGTTCGACTGGAAACAAATAAGAAGAGTCAGGGGTCTTTGGGAAAGACAGGTCGAGGGTAGAAGAGAGGAAAACAAACGATTCGAAGTAGAAATACTATTTGTCCTATCAAAAGTTCCTTAATCAGGAATGGGGGTAGAGGAGGGAGAGTTGTAAAAGGGGCCATCTTTGGGAAAAAGGATTTTACCGGCATCTTTATTTGAAGACTCAAGAGGGGAAAAATGAGGGAGAATGGAATGGATATATCGGAGGCGGTGTCACTGGAAGATTTAAAGGAAACGACGAGTCCTGTTGAGTAGGACTGCTGATCACAATGATTGGTATTTGTTGGAACACCTTGGGCCTGGGGAACCTTGGGACTATTTCTACTCTCCGGAAGTTAATCCGGACTTTCTCCCATAATTTAGTCTTCTTGTCAGAGACTAAATTAGGTAAAGCTAGGGCAGAAAGGGTACGCATTACTTTAGGCTTTGATTCAAATTTTGTTGTGGAAGTGAGACGCTGTAGTGGGGGTTTACTGATGCTATGGTATAATAATTTAAATGTGCGGGTGAGATCTTTTTCAATTGGACATATAGATGTAGAAGTGACTGAGGAAAACGGAGAAGTATGGTGGTTTAAAGGTTTCTATGGCAACCCGAAAATTTCTGTTAGGGCTTTGTCTTGGGAATTACTCAAACGATTAAAGCAATATAATAATCTTCCTTGGATTCTTTTGTGGGGATTTCAATGAAACATTGACATCGGAAGAGAGGAATGGTAGTGATTCTCGTCCTATTTGATTCATGGAGAATTTTCTGGGGATTCTTAATGAACGTGGTCCGACAGATCTAGGAGCAATAGGGCCGTTGATGATGTGGTCAAATGGAAGAGAGGGGGATGGGTACATACAAGCAATATTAGATCGAGCAGTGTCCAATGATGAGTGGAGGGATCTCTTTCCCTTGGGGGTCATAGAGAATCTAGCGTTCTCGAAGTCTGACCATAGACCGCTTCTTATATGGTCCCAAGGGAGCGGGGCAAGTTTGAGTGGAAATAGAAGAAAGAATCGATCGTTCCGTTTCGAACCTTTTTGGGTCCGTAAGGAGGAATATGTCACTTTTGCTGAAACAGTGTGGGGATCCAGGGGTGGACAAGAGGAGATGGGGGACCCTTTTGCATGTATTAATCGTAACTTGGCAAGTACTAGATTGGAGTTTAACGCTTGGGGATGTAATAAGTCCGACATTAGCAGGAATAAACTTAATTTCTTGGAGAAAAGGAGAAAGGATTTATTGAGGGCTAATTGCCCGGGTGATCATATGAAAGATATAAAAGATCTAGAGAAAGAGATTGAGATAATATAAAATCGAAAGGAGAGTTTTTGGCGTCAAAGATCTCGAGCAAACTGGTTAAAAGATGGTGATCGGAATACAAAATTCTTTCATCAACAAGCATCTAGGAGAAAGGTGAAAAATGCAATATGCAGTTTGAGGTGTGCAAATGGGCGGGTTTTAGCGGAGGAGGAGGAAATAGTGACTTATATTGAGAATTATTATTCCTCACTTTTCACTAGCAGGCTTCCGTCAAAAGCTGAGATTCTAGATGGTGTTCAGTATATTGAGCACGTTTTGTCTAAGGATGATATCGGGGTTCTGTCGAGACCTTTTACAATGGAGAAGGTAACTGAGGCACTATTCAGTATGTGGCCTTATAAAGCTCCGGGAGTTGACGAATTCCATGCACTCTTCTATCAGACACACTGAGATACTCTCAAAACTCATGTGTTCCTCTGCTTGCCTAAGCGTCCTCAATAATGGTCAGTCTGTTAAATCTATAACAAAGATAAACCTGAGTCTATTGTTGAATATAAACCTATCTTATTATGTAATGTTTTGTACAATATTGTGTCAAAGTGCTTAGTAAACAGGTTGAAGCAGGTTTACCCCTTGATATCTAGCAATCAAAGTGCTTTTGTCCCTAGCAGACTCATTACTGATAATGTTATTTCCGCTTTCGAAGTGCTTCACACGATGGGCAAGAGGAATAATAATGGCATTAAAGGCTATATGGCTCTTAAATTGGACATGAGTAAGGCGCATGACAGAGTTGAGTGGCGATTTATTGGAGCTATTCTAGAGCATATGGGATTCCTTGAGCATTGGATTTGGTGCATATTGGATTGTATATCGACCCCGGAATCTTGTTTTACTATTAATGGTTGCTATAAGGGATATGTCAAACCAACTAGGGGGCTCAGAAAGGGTTGCCCCCTCTCACTGTATCTCTTCATTTTATGTGCTGAGGCTTTCTCGGGTCTTATTAAAAGGGAGGAGGAGCTTGGAAATCTTATGGGGATGAGATGCTCGAGGAGTGGTCCTCGGGTTAGCCATCTCCTATTTGAAGATGACTCAATTCTGTTCTCGCGGGAAAATACCAGAGATGCAAATTCTATTTTACAAATTCTTGAAATGTATGGCAGAGCGTTGGGGAAGCTAGTCAACTTGGATAAAACTACTGTCACTTTTTCTCCAATTGTTGGGGGAGATCGGATAAGGGAATTGGGAGCTATTTTAAATATTGATGTTAATAAAAGCCAAGACAAATATCTTGGTCTGCCATCTGTAGTAGGGAGGGGCAAAATGAAAAATTTTGGGGAGTTAAAAGAGCGAGTTTGGAAGAAACTTCAAAGCTGGAATCGACGAATTTTCTCTTATGCTAGACGGGAGATTATGATTAAAGCTGTATTACAAGCCATGCCCACATATATTATGAGTATCTTTCGCTTAACAAATTGCTAATGTGACGAGATCCAGAGCCTTATTTCTTAGTTTTGGTGGGGCTCAACTAAAGGTGAAAGGAAGCTACCATGGGTTAGTTGGGAGCGTTTGAGTAGAGCAAAAACTGATAGTGGTCTCGGGTTTTGAAAGCTGACTACCTTCAATCAAAGTTTACTTGCAAAGCAGGGATGACATCTTATTCATAATCCTGACTCCTTGGTGACCTGTATCCTGAAGGATAAGTATTTCCCTAATTCTCATTTTCTACAAGCTAGGGATAAGCGGGGCAGCTCCCACGTTTGGAGAAGTATTTTGTGGGGGGCGGGAGATAATTGAAAAAGGATCCCGTTGGAGGATTGGTAACGTGCAAACAACAAATATTTGGGATGGTAATTTGATAGTGGACAACTCTTCTCCCAAATTGATGACGCCAAGACATGATGGGGTGAATTGGGTTAGTGATTTAATTGCAAATAACGAAGGATGAAACGGGTTATGCAGTCCTTTTGGCCTGTAGATGATATTCATATTTTATCCATTCCAGTTAATGCTAACGATCAAGCTGATTGCCTAATTTGGAACTTTACCTCCCATGGTAACTACATCGTGCAGAGCGGATACCACCTATTGAACCAGGGAACCCACAGGAGTGAGGAAGTTGCGAGTGGTAGTGGTTCAGAAACTCTTCTGTGGAAAAAGATATGGAACCTTAATGTTCCGCCAAGAATTTGACACTTCACATGGCGAGTCCTCCACAACGCCATCCCCATTAATAGTAACCTGATCCTAAGGAAATTAAATGGCCAACTTTCATGTCCGCGCTGCTATTGTTGGGAGTTCGACATCCACCTGTTTCTACAATGTAGTTGGGCTAAGGCCTTGTGGAAACTACTCAATTGTTGGCAATATCTGAAGTATGGTGTGAAACTAGGTGGGGGAGCTTGAGTTTGGAAGCTTCTTATGATCTGTGTTGTCTATAGCTTCTATAAAGACCACAGAGCTAATAGTAATGGGATTGATCTTCTATGACATATGAGGAATCGACTGGTGCATGGGGGAAAGGATTTGGATGTAGTCGTTGGCTGTGAACTATTTTAATCCAGTTAGAAATGTATTGAAATGCAAACACACTTAGGAAGAAGAAGGACGTGCCGCACATTCCACCACAGAAGGTTTGGAGGGTTTCTTCAGAGGTTATGTCCAGTTTTATTCTTAATGTAGATGCCGCTATCATAGTCGAATCCGAACTGATGGGCTTGGGGGAATCATTCGAGATGATGAAGGGGTTGTGCATGGAGCCTTCACAGTGTGTAGAAGGGGACGTGGGCCGGCTGAAATCGCTGAAGCTATAGCTATGCAAATGGGACTCCAATTTGCGGTTGACAATTCTCTGGTTATTAAACGAGTTGAAAGTGATGCTGGGCCTTATCAAAGAGGAACCTTTAGCTCCTATCACTCCATATATTCAGAAAATTCGAGAGCTTCTCTCAACTAGCAATTGTGGCTCGTGCTGTCTTTTGCCTAGAAATAGAAATGAGATTGCTCACAAGTTTGCTGTGTTTGCTTCTCGTACTAGTGTTAATTATTTTTGGTCAAACAGTCTGCCTTTTTTTCTCTCGGCTTGGTTGGCGGAGGATAGGCTCTCTTAGTCTTTATGGTTTTGATTGTTTTCTAGTTTATTATCAAAAAAAATAAAATAATAATAATAATAAATAAATAAATAGAGTTGTCCCTAAACTAGATACACGCGAGTCACGTGACCAGACTCCTCTCCCTTCAAAACCGCTTTGCTTCTCACTGTGACACATCTATAAATATCCCTCTCTGCTGCCCCTTTCGCACTTTCAGCGAAGGCGAAGCAAAACCTCCCTACAATTTCCCATCAAATATTTATATATGTAGATAGTCATAAACACTAACCCTAATTGATATACATACACAGATAGGCGATAGCTCATTGGTGTTTTGAGAAACGATTATAAATTATGTCAATTCGGTTCAGATTCCGGAGCTCGGTGAATTTCGACACGGTTGACATCGATGGCCGGGATTCAATATCTGTTCGAGAGCTGCGTACTAAAATTCTTAAAGGAAAAACCCTAGGCTCTGCCCGGCAACAGCAGCACGATTTCGATCTTGTGTTCTTGGATGCGAATTCTGGTCAAGGTTCGATTCACAGTACCCTTCTTTTTCGTTCAGTTTCCCTCCGTTCCTACAATTTGCTAATTTTGAAATAATATTTCTTTGTTGATTAATGTATATGATTCGTTTTGACTGATTCAGATTACAAGGATGATAATTTCCAAATTCCTAGCGGATCCAGCGTGATTGTTAAGCGAGTTCCGGCAGGGACACTGCCATCGGTCATGTAAGTTTTTTTTTTCTCTTATGATTTATTTGGTTTCTACTTTGTTTTTCTCAGTAGTATTTATGCATATGCGGTGAGTGTGCACTGATGCATGTGAAATTACACATTGATTCCCGTAAATGGCGCTCTTTTGGAGATATGAGATTCAGATGCTATGATGAATTCAAGAAAAATAAAGATAATCAAAGTCCAGGCAGGGGGATTTATAACTGTGTATTGGATTGGAATCATGTCTGCAATTTGAGGATAGATTTTAAGGAACTTTATTTTTTTGTTCATGCTAGTGTTGTAATATGACCGTTGGAATTCGTTTGTTGGCAGTTGCAAAAACCACAACTTCAGTTTTATATCATTAGCATGCAAAAATAATGATTACGAACGATATTTATTGGAGATGTTTTGTTGCGTGATTATATAAATTAGGACTCGAGAAAGTTCGTTATAATTAGCCCTTGTTTGGTGTTCATATTAAAGAGTTTATTTGGAAAAATAGTTTTTTGAATAGTGATTTTTAGTAGAATGTGTGATTAAAAAGTATTGAATCTTTTTTGGGTTTAAATGTAATATTATTTTATTGATAAATGTGTGGTTGGAAAGAAGAGAGAAAAATGAGTTAAATTTTTAATGGGGGTCAAACAGGGGCTTAATCAGCCATATCATTTGGAAGTCGGCATTTATTCTTTAACTTGCATTAATTCCTGTATTACTGGAATCATTTGCTTTGGTTGATCAATTGTCAAAAAGTATTGAATCTTTTTTGGGTTTAAATGTAATATTATTTTATTGATAAATGTGTGGTTGAAAAGAAGAGAGAAAAATGTGTTAAATTTTTAATGGGGGTCAAACAGGGGCTTAATCAGCCATATCATTTGGAAGTCGGCATTTATTCTTTAACTTGCATTAATTCCTGTATTACTGGAATCATTTGCTTCGGTTGATCAATTGTCAAAATTGGAAGTTTATTTTAGGAATCCAGCTAATAAATAATTTTGGCTTCAAATGCAGTTCTGGATGATTTTGGAAGTTAGAATTAGTAGAACAGCAGTGTTCACGTTTGTTGTAGAATCTATAGATGTAACGGCCACCTTAAGTTATTAGCTGTATAGTAACGGCCACCTTAAGTTATTAGCTGTATATTAAACATTCTTGTCCTTGATCTGTCAGGATTTACGGTGAATTTGGGTTCTTCTGCTGACTAGGTTTCCTTGTAGAGCTATTCTTGTAGATAATCACGTGGAGCTTCTGCATGGAAAATGTGAAATCTGTTTCTTGTTTGATAAAAAGACGCACAAGTATTATTTTTTATTGTAAATTGTAATAATCAATCAACTCCTCTATGCTCCTTTTTCTACTTTCTTATCATAAAATTTAGTCATATGGAGTACTTTTAAGATATATATTAACTCCTGCAATTTCCCTGTTGTAATGTCTTTGTTACAGGGTACCCATCGAAACCGTTAAGGATCCGGGGATGAAAGACTCCCGTCAAAAGAATCCAGCAGTAAGAACGTCTCTCTTTTTCTGCTACTTCCTCCTTTGTTTCGTCTTACTTTCACCTCTTTGAGTTTAGATCGTTTCTTAAATAAATAAATAAATGCTTCAAATGAAGAATATCTTGATAGATTGTCATCGAGGTGGACTTGTTTTACCATATCTCATCTTTCTCTCCCTGTATATCTCCACCCTCATCTTCTGGAATAGTCTTCTCTCTCATTTTGGGTAATGCCATTTTACTCTTAACTCGTCATTTTTAATTAATTGGTACAAGCCTACAACAGATTTAGTGACTAGGTTATTGACTAGGCAAGCCTCTGGAGGTGTCCGTGTCGAAGACACGTACGTGACACCATGAAGTGTTTTTGATGTATCAGGTGGGATATCCCTTTTTTCTTTGGTTTTATGAAGTCGGATACGTTGTGACACGCCGGGATAGTTCCCGACAGTTAAAGGATAATCGGAAAACAAACAAAAGGAAGAAACTTTCCAGCACCTGCCTCTCTATCTCAAAAATAAATAAATAAATAAAATAAAAATAGCAAGGCACCAGGGATGAGGAGATGGGGAAGAGTTAAAGAGGGAAGTCACATATCTGGAGGGCGGTGCCGTGGGTGTTCGACGGACAGTGTGGATGGAGTTTGGTCATGTGAGACGGCGCTATGAAAGATGAAATGGGAAACCCTAGTTCAGACAAGGCATTGTATTATTAACTGAAATTTTTCTTTTATTTTCTATTTTTAAAAATGCAAGAGCAGTTGTCATTTAAAATATGGTCAATATTGCGTAATAACAAAAACCTGAAGCGCATTACATTTAGAAATCCGACAACACTTGTACACAAAGCTGGTCACCTTTTTAACAAATTTAATAATGATTTAACATTTACTTTAATTGCAAAATTACTCAATGCAATTTTAATCCTGATTGCATGACCCAAGGGATTTAACTCTAGTTCAAAAAGACCATAGGACTTCATAGATTGTGCTAGTGTTTGTGTGTGTGTGTGTGTGTGTTTTTTTTTTTTTTTTTCCATTAAAAAATGTCCTACTTTTCCTGGGAAATAACGCGTCCTGTGGTGTCAAAAACGCGAGTGTCATTGCTTCCTAGGTTACGGCATGACCTCCTTACATTTGCATGCTTGTATATGTAACTGATGGATATTGTTGGTTTTTACAGGCTGAACTGGTGGATGACTTTGATGACTTTGGTGCTGATTTCTGTCCTACATCTGATGCAAACTTTCCTGACTTCGATCTAGAATTTGATAAGAATAATATTTGGAGCAGTGAGAAGCAAGATATTATTGGTTTAAGGTATAGTGCATACGGACCTTTTATCTGTACAAGTCTATGCAAAACTTTGTGCTACTCAAATTGTGTTTATATATCAACGGTGGGGTTTTTGGTCTATGCTGACATCTGCCAATCGCTTATAACTGATTTTATTAATACGGAATATGTTACTTGTCAACATATATCCTAAATCATCGGTTGTTGGAGAAATAACGTTTCTGTAGACTATAGAAGTGTTTAAATTTCTTTTGATCTTGATTTTTACCTCTTGTTTCCAGTGTTAAATATTTGAAAAGCAAAGTATGTTCATATATAAACTAGAAAAGATACAAAGTATTACAGAAAGCTTCAGGATAATTATTAAAGTTCTTTGAGGAGAAAATCTCTGGAGGACATAATAATGCCAGAAATTATGAGTTTTATATTTGGACCTTTTCTCATAAAAAAATTATTACTTATTTATTTCTTTTATGATAGATCATTTCGATTGACATGATTTTCTATCTATGCAAGGCAACGACTAGAAAAATTGTCACTATATAATGCTACAAAAATTGTTGGGTTTAAATTCAACACATTTCTTTCTGTTAGTAACCACAATATTTTTTTCCCTTGAAAAAGTACAATTTTATCTCTATATTGGAAATCAACAGACATCTCTCTTTGGATACTATCTTATTTTTTCTTGCATGTATATAATTATGATGCCCCATTTTCCACACCGGGGTGGGGTGTTGTGGCAACTTATATTCATTCTTGCACGAATAAATTTTCACGAGTGAAATATCATATTGAGTATTTGATGTAGATGCCTTGTGTTATCCAGGTTAGGATGTCAAAAGCTTGAATCAAGTGACCTTAATCAAGCACTACCCAAAGGTTCGTTGTATTTTGGTTTATTTTCTGCTAATATTTTGCATAAGTTTAAAACTTATGACGATACATGTGAATCTCAGCTTCCAATCAGAATGGGAATGAGAGAAATGACTTGCAGGAACCAGCAGTTGAAGAACCCATGAAAATGACAAAGTATAATATGTAACTTTTCATTCTGTTTACTGCTTATACTTTATGCAGAGATATTCTTGCAGTCTGACTTATCATTTTCTTTTCTGGTGGCAAAGGTTGTCTACCTCCAATTTGGTGGCCTTGCAATACACCAATTTTCCATCAGAACTGAAGTGCTCGCTCTGCAACACTTTCTTTAAGGATGCTGTGATGATACCATGTTGCCAGCATAGCTTTTGTGAGAAATGTAAGTTAGGTTTTTTTAGCTGCATTGATGTCGTTGCAAACTGTGTATACACTACTTATGTTACAGTTTTAACTTTGAAGAAATTTGCGCAAGTTAGAAAAAATACGATATGTTTTTCATATCTTCAGTGTTTATACTAACATTATTGCTTATATTTTATTCTCATACTATCTTTGTCAATGTTATTATTAGTATCTGCATAGAGTTATCATTTTTATTTGTGGCTATGGCGGCAGGTATACGTTTAACCCTTATTGAAAAGGGAAGATGCCCAAAATGCTTTTCCAGCAAATGCAAGGTAGAAGATCTGCTGCCAAATTTATCACTTCGCCATGCTATTGAGCATTGCCTCGAATCTCAGATGCTAGATGCTGGCTTAGAGAATGATATGAAGAAATATGCTCCAGGTAGAAATTCTTCTCTGAAAAAGGTTGATGCACATGAGAGAAGTCAAACCAGTATGGTACATCACTGTTTTTTTTATTTTTAAATTCAGACGGAGAATCTGGAATCCAGGTTAAAAAAGATGGTTCTTGTGTGTTAACTGTTTTTCAAAGGGAAGTAGAGTTTCCTCAGTCTTCTTCTACAAGTGGGATAGGATCCAATCAAGTACTAATGGAATCATACTACGAGCCAGTATTTCGGAGAAATACACCATATAGGCCGTCTGATAATCATGTCAGTATAGTAGGTGGCAATGGAGATTTGAGACCTGCTATTCCATCACAGAAAGCCAAACAAATAGATGCTGTAAGGGGTGGAAATCCTCATCATGCTAATACACAAAGACGATTTGAAGATTTTGCATCTCCAGCGGATTTTCAGGGGGAAAATCAACCTTATGATATTCCCCGAGTTCATATTAATGAAGGTAAGTGCAGTTCAATAATCTTCTAGCTGTATAGATTTTACCATGTTATGGAACTGCTTCAATCCCTAAATTATGCTACATTTTAATTTTAACCTATGTTTTTGCCTATGGAGTGGGATTGTTTGTGTAATTACAAAGGTGTCCATTACTTTATAGAGATGATTATGCAGATGAAGACGTCTCTGCTTTAATTTTAATTTTTCCAATAGTAGACAACAGTCAAATGAAGATACTTATCTACTGCAACGTATTTGTTACGCAAAGATATGATATTATGTTTGATCATAGAATCCAGTTCACGAACATCATGAATACAAGCAATGAATGGATGAGACTAAAATTATTATGTTGTGCATAATAAGTGAGTTCGTGCATGAAATGGTGTTAAGAGAAAAATGAGTAAGTCCAGCAAATTGTCTGAAGCAACTGACTAAGCTGTTTGTGTGTAAGAGAGTGCTGAAAATTCTCAACGTCACTAGTTTTGGTTTCTGTTATTTCTCCGGAAACTGATTTTTTATTGTTCCTGTTTTCATTAAATCACCAGCTTCTTGATGTATGTTCCAAATTTATATCACACGTTGCAGCTGATTTAGCATTAAGTAAAGAGAGTTGGGGGGGGGGGGGGGGGGTTCGGAATTGAAACTGAAGGTGCAATCAACTGCTTTAATGGCTACATACTTGATGGTGGAAATAAATATTACTGTTTATCTTGTATTCTGCTGATTCAAATAATTTGATTTTCAGGTGGCGACGGAATTTTTTTGGCTCATGGTGGTTACAAGAAGGTAAGTTCACAGGCTTTATCTAGTTATAACTAATGAGAATGTTATGGACCTATGGTTTCTTAGATACATTATATAGATTTTTTAGTGTGAGCCTAGAAAGAATTTGCTGGTATTATAATTTCTATATGTTCTATAGCGTAAAATAGGCTTCCCGTATCATCCAAAAATCCAACCCAGGATTTTTATTTTGGCCAAGTAGAGAACAATCTTCTGAAAATGAAGTGTTTCCTATATTATCTAAATTTTCTTTTCTCATACCCTTTCGTTCAGCTTCCCTTGTAGTTTGTGGAGCATTCAAGCAGTTTTGATTTACTGAACTCCACTGTGATTAACCTATCTGTCAGGAATCATTATCAAATTTTGTGTCTTGCATGCTGCGAAGTCTTTACATAGGCATGATTTCTGTAAAGTTTCTCAATATTGTTTGATATTCTTGAAATTCAGAGGGGACGCAATTGTTATGCATGTGGTTCTCCAGATCATCTCATGAGAGACTGCCCTCTTGCTTCCAATCTACACCCCTTTCAGCAAGGTACAAATAAATCTTTTCTACTTGACTCCTATATCCAACAGGAAATTTTCATAATATCAATTACTGCTATTATTTTAGGAAATGGAGCATTTCATGGTGGTGTGCCAAGATATCCGCCTCCCTATTGGAATGATTCTGTGTTGCCTTTCAGGCCTTATGCAAATATGTATAGTAACCCTTCAGTGATGCCCTTTAATGTCTCCATGGTTCCGGGGACACCTTTTGCAGTTCCTCCATACATTACTTCTATGGGTGTTGGGTTACATGGCCCTGGGTGAGTTCGATATGTTTTCATGTGGTACACTTGTCTTTTTCTCAAAATTACTGTCTGCAGTTTTTGAGACTAAGTCATATCTTGCAGGGGAAATATGGGAATTGGAGGTATGGGTCCTTATGTAGGAAATAGAGCTGAGAGACCTCCTTATACCAACTTGGAGCTTCAGCATTTTGAACACAGAAAGAAGCATTCCAATGAAAATATGGGAAGGTAATTTTAATGATATAGTACAGAAAAGGCATCCATAGTTTTTCTCGCTACACATGCACCTGAAAAAGCGTTGAAAAAAAAAAAAAAAGAAGCCCATGAAAAGTGTCAAAGGAGAAAAGAGAAATCATGGAAATACTTATTTTCTCTCAAGGAGTAACTTAAAGATCATTTGCTAGTTGATAATATGTATGCATGTTTTGATTACATTGCCACTGTTAAAAGTCTGCTATTTGCTTCATGGTATCATCCATCGTTGATATGCTTTTCTGCAAGTATTTTTCACTTGGGCAATGTGCACTTCGCAAGTACACGAGAACTTAAGCTCTTAAAGTATCGCATTGTTGAGAATATCACTGATATTATAATTCGACTTCCGATTGCAAGTCCAGCTACCCTTTTTTGAACTTTAGGTTCACCTCTCACATATTTCTCATCGTTAAGTTCTTTCTGATATTATACAATCAGCCTTTGTGAAGAACAAACACCCACTTCGCAAGTACACGAGAACTTAAGCTCTTAAATTATCGCATTGTTGAGAATTTCACTGACATTATACTTCGACTTCTGATTGCAAGTCCAGCTACCATATTTTGAACTTTAGGCACACCTCTCACATAGTTTCTCATCGTTAAGTTCTTTCTAATATTATATAGTCAGCCTTTGTGAAGAACAAATACCCACATCTTGAAGTAGGCTGGAGGTGATGCCGTGAATTCTCCTGCAATCATGAAAATACATATGGGTGCTTGGGATCATACATCTCAGTTTTAACCCCAATTTTCTTTCATATCAAATATGCCCCTGTTAGGCTTCCATTTCTTAGAACTCATTTTTTTCTCAAACTCATTTTCAACCACACATTCCGTAGGACTCGTAACTTTTATCAATTTTTTCAATCACATATTTAATCAACTTTTTTTCGTAATCTACTAAAAATCTGTTTATCAAAACCAAACAGGAGCTATGTTGTTTCAAAGGTTGTCTTATGATCTTTTGAGGTTTATATGCCTTGTAATTAATTTCTTCACTAATTAACAAAAAAAAAAAAGTCTGTAAATTAAGGAATTGCATGCATCATGTCATGGTTGCTGCTTCATTTCTCTCTTTTAAGATTGTTTTTCAGTGATGCTTGTTCTTGATAACCATTGAGAAATGATTAACGAATTGTTTTTACTGAAATAAGATCTGCTTGCTCCTTATCTTCCCCTCTGGAGCCTTTACCGATGTCCTTTTCTTTCCTATATACTAATATTATATTGGTATTGTAAATTGCTAATAAAGGCTTTGTGTACCAGAGAAATACTTCTAGAAGAAGAAAATTCTCATGAATTCCGTAGGGATAATAAGCCAGATAAGTCGGATAAATATAAATCGCAGAGAGAGAAGGAACTTAGTTTGAGTCAATCTGAGGACAGCTTCACTCGAAGATCAAAGAGAAAAAATCAGCATGACAAATATATAGATTCTAACAATCGCTACATCAATGAAAGACTTGAGAAAAGCTCTCGCTTCATAGCTGCTTTAAGAGACAAGAGGCTGCATCGTTCACAGAGATCAAATTCAGGCGTCGAAGACATGTCCAAAAGTTCTGAAAGGTATAGTGGAGAAAGGCACAAAGATCATCATGGACAGTCAAAGCATCACAAAAAGGCTGAGTGTGACAGTGATTCAAGTTTGGGTCGTTATCCATTGAAGAAAGATGTTATAAGAAGAGATGTGTTTGATGACAGAAGCTCACATATTGATAGGAGGAGGGAATGTGAAGAGAGGGATTCAGGTCATGATTCGAGACATTCACGGAATCTTACAAAACATTCGAGACATGAACAGCATGATGACAAATGGCAGATGGTCAGTGGCTCCAATGACTTGAAAAATGAATATCATCATCACAAGCGGAAAAGAGTATTAAAACCGGCATGATTTCTGAGGTAACATGTATATGAAATTGCATACTTGTGGACTTTGGTGATCCGTATGCTATCCTCACTAGGTAGTTTGTATTAACTTGATTTAGTTTTAGCTGTAATTTAATAGGTTAAATCGCTTTTTATATAGTTGAAAGAAAGATTCATTAACTTCTTTTGATACCTGTAGGTAGTAAGATCTATTCACAACCTCTGCTAGTTTTATTGGAGATAAATTAGATTGGTCCGGTTTGGACATTCACAGGGTATTATCCTTCCTTTAATTTTCTTAACTAACCTTCTTCCCTTCTTCAATGTGAGGTTTGGATGCTAGCAAAATTATAGTGTTTGGAACCTTTTTTGTGCCACTCAATCATTCTTTGAGCTGAGGTGTTGAAGCTGATGAAGGTATGTTCTTTTAAAAACAGAAAAAAGGGTAAAAGTTCCTCTACTATGGTACTGAATTGCAAATAAGATCAACCCCGTTTTCATCGGATAAATTTGTCCTTTAAATCCCTGTTCTGCATTTCATTGTTCAGTACTTCAGTCTAAAATTGCTTTCCAACTAAGGAAGCAAGTCTTTATAAAATGAAAAGGAGCTAAAACACTTGTTAATTAAGATATAAAAACTCTACTAAAATATGGTCAGTTTATATTCCTACCAAAGATTCAAAATTTGAAATTTTTATAGTACGCTTAATTAGAGTTTAGCAAACATTCATCCTTTTTGGAATAAGGATCAGTAGGCTGTGATCAAATTAAGTGGGGACTTGAGATACAATTTTATATACAATTTTACATTTGTCTTGACACCATTTGGACAGTCATTTAGGAAGCCAGCGGCAAGGCGATAATTTGCTTGCATCATTCCCGTTGCATGTTTGACTTATTTGTGCCCAAATTGATGTCAAATCTTTTTAAGATGTAATCAACTCTGGTTTTAACTTGTCTTCTTCATTATTTGAAACTTGCATTGATTATTCATGTTTTTGCATTTTGGTTGAAGTTACCACTTTTGGTTTGTGACTTGCATCACCTTAATTATCTTATTTTTTTGTGCATTATATTTCATGTAGTCCTGATAATGTTGCGTGAATTTTTTGGTTCATCTCGTTCGTGCTTTTTCATAGTAGTCTGTGTTAATCTCTCAACACCGATCCACGCCCTTCCAAAAGGAATAGAAAAAAGTGTCTTGTATCTTATCACACATTCATTGCACTGGGAGTCTAGTTTCTCCATTCTGGATTGAAAGTTATATTTTGCACAAAAAAGCTGCAAATGCACTGAGCCATTCATGAACAATATATACCTGGAGTTTTATATTGTCTTACGTTTTTTGCTTAGTTTAACCAACGTGTCATGCATGAACTTACCTTTTCATTCATTAGATGATTCATGAAAAAACGTACGACTTTGTGATTCGTTTTTAAGTTTCATCTTATTTTGTGCTAATAAATATCCAAATTATGCTAATCATTTCCTTAGCTTCAGAACTCTTCCCCAATTCGTTATATTCTCAAATAATTCAGTATTTTCTTGCAAAATTGTGCAAATAAAATCATAAAAGATAATAGGTTATTCACTTTTGTGTATAATTTTCTGTAATTTTGTTTGGATGTAAGATGAACACAAGCACGATTATGATAAAACACAGTTATTTAAAAGAATTTTGATTACTATTAAGCATATGATGTGCACAAAACTCAAGTTTTGAGCTTGGTCTCTTTAGTAAATGACACATGGCCAGCTCCAAGCCATGGAAATGGAAAGTGGGTGGAATCATATTCAAGTCTTTTTTCTTTCTTGTTCTTTTTACTTTCCTTTCAAACCTAATATGATGCACTCTTTTGTTTTTCATTTTAACTGTTTTATTTGTTTTCATATAATCTATGCACAATCTTTTCTAAGGATCCTCTGTTCAAGTCATCCTTTTTGTCTTTTTGTTTGATGAGTAACAATATTTATGATTTGAAAAGTGAGGTAAAAAGGTCAAGCGTCATTTTTTAAATTCTTGATTGATATAAACATTTCAACAAGGATTTGACCTTTTTACTATTATGAATCAATGCCCTAGCGGTTTTAAAAATATAATTAATTTCATACGAAGTACTGGATTGTTTGAATCATGTGTTGCCGGGAGTCAACTATCAACTAAAATTACATTACTATTTCCTCGAATATATGCAGAAGAGGTCGGTGAGATTTGTACTTCAAGTTATAACAATAATTTGGATTGATCGGATGGGTATTGGTATATTAACAATAATTCTTGTTTTCCAACCTTTAAAAGTAGCAAGTAGATCTTTAACCTTTTGGTATGAAGATGAAGTACATCATGACAGTCGTGCAATTTCAACTCGGGCTAGTGCTTGGAAATTTGAAGTTGAAAATGATCAACCAGGGCAATGTGGCGATTTGATAGAGATTTAGAAGTTTTTGTCGATGACGAGTGATTATGTGACTATGGTGCAAGTTTGAAGATCAAATTGCTCTTTTATTGAAAGTTGGGGATTAACTTAAGTAAATTGGAGAATTAAATGCTTCGTGCTATCCATTTCTTTTGTAATGTGGTTCAGTTCTCGTGCAATTCCGTGATTGTGAAGTCAGTCAGTTTTCCAGGCTGTATACTTGAGAACCCCATTTGGCAATACGGAAAATTAAAATTAAAATTACGATGATTGAGATACTACTACTAGACTCGATGGAAGAGTTGGTCAAAAGCCAGTGTTTTACACAGTTTTATACACGGAGAGTTGGGTATACCGATTAAACTTGAACTGGAGGAGAATGTAGCAGGGTATGCAGCTGTGGTTTTGTGGCTGGGCTTGGTTGTGTGGTTGCTGAAGGTTGTTGGGGCAGGTTGCTTGCGGTCCGGGTAGGGATAGTGCATGGGGGAAGACAAGTAAATGCAAACGACCTTTCTTTGACAAGGAAAATCTGACACTGTAATACATAATTTTCTAAACCAAAATGCTTAACTGAGTTGATAAAATTTGAGGAAATTACACCTTGCCCTATATTTCAACTAACAAATTCAAAAATCAAATTTCAAAGTTAATTATTCTATCAGGTGTTAATTTATTTATAATATTAATAAGAATATTATAAAATAAGTTAGCCCTTGTTTGAGACCCATTAATTAGAATAAGGTTGTTTGTAGTAGTAAGTTTTTGGAGAATGTGATTAAAAAATAGGGAATATTTTTATATTTATGTGTAGATTATTTATTGATAGAATTAGAATGTTATTTAAAATGAGTTACAAAAAAAAAATGAGTTTTTAAATAATGGAACCAAACATGGGCTTAATTCCCTCGTCTCATTTTCATCCCCAATACAAACCTTAAATCAAATTCTCTCTTTTCTCTCTCTTCTCTACCTTCTCTCTCTCTCTCTCTCTCTCTCTCTCTCTCTCTCTCCACCCTCCTGCCCACCCTTCCACCTCTTTTACCCTACTTGTCGCAATCTCTTTTCTACCTTCTATCTCCAACCCGTCTATGCATGGTTGAAATGCGTGAGCGCAGAAATAGGATTGATTTGTATTCTTTTACTTTGCTAAAATTCACTTTGGTATTGTTGATATTGTTTCTAATCTCGAAGTTGCTGCGAGATCTCGTCGTCACGTCACATTGGCAGCGGCGATCTTGCATATGAGATCGCTTTGTTGCTTCTTGTTTCAAGATCTCACTACTGCTTCCTCGAAGCAGGAAGCAGTTGGCAATGGTGTCGCCTTGAAGTAGTGGTGAGAGGTGTTGTTATTTTATGTTTTCTTTTCGTTACAGTGGTGATAGTGTTGGCAGTTTGGTGGTGGTGAGTTGCTTACTACGATGGTATCTATGTGGTTGCCCTTATTGTGATGGTTGTTTTAAAGATGGTGATGTAGTGGTTTTTCGATTGTAGCGGTGGTGGTGGGCATCTGACTAATTTTTGATAGTTAAATCGAAATTCGATTTGATCCGATCCGAAATTATATTATAATTTTATTTTATAAAATACATTGCAAGTTTTAAAATGAAAAATATTATATAGTAATGTATAAAATATATTATATTATTATAAAAAATTCGAATTGGATTGTTATTGGATCTGATTGACTTATATTCATATTTGCTCTAGTTAGTTAATGTATTATTGTATCAGAATCTTTATCGAGTAATTGGATTGAGGCCCTAAATCCAATTCTCGTTAATTTCTTCGGATTCGGATAAAAATTCGATCAATTGACACCTTTATTGGTGGGGGTTGGCTGTTGGTGGGCGGGTAGGATTAAGATTGATTATGAAAAATAAATTTTGTAACCAAAAAGTTTAAGATTGTGACACAATTTATAATTGCGACTCACAAAGTTTTAAGTTTTGACCAATTAATTTGAGATTTGTGATCGATAAATAAGTTATGACTTATAAAATTCAAGATATGTGATTAGAAAATAAGTTGTGGCCTATAAATTCTTGATTTTTGTACGAAATATAAATTGTGATCTAAGAAATTTGTAAATTTTGACTCAAAAATAAGTCGTAACTTATAAATTAGTGATTTGTGACCCTAAAAATAAATTGCGACTCATGAAACTTATGATTTATGATCAATAAAGAAATTTTGATTCATAATTTTTTAAGTTGTGGCAAATAACTCAAGATTTGTGATCGAAAAATTCGTGATTTGTAATCGCGAAATAAGTTGAGACCTAAAAATTTGTGACTGTGACCATAAATTTATATTATTGTGACATTAATCTATTTAAAAATTAAAATAAAATAAAATAAGATATGATTAATTAATTAACAATTAATTATGACATGATTTTGGATTAAATACTTAAGTTTAAAAATGTGTATTTTATATATTTTAGTTATGTAATTTTCCCCCCCATGAAATCTCACTTTGTTATCGTGAAAACTCAATCAATACAAGTGCATACGTCGTTGCCTCGGGATTTTCAAAATTTACCTGAAATGTATAGAAATTCGATCTTGTGCCCATGACTTGGTACAGTGAACACTAATCCAATCCCTTGACCGTCTTTGAGACTTGGATTCCTCGGTTGTTAAATTCTCACGGATAAAACTCTTCAAGGACTATTCTGATTGTTGAGCACTGAGGTTGAGGTTTATCAGGTTGAATAAGTCATAAAATAAGCATGTCTCGAGCTTAGAATTCATCTGTTCCTATTAATTGATCTGATCTTATATTTACAATTCTATTAAATAAGCGATACTTTTATTTCTATAAGTCAAGAAAGAAAAATAAAAGAGAAAATGATTGAATCACTCACATTGCTCAAAAAAAAAAAAAACACTTAATTTTTATAACATTTAATAATAAAATATTCTATACATAAATTTAAAACTTTTGTCTTATTTTTAATCGCACAATATCCCATCAATCACTATTTAAAACTCATTTTTCCCCAAATATGAGAATCAAACATGCACTTAATGTGACCCATTCTTAGAAGAGAATCGACGAAAGAATAAAGAAGTGGACCGTAACCGATGGGCCATACTTTCACTGTTGTACCATTGGATCAAGAGCTTATGGGTTGTATGTATTTTCGTAATGGGTTAAGTACACAAATACAAAACTTTAATAGGCTATTTTTAAATAGTGAAAATTACACTCACCCATATTTTTAAAGATCTAAATTCAAATATAAGATTAAACATAAATAACTTCAAATCTCAGGTGTTCATATTATAATAATAATATTATGAATTTTATTAATTATTAAATTAAACTATCCTAACCCTAATTCTCAAGCCTCCATTCTCTCTTCCATTCTTCATGCCTCCATTTCAGATTACATGCCCAATAGTTAGTAATGGCGGTCTTCAAAATCGCCGCTTAGGATGTGGTCTGTTTCTCATGGCAAGAAACTGGCGGTGACCGCTTGCACGCGGTGACCTTCTATGCAATCTGTACTGTAGGCGGCGATTTGTGCTATGGGCGGTGATCATCTATGCAGTGACATCCGGGCACAGTGCTTTTCTGTGCGGCAACCGCTCTCGACTGCTGCATCGTCTCTCCTTCAGTTCTGTGATGCATCTTCATGGTGCTTTTATTCTTCTTCTTCTCGTTGGCCCGCTCATTTGTCTTCTTCTATCACGCGATGTTTCTGTGTGGGATTTGGTGGTGGAGGGGTATGTGCAATTGGTGGTGGTGTTGTGTGCAGTGGTGGTGATTTGTTTGTGTGGTTTGGTGGTGGGGTGTGCCCTGTGGCGATGCAACCGAGTTTGGGTGGGGTGTGTGTGTGTGTGCGCGCGCGCTCTGTGGCAGTCCAACTAGGTTTGGGTGGTGGTGGTGGTGTGTGTGTGCTCTGTGGCGGTGCAACCGGGTTTGATGGTTGTAGACTTGTGTAGGTAGTGGTGGACTGGTGGTTGTCATGTTTGAGTAAAAATGTGACCTACCATTTATTTTCTTTGTGAGGTGTGGCGGAGGTGTTGGTTGCGATGACGACGTTGATACTGTGCTAGTTGTCGACTAGTGGTGGTGAGATTGTGACATTGGGATGTTGTAACCTAATAATTAATGAGTCAATTGTGACCTGGTAATTGTGTGATTTAAAAGGCCCGTGACTTAATATTTTGGTATGTTGTGACTTAATTTTTCTTTTAAAATTAATTGAATTAACTACAAATTGTAATGAATTACATTTTGTAATTAATTACAATTTCAACATTATTTCAACTTTTGTTATTAATTACAGTTGTATCTAATGAATTTGTAAAACATGACAGACATAGTTTTCTAAAATTAATTGAATTAGTTACATTCAACTTAATTACAAATTCAATTGTTACTCAATTACATCATGTAATCAATTACAATTTACAATTAATTATCAATTTTGTAACAAATGAATTCGTAAAACATGACAGATTTTATTAATGAAATTAATTGAATTGATTGCAAATTTTAATTAGTTACATTCACCTTAATTACAATTGCAACTTAATTACATTATGTAATGAATTACAATTTATAATTAATTACAACTATAACTTTGTTTCAATTTTGTAATTAATTACAATTGTAACTAATAATTTTATAAAATATTAGTGCAAATTGTAATTTGTAATTAATAACATTAGTCTAATTTGTAATTAATTATAATCAGCGACCTCCACAACAAACCTCAATTCATTTTTATGTACTAGACTTTTGGACTTAATTGATGCTTATAGATTCATTTGCTCACTAAATTCTCTTTTTGATCTCTACACCTCTATTCTCATTGCTTCTCAAAATGATGTAGAGAAAGATGCTTTGGATAATATTTCATTGGTCGGAGATGGCTTTGACATTGTGGTTAAGGCAAAACAAACAATTGAGGCTCTGTGTCTTGGCATTGTATCATAAGCTGACATGTTAGCTTTTGCAGCTAGAGATGTTGAAGTCCTGGTATAATCACATTTTTCTAGTATATTCACCTGTTGCTGAAAGTACCCTCTTTATATACTTCGATTGGAAATTTTGTTGTATATTGTACTTGATTTTCAGGCTGGAGGTCCTGCATTCAACGTAGAATTGGGAGAGATGGGACAGACTTATCTCCCAAGCATCTCGGGTTGCTGGAAACTTTCTAGGGTCGAACTTTAATCTAAATTAACTTGATACCATCTTTTCAATAAATAAAACCTCCCAAATCGACATGATTGCGATGTCTGGAGCTCTTATGGTGGGATGTTTCCGCTGTAATTTCTTTGCAAATCCTCTTGATCAATATCACGTTCCAGACCAACAATAGTCCCCTCTTGGACATCCATGTTTTCAAGGTTGCAAGAGTTTGTAGGCTTCCTATATCACACCATTTCGCCCACTTAAGGAACCACCTAGCATAAATAATCATCTTAATATTTGAAAGTGAATGAAAAAGATCTAAGAAAATCAGCCACCACAAACTAGATCTAAAATTTAGATATCAGTGGCGGAAAATATTCATCAACACCACTATCGATAAGAAGAATATGAAGAAGCAAAATAAGATAATTTGCTGCCACACAAACAAAATCTTTAGGGACAAACACGCACCAAATAGAGATTTGAAACATTCGTTATGTTTTGGGACCAATACGTTGGATGTTGAAAGTTCTGGACTAACTCACACTATTATAAAATATGATGTTCAAATGCATAGATTGAAGAAAATCAAGGATGTTAATCAAATATTCAGTGATGTGAATTCTTCAAGTGAGGTTTCTTTTACTAAAGAAAGCCCTACTTCAATAGCGTCACTTACTCATGTTTCTAGGTTTAAGAGAAAAAAGGAACTATAAATTTGGTTGAACTAAAAAATGATGTTGATAGATATTTGTTGGATGCTTGTGAAGATATAGAGGATAGTGATTTTGATATTCTTAATTGGTGGCGTGTTAATGGAAACAAATACAGTACTTTGTCCAAACTGGCTATAGATGTTATGGAAATTCATGTGTCTACGGTGGCTTTAGAAAGTGCTTTCAGTACTGAAGGAATAATTCTTAATCCGTTTCATAGTTCTTTAACTCCTAGGATGGTGAAGGTTTTGGTGTGTACCCAAAATTGGCTTAAAGAGTTCTTAAGTATGCAGATGTTTTATCATCGACCGCAAGGAGGTCTTTCTCCACTCGGAGTAAAAAATGAAGTCGATGTTTGTCTTCATTTTTTCATCCACCACATTTTCATTGTCGAATCGTCCAAAATTCACCATAAACTCTCCCTAAATTTTTTGGCAAAACCTTTCCAAACGCTTAACACGCTTTCCCACTCCCCAATTTAATTTCAAATTATTCTTCAATACTTGACAGATCTACCCTTAATCGATTTTTCAATCTCTTGGAAGTGTTCGTCATAATTTTCCTATTTGATTTCATCGAAAGAGATTAAACGTCTCTTAAGATTAATTTATTGTACAAACATGTACATATCTGTGAGTGTTCAAATTATCATTTTGAATTTTTCTTCTTTATCCTTCATGGATTTCAATAAACTCACATTTTCATATAAGTTTTCACCATTTGCATCATCTCTAAGAAGAAAGATAGTTTCGTGGTATTTAGGCATTGTGTTGTCATTTACTTTTTTTGAGTATTGTACTTTTTAATATATCTTTCAAGAATCCACTTACTGTTTGATTTCTAGTCACCGTGGTCGAAATGGTTTGCAATATTTCTCGCAATTATTGAGTTTGGGCATTAGAATCTTGCCCAATTGAAGTATTTGTATTGGACATGTTGTGCAAGTATGAAAGTGTTCTCACAACGATTCTTTTTTTTTACTCGTATTTCTCTCAGTTTAGGCTTTTACCCATTAATGTGCTCACCACTCTTATACTTTTCACTCCAATTTTCCTTTCTCAAGCTATCCAAGGAAGATAATCAACTAGAATGAGAAAATTAAATCTTGTAAAGTAAAAATCACAATCAACAAGAGATATAGGACTAGATAAACACAATTGCAAGTGAAATTTCTTTACTTGCTATAACACAAAAAGATGAACTATGGATTTGTAGGACAAGGATTTTTTTTAAGAGTACAAGATCTTTAAAGGACTTGACTAACCACAAGTAATTTCTAATGAAAGTGATTGGTGTTGAATAAGTAGTCTCTATTAGTGTAGTTTTTTTTGTGACATTTTATCAAACATTTTGTGTTCAAACTTTGGATAGTATAGAAATACAAATGTATGGTTAGTTGAGAAATCAAATAATTTGAAAGATGATAAAAAATCAAAATACCAAGATGTAGGAATCAATAATTGCTCAAGAATTTTTCTTTAATAATTTTTTTTTTTTTTTGAATAATATGAAGAAGAACAACAAGAACAAGAGTTTAAAGGATATAATTACCAATTTTAGATCTAAGCTCTGATACCAAATGATGTGAACTCATTTTGGTGTTTGACCAAAAATTTCACAACAATTAGAAATCAACTCAAGAAAGTTAAAATTGATAATATTAAGATTCTTGACCCAAACTCAACCAAACCCAAAAAAAAAAGGAATAAACCCTAATCCAATTAATGAAATGATTTAATTTCAAAAATGTGGATTCAACAACAACATAAGAATAATTATCCCTAAACGAAGTTGAAGAAATTTCAAAGAGAACAAGATTAAGGAAGGATTTTACCTTTAATGTCTTTAGACAATAAATGTCTTCAAAGTTGTTTTTAAAATTTGAGGGGTGTGGGGGTTTATATGGTACAAATATTGAAGGAAAAATCTCGCAAATTCTAGTTTTAGTTTAACCGTGCGATGGCGTGGCCCTGTGGTAGTCGCTGCAGCCTGAACCATACATTCTGTCCATTTAATTTGAAAAGGCGCCCACGGCCGCATGGTGGAAACACCAGCAACTTGTGATTTTGATCTCCAACTTGATTCTTGGCTCGTTTCTTGACTTGATCACTTTGTTTAGCCTTGATTCTATGCGATCGCAATGCATGTGAATTTGGCATTGAGGTTGCCTTCCGTTTGGGCTCGATTCCATAATTTTTGAATGAGTCCCACTATCAAATCATAAACTTCCTTAACCTTGGATCTCGTCATAGGACCCACTGGTATGCGCAACGAGTTTGACTTCTTTGGTTTTCATCATTTTGTTTGGTAAAACTTTTTTCAACTAAAATAGCTAATCACACTTAATTTTTATTTACTTCTTAATCACTTATTTGATAGTTTTAATTGCTTATATCACTAATAATAATATAATATATAATAATATATAAAAGTATGGATGTGTAAGAATCTTTTAATTGTCAATTATGCCCTTACGTCAATTTTTATGTCTATAATAACCTTAATTAAAAAAAAATTATATTTCCACATAAATAAAAAATTGAATGATTTTTCAAATGATTTTGATTTAATTAAATAATAAATTCAATTTCCAAATATAAGGTCCTTATATTCAATTCATGTAATTTATAAAATATGTTTATTAATAACTCTTTTCAATCGTATATACCACATTGTAATTCAATACAAATGTTTATATTGTTCTAAAACTGAATCATTACAAGTTTACAACGTAAATCAAACATAGACATAATTTTTTTACAAAATATAAGATTCTGATAATATTATAGCAGAATTAAGATAATCCCACAATAGAAATAGAATGAAAAATGTTAAAATAATCAATATGATGTATAATTGGTAAACTACGATTTACGTTAAAATAAATAGATTTTAAAACCAATAACATTTTGAATAATCAAAATAAAAAATATAGAGTTATTTATTTGAATGTTAACAT
Source organism: Ligustrum vulgare (assembly GCA_963555705.1). NCBI lineage: Eukaryota > Viridiplantae > Streptophyta > Magnoliopsida > Lamiales > Oleaceae > Ligustrum > Ligustrum vulgare. The sequence goes on from OY743183.1 coordinate 41,470,889, forward strand.
GAGAGTCACTTTAATGAAAATAACTCTTTTTTCTCTTTTTTTTTTTTTTTTTAATCAAACGCAACAAGAGGTAAGAGGTAAGTTATTAAAACATATTTATAGAGTATTCAATCTTCACTTATATGATGAACGTAGTTAAGCCCCCATTTGGTGTCGATTTTAATTCAGATTTTAATTTAAGTCAAAGTTAATAATTAATTTCAAACAAATATTTTACGGAACCTACAAATTTTTAACCACACAAATTCATCAATTATTATCAAAATCTAATAAAAATATAATTTAAATCCTTACCGAATGAAAAAGAAATTCCTTTTGTTAAAATCTGACCAAAAAAATGAAAATATCTCTATGTTCAAACCCATTTTCAACGTCTTCTCTCAGATTTTCGTTTTGTTACAGAAATGTCATGATGTACACTTAATAATTGAGAAAAAACTGAAAATGCCTATTACAAAATTTACTCATAAGTTAATAAATAAATAAGTCTCGAGTAATTTTCACATGAATAATTATTTTCACTATTAAAGTTAAGGCTCCATTCGAACGTCAATTAATTTGGAGAGAGAATATTTATTTTGGTTTTGAGGTAAAATGTGTGATTAAAAAATGGAGAGAGAACATGTGTGTGATTTGAAAAATTGTGTAGTTTAAATTTTGGTTTAAACCACACATTTAATGGGTCGTCAAAGAGTCACTAAAATTAATAATAATAATTAATTTGACATGATCATAAAAGTTTAAAAAGATTCTAATTTCTATATAAAACGATTTAGTATTACTCTTTAATATACCTTAATACTATATATATCATAAATAATAATGTATTATTTATTATATTTTATATTCAATGAGTTGTAATTATATTTGTATAATATGATGATTTTAATAATTTTCATTTTATATTTTATTACATAAGATATAAAAAGTATAATTTCTTTTTATCGCGTACATAAAACGTGCGAAGCACGTGACGAAATACTAGTTAAAATAAAAGATCTAAAGAATGATGAGAGTAAAAGTTGTGTGAAAAATGAAGACACCCAAAATCTCAATCCAAATAAATCTACAATGTAAGAGGGGAAAATATTCAAATTTAAATTTTCAAGTAGCCATTCAACAGCGAAAAATCAGTAAAATATAAAAATGCAACAATTACATCGTTTTTGCATGATTAGTCGAGTCAACTCGCACGAGTAGAGAATTTATCCCCTTGGCTGATACGACTTTGTACAATTTTTACTTACAAAACTAATGTGCACAATCCTTTTAGCTCACACCTGTCATCATCTTCAAAATCAATACATCACAATTTACAACATCATACATTGTAAGTAAAGTTATTTTCAGAATCAATACATCACAATTTGCAACATCATACATTGTAAGTAAAGTTGTACAAAAAAGTTATGTAAGTATCATGATCCACTTTAATATCCCGATGGCCGACAACAATAACTGCGTAGTGTAATTGCGAGGAGATGCGGTGGAGATTTTTTATGAGGACGGGGGAAATTTTATTTTTTCTTTGTAATCTGGGTTAGACTTATTCAATAGCTAAATTTCTTCGTGGAAGTCATTTTCTAAACCAAGAAAAATTGTGGAAAACGCGGAACGCCTAGCAGTTGAATTATACAATTAGTGGAAGACTTTAGAGCCTTTATGAATTTGTATAATAGAGTCGAATGAAAAATTAGTGGAAGACATATAATACATATTTCGCAGTCTTTTATATGATACAAAAAATTAGAAATTAAGCCTCCGTTCGGTAAAGTAATGACTAAGATTTTTAAACCAATTTTTAAACTATATACAATTAGTGGAAGACTTTAGTGCCTTTATGAATTTGTATAATAGAGTCGAATGAAAAATTAGTGGAAGACATATAATACATATTTCGCAGTCTTTTATATGATACAAAAAATTAGAAATTAAGTCTCCGTTCGGTAAAGTAATGACTAAGATTTTTAAACCAATTTTTAAACTATATACAATTAGTGGAAGACTTTAGTGCCTTTATGAATTTGTATAATAGAGTCGAATGAAAAATTAGTGGAAGACATATAATACATATTTCAGTCTTTTATATGATACAAAAAATTAGAAATTAATTGGGGGTGATACAACTTGAATGTAATGATTACTTATTTAATGGGATGGGATGGGATGTCGCGACCATCACAATTGGGCGGTTCAATTTTCTGGCCTCTATAAATGGGGCAGAAGCATTTCAAGGAATCTCAGCACATACTCACTGTTTGGGCTCTAGATTTTCAAACATACATACAAATACAATGGGTTTTCGAATTCGAGTTCCTATGATGTTGGGCATGTTCATATGCTTGGCCTCAGTTGTACTTGCTAAGCAGGGAACTTCTGTTTTCTATAATCGACCCTACGTCCGTGAGTGTATTTATTATTATTATTATTATTTTATTATTATAAGGTAAAGTGAACAGTGTTGAGGGCCGTTGTTTTGAGAGCTCATTTTGTATAGCTTTTGCTTTTGCTTCATGAAAATAACTAACTTAATTTTTGTTTGAAAATTAATTTCCAAAAGTAGTTTTGAGAAAAGCTACACTGGATCAGCTTCCTCTAAAGCTGTTCTAACGATTGGAAGTAATTTTAAAGAAATTTGTCAAAGGGATCAAAAGTAGTACTTTATCACTTCTCAAATGCCATGTTTAAATATAAAAACACGTCTCCTCTAAGAGTTTGAATCTTTACAAGAACTGGCTCAACAAATACACAGCTCAATCTTTTAAAACTCGTTTGTTAATCTATGGGCAGCATCAGCATGCTATGGCTATCGAGACCAAGGCTTCATGATTGCAGGAGCTAATCCTACATTATACGACGGTGGGAAAATATGTGGAAGAAGGTACAAGGTAAGATGCTTGGGAGGCACTAACGAGACGCCAAACCCGTGCAGAAGAGGCGAAATCACTGTAAGAATTGTAGATCTTTGCGATGGATGCGGAGCCAACGAGATCAATCTTTCTCGAGATGCCTTCTCTAGGATTGCTAATGTTGATGCTGGAAGAGTCCGAGTTGACTATATCCAGTAGGATGCAATTACTATTTTTCTAATAATTTTATTCCTTATCGATGCATCATTTATTAATCAATTCGCACAATTAGTGCTGATATTATTTTCTTGTTTTCCTTGTGATTTTCAGGGTTTGAGGAGTCTGCAAAATAAAGAAGTTCGAGGCCGCTATCCTAAATATGTTTTAAATAATATACAAATACAATAACAGACCTCGGATAACTAAAATATTCTGTCTGTTCTACAAAACAAGTCAGAACGTTGTGTGAGTTGTACAAGTCTACTCTTGGTATCTTAATCATATAATTTGCACGTAATGATTACAATTTATAAATAACACAATTTCTCAAATTATTTTTTAATCGCACATATTTTGTCTCTTCAATTTTCAATCATTAATTTACCTAAAAAAATCAAAAATTCAAAAAAAAAAAAAAAAAATACAGCATTTTGGGCCGTCGAACACACTGTTAATGATCTGTTATCACTTCGTCTAAAAAATGCCCAAAAAATAATATGAAAAAAAAGGTTGCACGTAACTACGATATACACTTCAGAAGGCAAGTAGGAGCTGCTACGGACTGTATACTGATAAAATTTACCATTCTCACTTTCCTAGATAATAAGGATATGTAATAGTTTTTTTTTTTTTTTTTTTTTTTTTTTATCAAAGAATATGTAATAGTTTGTTTGAATAATTTGTGTATCTTGACTCCAGCTTGATTTAACATCGCTTCTTCGTTTAAAAGGTCACTTTTCTACTATGAACTAGACAATTGACGTAGCTAAATTTATTAGAAAAAAAGTTCATTTAAACACTCAAACTTATTGATTCCTTCAGGAATACCAAGAAAGAGAGAATATTGGAAGAAACTTATTTAAAAAAAAATCTTTCTCTGGTGCACCATAGTGTTGCCCGTGAGTGGCACCAGAATTTTATGTTTTTTTTTTTTTTTTGGTTATATTCATTCATCTTCAACCTTAATTGTCATTAAGGTTTACAATTTATTAAAATATGAATCATGACTAAACTCTATATTTTTTGATAAACTGTTTACAAACGGTTGTTTATAAATATTTTTATAAATACCGACAGACAACATTTCATAAGTCCATTTTTTTTAAAGTAAAAAAAAAATGGTGATCGAGATTCTTTGACCAACCAAAATTATTGACTTTTTAAAAAATTATCCAATGAGATGATGTCCCGCAACTATTTATAAACAAAAATTATAAACAAATTTTACCAAACAGAGGATAAATCTAAATGATAACGAAAGTTAAAGATAATGCCAAAAATTAAGATCCATAATATGCATTTAATACCCAATAAATGGAAATAAATTCGGAGTTTATCAAATAAAATAAAATCTTTTGATGCTAGTCCGATTTTCTCACAAAATATTCTTCTTTAATGGTGATGGTAATGGGGTGGATTCGGGACAGATCCACTTGATCCGTATTCTGTTCACAAATATTTCGCGAAACGAAATATTCTCGTAAGTGTATGGGTCGTGAAAAGTAATAAAGTGGACTAATGAGTCCGGATTATCATTTCACAAGAACTACTATTAAGTATCGAAATATTTTAACTCTTAACCCTATTTGAACAAATGAAAGAATTGTGATTTTTAAGATTAACTAAATAATTGAATTAAGAAATAAAATTGCGAGCTCGCTTTTGTTTTTAAAGAAGATTGTAAAGTAGTTGGGAATCCCGATTTCACATAACCAATTAAATTAACTCTAATTTCATTTTTTATTTCCTAAATATGTACTCGGTCGAATTCACTAATTTATATTGAAATTCCTTTCTCGAGTTTAAATTAATTCTACCTAAATAAGTCAATCATGTATCTCTACAATGAGTCCGAATATTCCTTATCTAGATGCAATAAACACAAGAATTCACACACGACTGCAATAGTAACAAAAGTATATCTCTATCTCTTGTTCAATTACCGGATTTATTATCACGTTTTAAGTTATTAATTCACCTCTCAGATTATGAAAATAACTCAATATATCATGAATTGGTGATCAAGCAATTCAAACATTAAGAACAATAATAAATCAATATATGCAACAAATAATAAAACTATGGAATTTTGAATTAAAATAATATGATTATGTTACATCATTCATCCTAACATGGAGTATAGTTACACATCATAATTAAAGAATAAAAACAACAATAATAAACGTTCATTGAAAATAATAGGGTTAATAGCACAAAACGTCCCTACCTTTGACATGTACTGTGCAAAACTTCCCAACGTTGTAATTTTTGACGCTAAACGTCACAACATTTACATTTTCTTGTTATAGACATCATTTCTGTCAAATTTAACCACATTTCACCGTTAATTTGGAATTGAACAATACATATTTAACACATGTCAGGGCATTTTCATCAAAATCAAAAGCAGCCCATTCATATTTGGGTAATTGGTACAAAACGTCCCTACGTTTGACACTTATTGTGGAAAAACCTTCAAACGTTCATTTTTTTGGCGAATAACGTCCCTACGTTCATTTTTTGGCGAATAATGTCCCTACCTTTAAATTTTCTTGTTGATTAGTCCTCAAATTTTACTTTTCTTTCAATTTAGTCATTCCGTATTTGATTTAAAGGTATTTGTCTTCAAACGTATATAACTTTTGATCTACAACTCCGAATTGCACTCATTTTATGCGTTGAACTCCAAATTCAATCATCTTTCTTATGATGTATCATGTGCTCATTTATTAAATATTTCATTTTGACTTTTGTATAGTAGATACTTATTTTGTTAGGGCATCATTGATTAACGTAAATTGATTTCTGTAAATTTTATTAAAACAGTGAAATTTTAATTTCATCATCAAATTCTTGGGGAATCAAGCATCTCTAAGGGACGTGAATTGAAGAATCAAAACTTAGTGCAAGCGTTTCTTTCTTTATATTCCCTACCTTTGACATGTATTGTGCAAAACGTCCCAACGTTGGGATTTTTTACGCTAAACGTCCCAACCTTTACATTTTCTTGTTGGAGACATCATTTCTGTCAAATTTAACCCCATTTCACCGTTAATTTGGAATTGAACAGTAAATATTTAACACATGCAAGAGCATTTTCGTCAAAATCAAAAGCAGCCCATTTATATTTGGGTAATTGGCACAAAACGTCGCTACGTTTGACACTTATTGTGGAAAAACGTCCATATGTTCATTTTTTGGCGAATAACGTCCCTACGTTCATTTTTTGGCGAATAACGTCCCTACCTTTAAATTTTCTTGTTGATTAGTCCCCAAATTTTACTTTTCTTTCAATTTAGTCATTCCGTATTTGATTTAAAGGTATTTGTCTTCAAACGTGTATAACTTTTGATCTACAACTCCGAATTGCACTCATTTTATGCATTGAACTCCAAATTCAATCATCTTTCTTATGATGTATCATGTGCTCATTTATTAAATATTTCGTTTTGACTTTTGTATAGTAGATACTTATTTTGTTTGGGCATCATTGATTAATGTAAATTGATTTCTGTAAATTTTATTAAAACAGTGAAATTTTAATTTTAGTATATGTTCGGCGGCCAGCGAGATTTATAAATTGGATTTATTTGACTATTTTATTTTTTTAATGTAAAATGTTTGGTTAAAAATTGTTATGTTTAGCCTCTGTTTGAGCAATATTATAATCTCAAATCACTTTTTGAACAACACACACTAAAATTAAAATTTAAAATTTAAAGAAATCAATTTAAAGAAATCAATTTACATTAATCAATGATACCCTAACAAAATAAGTATCTACTATAAAAAAGTCAAAACTAAATGTTTAATAAATGAGCATATGATACATCATAAGAAAGATGGTTGAATTTGAAGTTCAATGCAAAAAATGGAGTGTAATTCGGAGTTGTAGATCAAAAGGTATACACGTTTGAAGACAATTACCTTTAAATCAAATACGGAATGACTAAATTGAAAGAAAAGTAAAATTTGAGCACTAATCAGCAAGAAAATCTAAAGGTAGAGACGTTATTCACAAAAAAAATGAACGTAGGAACCTTATTCACCAAAAAAATGAACGTATGAACGTTTTTCCACAATAAGTGTCAAATGTAGGGACATTTTATGTCAATTACCCAAATATGAATGGGCTGCTTTTGATTTTGACGAAAATGCTCTTGCATGTGTTAAATATTTACTGTTCAAATCCAAATTAACGGTGAAATGGGGTTAAATTTGACAGAAATGATGTCTCCAACAAGAAAATGTAAAGGTGGGGACGTTTAGCGTCAAAAATCACAACGTTGAGACGTTTTGCACAATACATGTCAAAGGTAGGGACGTTTTGTGCTATTAACCCAAAATAATATAAAGAAAGAAACGCTTGCACTAAGTTTTGATTCTTCAATTATCTTCAATTCACGTCTGTTGAGATGCTTGATTCCCCAAGAATTTGATGATGAATTCACAATTGTGGCTCTTTCTTAGGAGAGGCAAAGGTTCTGGTTTTCTTGCCAAGAGGTTGTATTTATAGTTGGAGAAGAGACCTGATCGAAAAAGAAAAGCAAATTGTCAAACTCACGCATGAGTATTTTTTTGTCTTTGCACAGTATTCATTGTTTCAATCATATCTTTCTATTCCCTTATCCGATTGAGCTGATTAAAATGCGTTAGAAAGAAAATTTAAAGGAATACAATTCTTCATGAAATAGGATCTTCCCAATTCGAACTTTTACTGCCCCAAAATTAGGTCTCAAAGTCCGACTAGAAATCTATCCAGAATCTTGTGCGGTTGAAATCAATTTTATGATAATATTCTTATCTTATTCCATTCTTTTTTGCCTTCTACTTGTATCCAATTGACTCATAAAAATCCTCAAAGTATCTTCATGTGATCCAAACCATTCATTGAATATTTGCAAGTTAGTCCCTCATGTTTAATTTGCTCTTCGATCTTTCAACTTCCAATTACAACAATATAGCCTCATGCTTTCAAATCTTCTCGATTTGCTCGTTTCAATTATCAACTCCTTTAATTGTGTCATTCAACTCTTAATTTCTTTATTTTTGCACCTTGCATGATTTTAGGTTGATGTCATAAACTCATCAATTGCTCAAATAAGCTCCAATTAGCATCCAATTGTGCAATTTTTTTTTCCATTAATTGCTTCATTATTCATCTTTTGAGATATTTTCTGAAATGTAAACAAATAAACACTAATTAAATAGTAATTATTCTAAAATGAAAATTATTAATTCTAATTTAGACATACAAATAAGTGTATAAAATACATTTATCAATTCGCCACCCGAGAACTTAGTCTAATATATATCCATCCTCGCGATTTGTCATTTTTTGGCATGGATTGATGGGTTGGGGGGGATCGACCCCTCGATTTTCCCTCCGGGGAATTTCTTTATTTATTTAGAGATTTTAGGCTAAAATCTCTTTAAAAAAGGCTATATTGATTTTTTTAATGACACAGGGAGGATCGGCCTCGATCCACCTCACCGATCTGCGGATCGAAAATTTTTCCTTCCATTCGGATCGGTTATTTTTGTTATCCCTATTCTTTATGTACGATATCAATAGTAGAATATGGAGAATGGATAAGATTAATTAAAACTTTCTTAAGCACTAGCATACCGATAAAAGGCTTATAACACCAAAGATTTGTGGATAAAATGGGAGAAAATCCATTAGGTTTCGATGAGGCCCAGAGCTCCTAATTACTAGATGTTCGACCTATAATGAAATTGAACCAAATTTCCAACCAAGAAACACGAAACAAATCAAATTGATATTGAGAGATTGACACCAGAGCCATAGGAGAAATTGCTACCATTTCTTAGTGGGACCCATGTTACAGCCCTGTGCCTTATCTCCAGCATTTGCATTTCGTTCCCCTTCCACTCACCCCCTCTCCCACGGCGTTCGTATTTCACTCTACTAATGTTAAACTCGTACGATGACGGTCATTTGTTACTCACATAAATCAAATTAATTTATTAATATATGAAATTAATTTTTAATTAAAAATGAGAAACGAAGAATGACAATTAATTACAAAATCCGATGATGAATAATATGAAAATGAATTACAATGCAACATCTATAAACTTCGAAAAACTTTTTTATGAACTACTTTTGTGGTCGAGTTTGTTCCCTTTTCATCTTCATCACATCTTTAGTCCATTACAATTTGTAGCCATAGATACCACAACGTACAATTGTCCATGGCTAAAAATTGTTTTTTTAAGATATAACCAACGTGAGATAGAGATAGAGATTGACTTTGACTTTTGTTAATATAATAGCATATGAAACAGTCAAGGATAATGGTCTTCTCTAAATCTTGAAAGGCATCCTTACATCTAAGGGGATTAATGTTATTCTAGGGAAAAATAATTAAACATGATAAAAAAAAATCGAAAATAGCAGGTAATTAAATGTCTGACTGTCTGTACCGAATAATTCAAATTCATCGAGTTTATCCGTCTCAATAATTTGATGAAACGATCGAAATTTGTAGATTTCCTTTGGAAAGGTTACTTCCTTAACCGCAATAATTCTTATAAAAGAAATAAACTCAATCTTGTTCTTGCAAGATGAAACTTTGTACTTAAAGTTATTTTTTTCAACTAGAAAATTTCAATAGTGTATAAGCCTCCTTCATGCAAGAGTGGGCCGAAGATACCGATCAAGTGATCCTTGGCTGAAACTTGTATCCGTCCACCATAAAAAAAAAAAAAAAAAACCACAACTATTATTAGGACATATGATGTAACCATAAGAATACCATGTATTAGATCAAATATCAATAAAATTATTTAACAGTACATAATAATAAAGAAAATTATATTTAAAAATGAAAAATACATGTTAGAATTTAATTAAATTTAGATTTGAAAAAAAAATGTAACATTTGAATTAAAAAAATAATAATTTAAAAATTTGTTAATGGATCTTAGAAATAAGATTTAAAAGATAAAAAACAAAAAAAATTATTTTCAATATCTGATTAACACATTATTTGAAAACACAACAATCAGAATGAAAAACCAGATTTAGATAACAAAAATTATATTAATAGTAAGGGTGCGTTTGATAGCGAGGGTGGAATTTAGGTGGAAAGAAAATGAATTCCAGGGAATTGAATTCTAGGGAATTAAATTCCTGGGAATTGAAAGTTTAATGTGTTTGATTGGTTTAATTTTTTAGGTAGAAAAAGTGGAGAATTTTCCAACTTTTGTTATTTGATTGACATTATTTTCCATGAAAAATAAAGTAAAATTTAGCTATTATAATATATTTTTTTTTTCATTTTTTAACAAGTTTGTACTTAAGTAATGATAATGTTAATTTTTGGGGAAAAAATAAATCAATTAACAATAACAAAAATAATCAAACGTAACAAAAATGGTATAAAATTTTTCATGAAAAATAAAACCTCCCCCCTTGGAAAATGAATTCATCCAAAACAAGGAAAATACCGGATTTCGAGGCAAGTGGAAAAATGAATTCCATGGAAAACTTATTTCTGAAAATTTTTCAGTTTCCTGTTTTCATTTTCGAAAATGTTTTCTGTTTTCCATTTTCTGTGACTTTTTTCGAAATTGCTGAAAACGCGTTTGGTTTGTTATTTCTGAAAACTGTTTTCGAAAATGAAAAGCTGGAAAACGCGTTCTGTTTAAAATTTTGAAGAAAATTATTTCATATTATTTGTGAATATAAATGAAATAAAGATATCATATTTTGAGTTACACAACAAAAATAAATGAAATAACCCCTATCACACAATTTGGTTATACAAAAAAAAGTTCAAAAATTCATGTTGCCCTTCTAAAGTAATCTTTCCACATTTGAGTAGTAATTTTCCCTTCTAAAGTAATCGTTCCATTTAATACTTTATATAGATACATCCTTCTAGTAAGCACTCATAACGTTTAAAATTTAAGTTTCAATAAAATTTGCAAAAATCAATTTACGTTAATTAATTATGCTCTTACAAAATAAGTGTCTACAATACAAAAGTAAAAAATAAAGGTTTAATAATTAAGCACATGATACATCATCAGAAAGATGGTTGAATTTGGAGTTCTACGCAAAAAAACAGAGTGCAATTTGGAGTTGTACATCAAAAGTTATACATGTTTGAAGACAATGACCTATAAAGTAAATACGAAAAGGACTAAATTAAAAGAAAAGTAAAATTTGTGAACTAATGTACAACAAAATCTGAAGTTGAGGGACCTAAGTTGCAAATAAATTAGGAAATGAAATAACCCCTATCACACAATTTGGTTATACAAAAAAAGTTCAAAAATTCATGTTGCCCTTCTAAAGTAATCTTTCCACATTTGAGTAGTAATTTTCTCTTCTAAAGTAATCGTTCCATTTAATACTTTATATAGATACATCCTTCTAGTAAGCACTCATAACGTTTAAAATTTAAGTTTCAATAAAATTTGCAAAAATCAATTTACGTTAATTAATTATGCCCTTACAAAATAAGTGTCTACAATACAAAAGTAAAAAATAAAGGTTTAATAATTAAACACATGATACATCATCAGAAAGATGGTTGAATTTGGAGTTCTACGCAAAAAAACAGAGTGCAATTTGGAGTTGTACATCAAAAGTTATACATGTTTGAAGACAACGACCTATAAAGTAAATACGAAAAGGACTAAATTAAAAGAAAAGTAAAATTTGTGAACTAATGTACAACAAAATCTGAAGTTGAGGGACCTAAGTTGCAAATAAATTAGGATATTTTCGAAAGAAATTTCAAAATTTGAGGATTAAAATGACAAGTTTTGAAAATCAGGGACCAATAATGTAATTAAAAATGATAAATTTTGACAAATTTCAAATTTTTTTGATTATTTTAATTTTTTTTTTTTTAAGTGGAAAACGCGCGTTTTCCGCGTTTTCCACTTACAAGGCAAAAATTTTGGAAAACAGCGAAAAACGTGATTTTCACGTTTTCCATTTCCTTTACAAATTTAGAAAACGTTTTCCGAAAACGGCTCAAGAGAACGCGTTTTCCGCGTTTTCGGAAATGGAAAACGGAAAACGGCTGGAAAACGTTAAAGAGAACGCAGCCAGGCAACCAAACAGCGCAAAGTTGGAAAATCACGTGAAAAATCATATTTTCCATGAAAAATATGTTGAATCAAACGCACCCTAAATAATTAAACAGCATAGACTTCCGAACCACTCTTCATGTAGCACAAAACATCATATTAAATAAATCAAATATAAATAACAATATATATATATATATATATATAATAAAAATGTCGTATTAAAAGAATCAGATTTATTTGTTAAAAAAAAAGGTTAAGATTTAGATCACACAAATCATCATACTTAAATAATCTGATTTCAATAACACAAAACATCATATTTAAATAACAAAGATAGTCATATTAACAGTATATATTGAAAAATACAAATAAAAAACAGATGTTTCAGATCATAATAATAAAATCTAGATTAAAAAAAAATAAAATTTAGTGTTACAAAATAATTTTTAATAACACAAAAAGCATATTTAAATCATATTTAAACAACGGAAAACATCAGGTTATAAGTAGTATGTACTTTTAAAAAAAAAAAAAAATGAAAAATCAATAGCCATAAATCAGAATTAAAAAAAAAACATAAAAATATCAGATTTAAATAACAAAATTATAAAATCACGAGAGAGAGAGAGAGAGATTAAAAAGTCAAATTTAAATAACACAAAATTTCATATTTAAATCATTGAACAACACAAAAACATCATATTAACACAATATATAATTAAAAAAATAAATATTTTTCAAACGATGATAGAAATATATGTTAGTCGGAAATGTTTTAATAACACAAAACATCGTATTAACAGTGAATAACGAAGAAAAGATTAGGTTTAAATAACAGAAAACATCATATTAAATAATTTTGAAACAAGCAAATCAATATAAAAAATCAATTTAATAGCGGATTGTAAAATTAATTCAATAACTACAACTACAACTACATACGAAAAACTCACCGAAAACGAAATCAAGGCCGAAGGTCGTAGTCGGTAGAAATATGGTGCATTCCATACACGAACTTTATGTTCCATTTCGTCATATTTGCGTCTAGGTCGTCAATGAATATATTCCATCCATTTTTGAATCTGCATGACAAAGTTCACATGTAAATCCGATCATGATGACATCCCTTTTTTGGTAGCACTCTTAATAGATGTCACACAGAAAGAAATGCTACACAGTAGAAATGGAGAAATCTTAATATTTCAGCTCACGGAATCAATGAATTACAAAGACCAAAAATAAATAGGCAAGAACCTATATACACAATCAATACAAAAAAATTGAGAATTCATTATTCAGCCGAGCACTATCTTTTCATGTATTTTGTCTTATATCACAGAACCCCTTAATTGTAGGAAACCGTAGATGATGACTTGGATTCTTTGCAGCGGTACTCAGGAACCGTAGAAGGAAGAATCACACTTGTAATAGACAAAAGAATTGCACTTCTATGTATCACGTTTTATCATATTTTTCATTATATCCACTTTCATCCTCTGATTTCTGATTCAATGATATTTGGTCCTTGCTTTGATATTTAACTCCCCTCGTCAAGGTGGAGTGGGTAGATCTCACACCTACCTTGTCTCTTAAGAATAGAAATCTTGATGTTGGTAGAGGCTTAGTGAATTGATAGGGTGCATAATTATTGTTTTATTTGTGATACTTTTCCTTAATTAAATGATTTTAAATACTTAAATTGTGGATGTTAATCATAGTTTATGCTTTGTGGATTATGTGGAGAATTGAGATCAAATTGGACTCAATATCACAAATTGGAAAAAAGAAGTTTGGAATCAAACGAACACAATCAGAGAAGGACTTAACATAAGGCGTGGGCAAGCCTTATTGTTTCAGGAAGATTTGATTTACATGGACGGATTTTTGAAGAAGAAAAGCTAGCCATTAAATCCATGTTTATCTCCTAAATGGGTGGAAATATTTAGATAAATTATTCATGTGATTGAAATATTTCTCTTTTATTTACTTTGGGAGAAGAACTTGAATTTAACTAATAAGGTGGAAACTAGATATTCAATTATTCCATATTTGGAGACTTTCCATTCCCACTAGATGTAACCTCCCATTTAGCAAAGATGGGCCTTTTTATTGATGAGAAAAAAAAAAAAAAAAGCCCAACAATGGCTTAGGCCACAATTAGATTTTAAGGGAAGGACACAACAATTGGAAAAAAAAAAAAGGAAGTAGGCGCATAAATGGGCTGAAATTGGACTTGTGATTTGGACCAAAGAAGGGCATTTTGGTTGATTAAAAAGTCGGCAGCACACATTAGAAAAGGGAAGCAGGAAGGGAATAAAAGAAAGAGGGCAGCCACGCAGGAACTCTCGGCAGCAACTAGAGAGGGGCCACACGTTATTTTCTACCAAGAGTTTGATTTTTATTTTTCTTTGTTTTAGATTTTTATTTTCAATGTTTATGGATAGCCAAATTTTATTATTCCAGTTCAAGGTTAATTGAAGTATTGGTTCTACAAAAATTGTGAGATCTAATTAATTTAATTGATTTTTTATTTGTTTTCTATTTATATATCTTTTGTTTGCATTGAAGTTGTTGTTTTGATTGATTAATACAAAGTGCACGTTGTTTTAATTGTCAAAACGATACTTAGTCAGTTAGGAATCTAAATCCGTAATTGTTTAGATTTTCTAATACAAGTGGCAAATAACATAGTTGATTATAGACTGGTTTTTGACTCATGTTATGAAGATATATAACCTAGCTTAAATGAATCACACGTGTGAATTTGTTGGTTAGAATTGATCGTCTCTCTAGAAATTAATGCTTTTGGTAAATTAAATCCTACGATCGTATTTAGGGTTGTTTATTGATTAGGGAAATAATTAACGAGCGTCTCTTGATTATCAACAAAGTAAGGAGAGATAGGTTGTTAGATCGTATCAATGATCATAACCAATTTAGAAAGCAAGTAAAGGATTTTATTTTTGCAACCGTGATCAATTCCATGAATCAATACTGAGATTATACATTGAGCTGGATATTTGTTTAATTTGATATTTTCATTAATTTAATTCCGCAATTGTTTATTTACAATTTGATTTTACATTCGAAATTCAAAACTCCCCTTTGTTTTTAATTCATTGTTTTAATCTTTTCGAAGAATTAAATCTAATCAATCTCTGTGGATTCGACATTGCTCACCACTATTACAATTTATTTTTATAGGAGCAAGAAATTATCATTTGTTGGATTCGACACTCATCATGAATAAATCAGCAACCTGATCTGATGTTCGAATATAGTTCACCTCTAGTTCTTGTCTTGCAACTTTATCCCGTACAAAGTGTATGTCAAGCTCGATGTGCTTTGTCCTAGCATGAAAAACAGGATCTAAAGCCAGAGCTTTTGCTCCTAAGTTGTCACACCACACAGTAGGAACATATCTAGTAGCAATCTTAAGTTCCCTTAGTAAAGACTGTGTCCAACAAATTTCTGAAGTGACATGAGCTAAAGCCCTATATTCAGCTTCGGTACTTGAACGAGCCACAACATTTTGCTTCTTTGCACTCCAAGAAACCAGATTTCCTCCAAGATAAACGCAGTACCCTGCAATTGAGCGTCTGTCATCAGGGGAGGATGCCCAATCCGCATCACAGTAGGCTGTTAGATCAAGATTCCCATTACTCTGAATTCTTATTCCATAGTCTAAAGTTCCTTTGATATATCTAAAAACTCGTTTCAGTAAATTCCAATGTATATCAGTAGGTGACTGCAGGAACTAACTAAGTCGATTCACAGCAAATGAGATGTCTGGTCTGGAGTGAACTAAGTACTGCAATGCTCCAACTGAACTTCTATACGGAGATGGATTCATCATCAGCCTGCCTTCTTCTTTTGACACCAATTTACCAGAAACCATAGGAGTTGTTACATGCTTTAAGCTGCAAAATCCAAATCTTTTGATGATGTCCTGAGCATATTTGTTCTGTGAAAGAAGCGGTCCTGATTCATCTCTTTTTACTTCTATTCCTAAAAATTTCTTGAGGCTTCCCATATCTTTAAGAGAGAACTTATCATTGAGCTTATTGATGAAACTTTGTAATTGAACTTTGCTACTGCCTGTAACAATAATGTCATCAACATATATTAAAATCAAAATAGTGTTGTTCTCCTCCAGTTGAAAAAAGAGTGAATTATCTGCCTTTGATTGAGTAAATCCCCATTCAATTATAGTTCCCTTTAGTTCATCATTCCATGCCGTAGGAGCTTGCTTCAAACCATAAATGGCCTTGTTTAGTTTACACACAAAATTGGGAAATTTACTGTCCTGAAATCCTTCTGGTTGACACATGAATACTTCTTCATTGAGTTTTCCATTTAGGAAGGCATTATTGACATATATTTGCCTTATGTCCCAACTTGAAAACACAGCCAAAGTCAATACAATCTTGATGGTAGAAGCCTTCAAAACAAGGCTGAAAGTCTCCTTGAAGTCGATTCCATATGTCTGAAGGAAACCTTGTGCAACCAGCCTTGCCTTATAACTTTCTATATTTCCATCAGCACCATATTTGATCTTAAAAATCCACTTACACCCTATTACCTTGCCACCCTTTTCAGGTGGAACCAGGATCCATGTGTGATTTCTCTGCAAGGCATTAAACTTAGCTTCCATTGCTCTTTTCCAGTTTACATTCATCAGTGCTTCTCTCACAGAATTAGGTTTTGAAAATTCAGCTAAATAGATTTTTGGCTTGAATATTCTCAGTTTTCCTCTTATCACCATTGGATACCCAGTTTGAATGGAATCTAAACATTCTTCTCCAGTAGTTTCGATTCTCTGCTCAGTTTCCCTCTGAATGAAATCATCTTTGTATAAATTTCTCATATCATCACTTTGCATTAAACTTTCCACATCAACTTCTATGTTGTCAAAATCATTCCTGGAGATTGTTGACTCGTGAGATGCTGAAGTATGATCATTATCAGTTATTTGAGTAGGAGGTAAAGACACTGGACTTTGTAATTGAGCAACTGGTGACTGAGGTAAATCATTGTTCACTGAGGTGTGGCAGATGGGATTAGTTTCAGAATTATGAGATAGTGACAGAGGAACCGTGACTACAGTAGTGTTAGTGGTGTTTGAAAACTTGTGAATGAAACCTGTTTTGAATGGGAATCCAGCTTCATTGAATACTACATGTTTCGAGATACAGATCCTACTTGCGGGATTTAGACATTTATATCCTTTATGAGAAGTACTGATACGAATCGTAGTGGGCTTGACGGAAAGAACTACAAATCAAGTCAAACAAAGCTTCCAGCATGTTCGAAGAGCTTCACAGATCAAGCATTGCAAGAGTGAACAAGGTTCGAGGTTAAACCAAGTGAGCAAGCCAAGAGACAAGCCGAGAATCGAGTTGGAAACCAAGAAAATCAAAAATTATGCAGAAGCAAAGTTACGGCCGTAACCAAATATTCTCTCGGCCGTAAGTCACTCTCGGATCAAAAATGAAGAATTCTAGGTTTTTAAAGTTACGACTGTAAGTATTTTGGTCACGACCATAATCTTTAAGCAGAAGTACAGTTAAGGCCGTAAGTGATGCTGTCACGACCGTAAATCCAGTTTAACGCAAATAATGCGGACTTTTAATTCCATTTTTGTATATTTTATTTTCTTTTCCTATTTTAGTGTTTTAGGTCAATTAGGAGTCTATTTTGAGCCAAATTAGCGGCTGGGTTTATTTCGCTTATTTATATTCATTCTCTTTCATTGTAACGAACAAACTTTTGATTAATGAAAATTGTGATAAGTTATTTCTCTCCCAAATACTGTTCTTGATTGAGCTTTCGAAATTATCAAATATTGTGAGATATTTGTGGCGTTCACCAAATCGAACTTATCAAGGATCTGGACATTCCTTGTGGCGTTTACCCCATTACGGTTCTTGTTTCCGCATCGTAACGGGTCTCGGGTTTAATATACCCCTGGTTCTTGCGTCGTGAGGGTCGAGTCGTAGTGTTACCGTCTGTACCAACCTGAGTTCGGAACTTTCCCGGCGTTAATTCCGCGTGTTCGTCGTGACCCCCTCCCGGGATCTCATCATTTGGTATTAGAGCTGGACTCTGAATTCAGGTTTTGTTTTTATACTCTATCAAGTTTGATTTTGTGTTTTTATCATAGAGTCTACACAAAATCATCCATATCTTGTTCTTCGTGTTAGTAAAAATTTTCCATTATTTGATCCATAAGAAAATCCATCAAAAAATTCAATCTTGTTTATTTTATTCGATTCTTGTCCAAATCCAGTCCCGTTTGTTTTGCCGTGTTTGTTGTCGAATTTCGGATTTATAAAAAAAAATCTAAATTTTTTTTATTTAATCCGAAATTTCATCCATTATTCAAAAAAAAAAAAAAGAGTCAATTCCAAAATTCAAGGACCACTTCCTTGAGTTTCATACCTCCTTGTTATCGAATCTTTCCATTCCATTCCACATCCAACTCCACAATGTCTAAATTCAGGGAAAAATCTCGAACGGTTCCTAGAGTTAAGAGGGAGAATAGGATTGATCATAAACCTAGAGTTGGAATTGGGGATGAGCTGAATGTATTGGAAGATGGTGCCTCAAAAATAGGGGATGGTGTTACAAAAATGAGGGCTGAATTTGATGAGGTGAGAATGATATTAAGGCAGTTAAAGGAGGAGATGAATGCAAAGGAAGCAAGAAAAAAATTAGCCAAGTTGCAACGAGAGAGTGAAAGGGAAGCTGAAGCTAAATTTCCAAAGGGGAATGAAAGTGAAATTGGAGGGGATTTAAAATTGAAGTCTAAGGATATGGATGTTGAAAAGGAGAGAGACTTGAAACATGAATTAGAAAATAAAAATTTGTGTAGTGTTGAGGAGGTGCCTAATCATGTCGATAAAATTATTTATGAGGAGGTGCATGAGCAAAAGCATGAGAAATTAAGAGAGGTGATTGAGCCCAGAAATTTAGAAGTGGAGGTTGAGTGTGCAAAAAAAGAAATTGAAGTAGTTGAGCTAAATCCAAAATTGGATGAGGAGAAGGAGTATTTGGGTAGTGATGATGGAATGCACGAAAAATTAGGAGAGGTGGTTGAGCGTGAGAGTGTGGAGTTAGAAGAAGTGGTTGAGCTTAAGAGGAAAAAAATCGAAGATGTTGAGCAAGAAGTTCGAAAAGAAGAGTTGGAAGTGATACACCATGAGTATGAGGATCCATACCTTGTATCTCATGAAACTAACCCCATTATATTTCAATCTTTCTTACAAGTTTCTTACACTTGGGAGCTTGAATCACACCAATCATGGCAATTCAAGCTCGTGCTTCAATACCTTCATGTTTACCCATTGAAGGAGTACTATTGGTTGATCATAAGGTATGGAGGAAATTTTTTTCCATTTGATCCAGGTGGAGAAGTTGCTCAACATGAACAACACTATGATTCGGGACGAATCATCCTAAAGAAGGAGGGAATAATACGAATCGTAGTGGGCTTGACGGAAAGAACTACAAATCAAGCCAAACAAAGCTTCCAGCATGTTCGAAGAGCTTCACAGATCAAGCATTGCTAGAGTGAACAAGGTTTGAGGCTAAACCAAGTGAGCAAGCCGAGAATCGAGTTGGAAATCAAGAAAATCAAAAATTATGCAGAAACAAAGTTACGACCGTAACCAAATATTCTCACGACCGTAAGTCACTCTCAGATCAAAATGAAGAATTCCAGGTTTTCAAAGTTACGGCCGTAAGTATTTTGGTCACGACCGTAATCCTTAAGCAGAAGTATAGTTACGGCCGTAAGTGATGCTGTCACGGCCGTAAATCCAGTTTAACGCAAATAATGCGGATTTTTAATTCCATTTTCGTATATTTTATTTCATTTTCCTATTTTAGTATTTTAGGTCAATTAGGAGTCTATTTTGAGCCCAATTAGCGGCTAGGTTTATTTCGCTTATTTATATTCATTCTCTTTCATTGTAACGAACAGACTTTTGATTAATGAAAATTGTGATAAGTTATTTCTCTCCCAGATACTGTTCTTGATTGAGCTTTCAAACTTATCAAATATTGTGAGATATTTGTGGCATTCACCAAATTGAACTTATCAAATATCTGGACATTCCTTGTGGCGTTCACCCCTTTGTGGTTCTTATCTCCTCATCGTAACGGGTCTCGGGTTTGATATACCCCTGGTTCTTGCGTCGTAAGGTTGGGGTTGCATTGTTACCGTCCGCGCCAGCCTGAATTCGGAACTTTCCCGGCGTTATTCCGCGTGGTCGTCGTGACCCCCTCTATGGATCACATCAAGTACTAAATCCCAAGTTCACATATTTTTGAGAATGGAATGAAAACTTATGATTTTTATATGGTCTGAGATAAGGAAAAGCACTGCAGTCAAACACTCTAAACCTATCATATTTCACTTCCTTGTTGAATAGGACTTGATAAGGGGTTTTTAGGTTGAGTATTGGTGTTAGCAAATTGTTTATAAGGTAGGTTGCCATAGAGAAAGCCTCCCACCAATAATGTAATGGCATATGAGCTTGTGACATCAAGGTTAAGGCAGTTTCCGTTAAATGTCTATGATTCCTTTCCGCCCTTCCATTTTGAATTGACGTATAGGGACAAGAGAACCTCAAGTTAATACCATTTTCTGATGAAACTTTTCAAACACTCGAAATTCTCCTCCATAGTCTGTCTGTATGGTTTTTATTTTTCTGTTAAACTATTTTTCCACAAGGTTTTTAAATTGTATAAAGAACTTTAAGCATTCTGACTTGTGTTTGAGAGGGTAGGTCCATTTGTATCTACTAAACTCATCTACAAAAAGTATATAATATCTAAATCCCAAAGTTGATTTTATAGGTGAGGGTCCCCAAACATCGATGTGAATAAGGTCTAAGGGATTTGAAGCACGTGAATTAGAAGTTTTAAATGGAAGTTTGTGAATTTTTCCAAGTTGACATGAGTCACAGAAAGAAGATAATTCATTAACTGGAACAATTTTATTACAAGATTTAAGAACCTGACTCAATACTTGAGATGAGGGATGGCCTAGTCTCCTATGCCAAATCTCATATTCACTAGGTTTAGTTGGAGAATTATTACAAACAGCAAAAAGAACAAAAACTGGAAATTGAGAGACTGTGAGGGCTGGATCTTGAGACTGGGTGTTTGGAAGTGTTAACTGATAAAGAACATCCTTAAGCATTCCTTGAGCCACTGGTTTCCCCGTTAGAAAATCCTTCACAACAAAAAAATTAGGGTGAAATTCAATAAACACTGCATTATCATTGGTGAACTGGGAAACACTTAGCAAGTTCTTCTTAATGCCAGGAACATGTAAGAGTTTACTTAGAACTAATCTTTTTCCTTTATCATTCAAAGTCTTAGAGCCAATATGAATAATGGGAAGAGAGTTACCATTACCTACTTTGATACCTTCATTACCGGTATAGACTCGTGCCTCTGTCAGATTTTTGATGTCATTTGTGACATGAGTGCTTGCTCCTGAATCTGCATACCAGGTAGGATCTTCCAGTATATTTGAGGAAGCAAAGTAGGTTGAGTGGCTTGCATTGTTGTTTGGATTAGATCCAGCTGGGTCTCCATTCTTCATTCCAGTAAAGCCTTCATTATACCTCTTAAAACACCATCCTGCCTGATGATTTGATAAACCACAAATCTGACATGGATTTTTGTATTCAGTTTGTCGATTATTTCTCCCTCTGCCTCTGCTTCCAGAATTTCTGCCATTCCCTCTTTGATCTTCCTCCTCTATTATAACCTTGACTCAGATTCACTGAACTCAGACCAAGCCTAACTTCATTCAAGTAGTCAAGTCTACTTTCAAAAGTGAGTAGAACTGATGTCATCTCATGCCAGTTTAAATCTACTCTTCCATTCAGTTGAACAAAAACTGGGGTATAATCTTCATCAAGTCCAGTTAGGACATGATTAATCAAGTCTTCTTCATTGATAGATTTTCCAGCTACTTCAAGGTTATCTGCCAATTTCTTTACCTTTGTTAGGTATTGATCCATGGTCATGGATCCTTTCCTAAGTCTTTGCAGCTCACCAGAGAGGAATGTGAGTCTGGATTTGTTTAATACTCCAAAACTCTGCTGAATTGCAGACCAGAGTTGAGCAGTTGTGCTACTTCCCATTACTCTCAGAATGATATCAGGCAACATAGAAGCATACAACCATCCCATAAGAAGAGAGTCATTTGCAATCCACTTACTGTATCTGGATTAGCTTCAACCTTGGCTGTGGTACCTGATTTTGTAGTAACTTGCACTGTATTAAATTCTGATGGGCAGATTTTTGTTCCAAGTAAATGGCCTTCAAGGTTATGCCCTTTAACAATGGGCATAACCATGTTTTTCCAGAGTAAAAAATTGTCTCTATCAAGTTTGATTGAGAGACTTTGAGTTAGATGCAGAGAAGATGACTGAAGGGGAGTAGAGGAAACGATAGCAGGTATGGTTGAGCTAGTCTGGGACTGAGTAGAAGAAGAAGCATCCATTTCTCAATCTCTGATACCAAGAAAGAAATGCTACACAACAGAAATGGAGAAATCTTAATATTTCAGCTCATGGAATTAATGAATTACAAAGACCAAAATAAATAACAAGAACCTATATACAAAATCAATACAAAAAAAAAATGAGAATTTGTTATTCAGCCGAGCACTATCTTTTCATGTATTTTGTCTTATATCACAGAACCACTTAATTGTGGAAATCCTAGATGATAACTTGGATTCTTTGCAGCGGTACTCAGGAACCGTAGAAGAAAGAATCACACTTGTAGTAGACAAAAGAATTGCACTTCTATGTATCACGTTATATCATAATTTTCATTATATCCACTTTCATCCTCTGATTTCTGATTCAATGATATTTGGTCGTTGCTTTGATATTTAACTCACACAAACTTGCATCTGTAAATGAGGATTACAAAACCTAGAATTTAAGAGAAACCACATGCCAAAGCTAAGAAGCTGTTATTGACTTGTTAATCCTAAAATCATATGGAGTTCATGGATCAATTGAGTACAAATTGACTTCAATATCTATGCTCCATCTTCTCCATTTCCAGGTACAACTACACATACGAGTAGGTGCCGACAAGAGGATCCAGTATGAGAGGCACTGATCCAATTCTCAGAGATCTTGTGACTAATCTTGCCAGGTATATTCGTCTAGAGACTTGGCATCAACTTTTGCTAGAAAGGATTAAGACACAATTGCCTACAGCGTCATAGGATGCAATTGATAGAACATTCAACTGATTCTCAAATTTAGATAATAAGGATTTTTCTAGAGTAGTTTGCCCACCAAATGCTTCGATTCAACATTAGATTCAAAATTGCAAATTTTCTTGTTTCTGGAATGGATTCTCAATGCAGTGGATCTTATAGATTTGTTGTCTACATATTAGTTTCCAATGGAGCTTCGAGGGATGCATTAGTTCTCCACATTCATTTCTACAAACTTTTTTTTTTTTTGAAATTTTGATTTAAGGAGTTCAGTTACGGTTGGGCCACTGTTTGTAACTGATTACCTTAATTAAAGATTTTTTTTTTCATTCTTATTTATACTTTTTTCAAACATGACATATATACAAATTATGTTTTTATAGATGATATTTTTAGAATAACATATTTCATGTCGTCAAATATCAATACAGAGTTTCACATGTGGGTATCAGCCCAAAGTCCCCTTACCATTTTTGGAAACTTAGTGGGAAAATGGATCATAACATATTTTAAAAGGAAACGTCTGGATAAAAAAATAAAGTCTATACAATAGATGAACCACTAATTGCCATCATTACAAATTAATTATCACACAAAATTTTACATCATTAAATGTTGAGTAGACACTACTACAAATTTTGGAAAACGTCCTTGTAAACTACATTTGTTGTTGAATTAATAGATTTTACATCCTTATCATAAATCAACATATTCAACCCCGAATGACTGTTAACCCTAGAAATCGCAATAAAACATGGTATTCATACCCTACAGCCTTTTTCCTGTTTTCAACTTCATTGCTGGTATCAAACAATGTAAAGTTGAGCAAATTGTGGTGCAGATCCCTCAACAGGCAATATAGTCCAAATTTTATGGGAATTTTGACCTTGTAATCTGAAGACAGGAGGCCCTCGACCATCATTTATATCATGAACTATTTTACTCCCCATCGAAATGAAAGAAAACATCATATTATGTGTCCGAATATTATCAACAAAATTCTTGCTCCTTTCATTGTGGCCATAAAATAGTTCTTTCATAATGACGGGAGGATCTTCCATGAGAGGAATATTTACTTTTCCTTGTATACAACACAACGAAAACATGGGATTACAATAGGTTTTATAACCCTCATCCACCCTTTCATCAAACCAAAAATTAGCCTTGCAGAAAGCACACTTAAATGAAGGATCACCTAGATCCATGTAGTATGGACATTAAAAAAATAGATATGAAAAAAAAGAAGCTAACATTAGAGAACATATTAAGGAATATAAATCAATGAAGTAATAATTTACTATAGTAAAAAATAACACTAAAAAAAAAGTTGAAAAATCATAAAAATATTCAGGATTTTAACGAATTTACAATACACAACATTGAAAGGCGTTATACATATGGACTATTAAAAACACGATAATTTAATTGAGAGAACATCATACTTTTTAATAAGTTTATTTTATAACCTTAAAACAACTTTAAAAAAAATTATTCATTCTTGTGAATCACCTAAATTAGCAATGGTATAAAAAAATGATTAATTGTAAAATGAATTATCAAAAACATATTAAATAAAAAAATAAAAAATAAAATTCAAAATTTGTATTGAACTTTTATCAAAAAACCACAAAAGATACATTACAAACTACACGTAAGGGTTCGATCCATATACTTTATTCGCATTTCAATTCATGTTTGCCAAACTCAATCTCAGAATTGAAATGTGAATAAGATCCATCTAACTATAAATATAAACAAAATATAAGTAGTCTTACCTTTAGAAATTATCTGTTCTGCTATCCTTTCAAAACTATATTCAGAGTAATTTTTTTTCAACAGCAGTGTTGAAATTGTTGAAGCTGTTTGTGGTGCTTGAACATATTTTGGCCCTTTTGACAAGTACATGCTTCCCCAATGAAAGCGATTGCGATGAAATGAACCCACCCACTAAGCAAGAAAATGTTATATGAATTTAGATATAGATGAAACCACATCCAAAATTAATAATAAGATTCAAATAACAATGATGAGATTCGAAGCGCGGAAGAAACGCCGGAAAGTTCCGAACTCAGGTTGTGGATGGACAGTGGAATCTTGACCCGATATTCACGACGCGATGGCTCGACGATGCGGAATAAAGAACCAAGACTTTTGAAACGCTACAAGGATTTGCCCAATCTCCTTGATAAGTCTCTGGTTTTGAACGCCACAAATATTCTCGCGAATATTTGATAAGTTCGATATTTGAATGCCACAAGATGATAATCTTGATAAGTTTGAAAAACATAGGAATCCACCTATAATTTTTATTGAATCCTCAATAAAATTGTTTATATCAAAATCGAAGTCTGTTTTTAATATTACAATGAAGACGCCTTTATATAGGCTACCAGAATAAAAATCCTAGTATACTTAGAAAACTAAATAAAATCTAATCTAATTAGGGAATAGATAAAATCTCTCATAATGGAGTCCTAATTTAATTGGAAACAATAATAAAGAGAAAGTAAATATAATCCTATAATTAAGGAAATATAGTAAATTTCCGTCTGCATCATTGATTTGCCAATTTAAAGCCCCAAACGATGGAATTTGGCCCTAAAATCAATGGGCTCAAGGGCTTTTGCCCATGAGTCTTGCTCAGTGACCTGTTTCTACTCGAAAAACATATATTATCCATTCAATTCCGACATGATTGACTGGACTGCACTTTTATTTGGCTTGAATATTTAACTTTCTGTCAAACCTGCTATGACTCCGATTGTCGAGGGTCCGGAACACATCAAACAATTACCGTTTGTTATATCACTTAATGGCATAGAAGATAATTGATGAAAACTATTATTTGGATGTGCTCCAATCAAACCACCATTAATGAATCCTGGTAAAAATAGAAAAATTAAATCCAGAATGTTTGGGACTAACACAAACAACATTCTTATGTTAAGAAGTTTAATATCACATATTTTGAATAAAAAGAACCTGTTTATGTGGATGTTTTAGAGTTCTTTACCACCGTAGATCAGATGTTTTCCGTACACTTCCTCTTGGCATGCATATTTGCATAATCTTCCATGTCAGAAATGGTAGTTTATGCTGTAAAAAACTATATAAATCAGAATTTAGGAGATAAATAAGAAAGCGAATCACGTTTTTTTTCTTTATTAGAGCATAAAGAAATTGGAATGCTATTTAATGACAATTTATAATAGTTGTCCAGAAGATAATGAGTCAGTGAACATAATTATTGTTTGCCACACTGAAGATAGTTGTATTCAAGAAATGCATAATACGAAAGGTTAGAATTTAATAATGAATTAAATATTATTAAGAACCTATTAGTCATAAGAGTCAAATGTAAAAATAATACTAAATAAGAGTCAAATTTAAAAATAATGCTAAATAGATAGGAAGTATTTATGTGCATTATTAATTAAAAATGAAGTGAAAAATATATTTCTTTAGAATAATGTGTGTTCGAAAATTAGGAAACAGTTCTGGATCCTTTTAAAATATATGTTCGAAAATGAATTTTGGGGAAAATGATTTTCCAAAAAAAAAAAAAAAAATCCAAATAAATATTAGTGTAATTTAGTTCATAATAATTCATAAACTAAAAACATGCTAATTTTACTAATTAAATATAAAATGAATTATTATGAACTAAATTACATTAATATTTATCTGGATTTTTTTTTTTTTTTTTGAAAATCTTTTCTTTTCCCCAAAATTCATTTTCAAACATATATTTTAAAGGGATCCATGACTTTTTCATAATTCTCGAACACACATTATGTTAAAAAATTATATTTTTCATTTCATTTTTAAGATATTTATTTAGTAAAAAAAATGATTATTTTTTTCAAAATATATTTCTTAAAAAACTATTCTAAACAAATATTAATTTATCTTATTTTATAATAATTTTATGAAAAAATTATATATATATATATATATATTATCCATTTGATCAATAAAATCTAATGAAAAAAAAAATATACTAATTTTAGTTAACTAAATATAAAAAAAAAGTTGCGAACAAACTCAGTTATACTTTTCAAATGTTACGACTCAATTGTAAAATTTTCCATTTAAAATTAAGAATATACTAGTCATTTAAATAAAAAGGACTATTTTGTTAATTCCGACAAGAAGTGAAGGACTTTCAAATCAAAATAAAATGTTAAGGACAATTTGAGTGATTTTTTCAAACTTTAAGGACTATTAACGCTAATTTTTGGATTGGAAAGTCAACAAAGTTTTATATTGAATAACTAACTGAAACTTGAGTGACAGTTTGTGTAATGATTGAACTTTAATGACATGTTTGAAATTTTGCTTAAACTTGAGTGGTATTTTGTGTAACTAGTATTTCACCCGTACTATGCACGACAATTTATTAGTAACATGTGATCCTCATGTCAAGAATTAGTAAAAATTTATTACGAAACATAAAATACGTAGTGAAAGAAATGAAGTAGAAAGCATTGGATTTATAAATTACTTTATAAATTAATCATTATAGTCTAAGTACATTCATAATAAATTATGAAAAAACTCTTTGAAAACTATGTTTATAGTACAGTTTGTTCTATTCCTGTCCTCATCGTAGATGAGCATCTTCAATCCATTTCGATTTGTCACCCTAGATACTGCAACATACACTGTCCATGGCTGAAGAAAGGTTTCTTCAAGTAGAGTCCAACAGTAGCAAGAGATTGGCTCTGACTTTTGTTGATAGTCATAGCATATGAAATGGCTAAGGGGTATTACCACCTCATAAGCTTAAAAGGCAATCTTGTATCTGAAGGGGTTAATGACATCCTCGGGATGAACACTTTGTATCCTGCGTGAATACCAGAAAGAATTTTTGCTTCGACAACATGGTTTCCAAGCCTTATAATAATCAACCGAGTATCGTTACACAAACCTACAGTATAATCAATGTTCTGCAACAACATAATCGATATATCAATCTTCAAATTTAGTTCATAATTAGGAACACCGGAACATCTAATGCTATTCAAAAACTCTGGAGTGTGCACGTTCTGAAGCAAATCAACCTTACTATCTGATCGAAAAATTGAATTTGAACTTAAATACGTTCTACTTTCATTTTGGTTAGGCGAGACCATGTATTCATTCATAGCATCAAGTGTTGAAGCAAGTGTAACTCTGGCTTCTAAAAATGATGTGTTACCGAAATTGTCCATTAAATGACGGATATGTACTATCTACAATTGTAGCAATCGGATCCCTCGATGAACTTACCAAAAGATTATATGGCATTTCAATTGCGTGATCGTCATTTGGGTCACCAATTGTGTCATCTCCAATTTGTGAGATCCACTATGAAGAACGCCTTTAACTCAGTAGATTGAGAATTCTCATTGAGATTTTGAAGCTCCATGTTCTTTGTTAATCTCAAGACCTTGTAGTGGGTCCAGATATAAGATGAGTTGATTGTTGCATGCATAATGTCTTGCTTACTTCCTTTAGGAATAACAGGTAAAATTTTTCGAAAATCTCCACAAAAATTAAACGTCTTACCTCCAAAAGGCATGTCGTTACTCAATGGATTGCTAAATCTTAATATATCCCACATGCTCTTATCCAACGCCTCAAAGCAAAACTTGTTTATCAAAGGTGCCTCGTCCCAAATTATAAGTCTACTCTTAACAATTAGATCGGCAAGTGGGCTTCCTTGTTTTACATTGCATGTGGAATCTCCATTTAGGTAAAGAGGAATGGCAAATCTAGAGTGGAGCCGTATGACCACCTGGTAGAAGCAGAGAAGCGATGCAACTAGATGCAATATTCAGTACAATATGTCCTTTTGACCTTAAGGCTGTAGACAATGTCTTCCATACAAATGTTTTTCCTGTGCCACCATACCCATATAAGAAAAAGACACCACATTTGTTGTCTTCAACGACATGAATAATAGTGTCATATGCATTCTTTTGTTCATTTGTTAATCTTGAAAGCAAACTATCAAGTTTTTTATCACAGCTCTTTTGTCATAACACATTTCATCAAGCATAAGTCTGTTTAGTCCGAAAGATAGGTCGATCCCCTCAGGAAAAGGCATTGAAAATTCACACAGCCTCCTTTCACTGTTATGCAAAATTTCTTCTATTTCAACAAAGGTATAATTTTTTATTCTCGCTTCATCCAAACGAAGCTCTGCACAGGTTTTTTTTTATTTTAAAAAATATGCAATTATCTGAATATTTAATGGATATAATGTATGAAGTATGAAAAACAATACCAAAAGAAAGAAAAAAAATTCTTTATGTACCTTGGTGTTGCATAATTTCACATTGTCTATACAGTATGTCATCCGAAAAATATTGCCTACATTTTTCCAAAACGAATTCAAGTCTAGCCAAGCATTCAGATACCACTAACGTAGCAAACAATTTAAGTACACATTGACCAGAACCCCATTGGCTAGCTTCAGTAATCCCATCAATATATTCTCTATCATCATCTAATAATCTCAATGCATAGCAAGCATCCTTGAATGAATCATATTGCACACCATTTATTTTCTTTATATCTTCGAAACTTGTTGAACCTCGAACTATATTGAGAAGAATTCTCAAATAATATATTTCCCTAGCGCAACATAAAAGATCCGTCCTATAGAGAAACCAATAAATTTTGTGGGGAATTCACCATACGTCAATTCTCTTGCATGTTTGTACTTCTGATTTGCTTCCATCCATGCTGTGAACATACTTTCATTCACAGTTGGTCGAGACACTACTTTATCAATAGATTCTGAATCTGAAAAATATAAGGCCCTATTCTCTTTACTGTTTTGAGTAGGGGTGGGCGTGGGTTGGGTTGGATTGATTTTTTGCCCAACCCGAACTCAACCCACTATGGTCGGGTTGATAAAAAATCAACCCAACCCAACCCAAACATGAGTTCAAACCCAACCCGACCCGACCCAACCCAACCCAATCAAGTTTCGGTCGGGTTGGGTTGGGTTGGGTTGGGTGGTTTGGGCTTTAGTCCAATTAAATAAAATTCTTAGAAAATTAAAAAATTATGCCCATAAATAAACTATTAACTCAAATAAATTATGTACAATACAATAAGCTCAAATATAATAAATTGAATATTTCCTAATAAATTTAAAATATGTTCAAATTATATTTGAGTTTCATCCAAATTAAAAATAGATTTAAGATTCTTGAAATTTAAATGGTCTTATATTTTTTAAATTTTGATTGGGTTGGGTTGGGTTGGGTTGGGTTTGTCATCCAACCCACAACCCAACCCAACCCAAACAATTTTTTTTTTTCATAACCCAACCCAACCCAATTTTCATCAAAACCCAACCCAACCCGATCGGGTCGGGTTGGATTGGGCGGTTTTGGCGAGTTGGGCGGGTTGATGCCCACCCCTAGTTTTGAAGTTGTTTTCTGTTTTTATTTTCGAAAACACTAAAAACGCGTTCTCTTTACCATTTTCGAAAACGCATTTTGGAAGAAAAAAAAAATTGTACACAAAATGCAAAATGCCAAAAATCTCATTTTGGGCATTTAAGTGTATTTCAACAAAAAATGTTCAAAATGTAGAAAACGCGTTTTGATATATATTTTTTTTTAATAAGAATTATCCTAACTTGGAATTAAGCTTAAAATAATTTATTTATTTTATTTTTGGAGAATTATTCTAACTTGGACCTAAGCCTAAATAAAGTTTTTTTTTTTTTTTTAGAATTATCCTAACTTGGAACTAAGCCTAAAATAAAGTTTTATTGAATTCAATATCAACAATGCAAAAAATGATTAAGTGGGAATTCTTGTTATATTTCAAAAAATGCCTTGATAAATGGACTCTGGTGGTCTTGAAAGAACTTGCATTTTCTGGATTTTAAATAGAATCAGAGCTTCCTAAAATCCCGAACCTGACCAAGCTGTTTTAATATAGACTCTTAGTGCTCAGATTAGTGTGTTGCAGGTAACCATGATTTTAGTGTATTGTGAAAGAAATTTTGAGTTTGAGCAAGTAGTATTCTGCAAGCAAATTAATTAAAAATAGTTTAAGTAGTGTTCTGCAAAATTTTAAACATAATATATTTTCCACCTTTTCATTTTCAAAAACAGTTTTCAGAAATGACAAACCAAACGCGTTTTCAGCAAATTTGAAAACAAAAATAAAAATAGGAAACATAAAAAAATTTCGAAAATGAAAATACAAAATAAAATACAAACAGAACGTCACCTAATATTTTGTTCATTAGGCAAATGAAAACTCAATTGTTCCATCGGAGGATCTCTATAATGGATATCAAATCCGAATAGCCTCCACGTTGCTTCGCATGGTGAGATATACCTACAATCGTAATACATGTTAATCTCATCAACTCCACTTTGCGCATCAACATCATTATAACTTTGGAAAAACACGGCTGCTATGCGATCATGCCCTTTGTTCACATACTTGAACAAATACATGGTTGATCTACTTTGATTACACCATTCGACATTAATGTGAGCACCATACTTTAACAACAAATAGCGGTTGTGCAGAACAACAAATCTATTAACGAATTGAACCCCATTTTTCTCAACCGTCATGCCATTATCTCTTCTTCTATAAATTGGGTAACCATCATCATCAATAGTAGTACATTCCGTGTACCGTTTTGGAAAACATTTCATGCATCGTCCACCAGTCATACATGGGGAATTCTTTCGTAAGGTACCATAAGAACCATGAATCATCAAGTCTCTCACGGCACGATAATAATCTGGATTAATAAACTTATCAGGAATTTTTGCACAAATAATCCGATCAATATCTGCTACTGTAGGATACTTCTCATCTTTAGCCAGAACCAACAAAATATATGCATGTGGTAGACCCCGCTTCTGAAATTCAACTGTGCATATTACTACATAAATATAAGTATAAAAAAAAACTGTGTCAACAAGAAACAACCGAAATTAATTTGTTATTAAAGTTACTAATATATTAAAGTAAGAAGTATTATTTAACTAACAAAAAAGTACCTGCTCTGATCGTCCCAAAAATCTTATTTTTTCTCAAATCCTTAATCAAATGATCTAATTTCATCATGAATATTCGGCACACTATGTCTGGTCGATCTTCAACCTTTATTCCTCTCTTTTCAATAAAGCGCACTGTCTCAGGCCATTTTGGGTTGTAGGTTATTGTAATGAATAGATCAGGATATCCTACCCACTTCCATATTGCCATCGCATCCTGATAATTTTGTATCCTGTATTGAGAGTATCCGGTGAATGTAGGATGAAAAATAACACGTTTTCCTTGTATTGAAGGGTCTCTTTCTCCTCTTAATAATGCATCTGCCAAACCTCTATGCATGTCACAACGTAGTTCTTTCTGATGATTGCGTAGATACAACAAACATAAATGTTCAACTATGGTATATGCATCAACAATAAATTATTGAAATAGCCTCCTAGAGTACAATATATGTGATCGCTCACCTTGTCTTTCATGCAATCTAAATGAAAAAAATTCCCGCATACTCACCTTATTCCTGCCCAATCCTGAGATGTCTTGTTTGAGTAGTGGAATATCCTCCCTATACCCATCTTGACCATATGGAAAAGGTAGTGGGTATTGAAGTCTAAGGTATGAAGCATGAAGTTCACTTATTCTCTTCAATTCTCCTATTTAAGTTTCAACAATTATATCCCTATCACCACATGATGATCAAGATCCCCAACAATTAATCTGGATACCTCGAAAACGGACAGTAAATTGTAGGTTCTACCATCTTGTACTAGACTACCAATCAATTTCAATCTTAAATTAGGGCAATTATCATCACGCATTCTATCCCTAGTCACTCTGAATGATTTCACCAACACATTCTGCTCATCAAGCATTGTTTTCAATTCAAGTAAAATTTCTTCATAAGTTTGTTTGCATTTGAACTAGTTGAACTGCAACAACATGAAAAACATCACAGATTTTTATTAGCAAAAATTAAATATAATAATTGATTTTTCTTGCATGTAATAACAAATAAGTAAACAGTAAGATGAAGTTTACTTACCTAACTACCTTTATCCCGTTATAGATCTCGTTCTCGGTATCATAAATATATAATTGAGAAAATTTAGGTGGAGACCCTTCACTTGGAAACAAACTCCCTATCATGTGATAATTTTGTCCATATAGTCTAAAGCGTGTGATGACAATGTTTTAGGTTTGAATTAGTACGAAATGTAAGGTGATAATTGTAGTATATTTGGAATTTCTTAGACGAGTTTGTCCTAATTGGGAGAGTGGAAGGTGGTAGGAGATAGGTAAGGCGGATGGTACCATTGGATCTTGGTAAGATCCGAGCGAGACTTATTAAGGAAAAGTGCTTGATGTTACTGTATGTGCATCTGTGTGATCCTTTCTGCATATGTTTGATTACTTAATTCGATGCATTATTTTTTGTAGCATTTCAATTTATTTGATACGTGTTACTTTGTGTGAATTTGCATGTAATCAATTTTATCGAGTGTAATGTGTTGACATACATATTGGGTTTGTGATGCATTAGCAGTGAGTCTGAGGATGTCTTTTGGTAATGTGTGGAGTAGATGCCTAATTGTGCATTGATGAAATGTACGGGGGGTGGGCGTGACATTTGACTCAGATGTGATTACATGTACAATAAATCTTCTATCTCAAAATCCTGGCCAGGTGGAGTGTAAGAGACACTTTGATCACTTCTATTAGGTGGAGACCTATTATCCCCTTAGGTTGACAAAAGTGAGGTATTGATAGAGGAGCATCCCATAGACTTAGGATCTATTCTTATTTACCAATTAGGCATGTGTGGTGATCAATCTAGTGAGCATACGTGGCAATTTTTGTGATATGTGTTCTTGAGGAGGGAGATACACGAAATGGGATAGGATAATTGTGTAAGGCCTTTTCATGAGGTCATTTATGCATTGTGTTGCATATGTGTTGACCATTGTGTTAATCTTATGTTCTTTTGTGAGCACGTTTGAAAAGATTTCTGTTATCCTATGGTTATATCTTCATCACATGTGTTATATGTTCTTAATTGATTACTGTAATTATCTATCTTTTGCTTGAGTATTCTTGTTCTTAGCCCTAGCGAGTGAATGAAGCAAGTATGGTGTGTGTTTCGAGTGTGAGACACGAGGTAAGGTCTGTGATTCCAATTTTTTCTTTTTTGGTAAACTTGATTGGGTAAGTATAAACATTGTGTTGTTTTTCTTGCAGATTGATTGAGTATCAATGTGGAGATTTATTGGGTTTTTGATACCTAATAAATTCAGGCGATGATGTAAAATAGTTGTGAGATTATATGACACCTAAACGAATAGCACGACTCAATAGTAGCACACTTGGAAGGCCCAATTGTGGTGGTTTTGAGGCAAATACTTTGGACTTGGTTGAATTGGTTTATGGGTATGTTGCCTTTGTCTATTATTTGCCTTGGATTCTCATTCTCCCCCTCTACCAAGGTGTGGTTAGAGTATATATGTTTCCTCTGTCTATTATTTGTCTTGTGGGAATAGAATCCAAAGATGAACGAGAATATTTGGAAGGGCATTCACCAAGGTATGAAGAACAAAACTCGAGATATTCGATTATGTTTCAAGAAGTCAACTTACTCATATATCTTGCACACATATTGTTCTACATAAAACATTAATTTGGATATTTTCTTTTCTCGACTAATACTATTATCTAGAATTCGAGATTGCTTATAATTATCCGTCTAGATGCCATTTAAATAGTTAGATATCTTAAATGAGACTCATGTCCCTATATATAAGATGTCCAACCATTTAATATCACGTAATTGATATATTCTGTTGGAAGAATTTTCTAAATGAATATGCAATGGTTGATGAAAATGTAGAAAATGAAATGGAAAAATAGGTCAAAAAGTTTATGATAAATATGCTTTACACACTTATTTAGTTCCCAAATTAGCATTTTAATTGAGTTAAAAGAAGAGCAAATTTGATGTTCAGGGACCCAATTGAATGAAATCAAAAGTTTGAGAATTCAATTGCAACATCCCAGAAAATGCAATTTATGGAGGGCAAAATTGATACACAAGTCAAAATTGAAGGACCAAATTATACAAGATCATAGTTAAGGGACCTGAAGTGCAAAGAGTTAATGTAATTGATTGAGCTATTTTCACAAAGAGTTAATGTAATTGATTGAGTTTTAATCGACATATAGATATAGTAGGTTAAACAAATTGATTATGGTTAATTTCACTCGAGAGAGCTAATTAGCTAAACTTGGAAAATCAAATCTAACACTGTAAATGAGAAAGTTGTTAATTTGCATGTTGAGAAATCAATTAGATGACGGTTAAATGAAACCATGAATCCCAACCACTTTTCCCACTAGATTTTCAAGTATTTTTTTATATTTCCTTCTTTAGTAGATTTTTAGTTATTTTTCAAAATCAACTTTTAATTGTGTGTTTTATTTGTTAAAATTAAATTAACTAGAGTATAATAGATTATGCATTCCTCGTGGGATAGATAATCCGGACTTAAAAAGTCCACATTATTACTTGTACGCAACTCGTGTGCTTACGATACACACTTTTTAGCGAATAGTTTGTACCAATTGACTGCTTCAAGTTAAACCAAGCAATCACACGTAACTATCTTTGTAATATATTTGTTATCACTCAAAGCCAAGCAATCGCTTGAGATATAACCAAGCGATCGTTTGGTTGTCCGAAATGACCATTGGACAGATTTGTACTTGAATTTTTCTTGTACGTTTTCATCTATTACATGATTTTTCGTGAAAAGTTAGAACAATGAAGTGTTGTATCAATTGTAAAGGTTGTATTTATTGACAATACACCTCTCGATGCTCTATATAACGAGTTCATTATTGGTTGATTCTTTCACACCTTGAATTTCTTCTCTCTTCTCTACTTGCTTTTATCTTCTTGCATTAAACTTATCTTGTTCTATCTCATACAAATTTCTAGTATTTATTTACTACAGGTTTGAATACTAGGCTCTTTTGTGTTATTTATATAGTCTCTGTGTTCGAGTTTGTTACCAGATATTGCACGTTCATCATTAAACAAAAATATTGATTCCATTGTATCTTGGAGGCTTATTTGGATCCCTCGTGCATACATTTGGTGGGACAAATAAAGTTTAAAGGAAAGCAAGTGCCGTACATTGGAATCTTCAAAGTTTCTACGAAGTTTTTGTCATGACACCACCACCATTTGTTTCAACAATCTTTAGACTTTGTTTTCTTTCATAATTATTGTGATGGCACCAATGGTTTCTTCGCTTCGTGATCTTATTATGGACTTCTTGAAATTGGAAAGGTTTGAAAGATCGAATTTTAGGAGTTGGAAAAATAAGTTATATTTCCTACTCTTTCAATGTGGTTTATGTTCTTACTACTCCAAAATCGGAAGAACACGAGGATGAAAGTTTGGAAAATACAAGGGCAAGGCAAAAATGGGAACAAGATGATTACATATGTAATGACCATTTATGTAATGCCATGTCGGATGCTTTGTTTGATCAATACCATGGAAAAAGAAGACAGTGGTTAAATCACCACTCAGATTTCAGACTCAACCTTTCTACTAGCCCATATCTCTGGAAGGGGCTCCGGATCAATATGGTACCCGACTCTTTATTTACGTAACCAACCCAACCCTCAACTTGGGTGATCTCCTCTTCGCTTAACATCAATTCCTCTCTATGAGCTTTGTAAGGAACCCTGACACCCAAATTAGATTCGGGCACCCCTGTCGAAGAACTAGCAAGCTCTTGTTCCCTCAACTACCTTTGCCTTATTTCCATCCTCTCCCGAAGCGATGCCTCCTCTTCTGGAGACAATTTTGCCATGTAGAAGTTGGGAAGTTCTTCTTCACTTTCGAAATCATCCAAACAAATCACATTTGAGTATTTCCTAACCATTTTCTTCCTAAGTTCCCTAAAATAACGGGAAATAAAGGCTAGATTGGTCCAATGACATACGCCGCTAATAGGCTCTGCTATAATCACCAATTCTACAGAATTTTCCCCCTCAATTCCTTCCACATTCCCAAAATCCATACTTACCAAAAAAGAAAAAGCGATAGGAACACACTCAAACATGCAGTAAGATCTAGAAGTGAAAACGGAAAACACACAAAGGAAGAAGAAATCACCTGAAAAATGGAAGTGGGTGGTTCCATTTTTGAAGAAAATTGCGTGAGAATAGTTGTGGTCGCTGAAAATTGTTCGCTACTGAAAGCATTTGAAGAGTGCAAACGAATATCTCTACAGGAAGGAAAGAAAATATGTTCTTTTGCCTTAAAAGAAAATGTCGATTGTGCGTAAAGGAAGATATGAGATATGTAAAGTGCTTGAAACCTTATAAGAGATCTAGATCAATCTGAACCGTCCATCTTCAAGATGAAGGTTAATATGGATCGAGCTTGGGTCGAGCTGTGCCGAGCCGAGCCAATGCTCGTCCCCAAAAATAAGGCTCGACTCGAGCTTGAGGCTCTACTCGAGCTTTTCCGATCTGAGACAGGCCGAGTTGAGCTGAATCGAGTCTCGAGCTTTTAAATTTTATTTTGTTTTTATAATAAAATCTATAAATTTTTTTATTGAAAAGGTATATACTATATGTACAACGAGTCGAGCCAAGCTTATGATCGAATTTCAATGATCGAGCTTTTTGGACGGACTTTTTTTTTGCTTCAGTAGAGCCAAGCCAAAGCTTGTCCCTAAAAAAAATCTTGGCTCAAAGTCTCTCCGAATATATAAGGGTACAAGTTCAGACCCCGGGTACAAACACCTTACACTCTGAATTTGATACACCAATACGCGCACACATGCTTAGACAAGTAAGTTACACGAATTAAAATTTTTTAGTTTTGCAACATTTTATCATACATTATTTTTAGATCACTTGAAATCTCTCATATTTCCAAAAGAAATATGGTCCTTCCGGTCCTTTCAGAAAACCCATTTATTGGTTTTTCAATTTCGATTTGCACATAAATAAATCAACCGGACTTGAGAGACTAGTGTGACAACCATGCCTAAGTGGATATGGCACGTCACCCATAAAGGCCCACATAGGTCCTTCGGGGTATCTAGTCATCACTCCGGACTCATGGAGTCGGACCCATCTTCACGGGACTCATCACTTCGGATATGTATCAGAGTAGTATCAACCAGAGTCCATACCTCGGAAATGTGACAAGATTGGTCAGTATATTAGAGAGATGTGACTCGTCTGCAAGAGACTGCTTGATGTGACAACGAATTTAATGGGAAGAGCTAGTCTATGACAACATCCGCAATCATATGATGGAAGGTAATGATTATTACCAAAGAAATGGTTTACCTCATGAAGAGTTTTGGATCTACCACGTATTAAGAGTAACACGTGTCATGATCATAGATAACAAATCCTTTTATAAATAGATTGCAATTGCCACAAAGAACGATGTTAGTAATTCAATACATTACACAAGATACTCATACTCTTACCCCATTTATTTCTTCTATACACTTATTCCCCGCATCCAAACATATTTACTCATAATGAGTCCTCACTTGAGCGTCGGAGTGCAAATGGGAGCCACCCTTACTTTCTTTGCCTTTTGACCTTGTTTGTCCAAGTGCACATGAAAGCTTATGTGTTCAAAATGGAGAAGCTAATACGTGTTGATCCAAGATACAACAAGATTTTGTTGTAAACAAATTCAATTTTATCTTTAATTCAATGACATATTAATGCCATCTGAACTAATATTTTAACAATTATAAATTTATAATGCTAAATAGTATCGGTCTAATGCTATTGCATAATTTAAAATGTGCAGTTAAGAGCGTCGAATCCATTGGAAAGGTCATGTTCATGGGATTATAAAATCCATATTGACTTAGTGGAGACGAGGAAGATATATGGAAAAATCATTTTAATATTGCAATAGTTCCTCATAATGATTGCAGCCACCTTACAATGAACCGTGGCTATAACATGTTCTTGGCAGTTTTGTGATCTTGTCTCCCCATTAAAATGAAACTAATTGAGCACTTCTTTTTTGTAATTGGTCACCTTTTAATGACATTACTGCCCCCAAAGAAATGATCACATCACAACTTCATTTTACTTTACATCGATATCATATCTAATGATTGTTTGTTTGTTATGTAAAACATTTTATTTTTAAAACTCGACAATGTTTTAATTGAGTTATTTGAGCTTTATGGAAAAACAGACTTGGAAATGGAAAGTTTGGACCAAAATTTTAGGTCATGTTCTTTTTGCTGTTTTTCGCCCGTTTTGAGTTTTCGATTTTTCGAAGTATTGAAAATACGTTCACTTTGTCCATTTTCAGAAATTTGTTTTTCACAAAAATAAATAAATAAATAAATAAAATACAAACGAAATTCAAAACGAGTTTATTGCGTTTTGGATGTTTTATGCTAAAAAGTCCAAAAAGCGCATTTTGGACTTTTTCTTTTGTTGTAAATGTGAGATACTTCCTTCACTTGAAGTTCTTATATTATTTTGCTATTATATATAGATCTATGTTAAGATTTTTTTTTCCTTCACTTGAAGTTCTTATGTTATTTTGTCATTATATATAGATTCATGTTAAGATTTTTTTTTTTTTTTTAAATGTGAGACACTTCCTTCACTTGAAACTCTTATGTTATTTTGCTATTATATATAAATCCGTGTTAAGATTTTGTTGGTATGGGGTTTGATTTATGTTTAGTTGAAACAATATTAATGATGAATTTATTGACATAGAGAACTAACTGATTTATTGACATTAAAATTAATGTAATTCAACAAATCAAACATTTTTTACATATAAAATATCACAAAATATATATATCAGAAAATTACAAAATAAACGCATTTTTCAGATTTCTATTTTTGAAAACAGTTTTCCAAAATCACAAAGAGAACTTGTTTTCAGCAATCCCAAAACAAACAACTAAAATCCAAAATTCAAAACAAAATCCAAAACTCAAAATTCAAAATCGAAACACAAAGAGAACGAACGACCCCTTAAGTTTTGACCATTTTTTTTTAATTGAACTTGTTAATCGGAAATGGGGATCACCATCCCCTTCCTCGGTTTGGCGACACTTTCTCATCCCCATCTCCGTTTTTCGTCGGGGATTTTTCGTCCCGTTCAAGTTGATCCTTGTAGGGTTCGTGGATTCTCCTCCCTGCTGTTTTCCCTAATTTTAAGAGCGTGTTGAACTTAATCGAAATGTCTAAATTTGTGTTTGCTCCATAACGAGAACTCGCCTTAGATGTTAGACTAATTGATCATTCTAAAAGTGTCGTAATTAGCTCACTTGTACAAGCTCCCAAAATATAAGAGCACTTAGTTTAATTCAATACTAAATAAACACGTCATTTTGCTTTCAAAAAAATTTAAAAAATAAAAAATAAAAAATCATCATTAGAGTCGATAGATGATTTCAAGATCAAATATCAGTACTGTATTACTTACATGATACTCAAACCTGCTCTGCACGTACAGATAACAAGTGAGGCTTCGTATTAAGCAAAAGGGCAAAACAGGAAATTCTCATAAATGTAACAGAGACAAACTAGTTGGGGGAGATGCATAATGGAATAAGGGGGATTGTAGGAGGGTGAAGTGGGGTGTCCACAATTTCACTTATTGGTGGAATAAACCGCACGCCTTAGACAGCCCTCTTACCTTGGGCTATGCGGCCCCACCCTCGCTGGCTGCCGCATGTCTCCATTAATTTATATAGTTAGAGAGATTGCACGCCTATATCTACTCATTGTTAGGCGTACATAAATTGTTTGAAATTATTTATTTAAATATGGAAATGTCGACACCGCAATATACGATTGCAAATGTAGATTCGGAGTTCTTCAAAAAAAAAAATCCTAGATTTGCTATGCGAGGTGGTTGAGCTGAGAGGTCGAGCATCGTAAAAAGATTGCGATGCTTAAATAAGCATCTGTTTGTTAAAAGATTTTTTTTTTTTTTATAAACATAAATTTTCAAAACATTTTTCAATCCCACACATTTTCTCTCTTCAATTTTCAACTATTATTTTTTATCTCAAAATCATAAATAAATAAGTTTATAAACCAA
Organism: Ligustrum vulgare; assembly: GCA_963555705.1. Classification (NCBI taxonomy): domain Eukaryota; kingdom Viridiplantae; phylum Streptophyta; class Magnoliopsida; order Lamiales; family Oleaceae; genus Ligustrum; species Ligustrum vulgare. The sequence goes on from OY743183.1 coordinate 41,512,446, forward strand.
ATAGTGTTACCAAACAGATGCTAAGATATATGAACTTTTGCAATTAATTACTCCTATAAAGATTAATTGTGTTTATCTTGACGTTAGGGGATGATAGTATCTATAACGTGTGAGATCTTTTTCCAATAAAACAATCTTATATGCACACATGTTAGGATTTAGTATAATTTAAATCATGACGCTTCATATTCCAAACCGTTTAAATCAAATTATCTCTACATCTGAGGTGGTAAATTAGAGAAATAAGTGAATGGTAGAATTCATAAGAACGTCGAGATGTTGTGATTCCAGTAGACTGGGGTCAATGGGATCGGAAGAGTTATGATTTGAATAATCGATTGTACATATACTGTAAGTTTAGATGGTGGGCAATTGTTAAAGATTTTCATACATTTATTTCTAGAATCATATACATAGGATTAGCTAGAAACTTAAGGGGAAAAAAATTTAAAAATATTCATGATGTTCATGAATACGAAAAGAGGGTACTGCAACAAGATCTTTACAAATCGAAGACGAAAGTCAAAGGTTAGTCTTGTCTCGAAACACTATGGGATTAAGGTGTAAATCAATCCGAGGTTGTCGCATACAGAAAGGCCTCACACGGTTCAGAACTGATTTTTCAAGAGATATTGGACAAAACATGCGCTTATTTCCTAATCTTATGGGATTAGCCTACATTAGTTTTAATTACTGTGAATGAATTCTAGGACAAATGCTAATTATGAAATTATTCTACTTTACCCACCATATTCTACCACACTAGGTACCCATTTCACATGAGTGGATTTGGGACCGAGCTATAAGCAACACCACCCCATGTGCAGTGATGGCAACGGGACTACTATATGTCGGGGATCTCAAATCCATCCCCGTCCTCATTGCATGTGGGGCATGTGTTAAAAAATTCTCCGTTTAAATCCTTGTTATTATTAGTATTTTTTTGGATCAATTTTTTTTTTTTGAAAAAATAAAATTAAACTTTATTATCCTATACCTTTAAATTAGTAATCTTGATTGAAATCATCCAATTTGATTTAAAAGAATATGTATTTTCTCAAAATGTATTGAATTTTTAAATTTTTACAATCTTTTAATTTTTAAATTATAAACGGGACGGGAATGGGTCGGGGACATCATTCTCATCCTCATATCCTTAACGAGGATAAAATCATTAGCATCCCCGTCCCATTTGGGGCCGGTCTCCGCAGGGATCTAGTCTCGCGGAGAACCATCTCTACTCATGTAAGGGGTTGACACCAAGTGTTATAGAATGTTGTCGGTAGAATAGCATGACTTTTATGATATCCTAGTGGATTTTACATATGTCCCTACAAATGTCATTTGACCTATCGTCGTCTTCCACGTGTAATTGTATGTCACAAGCGTGGGTGTCAAATGTGGGCCATGCATAAATCACGCCCTCTAAATTATTCTTAATTTGCTCTTATAATTAATAATTGATTATAGTCAATGTCTAATGCGCGTGCATGCTCTATCCTAAACATTGTGCACACTTGGTACATAATAATTAAGGGTCAACCAAAAAAAAAATAAAAAAATTTAAGGATCAACCCTACTCTCTCTCTCTCTCTCTCTATTTTTTTTTCCTTGGAAGCACGTTTCCATCGTATCAAGTAAGTGATATTTTATACGCATAAAATAATATTTAATTTTTTTTGGGGGGGGGGGGGGGTCTATTCCGATTAATTAATGAACTATTGTTTATTTAAAATAATGTTCTACAATTAAATATAGAGTTTGGGAGTAATTAAGATCCATCTTGATTGTTGAAAGTTACAAATATTTTGGATTAAAGTTAAATCTCATTGCGTATTAGTGAAAATAATTCGAATATGGGTTGGATCAAAGTCAATTTTGACTTGTGATAAAAGTTATCTTAGCCCTTATTTGGTAGAATTAAAAATTTAGGTGGCGTTCTGTTTGTATTTTATTTTATATTTTCATTTTCGAAAATGTTTTGTATTTCCTATTTTTATTTTTGTTTTCAAATTTGCTGAAAACGCGTTTGGTTTGTCATTTCTGAAAACTATTTTTGAAAATGAAAAGCTAAAAAATACGTTATGTTTGAAATTTTGCAGAATACTACTTAAACTATTTTTAATTAATTTGCTTGCAGAATATTACTGGTTCAAACTTAAATTTCCATTCACAATACATTTAAAATATGGTTACATGCAACACATTAGCTTGATCAGGTTCGGGATTTGAGGAAATTCTAGTTCTATTAAAATTCAGAAAATACAAGTTCTTTAATAGAATGGACTCAGGTGGTTTTGAAAGAACTTGCATTTTCTGGATTTTAATAGAATTAGAGCTTTCTCAAATCCCGAACCTAACCAAACTATGTTAATATAGACTCTTAATGCTCACATTAGTGTGTTGCATGTAACCATGTTTTCAGTGTATCGTGAAAGGAAATTTAAGTTTCAGTCAGTAGTATTCCGCAAGCAAATTATAAATTAAAAATAGTTTAAGTAATATTCTACAAAATTTCAAACATAACGTGTTTTCCAACTTTTCATTTTCAAAAACGGTTTTCAGAAATGACAAACTAAACACATTTTCAGCAAATTTGAAAACAAAAATGAAAATAGGAAATACAAAACATTTTCGAAAATGAAAATACAAAATAAAATACAAACAGAACGCCTAATTCAAAACCTACAATTACTAATCATAATCACGTCTTTTATGTGACTCACAACTTTTCAACTACACATGTCATCAATTTTTATCAAAATCTACTAGATTTTTATAAATATCGAACAAGGGCTTAATGTGTTTATATAATTGCAAGAGATTTAAAATGATCTTTTAGAATAAAAAGAGTAATTGAATCCGACTCATGCATAAACGAGATGTTTATTTTGTATATGATTAAGTCCTACATTGGAAAGATATATTTAATATGATTATTTTATTGGAGAAAATGATATATATATATATATATATATATATATGGAGAAATTGTTAAGTATTTTTGGAGTACTAAAATTAAGTATTCTATCACAGTATAATTGACATGTGAATTATTTATTCATGTTTGGATAGTAAATTTCAATTATTTAATGATCGATGTACTAGAAATTTTTCTCACCCTATGAAGTGCTATTAAATAATATAAGACCAATATGTCTTGTATATCTTAATTCATTTTGTCATTTTAATAGCACATGCATACACATAAATTGGTGATCAGCAGGAGGAGAGGAAGGTGGATTAGATCGATCCCACTAATGATACTAAATTACATTCTTATGCGATCTCTCTTTTCCAAGAATAAAGTTTTTTATTCAAATTCTAGATCATGATCATCGATTTTTATGGCGATGAAGTCACTATCAAATTGTTTAATGTCTAAAAATATATTCAAAGTTCATTGAACAATGTAGCAATACAAACCACTATTGTATGAATTGACACCTAAATTTTGATGAATAACATTACTTTATTCTAATTATGTTCAAGTCCATCGTACCAAAAGCATTATGCAAGATTTTTCAGTTCTTCTGCATGAATATTTTTTTGGACATGTCAAAGTGGCACCTCGACAATAGATGATGAAGAGGTGGGCCATGTGTTTTAACACGTGGGGACCTCTTCATAATCTAATTAAGACGCATCATGTCAACAATGTTCAATTTTTATGTTCCAAAAAAAATGTTTACATAGAATCATTTTTACTCGTTAGTGAGCCCAATGACGTGTCTGAATTGAGATTAGGTGAAATAAATATAAAATTAAGGAAGCAACAATAATGACAAAAATATAGCTGGGAAAGGAGTTGTAAACACCTATAAATGGAGGTTATATTTTAAATTACCTCATTCAATCCTTCTTTCACATACAAACACACACTCTTCTCTCTAGAAGAAATTCTTCATCTTTGCTTCCATCTCATACACAAATAATGGGTGAATTAGATCAAGTGTTGCTTCACAATGGCAATAAGTTCTCTAAAGTGCACTGTGAACCCATAAATCAGAAGGAAAATAATGATGATCAGAAAGAGGATTCTTGGTTTGAAGAAGAACTTGATGCTGATCTCAAATGGTCTTTTGCTTTGAACAGGTATTAATTGATTTTATCACCATCATCTGCTGTGTATCTGATCACTCTTTATGCATGTGCATGTACTGTATCACTCCACAATCAAATAAAATTTCTTTAATTGTCTTTTTAAAATATTGGGAATAACACAAGATGAATAAGCGTGTTGGCCCAGCTTAAAAGCGTGTTGTAATAAGCACCTAACTATGTAAGTAAATCATCTCCTCTCTCTTTCTCAGTGTTCTGCACAGAGGAACCAGTGAGTACCAGGATATAGCACTTCTGGACACAAAACGATTTGGCAAGGTAAATACAGAGAAATTAAGCTCAAAACTTGATAAGATATTTGTAAGAAGATATTCTTATTAATTCTATTTAAAAATGTATATTAATATTGTTTTTGGTTAAGTTAATGTTGTCATTAATTGCATGTGTTCATGCAGGTGTTGGTGATTGATGGGAAGATGCAAAGTGCAGAAGTTGATGAATTTATTTATCATGAATATTTGATTCATCCTGCTCTCTTATGTCACCCTAAGTAAGTAGTGTGTCATTACTTAATTTCCAATGGTTTGATCCCGTAGAATTTGACCGATGATGATGATGATAAAAAAAAAAAAAAAAAAAAACACAGATTATTTTTTGAAATTTCAATTTTAGATAATTTTTATGATCCAATCCTATCTTGATCATGCCAAATTACCATGTTTGACTAACAAAAACTCAATTCCTTGAGTCAGCTTATCGGGGTTTCTTCTTGCAAACAAAGATTTCCGCCAACGTTTTTCACTTTTAAAAAAAATGGACCAACGAAATGCTGACACGTCACTCTTTATAAACAATCATTTATAAACCAAACAATATCATATATTTTATGATTGAGCATGGCCTAATTTGGTAGTCTGTGTATGTTGGTGAACATGCAGCCCCAAAACTGTGTTTATAATGGGTGGAGGTGAGGGCTCTGCAGCAAGGGAAGCACTCAGGCACAAATCCATTGACAAAGTGGTTATGTGTGATATTGATCAGGTACTAAATATCTGCTATTTTGGAAATTCCAATTTTTTCTTTCTGAATTGAAGTTTATAGGTGGGGATGGGTTCGCGAGAATATGTTTACAGTACCTTTAACACATCGTAATCGACATGTTTGGATAGACTAAATTTTTCTATTTCTTGATGCAGGAAGTAGTTGATTTTTGCAGAAAACATCTTACAGCAAATCATGAGGCATTTCGCAATATCAAACTTAATTTAGTGATCAACGACGCCAAGTAAGGATATTTTTGAGTTAAATATTCGACGCAATAATCGCATGTTTGGTAATGTGGATTAGACAGTAATGTTAACGCTATTGATAATCGAGCATTAATTTTTGGTGAAGAGCTGAATTGGAGCAGAGGGATGAAAAGTTTGATATAATAGTGGGAGATTTAGCAGATCCAGTTGAAGGAGGGCCATGCTATCAACTATACACAAAGTGTTTCTATGAAAATATTCTAAAGCCCAAACTTACTGACAATGGCATCTTTGTTACTCAGGTAAATAACTCTTTCTGTTTGAGACCCATTATTTTAAATTATAATGTTGTTTGTAATAGTAAATCTTTGGAAAATATGTGGTTAAAAAGTAGAGTATCTAATTGAATTTATGTGACGATTATTTTACCGGTATAATGTGTGGGTGAAAATGAGTTTTGAGAAAAAATGATATTTCATATAATGATGGGTACCGAACATCGGTGAAGGCATGTTTGGGATACTCGACTAGACAATATGTACAGAATAAGTTTATTTGCACAATTGATATGTACAATACAAGAATTTCAAAAGAAACAATTTCCGATTTTGTAGGCTGGACCAGCAGGGGTGTTTACTCATAAGGAGGTCTTCTCATCAATATACAACACAATTAAACAAGTTTTCAAATGTAAGTATTTCTCTAAAAAATTCATCTTAAATCAAGAAATAGAGAACTCCCTTTAATTATGTCAAATTATTTTCTTGATGCTGATTATAAATTTATATTTACAATAATGCAGATGTTCTTGCGTACACAGCTCATGTGCCATCATTTGCTGATTTATGGGGATGGGTTATTGTAAGTACATTTACAAATCTAAATGCATTTTTTAGATTTAAATGAGCAAATGAAGGAATTAACATGTTTTCGGCTACTTCAGGCTTCTGATCAACCGCTGTGCATCGAAGCTGCAAAATTGGACAAGAAAATTTCAGAAAGAATTGATGGAGAATTGCTGTACTTGAGTGGAGCATCGTTCGTCTCCTCCACCATTCTAAACAAGACCGTTACCAAAACGTAAGACATCAAATTATTCCTTGTGATGGAGCCGGTTTAAGTTTACTCGTTTAATCTTGTGTAATGAACTCTAAACATTTTTTTTTCCTTCTTCAGGTTGAAGAATGAGACCCATATCTACACTGAGGACAATGCAAGGTTCATTCATGGCCAAGGTGTTGCATACAGGATTTAAGGTTTTCTTGGTGGGGTGTTTGGGGGGAGGGGGGGGGGGGGGGTTGGGGCTTATTTCTATACTAAGGGAGAGAAGAAGAACAACAAAACCTTAACAATTGTTAGAATCTATTGGCTTTTAGACACTTCATGTGCTAGTCTTCTTCTGTTTGTCGTAGGATTAGCTCTATTTTACTATTTCATGTAATGCTGAAAAATTATGAAGCATTTCTCCATCAAGCTTTCTATTATACATTTTGGATCCCTTTTCTCTTTGTTTAATTTTAAGCCTAAGATCTTGGGAATATATTTTGTCTAAGAAAAGAATGGAGCAATCGATTAACATTGAAAAATGTAAAACCAATTAAAATTATTCTCGTACTTCTAGCTTCGTACCTCTAATTTTAATGTTCCAATTTGTTGATATATAGTTGATTTCTCATAGTGTTGAAAGTGTCAAAGAACACAACTTGAGAATAATCTTGTGATTGATAAATTCATCATAAGTTACAATCCATATATACAAAAAACTATATACTAAGTTTGGTTAATTACCTTACTTTATTCCTAAGAATAATCAACCAGCCATATAATCTAGACTAAACTAGGAAAATCAATATTGTAATACCCTTGATTACATAAAAAGAAAATGCCATAAAAAATAGAATTTCCCACATTTTCCATCCAATTGGCTTGGCTTGGGCGGTTTCCTTGGGGGGCGTACCGCCCTGTGAGTAAGGGGTCGGGCAAAAGCTGGGCTGTTACCCAGCACACTTTTCTGCCCATCCATTTTTCTTCTTGATTTCAACAATCCCTCTCAAGTCGGTCCATGGATGTCATGCATGGCTAACACGTTCAAGGAATCTTCGAATGCTCTGCTTGCAACGAATTTAGTGATCACATCTACCAATTGATCTTCAAACTTCACAAAAGGAAATACTATGATGTCAGTTTCTGACTTTTCCTTGATGAGGTGTCCATCAACTTCTACGTGCTTTATTCGGATTATGTTGAACTAGATTAGAGGTAATCTCAATAGACAAAGAATTGCCACAGTACAACTTCATTGCATCTTGAGAATCAACATCCAAATCTAATAAAAAAATCTCTTAACCATAGTAGCTTACAAACTCCAAGAGCCATGCTCCTATATCCAGTTTCTGCACTAGACCTTGGTATAACTGGGTTATTATTATTATTATTATTATTATTATTATTATTATTATTATTATTATTATTATTTTGCTCTTCCAAGTCACAAGGTTTCCCCTACAAAAGTAAAGTAACCTGAGGTAGATCTTCTATCATCAGCCGAATCTACCCAATAAATATCAGTATAGCTTTCTACCTTTGGATGGTTTTTTTTGTGAATAACAATTCTTTACTTGAGGAAAATTTCAAATACCTCAATAATCGATCCACGTCATCCATATGGGATTTACGAGGATCATGCATAAATGAACTCACTACACTTATTGCATATGCAATATCTTGTCTAGTATGGGACAAATAAATTAGCCTATGTTCGGCAACAGATCTTTAAACAAAAATTTAAACTGCACAATTTTTAAACCACTTTTTAACCACACACATTTTCTCTCTCCAATTTTTAACCACACATTTTACCTAGAAAGCCCAAATACTCAATTAAACTCATTATAATAGCAGCTGAACTAAATACTAATTTTTCCACAAGCCTCTTGTATCTTCCTTTATCAGTAGGACTTGCATACAAGCAAATGAACAACTTATGATTCTACTTAATAGGAAGTACATCCAAGCTTTTCTGCTTTAGTTAGAAAATCAAGAACTTACTTCACCTGAGATAAGAAAATATCATTTTTTGATTGAGCTACCTCAATTCCAAGAAAGTATTTAAAATCACCAAGCTGCTTCATCTCAAATTCTAAGGCCAAATGTCGTTGTAGGCTTTTAATTTCAATTTGATCTTCACCTACTACCACCATATCATCAACATCGATATTCAATTCAGTAACTTTACCTTTTATGTTTTAAGAACAAAGTGTGATTGAAGTTGCTTTGATTAAAGCCAAAACTCTTTATAGACCTAGTGAATATACCAAACCAAGCACTTGGAGATTGTTTTAACCATACAAGGCCTTCTTGAATTTGCATACCTTTGTAGTGTTTGAGTACTTTTCTACACCTGGAAGAGGATCCATATATACTTGTTCAACGAGATCTCCATTCAAGAACACATTCTTTACATCTAATTGAAGAAGTGATCAATCCCGATTGACAGCCAAGGATAAGAGTACTCTTAATGTATTGAGTTTGACAACTGGTACAAATGTGTCTTGATAATCACTCCTTTAAAACCGTGTAGTGTATATCCTTTTACAATTAATCAAACTTTATACCTCTCAGTGGTTCCATCCACCTTATGATTTATTGTAAACACCCATCTACACCCCACAATCTTCTTCCCACTTGGTAAAGACACCATCTCCCAAGCATCATCTTTCTCAAGTCCAGCCATTTCTTCCACCATAACTTGACTCTATCTAGCATCTGCTAAAGCTTCCTAGAATTTACTAAGAATAGAAACAAATGATAACTGTAGTACATAAAATGTATATGACTTAGACAGTCTATGCGAAGTCACATAACCACTAATAAGAAATTGAAGGTGACTCTAATACCATGTCAAAGAACGCGATTTGAGAATAGTTTTTTGATTGATTCATTCATCATAAGTTACAATCCATAAATACAAAAAACTATCGACTAAGTTTGGTTAATTACCTTGTCTTACGCCTAAGAACAATCACTTAACCATATAATCTAGATTAAACTAGAAAAATCAATATTAAAATACAATGGATTACAATAAAAAAATCCAAAATTTTCATGTTTTCCACCCGGTTGGTCTAGGTGACCATGCCGCATTGTACTGCCCGTGAGTAAGGACCGAGTGATCAAGTTGGGCGGACATGCGATCACCCAGCACGCTTTTTTGGCCGTTCCTAGTTTTACCCTTGATTTTAACATAAAGATTACGGAGAGTTCCTCCTTTAAGTCTTCAATAGGTACAACATGAAGAAAGAAAAATTAATTTGAAATTACACATAAAACTATTTAAAATGGAAATAAAAATTCAGAATTCTCACATTAATGTTGAACTTCTCTTGACTCGATCAAAGCCTATGTTTGACTCATGTTTATAAACTACATTTTAAAGAATCTGCAAATAGTACTCGTTTATCCAGCACTCAATTTTAATACACCAATTGCAGCCCCAACAATGGCCCCAAGTACAACACCAAACACAGAGAATCACAGCAACCTCTGCCACCTCCAGCACCACCATGCAGGAAGCCAAAGACAACACTACTCATTGACTGAGGGAAAAGCCCCGCTTTATAGTTTGATGAGTTCACGAATGGTGCCTCTGATCTTCATTGGAAATGGCTTGCAAAGTGCCGCATGATTTGGTGGTTGTAGCCTCTTCTGGCCGGCAGAGGACAATGTCGACATTGCCATTATAACTTAGGCCGTTTGTTCATTATTTTTGCTTCCCTTCTATTCTACTACATGCAATTCTAAGAGATGGTTGAAAAATCAGAGATCCTCTTTATCGTGGTTTGGGAGATAGAGCTAGCCTTGAGATTGATCTAGTTAAATATGTTATGGAATTACCACTTCCTTACCTACTTTAAACAAATAAGTTTATCAACTCTTAACCATTCAAGCTTATAAGTGATATATAGCTCAACATATTAAATTAGTAATATATCCAAGAAGGGTAAATAATTCCAGTCTTGTGATCACCCTTAAATTGTTGCATGTATTAGAAATTTGATGAGAACTCTTACATTTCAACAAACAGGCAATCGATAATTTGTCAAGAGAATATAAAGGAGAATAAGATACTCTTATTCACTTCATTCATATTTTGAGAATATTAACACCAATGATATATAATAAGAAACTCGAGTCTCATTAATGCTCTTGCTTCTATTCCTACTCGTCCCGACATCTCCTCCATCATCAATCTCTTTTTCCCATATTTTGAGATTCCGAAACTCATCCATGGGAAAGTTGTTGCGAGCGTGTGTTAAATAGAACTCTTCGACCAATTCTGATGCCATAAAAGTCAACATTTCATGCCTTGACAATAATGATTTCCCATGTGACACATCATCTCCAAGCTTGTATACAGGGTCAACTTTCGTATTCTTTAACCACCTTCGAAGTATATACTTATCTCGTAAAAGCATCACTTGTTATTTCTTCATAAAAGAAAGAATATGAAAACTTGGATATCCATCAAAATCAAACATTTGACAACTATACGAGATGGGATCAGACTCAGTGAAATAAGTCAATTACCGTTGTCAAGTGTTTGTATGCCCAGGATCGCATCATGAACCATGTAAACTTTTAGCATTTGAGCTTCATTTCCTAGGGCAAATGTAGAAATTACTCTAGTCTAATTCTATTTGAAAAAGCAAAAATATTGTCTTCATGTATATACTTGCCATCTGATATTACATCATTGAAGACATAGTTAACCGTGGCTGCTCACTAAGATTAGTGTGGTTAGTTATTAACTCTTGAAGTCTCTAATGCTTCAAAGTCCCGTTAAATCTTGTGATGGAATCCATCAAAAGAGTTCTTCCTTTCGACGTATCTCTTAAAGAATGTGTGATTGCTCTCTGATCTCTAGCTGTTGGACATCCTTGCAGTGAAGACGTGTCTAGCGTATGCTGGCACCCAACGACTCTGTATTTCATACATAGTTTGATGCCATTCATTATCCCCTAACTCAATTGTTTCCATTTCCACGGTCCAATGATGCACAAATTCCTTAGCCAACTCTGATTTTTAATGTTATTTACCAACTTTTGGTACTGCTCCCTGTATAGTATGACACTTATCTTCTCAGAAAACTTGTTCAAAACATGCCACAACAATACTAGTGCAATGTATTAGGAAATACTTCTCTAACAGCTCTATAAATTACACCATCATGATTAGTGATAATCACCTTGGGACAGCTTTACGAGACATAGCTTTAAGGAAATTCAAAACCTAACATCCTTCTTACACAATGGATCGATGATGGACTACCCGCATCTATCTCCACAAGTCGCACCCGCTGACATATGGGAATATTCGCCTCAAAAAACTATTGGACAAGTGTCATTTTTTGTGGCTGACACATTTCGATGTAATCGTAACAAATGAACCTTGCTAGGTGTAGTAAGTGGGTGATTATGCTCCTCCACAAAATGACTGATGGCCACAAATCTCTAGTTTGTTGTTTCCCCACTGATAATCTAGCAAGGCACCCACATTGTGTATGTCCACGATTTCGTTCCCCTGTACATTGCACGGAATTTTCAATCCTTATCTGGTAGTAATCATTTGTATTTCCTTTCCTTGAGCACACAAACATCTTCCATACAATCTCATTGGTTTCCTTTTTCTTTCTGTTGTTGTCAATCCATGTACTAAACCCCACTTCTTGCACATGTTGACTGTAAAAATTGTATGCATCGTCGGGTGTTTCAAACTGTTGACCAATTTTAGAAATTGAGCTGATAGTAACTTAGGGAATAAACACATTGTCATCACCTTCCATTCCTAATAAAATTTAACGGAATAACTTATATCAATGTATGTAAAATACCACCTAATATTTTGATGTTTAGATTATTGCTTGTGTCTAAAAAATTCAAATTCATTTATCGAAAATACTGAAAAAAATCCATTTATCCTATGTCCTCAAACATATTTAGTTTTCAAATAGGTACCGTAAAATTTCCATCTAACACTTTATTTTTAGATTTGAGTCTCTATCCAAAACAATTATACTAATTAAGACTAGTCAAAATTGCAACTATTGTAAAAATAAAATTCATACATACCACTAAAAAAATTAATTCATACATTCTACCAAAAATTCTCTGCAAACATATTCATTTTTCAACTAGGTACCCTAAAATTACCATCTAACAATATAATTTTTGAATCTGAGTCTCTATCTAAAAAAGCTATGTTACCAAAATTATAATTATTGTAAAAATAATTGGTACATACCTTAAAAAATGGACGTCAAATGAATTCACCGACAAGGAAAGGAAGAGAGAAATCAACGTAAAGAAGGGTTGGAGCACTTCAAAGTGAATCACCTACGAGACTTTATGTTGAACAAAAAGTTTGTTGGATGGGTGGGTGGGTCAAAAGCAAAATATATGTGTCGGGAGGGGGCGTTTGAGTGTTAAGTTGGTTAAAAGTGTCTGGCATTTTGGGGGTGGGTAGGTGTTAAAACAAATATCAAAGTTGTGTCAAGAAGTTTGTCAAATAGTAATAATAATAATAATAATAATAATAATAATAATAATAATAATATAAAAAAATTCATGTTGGCACAATAACTTGTGTCTTTCACGGGTACCATATCAAAACTAATATCTTCTATTCATGATGAGAAATCTGTTTTGTAACTACAAACATCAGTTATAGCCAAGTGAATATCTTTCAACTCCGTGAGTCTTGAAAAGTACAATTCCAAAACCGCAGGGTCATGATTTCGAGGCATAAGCACATCATATTTAGGAATGGATCTAGGAATTAGTGAGCTAGAGCAGTTGTTGACCGTGACCATCGATGGTCAATGGCTGCAATAGCGAAATCTTCATTGATTTGTAATTTCTTAAGATTGTCGTGATTTGATGTTTTCTTGCATTCACTTGACTATTTTAAGTGTGCGAATGCTTCCTTCATTAGGGTTAGGTTTTTGATGTAATTAGAAACCCTGTGAACAAAATACCTCGTTTATGAAGTCTCAACTAGAGTCAAAGTATATTAATTGAGTTAGTTATATATTTGGACTTAAGAAGATCAAAGAAGTGTACAAGAAAACTTTAGATGTAATTAGAATTCAAAGAAGAATAAAAAACCCTGCAAACATTATGATTAAGATTTTTAGTCAGAAATTTAGACCCAGTTTTCTGATAGAAAACATTCTAGTTTGGAAATTTCCTAGTGCTAGAGGAATTATAGATTTTGAGTTAGTTTTCGAACGCGCTTTGAATCACCTCAATTGGACATCGAGAGAGAAATTTATGACCAAAAATACTGAATACTGCTCGAATTTTGCTTGAGCGATTTGAGCAGTTTTTGGGTGCTCGAGCTCTACTCGATATGCACTCGAGTGATTGACGACTGATTTACGCCCTAATGTGCATGTTTTAATAGTTTTGTTCAGCCCAAACTAACTTAAACACCTTCTACTAGATACTAAGCCTATGCACGAAATTCAGATGGTTGTTACAGTGTGCCTCTCTAGAAAACACTTACACGTTATTCTCTGAATATCCAAGAACACTTTCTACTAAAGATTTCTTGAGATCCAAACAACCATAAATTTGGAAAACATCGATGTTCCCAATCTAAAATACACACTTCCTTAACACAACAAGGAAGACACTTTTTCAATTGGAACTATAGAGACCGCTGAAGATTGAGGAAGGTTGGACTACAAACCATATTCTATGGTATCCACTTAGAAGAGACAATTGGACAAGATCGAGAAGTTGTAAGAGTGAATAACATTATCTTAGGGTTTTTAAGAGTAGTGGAAGAAGTCTAATGGAGTTGCTAGAAAGTTTCTAACTGTAAATTATATTGTCTATATTGGAGGTAACAGGCTTAGTCCTAGAGATTTACTCACGTTGGGTTTCTCCGTCATTATATTTGGTATTCTTTATTTGTTATTAATTTAAAACTGTGTTAATTCGACTTAGGAAAAATTGATTTATTTGATTAATCATCTAAAAATAATTAATAAAGCGATGTATCCTTTTTAATTGTGTTAATTCTGCATTAAGGTCGAACTTTCAGGGTAATCCTGAACTTACAATTAGGTTTTAGTTAATTCTCCAAACAAGTGTTACTCCAAATAGTTACACAAGAGAGGTGAAATTCCTTTATTGGCATATTCTAAATCTAGTAATTTATATGATATAAAATAAGCCACTTGCTTAAAAAAATATATTGAAGTTTGGTGAGTGTTTAGTAATTTTTCCAGTGGTTCTTCTACTAGATCTCGTTGTTTTTCAGAGTTTGTTTATAGATTTGGGTTCTTTCATTTTAGTTGATTTTCGTAGATTTTGATTTCTGCAGTTTACTTCAGCCTTCGACCGAGTTTTTGGAGACATGTCTGTTGTTCATTCAATCTGTGAAAGAAATACTTTCGCATCGCTGTGGACTTCTAAGTTCCGCTAAGTTTGTTTTGCCTTTGTCTTTCTGGCATTTATTTCTTTGAGGAAGACAATGTATCAGAGTTTATTTATTTTAATTAAAAAAACTTGTTCAACAGGGATTTCAAATTTCGCTAGAGATTATTCAATTTTTTAGATTCATGTACTAAATTTCAATATTCATTTTGTCCCAATATGTGGTTATCTTGCGCATGATGATTTACCGAATTATGGCAGATCTTATGTGGATGTAAAAAAAGGCATTGAAGATTGGGATTCTATTCAAAGATGTCAAGAAATGTTAGAAGACTAATTCAAAAGTTCCCCAAAAAAAACATCTATACAAATTTCTACACAAAAGACTCCTACATACGTGACTTCATTATTTTAAGTTTTATCTTTCTTTATTTTTGTTATAAGCTTTCACTGTGATACAATTTCAGTCTATTTTGACATTTTCTGTCATTATGTTCTCTATTCATCAAGTTTTGAGCATTAATATGATAATCACATTTTGAAGTGAATGCCAAATGGAAATACATAAAGTCTGATAAACTAGGCAGTTCCAATATTTCTTCTTATATTAGGCTGCATTTGATATGCAATATTTTTCATGAAAAATATGATTTTCCACGTGATTTTCAAACTTTGCACTATTTGGTTGCCTAAGTTTTCCATGGAATTCATTTTTCCACTTGCCTCGAAATCCAGTATTTTCTTTGTTTTGGATGAATTCGTTTTTAAAAGGGGGATGAGGTTTTATTTTTCATGAAAAATTTTATACCATTTTCGTTACATTTGGTCAATTTTGTTGTTGTTAATGAATTTATTTTTTTTCTAAAAATTAACATTATTATGATCAAGTAAAAATGTGTTAAAATTTAAAAAAAATATTTTTTTATTAAAATAGATAAATTTTACTTTATTTTCCATGGAAAATAATGTCAATCAAATAACACAAGTTGAAAAATTCCCAACTTTTCCCCCCTAGAAAATTAAACCAATAAAACACATTAAACTTCCAATTCTCAGGAGTCCAATTTCCTAGAATTTAATTTCCTGAAATTCATTTTCTTTCTACCCAAATTCCACAATCGCTATCAAACGCAGACTAGTGATTTGGAATGCTAATTTAGTTCCAATTTTTTTTTGATGGACTATTATCAATAAGGCGCGCACACACATATAAATATATATATTTGAATAGAATATACCTGAATTTCACATTTAGAAATGTGTTGAAAAGTTGGTGGGTAAAAAATTCACACCATATGGATACAAACACGGGCACAATATTTTTAGCAGTATGGATAAACTACGAAAAAATCTTGTATATATATTTTTTCTTGTTATGTTAAATCTTGAGATCCAAACAACCACATATTTGAAAAATATCAAGGTTCCTAATCTAAAATACACGCTTTCTTAACACAACAAGGAAGACACTTTCTCAATTGAAACTTTAGAGACTGCTAAAAATTGAGTAAGGTTGGACAACAAACGCATAAATTACAAACAAGAATTACATTTTCTATGGTATCCACTTAGAAAAGACAATTGGACAAGATCGAGAAGTGAAAGAGTGAACAACATTATCTTGGGTACTGCAAGAGTAGTGCAAGAAGTCAAATGGAGCTACTAGAAAATATCTATTTGTAAAATATATTGTCTATAACAATAAAGTTACTTGTACAATAGTGGTTGACAAGGCAATTGACAATTTAGATATCTTGCGAGATTATGGAGTTAAAACATCGTGATATCAACAAAATAAAATTTTAATTTTTTCACTTTCCAATTCAGAGTCGTCTTTCCTCAAACAAATCAGGAAGTTCCCCCTTTCCTTCCTCCAAAAAGGCAAGACCCAACCCAATCTATTTCTCTGAAAATACTTCTCTGACCCAATCCTCTGCAATAACTTCACCGTCGCCGACCTGACTCACGATGGAGCTAGTCAGATCTGGACCTCCGAAAAAGACGAGAACAACATTTCGTTGGGCTGGCGTGGAAAATTTACCAATCTGTCCGTGTGCATTGTCAACGGGCATTATTTTGTTGTTCCCCTGAACAAATTTCTACGACCCACCATCTTTCCACCACACCGGAATCCTACAATGTCTTCAATTAGTACTTACC
This sequence comes from Ligustrum vulgare, assembly GCA_963555705.1. Taxonomy (NCBI): domain Eukaryota; kingdom Viridiplantae; phylum Streptophyta; class Magnoliopsida; order Lamiales; family Oleaceae; genus Ligustrum; species Ligustrum vulgare. The sequence continues at coordinate 41,529,358 of OY743183.1, forward strand.
TCACTATTTCTATCAAGCTAAGAATGTGTATGCTCAGTTTACTGGGGTGACTTTTCTGAAAATATGTTTGTGGGAAAATTTTTGGCGGCTTCATATTTGTTGGCAAGAACAAATGAAAAGCATAATATTCTTCATATTTATTCACGTTTACGACTTTTAAAAAAACTGATCAATTGTTGAATGCATTTTCTAATCTTCACGAAAGGCGCCTAAGAGCCGATTTGATATGTAGTTTAAGCATATACTCCTTTATTTTTGAGGTTCATTCCATTTTTCGTTGAATCATGTCTGTGAATTGGTATGTATTGCAGAAATTTTACTCAGTTCCATGAGGTTTCCTTGAATAGATTTCGACCACCAACTGAGCGGAAACCAGCAATGTCTTCCGTGGGTAAGTTTTTCATCTATTTACACACTGAATATGTAACGCCCCGAATTCCGTAAAACCCGGGTCCCCACTTCATCTCTTTAAAACTAACCCTTTAACGAAAAATATTGCGGAAAAAAATGAATTTTAAGACATCACATTCATTTGGAAGATTAGCAGCGGTATCTCAAAAATTATAAATAAATCCACTTGAAAAACATTCCATAAAATTTCAATATCTCAACAAGTAGATTTAACAAGTTTCGATAAGCTTAACTTTCAAAAAGAAATAACTTAACAAAGTTCAATAAACTAGACTTTCAAAATAACTTAAAATAAATATTGCCAAATTGCCCATCATTCGCCTCCCCCTCCGAACTCTGCAAACATTGTTAAAATAACGGAGTGAACATTTCAAAAGAAATACTCAGTAGACTCATCACCAATAATTAATTTACAAGATAATTGAACAAGTAATTATGCAAATATTATAGTGACATTCTCTTCTTAGTCATAAGCATCATGAAATGAGTGCAATATGAACATACTCTTGTCTTCTCTTATGCAAATAAAGCATATAAGTTATGACATGCATAAAATAAATTTCTCTTCTTATCTCATACGAGATTCTCTTTTCTTGTCTCATGCAATTAAGCATATAAATCACATAAATCCACATAACACATGCAATTATAATATAAATAAATTAGTGGGGGCGAGTCTACCTCAATTTATCTCAAATCACGTAAAAAGATGGAGCGGGAAGTAGCCTCAATCTCTTAATCGTCCGTGCGTTTCGTTTAGCCAAAATATGAAATAAAGCTTTGAATTAGTAATTCGAAATTTTAGGGTTTTAAAATGATAAGGTAAAATTTAGGGACTCGATGGGTATTTATTAAAACTGAAAATAAGAGTTTAGGGATTGAAATAAATATTTTGAAAATAGTGAGGCTGATTAGAACCATTTCAAACCTGCAGGGGCTGAATTATAAATAATCGAAACTTTGGGACTGATTTGGTGAAGTGCTGAAACTTTTGGAAATAAAATTAATATTTAAAATAATTACGACTAGAATGACTAAATTTAAAATTAGGGCTGAAATAAGAAATTCTTAAAACTGAAAGGACTGAATTAAAACATTTAAAACTTAAGGGACTAAAATAAGGGCTTTATAAAATTTGGGGTTAAAACAGGCATTTAAACAAAATCATAATATATATATATATATATATGTATGTATATATGCGTATATACACAACATATCCCTCTGATTGAAAATCAGAGAGGCAAAGAGAGAGAGAGAGAGGCTGGCGACGGGAGGCCACCGGCCGAGCAACCGGTTATGGTGCCACCGGCGCGAGACAGTGAGGAGAGGGGCGGTGTAGGTGTGAGTAAAGAAAATGACGAAGTCAGATTTTTGGGCTGTGATTGGGTGCAAAAGCCGGGTTAACCGAGGCTCAGGTGGGGCGATTTCCGGCGAATCAGCAAGCGGCAGCAGGTAATTGTTTGGGTTTTTCTTTGTTTATTCTTGGGTTTGAGTTTTGATTTGGTTTGATTGATGGAGTTGGGCAGAGGCCGTAGATGAAGTGGAGGTGACGGTCGTGTCTTTATGGAAGGGACGGTGATGGAGTGGGAAGATGGAGATGGGGGCTTTGGGTGGTAGTTTGACTGTGGAGTTGTGTGTGATGGTTCGGTGGTTTGGCAGTGGTGGTGATAGGCGGCAGATTGGTGGTCGTTTTGAAGCGGTGCTGTCCGATGGTGTTACTCTTGATGGTGTTCAAGTTGTGGTGTGCATTTGACAATGACAATGGAGTGGCGACGAAGGTGGAAAGCTTACTGATTGTGGAAGTGTGGCTCGATTCTCCGGTGATTGGGCAGGAGCCGTGAGGTGGTGGAGGCTTACCCAGAATATTGCTTGGAGTTGGCTGCGGGAGTAGTGAAAATCTGAGGTGAAATTGAACAGTAGTGTTTAGGGCACAGCTTTCTAAATGGTAGGGGGCCCAAAATTTAGGCTGCAAGAAAATTCCTAATTGAACTAAATTGAAATGGGGCTTAAAATGATTGGATCCAAAATAATAAAATATTGGACTCAAAATTATTACAATTTGGATTCTAAAAAAAAAAAAGAAGGGAAAATTACACAAAATCATATATTTAGATTTGAAATTTTTAAAATCGGATATTTATAAACAATTTTGTTAAATCAGATATTCTGTCAGCCTTACGCCCTTGCCTCCTCATTTCCTTCCTTTCTAGATCATAAGACCCCAATCTTCCCCAGCAAGCACTTCCTTGCGCAATCAGATCTGCAACGAACTCCACGGGCATACTTTACGATATTTATCCTTTCATACGTGTGTATAAAAACGGCACAGTTCATAGATTCATCGGAACCCAAAGAGTTCCACCATCATTTAATCCAAAACAATCGGTTTCAAATCCAAAGATATTTATATCTCGCCCAAATTCAATGTACAAGCAAGAGTTTACCTTCCTAAGAACACTGCCCACAAGCTCCCTCTAATGGTTTATTTCCACGACAACGAGTTTTTCACGGAATTCATTTCCTCACCGACATACCACAAGCATTTGAATTCACTCGTTATGAAAGCTAATGTTATTGCAATTTCAGTTGAATATAGATTGTCTCCTGAATACCCACTCTCAATTGCTTATGAAGATTCATGACTTGCATTGAATTGGGTTGCTTCTCACTTTAAAGGTAATCGGAACGAAGTATATATGCTGAGTTTGGAAGAGTCGATTTGGGTGGAGATAATGTCGGAGCCAGTATTACACAAAATTATTATGATAAGAAAGGAAGGAAATGATGAAAGAATGTGTGAATTAACATGCTATGTGACTTGGCTTCCTCTGTTTTTCTATGTTGTGGGGGAGGTAGAGGTAGAGGAGGAGGAGGAGGTGGTGGTGGTGGTGATATTGAGATGGTAATTAAAATTATAATTGTAACTAGTTACAAATTGAAATAAAGTTACAATTATATTTTCGACGATGGTTCGATTACGGTAATTGTGGCTGTGGCTGATTAAAAATTAACTGGTGATCAGTGGTGGATGTGGTCAGTGGTGGTAGTGGTGGTGGTGGTGATTGTTACAATTGTAATTAATTATAAATTGAAATAAAGTTACAATTGTAATTAATTACAATTACAAAATTATGAATTACACTAATGTTTTTACGATTCATTAGTTACAAATGTAATTAGTTACAAAATTGAAATAAAATTATAATTATAATTAATTGTAAACTATAATCGATTACAAAATGTAATTAAGTTGTAATTAAGGTGAATTTAACTAATTCAATTAATTTGAGTAAAAAAATATGCCATGTTTTACAAATTCATTAGTTACAATTTTAATTAATCGTAAATTGTAATTAATTACAAAATGTAATTAAGTTGGAATTATAGTTGTAATTAAGGTGAATATAACTAAAGCTCTATTTGGTAATACTGTAACAATTATAAATTGATTTATTTATATTATTTTGGTAAAATGTGTGGTTGAAAAGTGGAGATAATGTGCGTGGTTAAAAATGATTTGAAAATTTGTGTTTTTTTATAAACTGGAATGATTATTTTAAAGAATAGAGGCCAATTCAATTAATTTTGGCCAAAAAAAAAAAAAAATTCGTCATGTTTTATAAATTTGTTACTTACAATTTTAATTAATTACAAAATCAAAATAAAGTTGCAATTGTAATTAATTACAATTTGAAACTAATTCAATTAATTTTGAAAGAAAAATGAAATATCGAGTAACTTATGATATATATTAAGTTACAATTTTAGTTAATTACAAAATTGAAATAAAGTTACACTTGTAATTAATTATAAATTGTAATTCATTACAGAATGTAATCAAGTTGCAATTTTAATTGTAATTAAGTTGAACGTAACTAATTCAATCAATTGTAGCCAAAAAAATAAATAAAAACTATTATGTTTTAAGAATTTATTAGTTATAATTGTAATTAATTACAAAATTGGAAAAAAGTAACAATTTTAATTAATTACAAAATTGAATGAAAGTTACAATTGTAATTAATGGTAAACTGTAATTTATTATAGAATATAATTAACTTACAATAATTATAACTTATAATTAATTCAATTAATTTAAAAAATAAAATTTTGTTTGACTTGTAATATACATTAAGTTAAAATAGTAATTAATTAGTTACAACTGTAATTAATTATTGGTTTGACAAATTTGTTTAAAAACATATTTTAAACAACACCATTCTTCAAACCATTGTTAACCATACTCATTTTCTCTCTCCATTTTTTAACCATATATTTTACTTTGAAAACAATTTTAAAAAATATTTTTATACACAAAACTTTTAACAAATAGAACCTAAGTTATTTATTATAATTAATTGAAATTTTGAAATTAAATTATAAATGTAAATAATTATAAACTTGTAATTAATTAGAAAATGTATGTGATTAAGTTTCAACTTTGACGTTGTTCAAGCCTCTATTTGACGTAAACCCTTTTGGAAACTCCGTTCTAGGTCCTAAAAAATCTCAAATTGATGAATATGATACATGTGCCATACCCAACTCGAGGCGAAAAACTCAAAATCCATCTCTCATTCCTCTCTCTACGCCGATCATAGCTCTTCCTTCTATCATAACCATCCATGTCATAATCTTAGCGTTTTCTGACTCTTCTAATCGATCATACCTAGAAGATGATGAAGACAGGCCCTATCTCCGACTCTCAGAAGATTTGTAATAAGAGATCCTATAAGAAGAAGATGATTAGTGCAAACCTGGATTCTGGGATAAGAAGAAGAAGATCAGTGCAAACTATAAACAGCAATTCGTTTTCACAGGGTAAAATTTTCTTTTTTGAATTTTACCTGATTTTGATAATATGTTTTGTATTGTTGAAATATGTTTTAAAATGTATGATATTTAAAAATAGGTCATTCAAAGTTGTGTATTTATGTACTTAACCCAAAAAAATAATAATAAGGAATTCGATACTTAAATTATTTGAGAATTGGGCTCGATTTGGAATAGGTTAAATTTTATTTTTACAATGGCTAGACGAACACGCTTCACATTTAAAAGTAAAAATTCGGGGTTAAATTTTAGCGACACATTACTCTTTTTTTTTTTTGAAACGATTTTATATTATTTAAAAATTTTCGGTCGCAACAGAATATGACTATTTCATTTATCTTCCATCAAGCTTCCACCGAGTATTAAGTCTGGGCACAGAATCTGAAATTTGTTAACATGGTGTACAAATAGATTCGTAAATCATCAATAGCTGGTTTACACAGATTTTGAAATTTGTTAAAATGCTTTACACATAGATGCTTAAATCACTTATTGCTGGTTCACACATTCAATCGGAGTATGCTAAGTTGACACATTTATGCTCCAGGAAATCTTTTTTTTTATTTGTTTTTTTGGGTGAAATCAGACTCAAATTGTGTGTGGAAGAAAATATCTTTTGATGGCTCTAAAACTTGAGGACGTTTATCAGGAAATGAATCTCCAATTGATGATGTAAAAGTCTTAGTTACGACTTATGGTCATTTAGAAGTAGAAGAGATAACGCCAAGTAATTTGGTTGGAGTGAACGAAGAGCTTATAGATGAGGGTAATGGGATTGTACTGGAGGTTGGGGTGAGATTTTCATCATATGTTGAGGCGTTCGCATTTTACATGCAATGTGCTTACAAAGTTGGGTTCCCAGTACGGAAAAGAAATTCCAAAAAAAAAAAAAACTCAGATTGTGTTATAACAAATGTTACATTTGCTTGAAGTCGAGAGGGTAAGAGGGTTAGTTCTACAAGTTACTCTTTGAATCCTCATCCCACAACTAGGTTCCTAGTTCTTGAGCATCCTTAAGTGTTATTAATTGGTCTGAGAATTGTTATTTATTGCTTCCTCATTTAAAGGTAGAAAAACAAGAATTTGACCTTAGCAAAAATTTTCAAAAGTTGGGCAGTTAAGGTTCCAAATTTCAATAAGGGTTATTTCCACCTTGTTTAAATGAAGCCATTTCCCAGTGTTTTGCATGCTTACCTAGTGTGTTGTTGTGAATGCAAACTTCATTAATAGGTTTTGTCATTTAATCCATTCATGATCCTTAAGTTGCATCAAGGGAAGGAACTTGTTAATCTTGAGTGAATTTAGAAAGCAAATACATGAAGAAGAGAAAGCATTTGGAAAGATTATCAAACTTACATAAACCAAAATATATTCCAAGGAACCCATTCATGCAAGCAAATACAAAGATACTTATCATAATACTACGAAGTGCACAAAACATAGCATTAAAATTCTTTCCACTTACAGAAGTTCTAGAAACAAGACAATGGTCCAACACTACATAAATCATTGAAATTCCTAGACAACTATTCTTCCATTGGTAGCTTCCCCTTCCCTTTCTCGTTCGGACTTGGGTGAGTTTGAAAAAAAAAACACAGAAGGAATGCTGGAATATTTCTCTCGAATTTTTTTCACACATTTACAAGGAATACAGTGGTCATATATATACACAAACTGAGATGAATAAAAAAACAATAGATACAATACACACAGTTATAACAATCTCTCTTTCACGTCCATTTTCCTGATAATGCGGAGATGATGACAGAAAAGGAATCTAACTCCAACAGAATTACAGCTCGGCAGATGCAGGTCACATTTGAGGATTAAGGACGGATTTCAAATACTGGTAAGTGAAGTGCGACTTTATCTTCTTGTGACTTTGGTATTTACTGCTTTAGTCCTTTATCTTTATTTCCAGCAATTAAGTCCTTTGTGTTTAGGACTGATTCAGTACAACCTTCAATTCCCCCTCTCAAACTAGAAAATCTGGAACAGATTCCTAGTTTGTCTCTGAGAAAAACAAACCTCGACGGTGGGAGAGATTTTGTAAAAATGTCTGCAATCTGTTCAGCTGAGGAAATGTACTCAATCTGGAGCTCCTTATTAAGCACTTTATCACGGACAAAATGAGCGTCTAGTTCTATATGCTTGGTACGAGCATGGAACACCGGATTCGAAGCTAATGCATTTGCACCTTGATTGTCACACCAGATTCTAGGTAAATTTTCTTGTTTGATTTTCAACTCCTTTAGCAAGGACTGCACCCAAGTAATTTCAGCTGCTGTGTGGGCTAATGTCCTATACTCAGCTTCTGTGCTTGATCTAGCAACTACATGTTGCTTCTTGGAACACCAAGAGATCAAGTTCTTCCCTAGATACACACAATAACCAGCTGTTGATCTTCTATCATCCGGGCAAGAGGCCCAGTCGGCATCTCCATAGGCTGAGATATCAAGATTTTGACTCTTTTGTAAAAGAATTCCAGTATCAAGTGTACCTCTCAGATACCTGAAGATTCTTTTAAGAGAATTCCAATGAACTTCAGTAGGTCTTTGAAGGAATTGACTTAATTTGTTTACTGAAAAGGATATGTCTGGTCTAGTGTACCCAAGATAGTGAAGTGCACCTACTGCACTTCTGTAGATGGTTGGATCTTCAAGCTCTACTCCATCATCTTTAGAAATCAATTTTCCACTAACCATTGGTGTTACACTAGGATTCAACTTCTCATATCTAAACCTTTTGAGTAAGTCCAACGTGTATCCTCTTTGTGTTAAATGCAGACCTGCAGCATCTCTAAACACCTCAATTCCCAGAAATTTGCTGAGTGTTCCCAGATCTTTAAGTGCAAAATTATCATTTAGCATTTTGAGCAACTCTTCTAGTTTCTCAGTACAACTTCCAGTCACAATTATGTCATCTACATAAACTAGAAGGAAAATTGAGTAGCTCTCTTTCTCTACAAAAAACAGAGAGTTATCAGCCCATGATTGCTTCATACCCCAGCTGATTAGTGTGTCTTTGAGTTTGGTATTCCAAGCTCTAGGAGCTTGTTTTAAACCGTAGATAGCCTTCTTTAACTTGCAAACATAATCAGGCCTCTTATCATCCTCAAAACCTTCAGGCTGCTTCATAAAGACTTCTTCTTCCAACACCCCATTAAGAAATGCATTATTGACATCTACTTGTCTAATTAACCAGTCATTCTCAACAGCTAATGATAGGATAACCCTTAGTGTACATGATTTCACAACAGGACTGAATGTTTCATGATAATCCACACCTGCCTTTTGCAAAAAACCTTTGGCAACTAAACGAGCTTTGTACCTTTGTAAAGTTCCATCAGTTCCATATTTGGTTTTGAAAACCTATTTGCACCCAATAATCTTCTTAGTTGACTCTGGTGGAACTAAGTTCCATGTCTTGTTTCTCACTAGAGCATCAAACTCTTCAGTCATGGCTTGCTTCCAGTTTTTATTCCTTAAGGCTTCATCAACTGTAGTTGGTTCAGTTTCATGTGCCCGACAAATGTGAAATGCTTTTGGCTTGAAAATGCCAGCTCTGCCTCTTGTAATCATGGGATGAATTCTGTCATCCCTTATTCCGATATCAGCAGAAATCTCCTCTAAACCAAAATCCTGCTCAACTTCTTGCCTTACTGGTGAAGAATTAATACTATCAAAATGTTCTGTAATTTGATTCTGATCCCCCTCTTCTTCTGTAATCTCATGTTGTGTTTCAACAAGGAAAGGTCTAAGTACAGGCTCAGCTTCATGATGAACTATATCATCTGAGGGTATAGTAGGAGTAGGAGATTCAGTGACCGAATTATATGGTAGAGGAAAAAGAAGTAGACCAGTTGATGAAGATTGTGTTGATTTGTTGAGGAAACCAGTTTTGAATGGAAAAAATGACTCATCAAATACAACGTGCCTTGAGATATAGATTCTTCCAGTTGAGCTCAAACATTTGTACCCTTTATGTTGGCTACTAGGACCTAGATAGACACACCTTTGTGAATGAAAACTTAATTTGTGTTTTTGATAAGGTCTTAAGCATGGGTAGCAGGCGCAGCCAAAGGTTTTAATGCTTGTGTAGTTGGGTTGTGTTTGGTATAGAAGTTCCGTCGGTGTTTTATGGTTAAGAATAGGTGTAGGCAGGTGGTTGATGAGTGACACAGCAGTGGTGAAAGCTTCCCACCAGTAATGTAAAGGCATATAGGCTTGTGCTAATAGTGTGAGTCCAGTTTCAGTCAAGTGTCTGTGCTTCCTCTCAGCTCTTCCGTTTTGGACTGATGTATAGGGACAAGTATACCTTAGTTCTATCCCTGATTCTTGTGCTATTCTTCCAAATGTTCTATACTCACCCCCCCAGTCTGATTGTAGAACTTTTATCTTTCTCTCAAGTTTATTTTCAACAAGTTTCTTAAAGTGAATAAACTGGACAAGAGCTTCAGACTTATGTTTCATGGGATAGATCCAGCAGTGCCTACTATAATCATCAACGAACAATACATAATATTTAATGCCAGAAGTTGATGTGATGGGGGCAGGTCCCCACACATCTGTAAAGATTAAATCCAAAGGATTTTTTGATTGTGAAGTAGATGATTTGAAAGGAAGAGCATGTGATTTACCGAATTGACATGCTTCACAAAAGAAACTTTTATTATCAGTAAATGCTTCATTACAAGACTTGAGAATGTGACTCAAAATTACCACAGAAGGATGACCTAACCTTCTGTGCCATAACTCTAGGACAGGCACAGATGACGACTGTTTTACAATGTCTTCTTCATTGATGCTGATAGAGAGGGCTGAGTTGTTTAAGGCCTGATCTGAGTTGTAAGCTGTGTTTTGTTGAGTTTTTGGAGGAAGGAGTTGATATAGTCCACCATTAAGCTTCCCCTGCAGTAGCATCTTCCTCGTTTGTAAGTCCTTCACAACACAAGTGTTAGAATAAAACTCCATAAACACAGAATTATCTGAGGTGAGCTTAGACACACTAATCAGATTCTTTTTAATCTTTGGCACGTGTAAGAGGTTTTTAAGATGCAAGGATTTTCCATCTTTTAGTGAAAAAGTCTTAACACCAGTATTAGCAATAGGAAGAGCAGATCCATTTCCAACCAAAATAGATTGATTACCTGCATACGGTTTAGCTGAACTGAGATTACCTTTATTTCCAGTCACATGAGTACTAGCGCCTGAATCCGCAAACCAGGCATTGTCTTCCAGAGTATTTGGAGTAGCAACATAAGCAACTGCATTCTGAGAGTTTTCTCTTTGATTGTTGTGGTTTGGGGATCTTGCTCCAGTGTATTTCTCATCAAAACGCTTAAAACACCACCCTGCTTGGTGGTTATTCAGTCCACAAATTTGGCAAGGTGCCCTGAAGTCAGTACCTCTGCCTAGCCTTCCTCTTCCTCTCGATCTTCCCCTATGAAAAGTGTTTCTGCCAGTTCCTCTGTTTCCTCTTCCACCTATAGAGAAAATTCTATTCTGTCCTCCATAGCTCAAGTTGATAGAATTTAAACCAGTCCTTACTTGATTCAAATGCTCTAACCTACTTTCGAAGGTTAAGAGCACTGAGGTAAGCTCATGCCAACTGATTGAGTCTCTTCCATTGATTTGTACAACTATGGGAGTGTATTCATCATCAAGACCCGCAAGTACCTGCGTGACTATATCATTGTGTTCAAGTTTCTTCCCAGCTATCTCCAAGTTATCTGCTAGTTGTTTGATAGTTGTTAGATACTGATCCATAGACAGTCCTTCTTTCCTTGTCCGTTGAAGTTCAGCAGTCAAGAATGTCACCCTTGATTTGTTGAGTATCCCGAAGTTTTCACCAACAGCAGTCCAGAGACTACTCGAAGTACTGCAGCCCATGACTCTCATTACTATTTCAGGGGTCATGGATGAGTAGAGTCATCCCATTAGAAGTTGATCGACGGACACCCACTTTGCATGTTCTGGGTTAGGGTTAAACCAAATGGACTGAATTGAGTGTTGGTGGATGAATTTTGGATTTGTGAGCTAGCTTCAGTGCTATCAGTATTTCCTGCCATTTTCAAGCTGGCTCTGATACCAAGTTTGAAAAAAAAAACACAGAAGGAATGCTGGAATATTTCTCTCGAATTTTTTTCACATATTTACAAGGAATACAGTGGTCATATATATACACAAACTGAGATGAATAAAAAAACAATAGATACAATATACACAGTCATAACAATCTCTCTTTCACGTCCATTTTCCTGATAATGCGGAGATGATGACAGAAAAGGAATCTAACTCCAACAGAATTACAGCTCGGCAGATGCAGGTCACATTTGAGGATTAAGAACGGATTTCAAATACTGGTAAGTGAAGTGCGACTTTATCTTCTTGTGACTTTGGTATTTACGGCTTTAGTCCTTTATCTTTATTTCCAGCAATTAAGTCCTTTGTGTTTAGGACTGATTCAGTACAACCTTCAATTGGGTGCGGATTCTTATCACGTCTATCTCCACATCGTCTTCGTGTGCTATCCGTGCACACATTTTGAGTAGCCGACAGAGATCGTCAACCTCCTGTTCTACACATTTGTTCACTTCATGCACATTTTTCAAGGACGAATCCAACCATTTGAAAAAAAGACAGTTCGGTTGGTTGTAGGAATAGAATAGCCTTCCAAGATTTTTCGTCATCCTCTCAGCCTCGAACAATCGCACGATCCCCTGTCCGCACCATGGATAAAACCTCTTCGTCGGGTAATCATTTAACCAGTGTCCCGCTTGCCTACAACTATGACATATCCCATAATTCTTGCCTCTCATTTCGAGTTCCTGAAGAGTTGAATGAAGCATGATCAATTTAAGCAATCTAATAGATTCAAAAGAGTTCACAAGGAAATACAGTAGCTACAAGTAATAGCTACAGGAAGATTATGATTAAGTGAACTAGTATAAAACAACAAGGATTTTCACCCTTTCAGGCACTAAACAAGGGAAATGAATTTTGTGACCTGGGCAACTTACAATGTTGTACACAGCCGCAATAATGGAGTGAAAAATCAAGCAACAAATCAGTACGTTCTCTATGCTCTCAAACACCAGGAATCAGCTTGACTTCCCAAATTTGATGTTCCATCTATAATCTGAAATTTAACTTTCAGATACAAAAGGTAGGGGCAGAAAAATTGTGGGAAACATCAAATTGAATCACACTGTCATGTACATAAAGCATACCCATCTGACTTCACATAATTTTGGCCTCAAAAGAAAAAAACTCACCAACCTTATCATTGTATTGAATCAAACTGAAATTGAAAAAGAGCAAAATCCAGCATTCTCATCTCATTTAAAGATCATAAATTCAGTCCTGCTTTGATAAATTTCAATGTTACATGTTCAGTATACAAATGCCTACACAATTCGGATCTATGTAATCAAAATCTAGCAAATTAATCAAAATAATACTTATATTCAGGCTCATTTCCAGTGGGTTCCTCAAAGAACACAAGAACATAAAATTCAATGAAATGATAGGTCGAATCTAACTGATGAGTCAAACATCTTCAGAAATGATAATGTGAAGGCCATAATAAGACTCAACATGAATGCATACCAACAGATTTATGGAGAGCTACAGTGGCAAAGATTTAGGGTTCTTACTTTGCTTTGTCAGACTAAATGATTTTGTGCAAGAATCACACTACTCTGCTCCACCGTAAACCCTTCACGTTGGAATTTGCAAGATCTCGAACCTGTAACTGCACGGCGGGTTCGACTCACTATGATTACACTCACAATTTGGCACAATATTACATAAGCTTCATCGGCCCAAAATGCAAAAGATCTAAACTCTAGACATTCAATTCAGTTAAAACCATTTCAGATTTTGAAAAAATCAGTGAAAATCGTTCCAATTTTTGAAAGGGAAGCACTTTGGATATTTTTCTTCTCAGTCTCCAGCTTGGAGTGGTTTCGCGTATTGAGAATCCACTGGCAGCGATTGTTGTCTTTTATTTTGAGACAGGGGCATTTTGGTCATTTGGTTGGAAATTGTAAAAAACATTATCAAATAAAATTGTACAAGTAGCTTTATTGTTGTCTATAGTGGAGACAACAGGTTTGGTCCCAGAGATTTACTCATGTTGGATTTCTCTATCATCATATTTAGTATTCTTTATTTGTTATTAATTTAAAATTGTGTTAATTCGACATAGGAAAAATTGACTTAATTGATTAATCATCCAGAAACAATTAATAAAGCGATGTATCATTTTTAATTGTGTTAATTCTGCACTAAGGTCAAACTTTCTAGGTAATACTGAACTTAAAATTAGGTTTTAGTTAATTCTCCAGCCAAGTGCTATTCCAAATAGTTACAAGAGAGATGAAATTCTTTTATTGGCATATTCTAAATCTTGAAATTTACATGGGAATTGGTTTCCATTTTCTTCTTTTGTTGTTTGTGGAATGGTTTTTAACGATTAATAATTTATAAATTTTTTGAAAACTCTTGATTTTTCTATCTTTAAAGCTAAAATGTAAACATAATTACTTCTGAAACTATTATTTTCCTTTTCTTCCTAGCTCGTTCTTCAACCTTTATAGCTCTTGCATTCTCCTATTGAAAACTAGCACCCATTGAAGAAAACAAATATTTTTTTTAGCTTAATTAAAGCTTGTTTTCATCGAATAACAACTTTTGTCAAACTAACACTTCTTTCTTTAATAGGCAATGTTGCTATGAGTTACCCCGAGTTGCAGAAAACATCATGGTATTCTTTACCTTTGAATAGTTTTCAATTTCATTGTGTTGCACTCCAGCTAGCAGTAGGTGCTAATTTTTTGTTATTATTTTAAAATAAAAATTCCAAATTTCTTTTCGTCTATCCCAATCCTAGGTACACTACTAGTGCATTGAAAGGATAACGAGCACATTATTTTCCTTATTTTCCCAAGAACATCAAAATTTCTTATGGACGAACACCCTAAAGAAAAGAAAAGAAAAGAACAGAACATAATCAGATACATACCAAACTCTGAGGTGGACTCGTATGTGAATGTGGAGGCAACAGGAAGCATGCAGAGGTGTTCTGATAGAGGAAACGCCGTGACAGATAGGCAAAGGAGAGAGTCACAATTTCTCAGCTCACAGGAAATGAAAGTGAATATAGATATTGACTTTCAAACAAACAGATTTGGGTTGTAGGTTTAGGTAGGAACTTAGGATAGATAAACAGGGTCAATTGATAAGTACGTTTTTCGTACTTATTTTGATCTCAAATTTAAACAATTGTGAGTATTTTAGAGTTTTATATTGCTTAATTGTTTATTTATTTTGACTGTTTTAGGAAAAACCCGAATTTGGAAGAGATTGAAGCAAAACGAGGAAGTCATGTGCAGAGTATGTGAAAAGATCAGTGCACAACTTTAAGTATAAATATCTCCACGGAGCCTAAAATATATATTTGGAAAGGTAATTGAATTTAGAGTCCAACGCAAAAAATGGTGCACAAATCAAAGTTGTAGACCAAAAGTTATGCGCGTTTAAAGTTCGACTGGCGGATCAAATTTCAACCACGGTCGGACTGCGGTTTGCAAACCGCGGCCGACCCGCGGTCCAGTCTTTAGGCCCTGTTTGCCACGGCCCGACCGTGGTTTGCAACCTATGGTCCGATTGCGGTCCGCTATAGGGTTTTTCGCAATTTTCTTGTCTTTTTCCTTTATTTTTTTCTATTTGTTTTCAAGCACAACAAGAATTAAAACCACTTTCTTGACTTCTAAACTATAAAAAGAGGGAGGGAGGGAGGGGTGGGGGGGGGGGGGGCAATTCATTATTCATTGACATTCTACAAGAAACCAAGAAGAAATTCCAAGAAGCCAAAGAAGAAATCAAGAACTTGAGTTGAAGATTGGATCTTGGTGCAAGAGTTCCTTCATCTTTTCAACTTATCGCTAGAATTTTGTGATGTTCTTCTTGTATTTATTTAATTATGTGTAACTAACTATTGTTGGGGCAAACGATGTAATCTTAGTTTAATTATTCAATTTCAGTTCTCATGTATTTATAATTTAATTTGATGTATTGAATTTATTCCAATCTTAATGCATGAATTAATTGGCCATTAATTCATTGATCTTGTGGGGTGTTTTCATTATCTGAGAGATGAGTTGACATCTTAGACCACGTGATAAATTTTGGCAATTTCACACAAAGGTGGAGATACAATGTTGTGGTTGTTGTGATCTTTGTGAATTCTTGTGATTGAATGTGTTTAATGAGGGCTTATTCTGACATAACATAGAGATATATGGTTGACCTAATTAAATAGAACTAATTTAAACTCGAGAGGGAAATTTTTGATACAATCGTGAATTCGATCAAATACTACTTTAGAAAGAAAACCTAAGATGAGAAATTGAATACGAAAACAAGGATGAAATCGTGAGTCCCAACACTTTTAATTCATAAAAACAAAAAATCAAACTTTTCATTTGTTTTATTTTCATATTTCATTTCTTTCTCTATTTTAATAATTTAGAAATCACAATCTTGACATTTATTTGTAGTTTAGGAATTGATTAATCGAAACTAGTAACATGTAAGTCCTCGTGTGATCGACACTCCGGACTCAAAAAGTCTACTTTTACTACTTGTTTGCAATATCGTACACTTGCGATACGATATTTATCACAACATCAATCAGTATGTATTAAAAAATAAAGCCTAGAATCAAAAGTTAACAGGACCGTTTATCTTCATCTTCATCTTCTTAACTTATTATGCCAAACTCACCTGCCGGTTCTTTGAGCTTTGTGACTACCATCATTGCCCTGTAAAATTCGATGAATCTAGTCATCTTTTTCTTCTTGGCAGAGACAGGTAGCGCAACCACCATAGCTGGCCAGGTATTGGATCCGTCAATGATAATATTGAGAGGGGGATTATTTTGGTGCAATAATGTTATTCTTAAGCCCCGCGGGTGGAATACTCGGATGAAGGTGATCAAATGTCATTAAAATATTTAGTACATTCTCATTGAACACCAACTATTTTTAGATGGGAAAATTGAAACTCGGTCATAACAAAGATCATACAATGTAAGTTTTTAGAGGAAGTTTCTTCCATATGACACATTTTAGATTGAGTAAATAAATTGATTTCAATATTTTTGAGTTTCTAATAACCAGTTTTAGATATTTCTATATTCTCTTCAACACGTTTTAGATTGAGTAAATAAATTTAAATCGTCAACCAACGACATTCGTAACAAGTTCTTCCCCAATCTATTATTCCTTTCGATACTAAAGCTTCCAAGCTATATTTGGCTCATGTTTATACTTATTTATAAGGAAGACTGGCACAAACATCCCCACTTTTGGACTCTCTTGCACAATTCATCTTTTTGTGTTTTTGACAATTTCGCCCCCACCTTCACCTTTATTACGGAAAAGGTCTTTTTTGTTGATCAATATACTTATTGACCATTTTAACGAAGAATAAAAAGTATTTTTGTATTAACTCATTTAAATTTATATAGAAGAAAAAAAGAGAAAAATAAGAAATAAAATAGATGTGGATATACATAAGCACCAACCACAACCTAAGCCCTTAACTACCATCCCACCGCACCCAAGCGCTACCCACAACCGATGCCCTTAACCACCATTGCAGATCACTATCACTACTATATAAAAGAGGCACTTCAAAAGCCACTAATCACACTTTCGTTTTCTAAAAATGACGTCATATGCCTCAATTGTCAATTGAAAAGGTATCTTGACGACACCGTATCGAATTTCACAAGCTAAAACAGTGTCATCTAGTTGTAGTACAAGTACCATTTTTTAGGTTTTGGGTCTCCATTTGCTCATTTGTTCGCCTATGTTTTCGTCTCTAACTCTCTGCCATCTGTGTATCTAGGTTTTCATGAGTTTTTTAGCATCTGTTTCCTCCGTTGCTCGGGTAGAAGGAAGGTAGGAGCACCCCGTAAAGGACTAAACAAAGTAAATTGGTTTATAAATTAGTTTATAATCTACACAATTTCTCAAACTACTTTTTAGTCACACATATTTTCTCTCCTCAATTCTCAATGACTACTTTTTACCTCAAAATCATAAATTAACCAATTTATAAACCAAATAGTGCTATCAAACAAATGCTTGCCTTTCTCGTTTCTTCATTTTTAGAAGGTGTTTTTCATAGTAGAGCTTTTATTTGTAGATCTTTTTTTAAAAGCGCTATAAAAAAAGAAGTTAATTTTTTGATTATCACTCCAAAAAGTAATGTTAACATTAAATTGATTGTTTGAAAGCACAACTATAAAAGTGCTTTTGTATAAACTAACATTTAAATTATATCTCACAATTAAATAAAATTTAAATAATTATTTCACATCAATGCTGAAATATATATTAAAAAAATATTCAATTAATTCATAAAATATAATATTTCACTATTCAATATATTCCATATTTTTATTAATTGATCATGAAAAATATTTTTTTAATTTATTTTCAAAATATTTCATACTTTATTAATTAATGAATTATAATATTTCAATAGATTTTCCATAAGAGTTATAGAAAAAAATATTTTCTCAATAAATTTCATATCTTATTAATTAATATAATATAATTTCATATTAATAAATAAAATATAATATTTAATTACGAGTTTTGAAAAATAATAATATATTTTCAACATATTTCATATTTTATTAATTAATAAAATATAATTTCATATTAATCAATAAAATATAATATTTCAATATGAGTTATGAAAAATAATATATTTTTAAAATATCTCAAATTTTATTAATTAATAAAATATATTTTTAATAATCAATAAAATATAATATTTTAATACGAATTATGGAATATAATATATTTTCAATAGATTTCATAATAAGATATTATATATTTCAGTTTTTTGTAAATGTACTTTTTTGAAAGTTACAAGTTTGAGCTTCTCTAAAACTGCTTAAAAAAATTGTTTATTCAGTTAAAAAATATTCAATCACAGCCAAACACCTATATTTTTTACTAATTATGTGCAATTTCAGGACCGACTTCAGCTGCCAAGGTGTCTACAAACAAAACAGAAAGCCTAGGTGTTGCTTTAACAACTCCTTTTTTTCAAAAAAGGTTGGACTCCAACATTAGGAGTCCTAGTTAAAATGAAAAAGAAAAAAAATCTCTCTCTAGAATTTTTTCTTTGTCTTCTAGAATTCTCACACTCAATCACTTCCCCCTTGGGGGGTGGCGCCGGCTCAAAACCACCTGACTCCACCACCACGCCTCCATCACCGCCAGCCACTACTCCTCCCCAGACATCAACTAAAAACACCATCTTGCCCTCCGATGTTCAAAGGAACAACAAGAAGTCTTTTGCTCCAGTTCTCACACCGGACTATCATCCTATCGTGCAACAAAAGTGTAGCGATCGAGAAATTTTCAAACTTAAAAGACTTGTTTTACCAAATTTGTCGCTACGACTCTCCAACCTTAACGGTTATTATTCAAAACTAGCGCCCTCGTCTAGTCATATTAATTATTTTAAGATTTTAAGAAAGAATAAATTTTGAAGTATCCAATTATTTTAAGTCAAGAAAATTTAAAATTTCGGGGACGAAATTATTTTAAGGTGGTAGGGTTGTAGCGACCGAGAATTTTTCACGACTTATTTAAATAAATATTATATTTTTAAATGTGTCGCTACGACTTTGTCCATTTATTTTAAAAAAAACGTGATCGTCTAACCAATGAAGTAAAATTAATTATTTCAAATTTATCTTATTTCGACTTTCAAATTTTATTCAAAAGTCTCTCATTTTCATTATTTATCTTTAAGTCCAATTTTTAATTAAATGAAGTCAAATTATTTTAAATCCAAAATATTTAATCCCCAATTCACATTCATTTTAATCCCAAAATTTCCTCCCCAACTTCTACTTTCATATTCAAGCACATTTTCCACATTATCTCTACCCAATCCCTCACAATTAGCCATTCAACCTAATTACATCCCACATTTCCTTCTTTTCCCACCCATTTCATCATCATCAATCACCATACTTTACACCACTTTCCATTTCATTTTCCACCTAATCCTCCACCACAAACCTCCATTTATGAATCCACCAAGCCTCATTTACAACCACATTCAGAACCATAGCCAAGAATGAAATAACCTCAATCCCAAAATTTCAGTCATCATCCCCACGTCACCTCATGCCTTCCATGCATATTTTTTTAAATCCCTTCAATCTTTCCCCAAATCATATGCTGCCCTAACCTACCAAATTGAGCCCCAACAACACGTGTATATCTCCCTTACCATTCATGACCAGCACACACACCAATTTCAGCAACACAATAATACTCTCAGTATGAAATCTCCTCCTCCAGTGGTCAACCTCGGTTTAGACATGGTGTTCATACATCGAAACTTATATGTTGATGCTAGAACTATAATTTCTAGACACCAATAATATGATGAATCCCACATATTCACACTGGCGAATTAGCACACGTTGTGTCAATTCATTCACTCAATAATTCAAGCAATGGATTAATGGGGTGAATGGAAGACAGCCACCAAATTCCTTCTTCAACAGAAAAAGCTAAAAAACCAACACTACATACACAAAAACTCCAGTAAGCACCTCTAAGTATGAATTCATCCCTTAAGATTCAGTCTCTTCTCAATTCGAATATCACACACGATGACCGCACCTCCACTGAGCCACCAATTCGATCCGTAGCGATCAGACCGCTTGTAAACACAAACCCAAAATCTCAACCCAAGTTCCGAATTCACAGAATCACCCAACACCTCCGAAACCGCCGCCTGGACCATCCACAACGCCACTACCAAAATCACAGCCTGCACCCAAACCTCCCTCATCACCAAAATCGCCCCTGCCCATTTCACCTCCAACCAAAGGCAATAACACCACCACAATTCATCATCATCACCACAATTCCAATCCAGTCAAACCATCCCCCTGCCCACTCAAATCGTAAATAGCACCGCCACCACCAAATCGAAACCGTCACTGCCCATTCACCACCATCAAATTGAACCCCCAAACCGCAGCCCACACTCGCCCCTGCTCGCTGCCAACTTCAATCCCTTAGCCCAACTCCACCGTAGCACCATGTGAAGCCACCGACCGCAACCTCTCAACCGGCCATTTCCATTCCACAAACGATGCACCACTGCTGCCCAACTCCCACAATCAAAACCCAGAACCAAGAATCAAATTAAGCCCAAACATTTACCTCGACCGTCGGCGTACTCGACCCCACCTTCGCCGGAAATCGCATTCCCAATTTTCGAACCCAAGCCACTGACTACCTCATTTCTCGCACTTGAAACCGCCCAAAACTTCACCTTCTGCAGCCCCCCTCCACCCACTTCCGTCGCGCCCTTCGATGGCGGCTTCGCCGCCTACGATTGCCAGCGAGAGGCGTCGTCCGCCTCTCTCTCGCCTCTGCACTCTCACTCTCTGTATCGAAAATAAGAGAGAGAGAGTGTGTGTGATATTTTTAAAGGAATTTTTATTATTTTGTTTAAATTGCCTTTTAGTCCCTTTAGTTTTAAAATATATTCATTTCAGTCCCTGCTTAATTTGAAATGTTTTATTTCAGTCCTTTCAGCTTTAAACTTATAATTTCGGTCCTTAAAGTCTTAAATGATTTTAATCAGTCCCAAGGTTTCAGTTATTCATAATCGAGTCCCTTGTAGATTTGAAATATTTCTAATCAGTCCTAAATTTTCAGAAGTTATTATCTAAGCCCCCATATTTTAAAATCTTTTTAATTTTGTCCATATTGATTTTAAAATGATATCTATATATTTATAAATCCCAACTATGTTTTATTTTTAATTAAATCTCTAAACTTTTATTTTCTTATTTTAAAACTCTTTTGATTCAAAAATATTTAATTTCCAAATACCACTTTAAGGTTTATTATTGGCTAGACGAGGCGCTTGGACATTTAGAAGAACAAAGTGAATTTTCTTGCTCAACTTTCAGACTCGTGATTTGAGGTAGACTCGCCCCCACTAATTAGTTTAAATTATAATTGCATGTCTTATGTGAAATTACGTGATTTACGTGCTTTGATGCATGAGACGAGAAAGAATATCTCTTATGAGATAAATGAGAAATGATGATGTTATGCATAACTTATGTGCCTTAAGTGCACGAGACGAGACTACCCACACCCTATGATTTTTAAAGAGCCTTGATTTTGAAAGTAAAGTAGCCAAAGAATATGAGAATGATGTCATTGTATGATTGCATAATTACGTGTTCAATTATTCTGTAAATTAATTATTGGTGATGAGTCTACTGAGTATTTCTTTCGAAATGCTCATTCCATTTTTAACAGTTTTTGCAGATCTCGGAGAAGGCGGCGAATGAAAGGGCAGCTGTGGCAAATTTAATAAATGATGAAGATTTTTAGTCAATTTTACGAATGTTACTGATTGGATTATTTATCGTTAATTTCATTTAAATATTTGAGATACAAGTTTTTATGTATTGTTCTATATTTCAAATTAATCAAATTTCCGCTGAAGGTTTCAAATAATGAATGTGACGTTTTGAATTAAATTTATTTTCCGCAATAAAGTCAGTTTTAAAGGACGAAGTGGCGACCCGGGTTCCGCACGGAATCCGGGGCGTTACAAAAAGCCCCCCCCCCCCCCCCCCCCTCTTACATGAAGGAAAACCGGCCGTCATATACAAGGAAGAAGAAGTGAGAATTTTGTCCAATCCTTTCAAGTTTACACTTGTGGGTAAGGTTTCTTACGCCCAGCGTAAGTATGCAACAGTACTTCAATTATTTTCATCTTTAAGTTTTATTGGAGATTAGAAGATTGAGCACATTGATGGTAAGCATATTCTTATCCAATTCATTAAAAACGAGGATTACATGAGGTTATGGTTAAACCCAATTCATTACCTTGATAATTTTCCAATGAGAATTTTAAGTGGTCCATTCATTTTCACCCAGAAGTAGAGACCTCCATTGCTCCCGTTTGGGTTACCTTTCCTTTCCTCTCCTTTCCATTTTTCTTTTAGAAAAATCGGCCTTGTTCTATCTTGCTAGTTCGATTGGAAGGCCATTGAGAATGGATGAGGCCACGACAGATAGAAAGCGGCATAGTGTTGCTCATTTATGCATTGAGGTTGATCTTTGTAAAGATTTGCCTAAATTCATTTTAAGACTCAAGACAATTATGATACTCCAGTAGTGGTTGTCAAAGTTGGGAAGATGGCAATTGGTGGCGCCACCCGTGATCGAGCAAAGGGGATCAGGGTTACTAATGAAACTCTGAAAAAGAATAGGATCTTTTCAAGCAATATTGAAAAAGGGGCGGCTTCTACTTCAATTCCTGCCACAACTAACCCTAATTGGGAGGGTGAGTCATTAATGATGGTAAGAGATCAAGGGAACACTTCCAAAGCTATATGGAGACCAATTGATGGAGATAATGCTAAATCTCGAAAATCAAGGGATTTGGATAAGGAAAAAATCATTAAAAATTCAAATTCGATTTAAATTGGCCATATGAATGCGAAATAAGGGAGATAAGCCGTGAATCTTGGTGGTGATAATGATAGGGATACTATTATTCCTCATTTAGTTGTTGGGATGGAGCCAACTCATGGAAAATCTTCACAAATTTCGGATACTAGACTAGAGGTTGAAATCTGGACACTCATATGTCCATGTTCGTAGTGAATCTGGGCACACATATGTCCGGGTTCATGCTGAAAAACAGCTAGGCATTTTTCCCTCCCTAATCACCGATTTGAATGCTGGGGATAAGGAAAGAGAGAAAATCTTGGTTGTTGGTGATAATGCAAGTGATAAGGTGATTGTTGGTGATAAGGTAAGCAACCAATTTGAATTTTTGAATGAATCTACAAATAAGGATAACTCCATTGAACTTGATAACGGGTCAAACTAGAAATGAGCGGGTCCTATTGCCTCTCTTGGGATGCACAAAAATGATAAGAATGTTGGGCTTTTGACTCCTAACACTACTTCTACAGAGACTGTACCAGAAGTTTCTTTAGAGGTAACACCAATGATTCCTACAGTTATTAAGTCGCCTCCAATGCCTTCTAGCGAAGTTCCCCCTACCCCTATCACTGCTCCCCCTTTGGTGGAATCTATAGAGGGTACCCAATCTACTAAGGGATCACGTTACAACGTATAGAGCGATTCAAGGACAGTACCACAAGCCCTCACTCAAAGAATGTTTGCTGAGCTTGGTTTAATAGAGTCTGCAATCAAGTTTATGTTCATAGATCATTTCAAGAAACAACATGGCATGAAAGTTGGATCTACAATGAAATTTGCTATTGAAGACTTGGTCCTCAAACTCTTTGATGGAGGTTCTAACTCCAACTGCACTGAGATTCAGTCTTCTCCACCTGCACCTATACCTATACCTATTCCCAATATGGATAAGGTGCAGGAACAGATTCAGGATGACATGCACAGTGTAGGTTTAGGAGATTGCATAAAGATTGTTGATGCCTCCATACCTTCCATCAGAGAGCTAGACTCATCTTTAAGACGACGTCGGATGCAGTAGCCATGCATCCCTTGAGATATAAGGCCCATGCTTTTCACCCGTCCAATAGTGGTCCTTCACAAGGACAGTCTCTTTTCATCAGACGAGATCATTCATCGCTAAGAGACCCGACCACAACCCCTACTATCATTCACCCCTGAGCGACCCCGACCAAGACCCCGACTATTTTGAGTTCTATGATCGTTTTCAACCAAGAAGGTCACGACGTAGGACTCGCTCTATGTATCATTTTGAGCAAAATATGAGGATCATGCCCTATGAATATTATTAAATGCTTTGCACTTACTCCTTGAATTTACTATTTTTCATAAGCTTGTTATTTAGAATGAGTGGTTGTCACTCTATCATTTGTTGGAGGTCAGGTATTTACCCCCTCTTTTTTTTTTTTTTTCTTTGTTATGGAATAAAAAACCCGTTTAGTCAAAAAAAAAAAAAAAACCTTAGGAGTCCCCAGAGCCCCTACTCTGGAGATTTGTAGAGGATGTAAATTGCGGGATGTGACTCAATGGAGCAGGCTTGAGAACTTACTGTTTAACTGCGCTTGTAAGGAGCTTCATTCATACATTTGGTAGGATTCGAACTCCGGCCCTACAGTTGTCAACTCAGCCGAGATTTTTCACTCTCACCTTTCAACCAACTGAATTATGCCTCGAGGGCAACAACTCCTTTTTCAAATTCTTTTTTAAGGGTTGATTCTTGTGTTCATTTCTTGAGTTTTTTGGATTTGGAGAAGCTTGCTTTTTCATCATTTTAAAGATATGGGTTTTTTTATAATACATATAAATCTAAGATTTGGTTAATCAGTTCAAGGTAAAAATTTAATCATAGGCACTGATTTTTGCCCTTTCCCTTTCCCTAAGCTTAATCTTTATGTTTTGTACATTATGATGCAGCTAATCCTAAATAGATTTTATTTTGGGTATGTGTTACTGATTTCAGGAGTTGCTGATTTTTCAGAATATTTAAGAGTTCATGATTTTTCAAAATATGTTTCAGCGGGTATGTTTACAAGCTCGATTTGTCTATATTGTTCTGCAATAATGTACACTTGCATTGTTTCTTGATTTATAATTATCCTAATGCGAATTTTGTTCCGCAGATAGACAATAATTCTAGATGTGATTGCTATTAACAAATTAAAATGTAATATATCCATTATCCAACATATGTTAAAAATCTTCTCTCAAATAACATTTCGGAAAGAACAAGAGTGAATTATATTTATATTTGTAGGAAGGTGAGTTGTATGTATCCTGCACCTCTTCTTTTCACTTCAGTCAGAGCTCTCCAGGAGGGCTCTATTTCTAGTTGTAGTTTGTGTTGTGTACTATTGCCCAAATATTCAGAAGTAACAATGACTGACAGTAATGAACATCTTTATTTTTTTGGTCGTTTCTTGATTTGCTAGCCGCTCATACAATAGATTTTATTTATTTCTTTTATCCACACGTGTACAAGAAACATTCATGCAAAGTTTCCTTATCATGCCAACTTCATAAGTTATAATTCGGTCATCATTATAATAGTAGCCAAGAAACTAGACTTTGGCTGAATTATGTACAGTGCTATGCCAAATGTTGTATACTTTGTATTGGCTCTTATAGTTTATTTTCCTCCATCACCTGCTCCTGCTTCACATACATATTTTTACAGTTTCATTATTACTTTTACTTTTAGCTTATATTATTTTCTCAGGCTAATGTATACAAAGAAAGGACACAAGCTCGTGTCCACTGCACGTGATTACAAAAAAGAGACAAATAGACCAGAGTAATTGTCTTTTCCACCATAATTGCAGTAAATCTTGGGTACGGTACTAATGATCCTTTTTTTGGAATTCTATTGATAATCTACTCATGTAAATGTGGATTTTCTAAGGTTAAAAGGCATAATTTTGAGGTGAAAGTGATAGAATTATCTAGGCTCAACTGCGATGGAAGCATCGATCCTTTACAGGATTGTGATTCAAAGGGAAAGGGTTCGATATACACATAAGAATGCGGATTTCTAAGGATGAAGGGCGTTGATTTGAGGTGAAAGGGATCGATCGTCTATGGCTCCACTACAATTTACGGCTAGTGAACAAATATCTCTTACATGTTCTAAAATTTAAGGCGTGGAAATAGGGATGACAATGAATTGGGTCGTCTAGACCCGCGATCGCCCATGGGTCTTGGTGTGGGATGGGATGACAGTGGATTGGGTCACCCGAACCCACAATCTCCCACGGGTCTTGGGGTGGGGCGACTCACCCAACTTGTTTATATTTTTTAATTATTATTTTTTTTTTTTTTCCTGTTAATAGGAAATTTTTTTTTAAAAAAATAAAAAAATAATTTTATGGGTCTGCGGGACGGGACGTCCTTAATGGGATCGGATCCTCACGGGTCTCGTGTGCCGGATTTTTTTGTCGTCCTTACACAAAAGGCTGGATCATTATAAATTGAGGGGGACAAATATTGATAATGCAACGCCTGTGTGCAAAATGTTGAAGAAGAGAGGAAAACTATAAAGTTACTTCTGATGGTGGCTATTTATGCTGTCCCAAAACTCATTGCTTGCGAATGATGGACAGGCTACCAAGAGTAAGGGTCAGTCAGAACAAATTGTATCACAGCTCAATACTTAAGCACATAATGGACAACAAGGCTGGGAGCTAACTTGTGGTTTCAAGCCAAAATCATTATCCTACTTTGAAAACCTCCTTCTCGATGATGCCCATGTCAGATTTATCACCAAAACTAAGGAATTCCTCTGTAAAGAACCTTAATAAGGCCTCAATAGAATGCGGGGGATAGAAAATATACTTACTGGTTTAGAGAATTGTTAAATATGAAATGAAAATAAATATATTCTGCATTAATTTATTTTCCTACATTAAATCTACGGATATTCAAACTCATTATAAATTAGGAAACTATATATTTTAATTTTAATTTTACCTTATAGAGTTAGGATTTTCACATATAAATAGGATTGATTATATTGAGGGATTGATTGTATTGAGTTATTTACAACAATAACAATATCAAATATCAATATATCAATCCCACTTTTATATTCTAACATGGTATCACAGCTAAATTCGATCTTTGACTAAATTTCAGTCGAGTTTCGCTTCTGGCGAGCGGCCTTTGCCGCTTGTCTAGCTATATTGCTATTCATCCGCCATATTGCTATTTTACTGTGTCTTCCTCAAATTTCTTACTCTATGCTCAAGACACCACTAACCAAGCAAGAACATGGGTCTGGCTGTGGTGGCCGAATCAGATTTTGAAATGCACCTATGGTGGACTTTGAAGCTTCTGCAGCTAGTCCCTTTATTCTTCCTGTAGCATTTATGGGATAATGCAATAGGTTGCCAAAGGAGGCATTAATGCCAAAGGAGGAAGGTCTACTCTATAATCCAAGGCCACTTTATTATCCAACAGCTCCAGACAATAGCCCAATCCACACTAAATAAACACAACCCACTATTTTCAACCTCCATTATAAACTTTCTATTTCTAAAAACATTCAAAATTGGGGATTGAAAATTGCTCCCATTGGACTATTTGTATCTATATACATAAGGATCCCGATTCATGAATTTCTCGATTCGAGAAATCAAAATAAGAGGATTTACAAACCCTAAAATTCCATTACCCCCCCCCCCCCAAATAATAAAATTAAAATAAAATCATTACTACCCATATAAATTAGCTCCTAATTTGATCACATATTTCAGTTCTTAAATATTTTGTTGTCACTATTTCTTGGAATATTTTACAGTCATCTATTCATATTCCATTTCTCTATCAAATCGGCCATGACGATCATGCAATTCTCATATCTACTGCATTTACATCTCTTTACGCTGGCTGTATATTTTGATTTTAAGGGTTCTGCTAATTTTGGATCTTGGATTTATATATCCAATTAATCCTTCATTACAACATCAATCCAAGATGACCATTAACTGGAAGATATGTTGAACAACTTGTGTGTCAATTCTACATGGCTGGCTTCAGCACAATTATTTGCAAGTTGGGGGTTCTTGACATCTATGTTTCAACTTGAGGGGAAGTGTTAATTATGAAATGAAAATAAATATATTTTGTATTAACTTAGTTTCCTACACTTAATCTATTGATATTCAATTGACATTACAGATTAGGAAACTATATATTTTGATTTTATTTTTATCTTATAGAGTTAGAATTTTCCCCCATAAATAGGATTGATTGTATTGAGTTATTCACAATAATAATATTAATATATTAATTCCGCTTTTATATTTCTAACAAGAACATAGAGGAATAAACCATAATTGTCTTGTACATCAAATGCCCAGTTCGTTTTTTCTTTCAATAAACCTAAAGTTCCATTAGGTGGGTTGGGTGAGACAGAAGTGGTAAACAAAGAAAAAGCAATAAATAAATAAAGAAAAAAGTGTGTTCTTGATCCTCCATACATGATTTTAAGGCCATTAAAAGCTCTCCTATTTGTATCTTCCACAAGACTAACATCAAACTTTCTTTTTAGCTGCTCTGAAGCTTTCTAACTTCCATCTTCTCTCAAATTGATTCAATATCAATAGATGATGATGTCATTATTCACAAATGATCTAATGCCCAAGAATGGGTTTCTTATGAAACCCATTTATGAGCCATACTCCACCCCCATATCCAACACTAACTCGACACTTGTCAAGTGGGTGTCATAACTAGTGCCCGTATAGGCCTAGATCACCTTTGTATCATTATTATTTCGCCTTTTATTTTATTTTATTTTTCACTTTCTTCTCTTTATATTTATCTTTTATACAAAGTTAAACCCTTGTTTGGTATCACTAAAAAATGATTAAAGTCTAAGTCAAATCCTTGAAATCAAAATTACATTAGAAATGCCCAAAATAAGATCCTAAGGATCGCCTAAGACATCATCTAAATCATCGCCAGTAGGAGGCTGATCCTCCACCCGAGGTTCAAGTGACATCTGAATTCCAGTTAACAAGTTGGGGAGCTAAGCAATCATGACATTGAGACGCTCAATCGTCGCAAAAGTGGTGGCTAATTGAGAACCCTGAGTAGCAATAGTATTTCGTAGCTGTGCAACTTCAGCGACAGTCTGATAGGATCCAAGTCCTGATGCTGACCTGATAGAACCTGGAGATTGGGAAACATCCCTGACTTTTCGGCCAATTTCGCATACGTGGCTTTGTCGCTCCCCGAGCACCTCATGTAGGACGTCGTGCTCATCAACCGCAGTCCCACTGCAACTGGCATGTTGTGTCTGGGTCTCCTTTCCTTCTACCATTGTGGCTTGAATATTAAATATGAATAATTAAAGAGAAATAAAAAAAAAAAATTCAAACACCTAAATAAAATGAATTGTTGTTGAAAATTGACAGTTAACTTATGTAATCTAGTTCAGCATTAGGACTAACCCACTCTTCACCGTTGTCACCCACTTAGGTGTGCATGGACTTCTCGGTGCCATCAGTCCTGCCCACTCTTGTGTTACCGGGTCGCTCTAACAAAATGGTAACAAAAATATTAATTGAAATATTCAATAATAGTAGCCTCAATAGAAATAACTAATCAAATTGAACACTTACTTTAGCGTGTCGAGTCGCTACGATGCTTTTGGACTCTTGCAGACTTGAATATTTTTGTGCAACTTTGTTGGCCTTATTTCTTGCCGACCTTAACTACATAACACAAAGTACAATTTTTTTTTATGAAAGAGGTAGTATATAGCTAAAAGTAGCATTGATTACATAAATATAAAATGAAATGAATATAAATACAAGAAACACCGGATTCCTGAATAGCTCATCGCACTTTCCCCATTCAGTCATGGAGATGTCTCTATATGGGTGACGTATGCCGTACTTCTTGTAATGCTTGTAGGAACTGCTCTTGTATTCACTATATCTATCAGCGACGCCATTTTCGATTCCTCGATCAACCCAGGAGTGCTTCTCAAGTGGCACATTGATAAGTGTATTTTATACACTTATTTGTATGTCTAAATTAGAATATTATGTTGTCGTTTTAGAATAATCACTATTTAATTTGTGTTTATTTATTTACTTTTCATAAAATATCCTAAAAGATGAAGAATGAAGAAATTGAGAAAGAAATGCACCACTGGATGGTAATCGGAGCTAAATTAAGCAATTGAGGAGTTTATGACATCAACTGGGAATCATGCAAAGTGTAAAAATGAAGAAATTAAGAGTTGGAGGATCCATAAAGCAGTTGAGAATTGAAACGAGTAAATCCATAATATTTGAAAGTATGGTAAAAAAGGAATGTAATATGATAAGAATATTACTATAAAATTGATTTCAACTGCAAAAGATTTTGGACAAATTTTTATTCAGACTTTGAGACTTAATTTTGGGATAGTAAACGTTCAAATTGAAAACATCTATTTAAAAAATAATTTTTGTCCTTCAAGTTATCTTTTTAACGCACTTTGAATCACCTCAATCGGATAAGGGAATAGAAAGATATGATCGAAACATTGAACGCTGTACGAATACCAAAAAAGACTTGCGCGAGATTTTGACAATTTGCAATCCTTTTTGGACTAGATCTCTTCTCCAACTATAAATACAACCTCTTTGCATGAAATGTGAACCTTTGACTCACCTAAGAACATCATACAACTGATCTTTTCGCATGGAATTCTTGGGATTTTTAAACATAGCAAAAGGGCGAGAGTTGAAGATCACGTGGAGAATCGATATTTGGTGCAAACTTTCCATTCTCTTAAGTTATTTTCAATTAACACTATGTTTTATTGTTTTTGTTATTTAAATATGATGTGCAACTAAATACCATGGTGGGATGAACAATGTAGCCTAGTTTTATTATTTTAATTACATATTCCGTTGTTTTAATGATTCGTTGCATGTACTAATCATTATTGTGTTTAATACATAAGGACATTGAAACCTAGTACCTTAACTCAATTGAGTTGGGAGCTATCAGGACAAAGCTCATTATAGGGGTCAATTAGAAAGCAAGTAAGGAGAGTGGACTAACACATAAGACAATCAAACATCTTTAACCTTTCTTTATCGCCTTTGCGACTCAAGTAATTAAGTTTGAGGGGTTCTCTGAATCTAGTGCCCTAAAGTTGTCTGACTTGAGAATCATTGACCCAAAACTAGTTAAAGAAATCACATAGAAAGCAAATGAGAAAATTATTGTACAAAGATGGTAAAAGATAAGGACATGAAAAGAAAAAGAAAAAAGGAAAAAGTTGTCCATAAAAGAAAAAAAAAGTGCTTGGTTTAAACTTTTTTGACTGAAATTGTAGAGATAAAGTTGTAAAATTGAGGATTACTTACTTTTGACTTGTTGTGCATGCATTTTCCTGATTCTAACTATTTTGTGTGGAAAAATACAAAAAAAAAAAAAGTTTAGAAACCACATTGATAAAATCAAGGGATCTGAGAGAAAAGTAGTAAGTTGTGATCATCCATGAGCGTTTAAAGGAAAATCATTAGATAAATAGGGTTGACCACATTGGATTCAGACTTGATTGTGCATAATGAGCTACACGGTTTTAAGTATATCTTTGCATGAGTAAGGGTTTGACATTTTCTATACACACATACACTTGAAATTCTGGCATGAGATAACTAGAACTAATTTTACTTTATTGTTCAAAACTCTATGCTAAGGTACAAATTGATTTGGATTATTGAGGCATATGATAAACATCTTGAAATGATAAAAAAGTTTGTCATTTTTTTATTTTGATTTATTACTTTAGTTTAACATTGTTCGAGGATGAACAATAATTCTAGATTGGGGGTATTTGATAAATGTATTTTGTACACTTATTTGTATGTCTAAATTAGAATATTATGTTGTAGTTTTAGAATAATTACTATTTAATTTGTGTTTATCTGTTTACTTTTCATAAAAAATGTCAAAAGATGAAGAATGAAGAAATTGAGGGAAGAAATGCACAATTGGATGCTAATTGGAGCTAAATTAAGTAATTGAAAAGTTTATGACATCAACTGGGAATCATGCAAGGTGCCAAAATGAAGAAATTAATAGTTGGATGATTCAATTAAAGGAGTTGAGAATTGAAATAAGCAAATCGAGAATATATGAAAGTATGGGGACTATATTGTCGCAATTGGAAGTTGAAGGACCAAAGAACAAATTAAACACGAGGGGCAAACTTGAAAATATCAAATGATTGATTTGGATCACAAGACGATACTTTGAGGATTTTTAGGAGTCAATTGGATGCAAGTAGAAGTCAAAAAGGAATGGAATATGATAAGAATATTACCATAAAATTGATTCCAACCGCACAAGATTTTTGATAGATTTTTAGTCAGACTTTGAGATCTAATTTCGGGGTAGTAAAACTTCTAATTGGAAACATCCTATTTCAAAAATAATTGTAGCCTTTTAATTTATATTTCGAGCTCACTTCGAATCACCTTGATCGGATAAGGGAATAGAAAGATATGATTGAAACACTAAACACTGTGTAGATACTAAAAAAGACTCGTGCACGGGTTTGACAATATGGTTTCCTTTTTCGATTAGGTCTCTTCTTCAACTATAAATACAACCTCTTGATACGAAATCTGAACTTTTGCCTCACCTAAGAATATCATACAACTGAGTTTTTCACGTGGAATTCTTGAGAGATTAAAGCATAGTGAAGGGGCAAGAGTTGAGGATCATGTGGAGAATCAATACTTAGTGCAAGCTTTCCATTCTCTTATGTTATTTTCCATTAATGCTATATTTTATTGTTTTTTTTATTTAAATATGATGTGTAACTAAATCCCATTGTGGGATGAACGATGTAGCCTAACTTTATTATTTTAATTCCATATTTCATTGTTTTAATGATTCGTTGCATGTGTTAATTTATTATTGTATTTAATGAATAAATTAATTGGCCACTAATTCATAATTTATTGAGTTGTTTCCATAATTCGAGAGATGAGTTAATAACTTAGATTAAGGTAATAAATTCGGTAATTGAACATGAGATATAGATATACTTTTATTATTATTGCGGTAGTGTGTGAATTCTTGTGTGTTATGCACCTAGATAAGGAATAATTCGGACCCTCTGTAGGGATACATGGTTGACTTACTTAGGTATAATTGATTTAAACTCGAGAGAGAAATTTCAATAAACATGAGTGAATTTGACCGAATTTAGATTTAGGCAATAAAACTTGAATTGGAGTTAATTTAATTGATTAGGTGAAATCGTAAATCTCAACTACTTTACAATCATTTTTAAAAACAAAAAATCTTACAATTTTAATTATTTAGTTAATTTTCTTAGTTTTAGTTTAAATAATCAAAACACATTCGTCTGTTCAAATAGAGTCTGGAACTAAAACATTTTGGTACTTAATAGCACTCCTCGTGGAACGATAATCTGGACTCTTTGGTACGCTTTATTATTTTTCATGATCCGTACACTTGCTGAGATATTTTCCATTGCAAAATAAAGTGAACACACATCAGCTTTCAAATCAAAATAATGCAAAAGAAAATATTTAAATAATGAACTGCAGTCATTTGAACAAAACGAATGAAATATAGAGTGTTAAACACATGTACTGCCACCTACCTCGACCTGCTCCGAAACCCGATGTTTTAATTCTTGCTTGTGTTCGCTGAAAAAATAAAATGAAAATAATTTGGTACGTCTAATCATGGCACTATTTAGAGTTTAATAGTAAGAATTTCACTTACGTTATGTACCCTTCAATTTCATGGAAATTGTTTAGGATGTAGAACTCAGCTTGATCTCTTGTCATACGTTCAAGTACTATCGAGGTTGTCTTGCCAATTGGTCGACATTGTGATTCGAAAACTAACAGTTGCTTGCTTGTAACGGAAACATCTTTGCTCCTCTCTTCTCAATTAAATAGGGTCTCCATGTTGTCGGAATACCGAGAGCAAAATGTCAATGCCGCCTCAACGACTTACCCTTCCATGATAGAACCCTCGGTCTTCGATTGATTCCTGACGTAGTCCTTCAGTTTCTTGATATCTCTCAAATGGGTTCATCCATTGCATGTAAACATGCAATCCAAGAATAACCTCTTCAGGAAGATGAATCACTAGGTGAATCATGATGTCAAAAAATGCTGGAGGACAGATTCTTTCAATCTTACAGATGATAAGAATGAGCTGCTGCTATGCATTAACCATGTCTCTGATCATTATTGACCTCGCTCATAGTTTTTAGAAAAACATGCATAATTTAGCTCCTGTGGATGAAATAATCTTGTTCAAGTAAACTTGACATTCAACAACCAACAAGTGTTGCATGATGATGTGATGGTCATGTGACTTTAGAACGGTGATACGAGTGCCATTTGAGTCAATGTTCATTGTTAAATTAGAAGCAAACCACCATATGGGAATTTCACAGATCTAATAAAATTATAGAAATTTCACAGCCCGCTTAAGAAAAAGTCTGCCCGTTGCGGATTCCTGGTCAGCCCACAAATTTCGATCTACAACCCAGGCCCATCTGGGTTGAGCCCATGTGGGTTGTAATTCACTCTGATTTGACCCATATGAATAAAAATATAGATTTTTTCATATTTATAGCAATTTTTTGTCAAATTTCTAAATACAAAATGCTTAAAATGATAAATTCATATTTATACCATAAAATATTTACATAGAATTTAAATTTATATTTTATGTTACATGAATTACTTCTAAATTTGCAAATTTAAATAAAACATAAACATATAACAATTAAACGCTAAATGTATTTCTAATTACTAATATCAAAGAACATTACGTTTCTTATCTGTTATGGAGAAAAAATAAGATTTGACTTTGAAAGTTGTATTAGAGTTTGTAGAAGAATGGAGATTTTCAATGTTACCATATTTAATAAAAAAAAAAAAAAAATTCACCGACCAGCGGGTTAACCGCGGCCTGCGAAGGTTTGACCAGTGAAACCCACGGTTCACAATTTCTTGACTCGTGAACCGCTTGCATGGGTAACGGGTCGGCCTGCGGTCCCGAGTCGATCCGGGCCGATTTTCACGGGTCTGGTCGGCCCGTCCGTCTTGACACCTCTACCTAATTTCATCAACTCTCATCTCACTTTTTCAGTGTCCTTCAACTTGCTCGGATCACCAAGAATCGTACCAAGTAAATTGCCACAAATAATCTTCTCAATCTGCATCACGTCAAGGTTATGCTTGAACTAAATAGTCGACCAATATGGTAGCTCATAAAATATACTTATCTTTCTCCAATTGAGTTTGCTTGGATTCTGCTTCCTTTTACGACCTCCAAACAAAGGGTGCTTCAAAGGAATTTCGTTGTTCACACCATCCAACTGTTGCATTATACATCACATGTAAATCGACGAGGAGGATGCACAGTCTCACGACCCGTAACCTCGACCACTCCACCCTAACAGACTACCCCTTGCCGAAAAATCACTGACAGTCTATAATAATGTTGTTCGCATTCTAAATACACTCTTATTGGCTGCTACATTACAAGTATCGACACCTGTGGTCCACAACTCCTTCAACTCTTCTAATAATGGTCAAAGAAAACATCCATATCCTTTCCTAGTGAACGAGAACCGGGGATTAGCAAAGAAAGCATTAAATTCTCTTCCTTCATGCACAACCACGAAGGTAAGTTATATGTTTTCAGAATCACTAGTCACATGCTATAGGACTGACTGATGTTGCAAATGGATTAAATTCGCCGACATCCAAACCTAGTGGGAGGTTACATATTTCACATGCAAGATCTGGATGTCTTTTGATCGAAGTCCTGCCCCGCTGTTCCATCCACTGGATGTCCCATCTGATCATCATCACTCAACTGACTCGTACTATGCCACCTCATTTATTTTGCAGTATACATTGTAGCGAACAATCATTTTAGTCTGGCAGTCAATGAAAAATAAAGCAACACTTTATGCGACTCATTCTTCTCTGACGATTTGTTTCAATGCATTCTCCTTCCAAAACAATGCACAGTTCTTCTTACAAACGGGAATTGACTCATACCCTAAACCCAACTTCTCCGTGTGCTTCTTAGATTCATACTAAGAATCCACAAGATTAATTTTTGGGAATGCCAATTTCAGAAATTTCAACAACTCATCGACTGACTTATTTGTCCATTTATTTACAACCTTAAGATGCATCAATTTGACCAAAAAGTCGAGCGATGAGTATGATGAAACTCCAGGATATAACTCTGTATGCGTTACCTCAAACAACTCGTATTGGAGATCAAAGGTCGTGTCGCCCATCTCATTCCCGCCCACTGCGTCATTTAAAATATCAGCCATCTCATCCTCACCAACTGTCACTTCATCAGTAGGTTGCACTTGCTCAAGCGTATTATCATCTTCTCCGTGATAAATCTATTTTTCATAATGTTCCAAAAATTCTCATCGAAATAAATGATCATGTACATCAATTAATTTCTATTTGGCCATGTTCGCACATTTATTGCATGGAAAAAATATCATTTCCCTGTCATTTACCAATGGCCCTGTCTTTCTAATAAATGATGCCACTCAATTTGCAAATCCAATTGATTTGGCTTGTAGTCTATTCAATTTGATCAAACTCTTGTCTATTTCCATCAGGAATTTCAATTGATTGCAAAAATGAAATAATACAAATAACTAAATATTTGAGTGGCATAACAATGATCTAATCCATTATCGCTCCAACTCTAAAGTAAGGTAAGGGCCCTAACCATTCGACATTGATCTTTAAGCTACGACTTGTGTTAATTTTTCCTATTACTGTCTCTCTTCCGTGCTTAAATTCCTCAAGCATCTCCCTTCTATTCTCTAAGAGAAAGTGCTATATAAAATGTAGTCCACACTCGGAGAATAAAATTGGAGACACAATAAAAATTAAGGCGCAAATATCAAGGCAGTCACAGGAAAATATGTAATAACACAACTAGTTACTCATGGATCAATGCCAAACTGCTCAAATATGGGACAATTCAAAGATTTATTTGTAAGCATCAAATAGTCCGACAGAAGGACGTGTGTGCTTAATAAACTAATATCCAAATAGTAAAGGTTAATGATGCAAATGCAGTGCAGTGTACATTAAAATAGCAAAATGATAAATATATAATCATAAAAAGACATACATAAATAACTAACCAAATGCTTCAAATGAGATTCAACTATTGGAACTAATAGCTTTTAGTCTAATGAGCAACGTAGAATGAGAAAAAGTTGAAAAAAACTGATTTTTCTGTAATGTGCAGAAGCGAGACTGTGAGTTTTGATACACAGGACCTACACGGACGACAATAGTTTTCGTCGTTGTAGGTTAGGACTACAAAGATGAAATACTTGTCCTCTCAATTTATTGTCAGTATAGAATCCTTTTCTTGTAGTGAACCCTTATTTATAAATACTTAAGTTACTTTTATTCGTGCATTTTTGAAGGATCAATAAGTAATATCCACTTATCTATCACTTTCCAATGATGAAATAGATGATTTCCATCACAAAAGGACCGTGGGCATTTTAAGATTTGGGATATCGTGTTTCAGAAATTGAAGGATTAGAACTCCATTATCACAAAAGATTCAAATGTTTAGGGTCTTGGTGCAATTTGCTCTATTCTTTTAGACAGTTCTATTCTCTTGCGCTTTGCACAAATGAGAAGTAGAAAGCGCTTTGCCTTGCATTTGCAAGGCAAGGCCCTTTCTAAAAGCAAGACCTACAAAAAGGGGGCCTTTGATAAGTGCTCTTTTAGCACTTAATTATGTTGCGTGTTACCCCATTTTGTTGGTGGTTTGATCCTAAAGAATTGTTTTTTAATACATTTTGTATTTTATGTTGTATAGAATCATAAATGAAGAAAAAAGAGGAAAAAGGACAAAAATGCACTCAAAACGAAAGTTCAGGGACCTGTGGTGCAAATATACTTACGACCGTAAACATTGGAGTCACAGTCGTAACTCAATATTTGGAGTAAGTCAAAAACGAGAAAAAAGTCACTGACGGCCGTAACCATAAATGTTACGGCCGTAACTTCGAAATGCAAAAATTCTCCAGAAAGCCACTTACGGCCGTAACAAGTAAAGTTACGGCCGTAACTTATACGCGGCCAGAATTTTATACTGAGTTCATGGACTATTTTTGGTGGGTCGCATGGGAAACCCTAGGGCAAGCTTTGGTGGCTATAAAAAGAGAGTTTTACCACATAACTGGGTTTGGACATTCATTGATTAAAAGCGGCTAATTTCTTGAGACTTGAAGCAAGACAAATCCGGAGAAGAAGATGAATAAGAAGCAAAATTTTGAGCTTTTCACCATGACTATGCTCGGCTAAGCTTTTGAAAATTTGAGGTTGTCTAAATTTTATAAACAGACTGTCACAGATGTGTCTGGACAGTAACCAGTTAACAGTAAATTGTTAAGTTCTGTTTAGCGCAGTACCAGATGAGTCTTGCTTAGGCAGATTCGTCTGGATCGTAAAACGTAAACAATCAGAATAATTTGTGCGGAATTATAAATGAACAAGAACACAATAATTTGAGCTTAACGTGGGAAAAACCCTAACAGGAAAAACCCACGGTTCGCATCCGGCGAACAAAAACAAATCACTATATAAGGAAAGAGTTTATACATATCAGTCTAAACTACAGGATAAATCTACGCATAGACTTTTTCAAACATCCAAGAAATAGATCACTCCCTGATCCTTCTGTGGCATGTAATACGAGATGGCATCCCACCACTCTTCAGTAGTTTTCTTTGAATCTGCAACACCTTTTCAGCAACCTCGAACTCCCTTTCGAACACGATCTAAACCTCCCATTTGATCTTCACGATGAAATACTTTACTTCTCTCAGTGATTGAATCCTCCTCCTGGAGTGTTGAAGTCACCACGCGAATGAAGCTTTAATTATTGGCACAATAAAAAAATATAGTTTCAAGACTTCTTTTTGGTGGACATGTAATATTGTAAGCACCACTCGGATTTGTAGTATTTTCTTCTCTTTATAGTGCAATTAGGTTTCTTAATTCCCAAGTTTCCTTATTGCAGAAGATCCTACTACCTGCAAAACATGGTAGAGATAATTAGTAAAAAGGTAAGATAAATATTCTTACTAAATCTTACCATAACCAAGATATAGATAAATCATGTAAAATCTTACCATAAGTTAATCAATCACGTGATTAACATAAACATGGACTTCATATTTTCGGCCCTATCAAGAATTTTCCCTATATAGATTTTCGTCCAACAAATCTTACCATATGCAAAGATAAGAATGAAATATTCTTGACCATATCTAGAAGATGCTTACCATATTTTGGATACCTTGACAATCAAGAATAAACACAAAATATTATCAAGAATATTACCAACAAATTTTCAAGATTGGGATCAAGGATTTTCGTCCAATCAGAATATTTAACAAGACTTAAAATATAATCAAAATACTTATAAGTGATAAAGATATAATTTCAAGCCAAGTAAATCACAATTTTGATCACAGACGATAAGTGATAGACTTCTACCATTATCACAATACTTATCATATCAGATAAGCAACCAACATTATCTTCAAAATATTATCACAATATTTCTTGTCATTATCATAGAAGATAAGCAAGAAATATTATCACAATATTATGTCCAACAAATTTTTAAGTAATTTAATTAAACTTAATAAATTACT
The DNA here is from genome assembly GCA_963555705.1 of Ligustrum vulgare. Classification (NCBI taxonomy): domain Eukaryota; kingdom Viridiplantae; phylum Streptophyta; class Magnoliopsida; order Lamiales; family Oleaceae; genus Ligustrum; species Ligustrum vulgare. The sequence goes on from OY743183.1 coordinate 41,568,942, forward strand.
AAATAAAAATATTTAGTAATAAACTAAATTTATCAAATTACAAAAATATAGGAAAATAGAAAATGCCAATTAATATAACTTAAAATAAGTTGACAATCTCCCCCTTTGGCTTTTTCTATTTTTCTAAAACCTAATCATCTTTTCACAAACGTAGAAAGAAGTAACATGCAATTATTAAGCTCCCCCTATCAAAATTCTCCCTCGCAAGTCGTGCATCATAATAAGCTCACTTCAACAAATCCATGCATGTAACGAGAGAAAAATAATAAGTACATAAAGGAGAATCAAAATGAACCAAAAGTTACTTCAACATTTAATCAATCAGAAAAGATGAGAAAAAATACTACTCCCCCCCTTTTTGGAAGAAATAGGGGAAGCAATCCATGTCTTGTAACCTGCCAATGTAAGCACGAGTAGACAAAGATAAGGCAAAATTCAGTTACAGACAATAAAACCTGCAAATAAAGGTTGAGTTTTAGAAAACTCTGAAAACACAAATGCTCCCCCTTACTGCAATACATAGAAATTTAATGCAGTAGGATATCTATGTCTCTCCTCAACGACCCCTCAAACATAGAATTCATGAAAACATGCAAAATAGATTCCAGTTGCCAATTCTACCATCATGTCCAGTCGATTTAGGTTGGCCAGACCCATCTATAGGTCTCTAGAAATCCAAATATATGGTTTTTGAGAATCAGCATAGGCACCAGTCAACCAAGACTTAAAACTGAAAGGTGTAAGCGTACCTTTGGTAGTCTGCATAAGGCTGCTAACAAAGGATGAATTATCAAACTTGGATCCACCTGGTGTAATGTATTCATTTTCCCTTGTACTCAGTTTATTTTTCTTTGTGGTCACCATGTTATTCACCTTTTTTCTGTTCTTTCTGTCTGGCCTAACAGTCTCTTCTTCTTCAATTCTACAGCATCATCCATGTTTGTAGGCCTTTCTCTCTTATCAAATTCATTCTGCTCCTCTGATTTTTTATTTTCAACTCCAGACTCAGATTCCTTTGTTTCATCTAGTTTTTCTTTTGCAGAACCTCCAAGCAACTGGTCCAGCGTGTCTTCAAGTCTTTTGATACAAACCTTGAGATCAGATACCTCTGCCTTTAACCCAATAATCTCTGCTTCTAGCTGGCCAATTCTGGTATCCTGGCCAGACGAATCCTGTTTACCAGAAGAGTCACCCAAAACCTGTTTCCTGTAAGAGGTCTGCACCTCCAGTGTTTTCCTCCATCTGACCCTGTTTAACACCTTGGGATTGATCACCAGATTATCCTCTAGCATCTGAATACCCTGATCACGAAGCAATTGTGAAATAATCGAAGGATAAACCAACAATTGATTCCTCTGCTTTCTCTTCTTCAGCCTCTGACTCTGAATCACCAGATTCATCTGATGTACCTGAGTCCGGGGTCAGATCCATCTACGTCTTCTGCCAATTCATTTTTCATATTTACCTTCTTTCACATCTTTATCATCTTTTGGCATCTCCCCCTTTGTTTCAGATTGTTTGCTCAAAATTTCTCTAGCAACAATCAATTCACTTCGAATATCTAAGGGAGAAAGGTGACTGGTAGGAAAATCATCAAACATCGGTGTCGAATTTGCACCAATAACTTGTGGCTTGGTGGTAGAGCCACCTTGGCTTGGTTCGGCTATAGGCTGAGTTGGAATTTGAACTCGGCTGGTGTGAAGGCAGTGAAGGAGATTTGAAAAGAGATTTTTGAGGAATTTGAGTACAAGTAGAATTCAAGAGATTTTTAATTCCATTCCTTGTAGAGAAAGATATCTCTTGAGAATCCTAGTTTATGCCAATTTCCTTCCTTAAAAAATGGGATAAATATAGAAACAGAATATGTTAAGAATTAGGAAACAAATAAATTACCAAAAATTGGGCTCCACAATCAACTGACTTGTTCTGCAAGATTTGCACTTATTAGCCCACAATATACTTCCTTAAAAATAAAGATTTTCAGAATAAAATCTAAAAATTCGTGAATAAGAAAAATCTAAATGCATCTGAATACCTGAGACACGTCTGCGCACCTGTTGGCATCTGTTGAGTCAGATATATCTTGCAGTAGACAGTCCACCACGAGTATGATTATGTTGATTAATGTGCGTGTGTGATCCGAGCAATCCTTAGTCATCCACATACTGCCACAAATCATATGATTGCCCTGACTTATCGATTTGTCACCGTAATGCACAATAAGATCGATCAAAATCTATAAGAAGTGCATTTTCTCAAATCCGGCTTGCCGACTTTTTCTATATTGTGGCAATGTCTTTTGGAGGTGGAATCAGCTTTACACAATCCCCAGAAGTTATCTTACAATATGTTCCCCTTTAGGTTAGAAGAAGGGTATGAACTTGGCTTGGATTGGTAGATTCACACAATCCCCAGAATTTATCTTACTAGGTTTTCCCCTTACTTCTACAATATTACCACATTTATATCAATTCATCGTATTTTGAGGCTAAAGGGTATGAACTTGGCTTGGATAGGCAGCCTTCTTTTCCACTAGCCCTGCCCTTGGATAATAAGAAAAATGCGTGTCATGCTATAAGCAAGATTTAGATCATAGATCTACACAAAGAATATGAAATCTCATCCAGTAACAACCATATGACATAGACATCAGTGACTTATCCTTAGGATTGTCCAGATTTGAGTGCTAGTTAGATTCATCTGGAGACATGTTGACTGCTATCATCCAGACGTATCTCTCTCGTTATCAGCCACAAGCACTCAGATATATCTGGAAGCAAAAACATGATCTACATGGTATAAGAATAGGATAACTTAAATACATACAATAAAAAGAAGAAAAAAAACATTTTTTTTATTTATTATGAGGTATGCATGTTCCCATTCAGAAGGAGGTGATACTCTAATTTGTTTCCTAAGGCTTTCAAATTTGACAGTATCGAGGGCCTTAGTAAACAAATCTGTCAGCTGTAGATCAGTCTGTATGTGCTCCAGATTGATAATCTTTTGCTCCACCAATTCTCTGATGAAGTGGTGTCTGATGTCAATATGTTTTGTTCTGGAGTACTGGACTGGATTCTTTGAGATATTGACTTTTGATTTGCTTACCCTTTTGACAATCACCACAGATTTCATCTGGAATATTGTTTATGCTGGGTAAGCCTCTCACAGCCTGTAGTCTGGTCAGCTTCATGAGATCATGGTAGTTTAGGTGTCCTAATCTTTTGTGCCACAATTTCTCATTTTTGGTTTTAACAGAATTGCTAGTTTCGTGACTCTCAAGTGTATAGCATTTATCTCTAGATCTAACTCCCTTAAATAAAACACTCTTTAACAGGTTAGACTTCTTATCAAAACTTAAAACCTTACAATATTCTTTTGTAAACTTGACAAGCAAGTTATCATCACACAATTGTCCTACACTGATCAAATTTACTTTGAGCTCTATAACATATAAGACATTAGTTAATGTAGGCAATCCATTAATGTTGATGATACCAGATTCATCTATCTTACCCTTTTGGCCATCACCAAATGTAACAGCACCTGTTTCGCCTTTTTCAAAATGTGTAAGTAGAGAGAGATCACCTGTCATGTGTCTAGAACAACCACTATCAAAATACCATGTGTTAGGGATCAAAGCACTCAAAGACAATTGCACTACATAAGCATTCGTTCGAATTTTCTTCTCTTGTCTAGAAACAAGTCTTCTTTTATGTGAATTGATTAACTTCAAGTACTCATGACACCTAAATACATCATGACCAGATTTAGCACAAAAATTACAAAATACCTGGAAAATGGATGTATCCTGCCGATTCTGTCGAGGTTGAAATTTCCTGCCGTTCTGATGGACAGACTCATCTGGTTTGTACAGATTCGGCTGAAATTGTCGTCTTGCATAGTTCCTGGATGGATGTGAGTTTTGAGTCCTAGCCGTATTGTATTGATGATGAAGAGAGGTAGATGCATCTGTATGATTTTTATTCTGTTCCATGTACTTGTATCCAGATTCTCTTACAAAGTTTATCTTATGGTCATGATTTTTACCTTTACCTTCATATCCAATACCTGTTTTTAGACTGACAGGTCTGCCACTGTTCAGGATTTCATCAAGCTGGACGGTTCCACGTGCCAGCTTCTTGATTTTGTCTTGTGCGTTAGCAAGTTCTAAACTTAACCCGCTTACCTCATTTTGTTCGTCATCTGAGACTGCAGATACGTCATCCAGTTGACGTTCCTTGCTGTGCTCAGCGAAGGCCTGCAACAGTTGAATCTTCTCTTCTGCATCTTGAAGTTCCTTCCTCAAGTTTTCAGTATTTGATCTGGATTTATCTGCATAAGAAGAGTTACCATATTCAGCACCAGACAGTTGTAAAGCAGTAAAGGTAGTTACCGGATTTTCAGAATTGCTGCTGTCTGATTCAGATTCAGATTCATCTATGTCTTCATCACTCCATGTAACATTCATGGCCTTCCTTCCCTTGGCCTTCTTTTGAGTATTAGGACAATCAGCTGCAATGTGTCCATATCCTTCACATTCTCTGCATTGGATTCGACTCCTAGGCTTCCCTTTAGACGTGTTGGCATTATTCTTTGGATAGAAATTATTTTTCTTCCATTGTTTTTGTGGTTTTTGATTCTGGCCTTGAAGATTTGTGGACTTTTCTTTTTGTTTGCCCTTGAGGAACCTTTTAAATTTTTTGGTGAGAAGTACAAAATTTTCATCTTCGTCAGTCTCGCCAGAGTCGTCTGGGTTTGCACTGTTCGTCTTGAAAGCAATTCCTGGTGATTTGTCTCTCTTTCTTCGGGCTAGATTTAACTCATAGGTCATCAATGACCCTAAAAGTTCCTCAACTCGCATGGTTGAAAGATCCTTGCTTTCTTCAATTGCTGTCACTTTTGCATGGAACCTGTCTGGTAAAGATCTAAGGATCTTTTGAATAATCTGCTCATTTGAGTAGGTTTTCCCAAGCGCTTCAGCTGAGTTGGTGAGATCGCTTAATCTGGCATAGAAGCTTTTGAAGTCTTCTTTCTCTTCCATAGATAATTGTTCAAATTCTAAAGTGATCATCTGCAGCTTGGAGGTTTTGACAGCATTGGTTCCTTCGTTTGCTATCCTCAAAGCATCCCATGCTTCCTTGGCCGTCCTTAAGGAGGAGATGAGTCTGAATTGACCTGGATCAACCAAAGAAACAATAGCGTTAAGTGCCTTAGAATTCCAATTTACATTAGCTAATTCATCTGCAGTATAAGCACTTCTAGCTATAGTTGTAACAACACCTCCAGTAGTGACAGTGGGTGCTGTGTAACCTTCAAGAACAGAAGTCCAACAACGTTCATCAATAGATCGAATAAAAATTTCCATATGAATTTTCCAATATGCATAGTTACTACCAGTTAACAAAGGTGGCCTAAGAGATGCAGAGTTTTCCATTTAGACAACCGGATCTCACTTTCTAGAAGTGAACCGACTCTGATACTAATTGAAAATTTGAGGTTGTCTAAATTTTATAAATAGACTGTCACAGATGTGTCTAGACAGTATCCATTTAACAGTAAATTGTTAAGTTCTGTTTAGCGCAGTACCAGATGAATCTTGCTTAGGTAGATTCGTCTGGATCATAAAACGTAAACAATCAGAATAATTTGTGCGGAATTATAAATGAACAAGAACACAATAATTTGAGCTTAACTTGAAAAAACCCTAATAGGAAAAACCCACGGTTCGCATCCTGCGAACAAAAACAAATCACTATATAAGGAAAGAGTTTATACAGATCAGTCTAAACTACAGGATAAATCTACGCATAGACTTTTTCAAACATCCAAGAAATAGATCACTCCCTGATCCTTCTGTGGCATGTAATACGAGATGGCGTCCCACCACTCTTCAGTAGTTTTCTTTGAATCTGCAACACCTTTTCAACAACCTCGAACTCCCGTTTGAACACGATCCAAACCTCCCATTTGATCTTCACGCTGAAATACTTTCCTTCTCTCGGTGATTGAATCCTCCTCCCGGAGTGTTGAAGTCACCACGCGAATGAAGCTTTAATTATTGGCATCATACAAAAATATAGCTTCAAGACTTCTTTTTGGTGGACGTGTAATATTGTAAGCACCACTCGGATTTGTAGTATTTTCATGTCACAAGAAAAACATCCCGTTTTTCTTCTCTTTATAGTGCAATTATGTTTCTTGATTCCCAACTTTCCTTATTGCACAAGATCTCTACTACCTGCAAAACATGGTAGAGATAATTACTAAAAAGGTAAGATAAATATTCTTACTAAATCTTACCATAACCAAGATATAGATAAATCATGTAAAATCTTACCATAAGTTAATCAATCACGTGATTAACATAAACATGGACTTCATATTTTCGGCCCTATCAAGAATTTTCACTATATAGATTTTCGTCCAACAAATCTTACCATATGCAAAGATAAGAATGAAATATTCTTGACCATATCTAGAAGATTCTTACCATATTTTGGATACCTTGACAATCAAGAATAAACACAAAATATTATCAAGAATATTACCAACATGTTTTTGAGATTGTGATCAAGGATTTTCGTCCAATCAGAATATTTAACAAGACTTAAAATATAATCAAAATACTTATAAGTGATAAAGATATAATTTCAAGCCAAGTAAATCACAATTTTGATCACAAACGATAAGTGATAGACTTCTACCATTATCACAATACTTATCATATCAGATAAGCAACCAACATTATCTTCAAAATATTATCACAATATTATGTCCAAAAAATGTTTAAGTAATTTAATTAAACTTAATAAATTACTAAATAAAAATATTTAGTAATAAACTAAATTTATCAAATTACAAAAATATAGGAAAATAGAAAATGCCAATTAATATAACTTAAAATAAGTTAACAGCTTCCATACCTAGTTCGAAGGAGAAGTTGTATTTCATATCAATTTGTTTATTGCTTTTCCAAACTAGTAACGTAGATTCAATTTCCTGACTTTGATTGTTGGATTTCTTATGAACAATTAATTGACTTAATGCAATTTGTTATTTGATTTAGGCCTTATCTTATAATTTGTTGCATTGAGATTTTCTATATTGAATGATTGGATCCGTAATTGTCTTGTTGTTCAATCCATAGTAGCAATTGGGAATTTGGTATTTCCATAGAAAACCCAACTTAGGTTAATCGCCACGAGCTCGTGTGATTGATAATCTAATTTGCCCTAATTCTTCTCGGAATCATTTAGTTGTTGCATTAAATCTAAAGAGCTTGTTTTAGGTTGTCCAATAGCTACATATTCGATTAGAGAGTTTATTCTAGTTGAGTACAATTAAGCAAGAATTGGAATAGTTAGAGCCTATTAACTATTTACGGGTGATAAATAAAAAAGGGAAATTGGACACGCGTTACTTGGGAAAGTGTAAACATTGTGATAGAATACAACCGAACTGGAGAACTAGGACTAGTCAACATTTGATATTTATTCCAACCATTTTAATTGCTTTATTTTGTTAGTTAAATCATTTACAAATAACTCAAAACAAAACCCCCCTTTACGATTCTAATTGACATGACACTAAGTTAGTTCCTGTTCCTTGTGGGATCAACCATTGCTTCCATTTCTACATTCTTAGTAATAGTGGACGAGGAATTTATTTATTATTTTGGTGCATCGCGACACGCATCAGCCTTGCTTGTAGAATATGGTTTCAGTGGCTGACAACCTTTATTAATTTAATTTTTTTCTTTTGCTTGTACTTTTTGTTTATATAGCTGGGGCTTAGTATTTCATTAGTTCATATACACTTTACATTTCTATTCAAGATAAGAACGAGAAAGTAATTGAGCCTTGTTTATCTCTTTTTTGTTGAATTTTTTGGCAAGTATTTCTTCTTAATTTTTTTTCTTCTTTATTTTCAAAGCAAAGTATATATAAAATTATTAATTGTGTTGTGTTATATATGAATTTATTTTTTAATTTTTTTAATTTTGTAACATCTGTTTAATTTTACTTTTGTTTCAGTAGGTTTTTGATGTACCAATATTTAAATTATTTTACAAAATAATATTTCATACTAATTTTAGAAATGGAAGAGGATGACAATTTATTTATTCCACAATTGAATGTTGGTGCGATTCCGAAATCCAGGCTAGAGTTTCAAACTCTCAATGATGTGTATAATTTTTACAATAAGTATGCGAAATTAGTTGGGTTCATCATACGTATTTGTAGTAGCCGAAAGAATATACAAACAAATGAGCTTGTCTGGAAGTCGTATATTTTCTCCAAAGAAGGTAAAAAAGATGATACATATCAAATGAAACTACAAAATTTGGTGGTCTGTTCTGGTGAATGAAAGCATGGGAACTCACGTTTTAGATGTGGCGCAAAGTTAAAAGTTATAAAACATCAGACAACTTCTATGTGGGTTGTAAGTAATTTTGTTGAGGGGCACAAGTACGCACTATCTACACCAAGCGAAACGCACCTACTACACTCGCATCGACATGTTTCTACAACCCAAAAAAACACTTGCTGAGCAATTTTCACATGCCAATATTCCTAGCTGTCAAAAGATCAAACTTATGGAGATAGATGCTGGTGGAACTTCTTCATTGGGTTGTACTACGCAGGACATCCTGCCATCGACGAGATCGAGTACGGGAAGCCATTGGGTACGATACAGAAACATTGATTGCACATTTCGAGTTAGAAAAAAGGAGTCCTAGATTCTATTACATCTATGAAACTAACGAGGATGGTGTGTTTACTCATTGTTTTCTGAGCAGATTTAGAGTCTAGGAGTTCTTATGTTTATTTCGGAGATGTTATCATTTTCGATACAACATATAACACTAACAAGTAATCTATAGTGTTCGCACCATTTGTTGGAGTTAACCACCATCGGTAAACTATTGTTATCAGTTGTGGATTATTAAGTGATGAAAAGATTGATTCATTTATTTGGTTGTTTTTGAAGTTCATCGAAGCAATGCCCACTCAACGGGCCCCTGGGGTGATTATTACTTATCAAGACACCCCGTTGCTAGAATGTTGGTAAGGTATTTCCTAACACAATTCATAGGTTTTGTTTGTGGCATATTCTAAACAAATTCTCAGAGAAGTTGAGTCCCGTATTATACAAGGAACAATACCACGGTCTGGTTAGTATCATTAGGCAGTCAGAGTCCCCAGAGGAGTTCGAATCTCGTTGGGCTGATGTAATGGAAACCATTGATCTGGGTGAAAACGAGTGGTTCGCCAACATGTATGAAATACGAAGTCGTTGGGTAGAGCGCCATAGTGAATTGGTTGCGTGTCACACATACTTTAACGAGGAGCCACGTAGGACAACAATGTTTGCCATGGAAACTCAAATGATAGGTATTTATACAAAGACAGTTTTTCTATTGTTCCAAGAGGAATCAGCTCATAGTAGCTACTACATTTGCTCAAAGAAATCAGTATATGAGGGTGTTAAAATGTATGTTGTAACGCGTTTTGACACAGAAAAAATATATCATTGCCAACGTGAGTTGACCTACTTCATGGCCATTGACATCATAGCATGCAGCTGCAGAACATTTATGCTCAAGAAATAGGTGATGTTGTTACCATATCAGTACATTGTAGGTCGGTGGACGCAAAATACAAATGCAATTCCCATCTTCGAACCAACAACGACCTCAACATGTGGTCAATCGTTAATTTCTCGACATGGGATGCTGGCCCACACTGCAGCAGAGTTGGTGGATGAAGGTGCTTTGAATGATACTCGTACGGCGTTACTAATAGATGGATTTCGAAACTTGAAAATAAAGGTAAAAGTTGTGGATGATGGAGGAGATGTGAGAATGAGTAGGGTTATCAACAAGAGCAGAGAAGGTACCTAACTCGTGGTTGATCCTACTCCGATCATGACAAAAGAGTGCGTGAAGAGATTGAAGTCATCCAAGGAGATAGTCATATCTCAGTCCAAGAGAAGTTGTCGTGTTGCGGTCGAAGTGGACATGACAAAATAACTTTTCCGACATACATTCAAGGTAAGATAATCGATAACTATTATTTTGTATTATTTTCTACTATTTTTACACTTAGATTGATTTTTTTTCCACACTTGTAGGAGTCATCTGGTGGACGAACCGTATCATCCACAGTACTCTTGGGACAAAACTCAAGAAAATAGGTACACTGATATTCCAGCAACGATTATGGTGCATTCCATGGGTTTCACGATGATGACGACAATTAAACCATTTATTGTTGTACTCGATGTCGTTTGAATTGCATTTAAAAAAAAAATTATCTAATTTGTGCACATGTCTATTTCATTTGTCCTAATGTGTTGCAATGTTATTATAAATATCATATGAAAATTATGGTGTTATTATTAATATGAAGCCAACTTTAATAAATGTATGTATACTAAAAATTGTTGAGGCAAAATAAAAGACAAGAACAACATATTCAAAAAGCAAAATAAAAAACATATAAAAAAGACAAAAAAAAATGACAACAAGAATAAATTATTGAAAAAAAAAATACAAAATAATAACAAAATAATAAAAAAGACAAAAATAAAAAAAATGATATGTTGTCAGTCGTTGGCAGGCCTTGCTTGAAAATTGACTTTGCCTTGCATGAATTTTTAGGCAAGGCAAAGCGCTTTTCCTTCTCCTACGCGAAAAATGTAGGAGAATGGAACTGTAATTTATATATAGTTTAGTAGTAAGTAAGTCAAAACACTGAAGGCAACTCAAAGGAAGATATGCTTATTGACAAGTCAAAGCATTGAGGCTACTTATATACTATTTTACGTTTATGTTTTACAGTTCGAACTTGATATATTATGCTTTAAAAAATCATTGACAGATATATTCGAAATTAGTCAGTTGGACCAATCAGATTGGTTTGAATCATTAGAATTTCTAATTAAATTGAACTCATTCCCTCATCGATCTTAATTATACTGTTGAGTTCGGGAAATGTACCATAATAAAACTGAAAAGAACCGAGTGTACGAATCGCACAAGTAATAAAGTGGACCAAAAATCTGGATATCGTACCCAAGGAATTGAGTAAATTGTATTCTAGGTTGAATTCCTTAACCGGAACGAGAAATTCAATAGTGATTTGTTGAATTATAATAAACTAAGAATTAAACTAAAAAAGCAATGAAAAGTTGAATAAAAATCAACGAAAACAAACGTGTTGAAAATTGAGAATCCACTTTAAATCTATCATCTATACTTTGACTTAATTGTTTAACTACAATTCATGGGGTTTTGAAAATTCATGTTTCTTATGTCATTTAAGTCCCCTCTCGAGGATGCATTAAAAAAAATTCTAAAATGTAACCCGACTATATCTCTTTGACGAATTGAAAACTAGAAAAGCATTTTGGCTTTGTGAACACTTTTTAAGGATAACACTAGGCATATGTGATATATCTCTATTCCCTATCGAACCTAGTGGTAATTAAATAAGTCTAATGTTCTCCTACTCTCTCGATTTTCGGAAAACGCCACTTAGTTATACAAAAATTGGCCATAAATTTGCATAAGATAAAAAACCATACTTTAACAACTCAAACCCATGAATTATATGAATTAAACAATTGTCAAAACATAGAATCAAAATATTATGGGTTCATCACAATCTCCAACACTAAACATCTAACCTAGATACATAATTGAGAATAAATTACAAGAAACATGAAAAGAGATCACCCAGTTCATCCTCTTGTTATTGGATCTTCAATCTTCTTTTTGGCCTTGCGTGGATCCCTCTTCGATTGGGCAGTACTTTTGCATGAATTGCACAAGATAGAAACCAACTGGGAACCCCTATTTCGTGCATGAAAAGAGGTATGTATCGTTTTTAGGTGAAAAACTAGGTCAATGGACGAAAATCAGCTGAAATCCACATAAAAAGCCCAGCCTTCGGCCAAGCCGGAAAGAAGCACGGCCGCCCAATTATTTGTCTCGTGGCGGTGCAGTTACCCGAAATCATGTTCTATTAATTTATTGATACTCACGCGGCCACACTTCTTGAAACTTGTGGCTGCGTGGTTCTCCACTGCAATGCAATTTCCACTTTTGATTTTTGTTAGTCCTCCCCTTTTATTTGCACGCAAGTTCTCCAACTTCCAATTGTGGTAATTTAGCCCCTGAACTTCTGATTTATTCCATTTTCTTCCTTGTTCTTCTCAATTGACTCCTTGGACTTCTTCCTGTGCACAAATCAACTCCAATAATTATCAATTCCTAGGTATTTGCTTCATTTACAACCATTTCTCAATTTTAGGTTTGTTTCCTAAAATATAAACAAATATAGTATAAATGAATAACAAATATTCTTAAACAAACATATAAAACCCTACTTTTGGCACATAAATAAGTATATAAAATACACTTATCAATTCACTTATGGTTAGATTCTTTTAATGCATCATTATCTTTTATTATCTTACCTTATCGCTACTAACTTGTAACTATCTTAGATTTATTGCAGAAAATAGAGATTTTGCATATCTAGGATTCTTGGTGGACAAGAAACGTGGTGTGTATAAAGAGAAAATGTTGGGGATGTTTTCCTCGAAGTCTTGGAAGCCTAAGGCTGCGTTCTCTTTGTGTTTCAGTTTCCTGTTTTCATTTTCGAAAATGTTTTCTGTTTTCCATTTTCTGTGACTTTTTTCGAAATTGCTGAAAACGCGTTTGGTTTGTTATTTCTGAAAACTGTTTTCGAAAATGAAAAGCTGGAAAACGCGTTCTGTTTAAAATTTTGAAGAAAATTATTTCATATTGTTTGTGAATATAAATGAAGTAAAGATATCATATTTTGAGTTACACAATAAAAATAAATGAAATAACCCCTATCACACAATTTGGTTATACCAAAAAAGTTCAAAAATTCATGTTGCCCTTCTAAAGTAATCGTTCCACATTTGAGTAGTAATTTTCTCTTCTAAAGTAATCGTTCCATTTAATACTTTATATAGATACATCCTTCTAGTAAGCACTCATAACGTTTAAAATTTAAGTTTCAATAAAATTTGCAAAAATCAATTTACGTTAATTAATTATGCCCTTACAAAATAAGTGTCTACAATACAAAAGTAAAAAAGAAATGTTTAATAATTAAGCACATGATACATCATCAGAAAGATGGTTGAATTTGGAGTTTTACTCAAAAAACAGAGTGCAATTCGGAGTTGTACATCAAAAGTTATACATGTTTGAAGACAATGATCTATAAAGCAAATACGAAAATGACTAAATTGAAAGAAAAGTAAAATTTGTGAACTAATGTGCAACAAAATCTGAAGTTGAGGGACCTAAGTTGCAAATAAATTAGGATATTTTCGAAAGAAATTTCAAAATTTGAGGATTAAAATGACAAGTTTTGAAAATCAGGGACCAATAATGTAATTAAAAATGATAAATTTTGACAAATTTCAAATTTTTTTGATTATTTTAATTTATTTTTTTTTTAAGTGGAAAACGCGCGTTTTCCACTTACAAGGCAAAAATTTCGGAAAACGCGGAAAACGTGATTTTCACGTTTTCCATTTCCTTTACAAAATTTGAAAACGTTTTCGAAAATGTTTTCCGAAAACGGCGCAAGAGAACGCGTTTTTCGCGTTTTCGGAAATGGAAAACGGAAAACGGCTGGAAAACGCCAAAGAGAACGCAGCCTAAAATTTGTGAAAGAGCAAGAACTATACACGGCTTCCTTCTTCATGACTTCTCCATTTTGCATGAACATCTAAAAGACATAGAAATTATTTATTCATGCAAAAACCAATCTTTGAACTACAAACATAAGAGGTTCTCCAGGAGGAGTATCAATCACTAAGGGAAGAAAAGACCTTCAGGAAAAGATTAAATGGGAGGTTTGTACCAAGATCGAACGGGAGCTCGAAGTTGTTGAAGTATTGTTGCAATGCCAAGGGAAGCTACGAAGAGTGGTTGGGCGCCAGCTCACATTATACGTCATCAAAGAATCAAGGAGTGATTTACTTAATTCATGGATGTTTGATAAATTTACGCGTAAATTTATCATGCAGTTTCATTGAACTGTGTAATATCTTTTCTTATTAGTGATTGATTTTTGTCCTGAGGGGTAGGGTGAGGGCACATGGGTTTTTCCTAAAAGGATTTTTCCTACTTTAAGCTCAAATATTGTGTTCATTTTACTTTACAATTCTGCATTGCTTTACAATTATGTTCATAATTTATTATCCAGAAGAATCTGTGATAACTAGATTCATCTGAATCTGTGCTAAATAAAACTTCACATATTTTTGTTTATACTTTACTGTCCAGAAAAACATGTGACAATCAGTTTCGATTAATTAATAACAGAATTAGACAACTCTAAATTCTCAATTGGTATCAGAGCGGGTTCACTTTATCCAGTTGTCTAAAATGGAAAATTCTACTTCGCTTAGGCCACTTTTATTGACTGGTAATAATTATCCATATTGTAAAATTCAAATGGAAATTTTTATTCAGTCTATTGATGAATGTTGTTGGACATCTGTCCTTGAAGGTTACATAGCACCCACTGTCACTACTGGAAGTGCTATCACACCTGTAGCTACAAGTGCTTTTACTACTGATGAATTGGCTAATGCAAATTGGAATTCAAAAGCACTTAACGCTATTGTCTCTTTGGTTGATCCAGGTCGATTCAGGATAATCTCTTCCTTAAGAACCACCAAAGAAGCATGGGATGCTTTGAGGTAGCGAATGAAGGAACCATTACTGTCAAAACCTCCAAGCTACTAATGGTTAGTCTTAAAGTTTGAACAACTGTTTATGAATGAGCGAGAAGACTTCAAAAGTTTCTACGCTAGATTGAGTGATCTCACAAACTCAGCCGAAGCCCTTGGTAAAACATACTCCAATGAACAGATTGTACGAAAGGTTCTCAGATTTTACCAGACAGATTATATGTAAAAATAACAGCCATTGAAGAAAGCAATGATCTTTCAACCATGCGAATAGAGGAACTTGTAGGCTCGTTGATAACCTATGAGTTAAATCTGACCCGAAAGAAGAAAGAAAAGAAACTCGGAATTGCTCTCAAAGAAAGCAATGAAGATCCAGACGAATCTGGGGAGACAGATGAAGATGAAAACTTCGCTTTTCTCACCAGAAAATTTAGGAAGTTCCTCATAGATAAACAAAAGGAAAAATATGAAAACTTTCAAGGCCAGAATCAGAACCAAAAAAAAAAAAACAAAGGAGGAAAAACAATTTCCATATCAGGAACAATGCTAATTCATTCAAAGGAAAGCCTAAGAATCGTATTCAATGTAGAGAGTGTGAAGGATATGGACATATCCCAGCTGTATGTCCCAACACTCTAAAGAAGACCAAAAGGAAGGCCATGAATGTTATATGGAGTGATGGAGACACAGATAAATCTGAATCAATTTCAGATACAAGTAATTCCAAAAACAGGTAACTACCCTTACTGCTTCAATTTATTTGGTACTGACTCTGGAAATTCATCTTATATAGGTACCGGCTCAGATGAATCTGGGTCAAACGCTGAAAAATTGAAGAAGGAATTTCAAAAGGCAGAGGAAAGGATACAATTATTACAAGTTGTGGTTGAACACAACAAGGAAGGTAATTCACATGTATCTACATTCCTAAATGAAGAAAATGATAAGGTAAGTAGGTTGAATGCAGAGCTCACTATAGCACAAGATAAGACAAGACAAGATCAAGATCAAGAAACTGGTACTTGGATCTATTCAGCTTGATGAAATTCTGAACTATGGGAGACCTGCTAGCATGAAAAGTGGACTTGGATATGAAGGTAAAGGTAAAAATCACAAAAATAAGATGGTTTTTGTAAAAGAATCAAGATACGGATCCAAGGAGCAAAGCAAAGTCTACTCAGATGCATCTACTTCCTACCATCATCAATTCAATATCACTAGAGCTCAGAAGATAAAGCTGACTTTTAGACGACAGAAAATTTCAACTTCATCAGAATCGGCAAGATACATCTGTCTTCCAGGTATTAAGTAATTTTTGTGCCAAATCTGGTCATGATGTATTTAGGTATTATGAGTACTTGAAATTAATCAATTCACACAAAGAAGACTTGTTTCTAGGCAAGAAAAGAAAAGAAAATTAGAACTTACGCTTATGTAGTTCAATTATCTTTTAGTGCTTTGCTTCCTAACACCTGGTACTTTGATAGTGGATGTTCTAAACACATAACAGGTGCTCTCTCTATGTTGTCACACTTTGAAAAAGGTGAGACAGGTATTGTTAGCTTCGATGATAAGCAAAAGGGTAAGATTGATGGATCTGACATAATTAATTTTAAAGGATTACTTACATTAACCAATATTTTGTATGTTGTTGGACTTAAGGCAAATTTGATTAGTGTATAACAATTGTGTGATGATAACCTACTTGTCATGTTTTCTAAAGACTATTTCAATGTATTAAGTTATGACAAGAACTCAAATCTAATAAAAAGTGTCATGTTTAATGGAGTTAGATCAAAAGACAAATGTTATACACTTGAGAGTCACATAACTTACAATTCTGTAATGACCAAAATCGAAGAACTATGGCATAACCGGTTAGGACATCTCAACTACCATAATCTCATAAAACTGGTCAAACTAGAGGTTGTGAGAGGCCTACCTAATATTAAGAACATTCCATATGGAATCTGCAGTGATTTTCAAAAAGGTAAGCAAATCAAAAGTAGGGATGGCAATTTGAACCTCCTGAATCGAAAACCGCGATGAACCAAACTGAATGGTGCAAAAAAAATTGATGGGCCAGTGGGGTGGGTATGGTATGCAAATTTAAAGACCCGATTTTAGGTGGGGGCGGGTATGGTAATTGTGCTAGTTCCCCAAACCGAACGAATACCTGATTAAAAATTTTGATTTTGGACTATATTTAAAACTTTAAAAGCCCAAAAGTAGAGTCTCTATTTCAAAGTCAATTTATCCAACCCACATGACCAAAGCCTAATCCAAATCCATTAACCCAAAGTCTATAGTCATCTGAATATTTGATTCATTCATCTTCACTCCCTTAGTCACTCTCCATTTTGGCAGATGATAGTTCTCCATGGCGCCACACACATGCACTGGCCCCAATCAAGTTTTTCTTTTATTAAATATGAATCAACAATGACATATGCTACTAACAATATTTGTGGTAAGGAAGAATGAAGTATAAAATGTCAAGAAACAAAGTATTTGTTGTTCTCAAGTGTTAAGATCAAGAAAAAAAAATATTGTCTTTGTATAATCGTACTGTAATATACTAATATTGTTATGCTCATAATATTCTTTAAATTCTGATTTTGAATTTGAGAAATTTGGATATTATTTGCAAAATTTGCTAAGTATTTTTATGTTGTCGTTTTTTCATTTGGACTTGCAAAAATTAATTTACATTTAAGTGGTTATTAGCTGCACTAAACCGAGATACGTACTGAAACCACACCGACCTGATTTAGGCGGTTATGGTGTCGTTATGGTATAAGCAAAAAAAATGGTGGTTCGGTTATGATTTTGGACGAACCGACCCCGATTCGAACCGTTACCATCACTAATCAAAAGTCAACACATGACAGGTACATCTCTCAACACCTCTCATATACTTAAACTTATCCACATGGATCTGATGGGTCCTATCCAAAAAGAAAGTATTGGTGGTAAGAGATAAATTTGCGTATGTGTTGATGATTTCTCCAGATACACCTGTGTTATGTTTATTCATGAAAAATATGAGGCATTTGACAATTTTGCTAATCTTTTTCAGAAATGAAGCAATGAAAAGGATGATAAATAGGTAAGAGTCAAAAGGATTAGAAGCGATCATGGAAAAGAAATTGAAAACTCAAAATTTGCTGATATCTCTGCACCCCAATATGGAATTAAGCATGAGTTTTCATCCCCAAAGACTCCTCAACAGAATGGGGTGGAAAGGAAAAATAGAACCCTGGAAGAAATGACCCGCGTTATGCTAAACAGCAACAAACTGCTTACAAGATTTTAGGTAGAAGCCATAAACACTGTTTGTTACATTATTAATAGAGACATTCTTAAAACTGGAACAAAACAAACTTCCCATGAAATCTGGAAGGGTACAAAGGTTGATTACTTTCATGCCTTTGGAAGTAAATGTTAAATCTTAAAAGATATGGGACACTTGAAAATTTGACTCAAAATCCGATGAAGGAATATTTTTGGATTATACTGAAAACAGTAGGGCTTATAAAGTATACAATCTTAGAACCCAAACAATAATTGAGTCAGTTAATGTGAAAGTGGATGATACTAATGATTTAAATTCTGACTTGCAGGAAGTTGAGGATGATCAGTTGGAGATTCTACCAAAGCAGCACGCTGAAACTGAAAGATCAAAAGAAAAATTAAACCAAGCAAAAAGTCAAATTAATACAAAAAATGTGACATGAATGAATCTGGCTATCCAGATACAACTGTAAATCTAGATACAACTAAATACCCAGATACATCTGGTGCTATAGAACTATAAGTTTGGAAAAGATCATCTACTAGAGTTCAAAAGGCTCATCCACTTGACAAAATTATCATTGATCTTTCTAAAAGGAATGTGACCAGAAGAAGATTTGTCGTTGAAATGGGAAACATGTACCATATATCCCTAATTGAAACAAAAAATGTCAAGAAGGCCTTAACACATGAAAAATGGATACAGGAAATGCACGAAGACCTCAACCAGTTTGAGAGAAATAATGTCTGGGAGTTGGTTCCCCATCCAAAAAGAAGGAAATGTAATTGGAACCAAATAAATCTTCAAAAACAAGTTAGGTGAACAAGGAAATGTGGTCAGAAAAAAAAGTCAGACTTGTTGCTCAAGGCTACACCAAGGTTGAAGAAATAGATTTTGCAAAGACATTTTCTCCTGTAGCCAGACTGGAATCCATCATATTGCTACTAGCTGTGTCCTGCTACATCAATTTCAGGTTATATCAGATGGATGTCAAAAGCATCTTCCTAAACAGTGTACTTAATGAGGAAGCTTATGTGGAGCAGCTTCAAAGATTTACAGATCCATCTCACCTGGACTATGCCCTTACACTTAAAAAGACTTTATATAGGTTGAAACAAGCCCCCAGAGCTTAGTGTGAGAGGCTTACATCATTCTTACTGAGCAAAGGATACAAAAGGGGAGGAACTGATAAAACTATTTTCATTAAGCATCTTAATCCTAGACTAACTGTAGGTCAAATATATGTTGATAACATTGTATCTCTATGTCCAAAATTGATGAATTTATAAATACCATGAAAAGTAAATTTTAAATGAGTATGGTCGATGAACTAACTTTTTTTCTTAGTTTCCAGGCACATCAGGATGAATTTGGCATATTCATTTCTCAAGCAAAGTATGCTAAAAATTTGGTAAAGAAGTTTGGGCTTGAAGATGCTAAGACTATGAGAACTCCCATGGCAATAACAACGAAACTTTCAGATGACACCGGCAATGACATGGATTCATCTCTCTATAGAAGCATGATTGGAAGTCTTCTGTATCTTACTGCTAGTAGACCAGACATATCCTTCAGTGTTGGGATGTGTGGAAGATATCAGGCTAAACCCAAGGAGTCTCACGTAGCTTCTGTAAAAAGAATCATCAGATATGTAAGTGATTTATTAAGTTATAAAATTTTGTTTACAAGAGATACCACTGCCCATCTTGCAGTATATTTTGACGCATGATTGAGCTGGGAATGTTGATGATCGGAAGAGTACATCCCGTGGTTGTTTTTACATTGGAAACAACTTGTGGCTTGGCTAAGTAGAAAATAAAACTCAGTATCTCTCTCCACAGCAGAAGCGGAGTATATTGTAGTTGGTAGTTGCTGTACACAACTCCTTTGGATGAAACAAATGTTGGAAGATTATGAAATCTCTACAAAATAAACCACTATGTATTGTCATAACACCAGTGCTATCAACATCTCAAAAAACCCTGCTCATCACTCCAAAACAAAGCACATTGATATTAGACACCACTCCATCGGAGAATTTTTGGAACAAAAGATTATCAATCTGGAGCACATGCAGACTGATCTACAGCTTGTAATTTTTTTCACCAAGGCCCT
This sequence comes from Ligustrum vulgare, assembly GCA_963555705.1. Classification (NCBI taxonomy): domain Eukaryota; kingdom Viridiplantae; phylum Streptophyta; class Magnoliopsida; order Lamiales; family Oleaceae; genus Ligustrum; species Ligustrum vulgare. The sequence continues at coordinate 41,589,103 of OY743183.1, forward strand.
CGATACTGTCAAATTTGAAAACATTAAGAAACAAATTGGAATTTCACCTTCTCCAGAATAGGAGCATGCATATTTAAAAAAAAAAAATTGCATCTTTTTGCATTTTTTTATTTTTACATGCATTTAGGGTAGATTTATCCTATTCTTGTATATACTTATTGTAAATCATGTTTTTGCTTGCAGATATATTGAGTGCTTGAGGCTGATAACAAGACAGATACTTCTAGCTGATGTTAGTCAACATGTCTCCAAATGAATCTAACTAGCACTCAAATCTGGACAATCCAAGGAATATGTCTCTACTGTCAAAGTTGTCTGGTTTGTTACTGATTGAGGTTTTATATTCTAAGTGTAAACCTATGATTTGAAGTTTTATTTTAGCATTGCATGCATTTTTTAATGTCCAAAGGAATGGCCAGTGGAAAAGAAGGATGTCAATCCAAGCCAAGTTCATACCCTTTTTCAAAAATTTAAGAAAAAGAAATCAATAGGAAAGGAGGAAATTTAGTAAGATAACTTCTAGGGATTGTGTGAAACTATCAATCCAAGTCAAGTTCATACCTTTTTTCAAAAACTAAAGGGGGAAAATCTTTAAGATAACTTTTTGGGATTAAGTGAAGCTATTTCCACCTCTAAAAAACATTGTCACAAATTATATTGAAAAAGTTGACAAGCCAAACTTGAGAAAATGCACTTTTTTACAAATATCTATTGGTCTGTTTGTCCACTACAATGACAAATCAATAAGTTAGGGAAATCATATGGTTTTGACAGCATGTGGATGACTAAGGGTTGCTTGGATCACTTACACACACACACACTGAAATCAACTTAATCATGAACGTGGTGGACTGTACACTGCCAGATATCTACCTCAATAGATGCCAACAATACTCAATGTGTCTCAGGTAACTAGATGCATCTAGCTTTTTCATTCATGAATTTTAGATTTTTTAAGGATATTGTGGACTAATGTGCGTGCATCTTACAGATTAAATCAGTAAATTGTAGAGTCAAGTTTTGGTAATTTATTTGTTACCTGATTATTGAATTATCCTGTTTCCATATTTATCTTTTAAGGAAAAGTTGGCGAGAACTAGGACTCTCAATAGATATCTGTTACCATAAGGAATACAATCACTTGAGTCATATGTACACTCAAACTTCTCAAAACTTCCCTCTTAAAAACACGGCTTCGCCTTCCTCTCCTCCAAATCGAAAAACTCTAAAATCCCAAATTCTCAAAAATCACCTCAACCTTCCTTCATATATAACCATGGCAAGCATCAAACAAGCTGGTGCAAGAAGGAATACTAGAAGAAGTTCCAATGTTGACATTGAGGGTTCAACTCTACCTAACTCGTCAGAAATCAGTACATCTGGTGAAGGCACCACTGTGCCTGCCCTAATTTCTATTACTTCCTCCACACCAGCTGTGGACACTCTCATCGGAACTACCACAACTCCAGTTTTTCCCATTGTCACACGGAGCCAAGACATCTCCACGACCGTTCCACAAGTGATGGGTGTGAATGTAGCGACCAAGAATTTTTACGCGATTAATAATTATTTTAATAGAAAATCGTGTCGCTACTATTTCACCCATTTTTATTAAGTTAACGCCACGACGTATTCGTATAGCCAAGTCAAGAAATAATCGAGATCGTTCGATTTTAAATTAAATTCCGAATTTCTAAAAATATCTTCATTCTCTTGATTTAAAGTATATTAAGTCTAAGTACTTAATTCAATGTTATCCCAATATTTATTTGTACAAAAATTACTTTTATTATTTAAATTAAGAAAATATATGCAAGCATGAGAGGTTCCATTATATATAATAATTATGAGAATCTTAATTTAATAAATATGGAAAAGTATATAAATGGTTGATAGATTCCATTATATGTAATCATGAAGAGCATAATATTTGTATAAATATGGAAAAGTATATGAATGAATTATAAGACTCCATTATATGTAATCATGAAGAGCATAATATTTGTATAAATATGGAAAAGTATATGAATGAATTATATACTCCATTATATATAATCATGAAGAGCATAATATTTGTATAAATATGGAAAAGTATATGAATGATTGATAAGACTCCATTATATGTAATCATGAAGAGCATAATATTTGTATAAATATGGAAAAGTATATGAATGATTTATATACTCCATTATATATAATCATGAAGAGCATATTATTTGTATAAATATGGAAAAGTATATGAATGGTGCTTTACTTTAAGAAAAGGATGTGTTAAAATTAATAGAATTGAATGATTATGTTTACAATATGCCAACTTTATACATCTATTTAAACTCATCTCTTTTACACACAACTCTACACATATACACTTATTTCCAATCTCTTGACAAAATCCACAAGTAAGAGAAATTCAAGGTGGTCAAGAAAGTTTTGGTCCATTTACTACTACACTTCATTTTAATCTTTTAAAAGGTAAGTATATCTTATGTTTTTATGAAAAGTAAGTATGTTTTTATGAAAGGTAAATACACCTTATGTTTTTATGAAAAGTAAGTATGTTTTTATGACAAGTAAGTATATCTTATGTTTTTATGAAAAGTAAGTATGTTTTTATGAAAGGTAAATACACCTTATGTTTTTATGAAAAGTAAGTATGTTTTTATGACAAGTAAGTATATCTTATGTTTTTATGAAAAGTAAGTATGTTTTTATGAAAGGTAAATACACCTTATGTTTTTATGAAAAGTAAGTATGTTTTTATGACAAGTAAGTATATCTTATGTTTTTATGAAAATGTTTGGATCATTGCTATGAAATCAATCTCACAAGATTGTTATGGGTTCCATATGATATGTTTATGATTATGCTAAGGGGACCGGAGTTTAGTAGCGCTACACATAAGAATTCTTGCCATTTAAGTTCGGTAAAATTCTTGTGTCTCCCTATGTTTATGAATATTTCAATCCTATCATATGTTATGATGAAAATGATCCATATGCTTTCAAAAGAAAATTTATGCTTGGTATACTTACTGGGATTTTATAAATCTCACTCCACGATATTTACCATTTTCAGATAATTGAAGGTTCGAGGCGGTCAACATGGAAGTGGCAAAAGTGGTTAAGATTGATGAGATAATTATGTTGAACTTTATGTAAGAAAACTATGTTCTATTTTTATTCACAAATAAAATTATGGGATTCTAATTATTCTTTTGAATAATTTTACATTACTATTTAAGTCTCGATAATATGATATGAGTCATTTTTTGTGGCACTCGAATGGTCGAGAATTCGGGTCGTCACAGTTGGTATCAGAGAAAAGAGTTTTAAAAACGATTCTGTAGATTTTTGAAATTTTATTTCTTTAAAAAAAAAAAAATCACTATTCACGTGAACAGTAAAACGACGTGCTATTCATGATGAACAGTGAACGAAATCACTATTCATTATAAAAAAAAAGTTGAATTTTCACATGTCAAGTATGGTTATGATTTTGAAAAGCATGATGAAATTTGATGTGCAAATTTCAAGGACAAAATTCATTTTAAGCAAGGGAGTTTGTAATGTCCTGAAAATTTTATGGAATATAATTAGTTAGTGATATGATGTTTATATTGATGTCTTTGATAAATTTCTAGAAGTTCGGGGACTAAAGGAAAAATAAGATTTGACGATAAATTTTATTTGGGTTAAGTTATTAATTATTGATGGGGAGATAATTACTATATCGATATTGGATTTGTTTTGAAGACTGTGATTAATTAGGAATTATGATTCAAGAAAATGTTGATTTGGATACAACCACATTAAATTATTGTTGATTAAAGGAAAATAAGATTATATGAAATATTTTAACTCATCACTCTACTATGTCACTCTCCACGTATTGACTCCTCGAACCAGGTATGTTATATGCTTTGCAAGTCATTTACGATTTTATTAAGACATGTTAAGTATGAAATCTTCATATGTTATGAATCTTTATGTGTTACACATAATATACATGTCAAGTATGATATAAATTGATAGAAGACTCAATTTTTTTTTTATTCTTTTCAATGTAGAATCATGAGACAGAGAGGATATTTATATGAATTTTGGTGCATATTAAGCTTAGTAAGATTGACTCAATTAGAAATTAAGTTGGGTTGTAACATTTGCCCAAAATATATGGAATAATATATTAAACAAACAAAATTGATAATGAATTCGTACAATAATTTATCCCTTTATCACTACCTTTGTGTAAAAACAAGGGAAAAACTGTGGATGGTTATTAGTACTTCCTCTTCAAGTTTCAATTTTCGGTTCAATAATTTATCCCTTTATCACTACCTTTGCTTAAAAGCAAGGAAAAACTGTGGATGATTATTGGTACCACTCTTCAAGTTTCAATTCTGAAAAAAAAAAAAAAAAAAAATTCAGAAAGAAAAGAAAGAAAGAGAACGGGTGTTGAGCATAATGGGAATAATATGACTTAAGAATGATTTTCAAAATAATTGTTGTCCTCGAGTTTAGAAATGATAAACCTTAAATGGACTTTGCATAATTGATTTTAGACATGGCATTAAGTATGAGAAGTCAACAGAAATGATTAGAAATATGTTCAGATTATCTATCATTTAGATTTAATGAGAAATAGCGAGCCAATTTTATGAATTTTTATGAGATGTTAAGATTATAAGTGATATGATTTTAATGAGACTTTTATGAGAAGCATTATGAAGTTAGAGATTTAAAGATTTGGTTATTGGGAATTAAGTAATGGATATTATGTTGAGTAAGTGAATTATGTCTCTATATTGAAGAGAAATTTATTATGAACTTTGGCCTTGTGATTAAATTTTGGGAATATGATTTATGACTTATAAATATAAGTATGAGTAATAGTTTGAGCCAATTAAGGTATTGAAGGAAGTGATATTGTGATATTGACGACTATGATTTGAAATTTCTATGTTGAGGAATTATGAATTGATTTTCTGGAATATTTTTTTATGATATTGAAGTTTGATGAAATTGTGGTCAATTTTTAGATCGTTGTGATCAAATGTGGAATTATTTATTATTGTGAGTTATGAAGTATGCTTACGGTTTGAATAAGTCCAAATTTCAAAGGAAACTCTGCTTAGAATTTTATCGTTTGGAATTAAGAGCATAGTATGGTATGCAATCACTAAGAGAATTGAGGTTAGACATGCAAATTCATTTACATCACAAACGAGATTTAGTAGATAATAACAGAGATATTTATTATTTTCTCGTAAGGAGAACACACAAGAGTCACATTGGAAAGAAATACATGAAACACGCAAAATCAAAAGAAAGCAACATGGGAAATTCCTCAAATTGAGAGATGTGTTTCCGGAGTAGCCGTATCCTACCACCTCTGACCTTTTGAGGAAATAAAGAAACCTTCAAAGAGGTGTGTTTCGAGAGTAAGAATACTCCGTAATCTACCACCTGGAACCTTTAAGGTACACACAAGATTTAAACATTAAGGAAATCCTAGGAAATTAGAGGGGTGTCTCGAGAGTAAGAATACTCCGTACTCTACCCCCACCTATTCTAAGATTCATAAAGTTAAGTTTACATTAACCGGACTCCATTTTCGCTTGATTCCCCTTCCTTGCGACCAATCTATCTTAACCCCTGCTGGATCTTGTATTGAGATATATGACTGCAGCTTATCCAGTAGTTCATCAATAGTAGGAGCAGAAATAAGGAGCCTTCTGGAAAATGGAGAGATAAATCCCTGTTCCACAGCATAATCAAGAAAGGTTAACAAGCCATCAAAGAAATTGTTAACATTCAGAAGCCCAATAGGCTTAGTATGGAGATCTAGTTGAGCCCACGAGGTAATGTTAAAGATTTCTTCTAAGGTACCAAAACCTCCGGGCAGGGCTATAAAGGCATCAGAACCATATAGCATACAAGTTATGCGTTCATGGATGGATAATGTTTGAACTTCATGCCCTCGTGTTTTGCCTGCAACATCTACCAAAGGGACAGGTATGACACCGATTACTTTTGATTTCTCTGCAAGAGCAGATTGGGAAACACAACCCATTAGACCACTGCTACCACCCCCATACACAAGAGTGATACCTTTTTCCCCCAGTTTCTTTCCAAGATCTACGGCCGCTTCTAGATAACTGAAGCCTTTCCCCACTTTTGATCCACAAAATACACAAATAGTTTTGATCTGTCGAAGTTTTGGTGCTTCCATCTTTGATAGTATAGAAGAGAAAACTTACGAAGAAGATGTGATTTTGGGATGCCTGAACTATGAAATATGTTTGGCTATTTAAAGCCGAAAAAATTTACTGTTTTTGATTGATTATGAAAAAGTAAAGATTTACTTTTGTCAAAATCGGCCAACTTTTGACTGTTTTACCAAAGATATCACCTTTCGGTGATTTATTTCCAGCTTTATCAAAACTCGAGAAAGGAAAATATATTTTATTTCCAAAACGCGTGAAAGAAAACAGCAAAATATTTTAAATGTGTATCAAGAGATTTACCTTATATCATTGTTGAACTGCCAGAAGCCTCATTTTGTAAAACAGACTGGCAAACAGGATCTTTTGCTATTATATTTTGGAGTCTATAACGATTTTTGTCCTCGTTAAACTGAGCGTATAAGGAGAGAAGTTCACGTTGCACATAACCACTTGGGTGCGTCTCAAGAGTCAGTCGAATATCATCCAAAGACTCCTTACTCAGTCCACCCTTTATGAATTTGATTTTATCATCCCGATTAGTAGAAGAATATCCTACTGTTTTGCAACGAGTATCACTGTTCCAACGAGCACATTTGTAGCAACCATTCAGCCTTTTTGCTCTTCGTTTCTTTGCGAAGGTGCTTTTGCCTAAACCAGGCATGTGCTTTGGAAATGTCATAGGTAATTCATCAGATAGTCGAACCTTTGCTTCGATCAACCAGCGAACATCTTCTGAAACACCATGAGCCATCAGCAACCTCAATCTTTCGAGTCTTATTCGATAAATTTTCCTCAGATCATTCATTGGAAGACTGGAATAATACTTGCGAATGTTTGTAAGAATGATATCCATGTTTTTGATGGATCTAACCTCTTCCCAGCATGAACTATTTAAAAGCATTAAGGATCAGAGGGAATCCGCGTGATATTGATTCCAGCAAGAAAGCGCGGAATAGAATAATGGAAAAGAGGGAACAAGAGTTTATACGCCGTTTACTTTCTTGATAAAAGGAAGATTTGATGATGACGCGATTTGAGATATGGAATATTTTCTTGGATTTTGGGTACTGATATTTTGATATAATAATCAAGGTATAGAAATAATACGGGGATACGTGAAAGTGAAATAAGGACTGTATTGAATCAGGATTAATAAGTTTGTGCAAGTGAAAGGAATACCTTACGGGAAATGTTATGATATTTGAGTTAAGAATTTTAATTATTTGGGAGATATTTGTTTATTGAATTTTGCAGAAATTTTGGGTTACAAATATTGGAAAGATAAACTGATGATTATGTTGATATGTGAATAACATGTTTGGGTATATTACATAGAGAATATTCAGGTAATCGTTTTAATTATTTTGGGATATTTGGTGATAAGAAGAAATGACAAATTATTATGGTATGATATGTTAGTAAAGATTTATTGAAATTTTAGAGATATTAATACGAATATTTGAGGTCACATGATACGATGATAAATGACAAGTTACATGAATACTACAAGATATGATGAAATATCACATACGATTGGGAATTTTCATTTTGATTCAGAAGAATTTATGAGTAGACATATGTCTATTATTGATAGAAAAGTCCATGTCTTAAGAAAACAAATTGATGCATTTAGTCAAAGTCCAGTGGGTTAAATATGGTTGGGTTAAATATGGTAGCGATAATGCTACATAAGAAGAAGAAGAAGAGATTCTGATCAAGTGTTCAGAAATCATAAGATCAAGTAAGATTAATTTCGAGGACGAAATTATTTTAAGGGGGTAAGTTTGTAGCGACCAAGAATTTTTACGCGATTAATAATTATTTTAATAGAAAATCGTGTCGCTACTATTTCACCCATTTTTATTAAGTTAACGCCACGACGTATTCGTATAGCCAAGTCAAGAAATAATCGAGATCGTTCGATTTTAAATTAAATTCCGAATTTCTAAAAATATCTCCATTCTCTTGATTTAAAGTATATTAAGTCTAAGTACTTAATTCAATGTTATCCCAATATTTATTTGTACAAAAATTACTTTTATTATTTAAATTAAGAAAATATATGCAAGCATGAGAGGTTCCATTATATATAATAATTATGAGAATCTTAATTTAATAAATATGGAAAAGTATATAAATGGTTGATAGATTCCATTATATGTAATCATGAAGAGCATAATATTTGTATAAATATGGAAAAGTATATGAATGAATTATAAGACTCCATTATATGTAATCATGAAGAGCATAATATTTGTATAAATATGGAAAAGTATATGAATGAATTATATACTCCATTATATATAATCATGAAGAGCATAATATTTGTATAAATATGGAAAAGTATATGAATGATTGATAAGACTCCATTATATGTAATCATGAAGAGCATAATATTTGTATAAATATGGAAAAGTATATGAATGATTTATATACTCCATTATATATAATCATGAAGAGCATATTATTTGTATAAATATGGAAAAGTATATGAATGGTGCTTTACTTTAAGAAAAGGATGTGTTAAAATTAATAGAATTGAATGATTATGTTTACAATATGCCAACTTTATACATCTATTTAAACTCATCTCTTTTACACACAACTCTACACATATACACTTATTTCCAATCTCTTGACAAAATCCACAAGTAAGAGAAATTCAAGGTGGTCAAGAAAGTTTTGGTCCATTTACTACTACACTTCATTTTAATCTTTTAAAAGGTAAGTATATCTTATGTTTTTATGAAAAGTAAGTATGTTTTTATGAAAGGTAAATACACCTTATGTTTTTATGAAAAGTAAGTATGTTTTTATGACAAGTAAGTATATCTTATGTTTTTATGAAAAGTAAGTATGTTTTTATGAAAGGTAAATACACCTTATGTTTTTATGAAAAGTAAGTATGTTTTTATGACAAGTAAGTATATCTTATGTTTTTATGAAAAGTAAGTATGTTTTTATGAAAGGTAAATACACCTTATGTTTTTATGAAAAGTAAGTATGTTTTTATGACAAGTAAGTATATCTTATGTTTTTATGAAAATGTTTGGATCATTGCTATGAAATCAATCTCACAAGATTGTTATGGGTTCCATATGATATGTTTATGATTATGCTAAGGGGACCGGAGTTTAGTAGCGCTACACATAAGAATTCTTGCCATTTAAGTTCGGTAAAATTCTTGTGTCTCCCTATGTTTATGAATATTTCAATCCTATCATATGTTATGATGAAAATGATCCATATGCTTTCAAAAGAAAATTTATGCTTGGTATACTTACTGGGATTTTATAAATCTCACTCCACGATATTTACCATTTTCAGATAATTGAAGGTTCGAGGCGGTCAACATGGAAGTGGCAAGAATGTTTAAGATTGATGAGATAATTATGTTGAACTTTATGTAAGAAAACTATGTTCTATTTTTATTCACAAATAAAATTATGGGATTCTAATTATTCTTTTGAATAATTTTACATTACTATTTAAGTCTCGATAATATGATATGAGTCATTTTTTGTGGCACTCGAATGGTCGAGAATTCGGGTCGTCACAGTTGGTATCAGAGAAAAGAGTTTTAAAAACGATTCTGTAGATTTTTGAAATTTTATTTCTTTAAAAAAAAAAAAAAAAAAAAAATCACTATTCACGTGAACAGTAAAACGACGTGCTATTCATGATGAACAGTGAACGAAATCACTATTCATTATAAAAAAAAAGTTGAATTTTCACATGTCAAGTATGGTTATGATTTTGAAAAGCATGATGAAATTTGATGTGCAAATTTCAAGGACAAAATTCATTTTAAGCAAGGGAGTTTGTAATGTCCTGAAAATTTTATGGAATATAATTAGTTAGTGATATGATGTTTATATTGATGTCTTTGATAAATTTCTAGAAGTTCGGGGACTAAAGGAAAAATAAGATTTGACGATAAATTTTATTTGGGTTAAGTTATTAATTATTGATGGGGAGATAATTACTATATCGATATTGGATTTGTTTTGAAGACTGTGATTAATTAGGAATTATGATTCAAGAAAATGTTGATTTGGATACAACCACATTAAATTATTGTTGATTAAAGGAAAATAAGATTATATGAAATATTTTAACTCATCACTCTACTATGTCACTCTCCACGTATTGACTCCTCGAACCAGGTATGTTATATGCTTTGCAAGTCATTTACGATTTTATTAAGACATGTTAAGTATGAAATCTTCATATGTTATGAATCTTTATGTGTTACACATAATATACATGTCAAGTATGATATAAATTGATAGAAGACTCAATTTTTTTTTTATTCTTTTCAATGTAGAATCATGAGACAGAGAGGATATTTATATGAATTTTGGTGCATATTAAGCTTAGTAAGATTGACTCAATTAGAAATTAAGTTGGGTTGTAACATTTGCCCAAAATATATGGAATAATATATTAAACAAACAAAATTGATAATGAATTCGTACAATAATTTATCCCTTTATCACTACCTTTGTGTAAAAACAAGGGAAAAACTGTGGATGGTTATTAGTACTTCCTCTTCAAGTTTCAATTTTCGGTTCAATAATTTATCCCTTTATCACTACCTTTGCTTAAAAGCAAGGAAAAACTGTGGATGATTATTGGTACCACTCTTCAAGTTTCAATTCTGAAAAAAAAAAAAAAAAAGAAAATTCAGAAAGAAAAGAAAGAAAGAGAACGGGTGTTGAGCATAATGGGAATAATATGACTTAAGAATGATTTTCAAAATAATTGTTGTCCTCGAGTTTAGAAATGATAAACCTTAAATGGACTTTGCATAATTGATTTTAGACATGGCATTAAGTATGAGAAGTCAACAGAAATGATTAGAAATATGTTCAGATTATCTATCATTTAGATTTAATGAGAAATAGCGAGCCAATTTTATGAATTTTTATGAGATGTTAAGATTATAAGTGATATGATTTTAATGAGACTTTTATGAGAAGCATTATGAAGTTAGAGATTTAAAGATTTGGTTATTGGGAATTAAGTAATGGATATTATGTTGAGTAAGTGAATTATGTCTCTATATTGAAGAGAAATTTATTATGAACTTTGGCCTTGTGATTAAATTTTGGGAATATGATTTATGACTTATAAATATAAGTATGAGTAATAGTTTGAGCCAATTAAGGTATTGAAGGAAGTGATATTGTGATATTGACGACTATGATTTGAAATTTCTATGTTGAGGAATTATGAATTGATTTTCTGGAATATTTTTTTATGATATTGAAGTTTGATGAAATTGTGGTCAATTTTTAGATCGTTGTGATCAAATGTGGAATTATTTATTATTGTGAGTTATGAAGTATGCTTACGGTTTGAATAAGTCCAAATTTCAAAGGAAACTCTGCTTAGAATTTTATCGTTTGGAATTAAGAGCATAGTATGGTATGCAATCACTAAGAGAATTGAGGTTAGACATGCAAATTCATTTACATCACAAACGAGATTTAGTAGATAATAACAGAGATATTTATTATTTTCTCGTAAGGAGAACACACAAGAGTCACATTGGAAAGAAATACATGAAACACGCAAAATCAAAAGAAAGCAACATGGGAAATTCCTCAAATTGAGAGATGTGTTTCCGGAGTAGCCGTATCCTACCACCTCTGACCTTTTGAGGAAATAAAGAAACCTTCAAAGAGGTGTGTTTCGAGAGTAAGAATACTCCGTAATCTACCACCTGGAACCTTTAAGGTACACACAAGATTTAAACATTAAGGAAATCCTAGGAAATTAGAGGGGTGTCTCGAGAGTAAGAATACTCCGTACTCTACCCCCACCTATTCTAAGATTCATAAAGTTAAGTTTACATTAACCGGACTCCATTTTCGCTTGATTCCCCTTCCTTGCGACCAATCTATCTTAACCCCTGCTGGATCTTGTATTGAGATATATGACTGCAGCTTATCCAGTAGTTCATCAATAGTAGGAGCAGAAATAAGGAGCCTTCTGAAAAATGGAGAGATAAATCCCTGTTCCACAGCATAATCAAGAAAGGTTAACAAGCCATCAAAGAAATTGTTAACATTCAGAAGCCCAATAGGCTTAGTATGGAGATCTAGTTGAGCCCACGAGGTAATGTTAAAGATTTCTTCTAAGGTACCAAAACCTCCGGGCAGGGCTATAAAGGCATCAGAACCATATAGCATACAAGTTATGCGTTCATGGATGGATAATGTTTGAACTTCATGCCCTCGTGTTTTGCCTGCAACATCTACCAAAGGGACAGGTATGACACCGATTACTTTTGATTTCTCTGCAAGAGCAGATTGGGAAACACAACCCATTAGACCACTGCTACCACCCCCATACACAAGAGTGATACCTTTTTCCCCCAGTTTCTTTCCAAGATCTACGGCCGCTTCTAGATAACTGAAGCCTTTCCCCACTTTTGATCCACAAAATACACAAATAGTTTTGATCTGTCGAAGTTTTGGTGCTTCCATCTTTGATAGTATAGAAGAGAAAACTTACGAAGAAGATGTGATTTTGGGATGCCTGAACTATGAAATATGTTTGGCTATTTAAAGCCGAAAAAATTTACTGTTTTTGATTGATTATGAAAAAGTAAAGATTTACTTTTGTCAAAATCGGCCAACTTTTGACTGTTTTACCAAAGATATCACCTTTCGGTGATTTATTTCCAGCTTTATCAAAACTCGAGAAAGGAAAATATATTTTATTTCCAAAACGCGTGAAAGAAAACAGCAAAATATTTTAAATGTGTATCAAGAGATTTACCTTATATCATTGTTGAACTGCCAGAAGCCTCATTTTGTAAAACAGACTGGCAAACAGGATCTTTTGCTATTATATTTTGGAGTCTATAACGATTTTTGTCCTCGTTAAACTGAGCGTATAAGGAGAGAAGTTCACGTTGCACATAACCACTTGGGTGCGTCTCAAGAGTCAGTCGAATATCATCCAAAGACTCCTTACTCAGTCCACCCTTTATGAATTTGATTTTATCATCCCGATTAGTAGAAGAATATCCTACTGTTTTGCAACGAGTATCACTGTTCCAACGAGCACATTTGTAGCAACCATTCAGCCTTTTTGCTCTTCGTTTCTTTGCGAAGGTGCTTTTGCCTAAACCAGGCATGTGCTTTGGAAATGTCATAGGTAATTCATCAGATAGTCGAACCTTTGCTTCGATCAACCAGCGAACATCTTCTGAAACACCATGAGCCATCAGCAACCTCAATCTTTCGAGTCTTATTCGATAAATTTTCCTCAGATCATTCATTGGAAGACTGGAATAATACTTGCGAATGTTTGTAAGAATGATATCCATGTTTTTGATGGATCTAACCTCTTCCCAGCATGAACTATTTAAAAGCATTAAGGATCGGAGGGAATCCGCGTGATATTGATTCCAGCAAGAAAGCGCGGAATAGAATAATGGAAAAGAGGGAACAAGAGTTTATACGCCGTTTACTTTCTTGATAAAAGGAAGATTTGATGATGACGCGATTTGAGATATGGAATATTTTCTTGGATTTTGGGTACTGATATTTTGATATAATAATCAAGGTATAGAAATAATACGGGGATACGTGAAAGTGAAATAAGGACTGTATTGAATCAGGATTAATAAGTTTGTGCAAGTGAAAGGAATACCTTACGGGAAATGTTATGATATTTGAGTTAAGAATTTTAATTATTTGGGAGATATTTGTTTATTGAATTTTGCAGAAATTTTGGGTTACAAATATTGGAAAGATAAACTGATGATTATGTTGATATGTGAATAACATGTTTGGGTATATTACATAGAGAATATTCAGGTAATCGTTTTAATTATTTTGGGATATTTGGTGATAAGAAGAAATGACAAATTATTATGGTATGATATGTTAGTAAAGATTTATTGAAATTTTAGAGATATTAATACGAATATTTGAGGTCACATGATACGATGATAAATGACAAGTTACATGAATACTACAAGATATGATGAAATATCACATACGATTGGGAATTTTCATTTTGATTCAGAAGAATTTATGAGTAGACATATGTCTATTATTGATAGAAAAGTCCATGTCTTAAGAAAACAAATTGATGCATTTAGTCAAAGTCCAGTGGGTTAAATATGGTTGGGTTAAATATGGTAGCGATAATGCTACATAAGAAGAAGAAGAAGAGATTCTGATCAAGTGTTCAGAAATCATAAGATCAAGTAAGATTAATTTCGAGGACGAAATTATTTTAAGGGGGTAAGTTTGTAGCGACCAAGAATTTTTACGCGATTAATAATTATTTTAATAGAAAATCGTGTCGCTACTATTTCACCCATTTTTATTAAGTTAACGCCACGACGTATTCGTATAGCCAAGTCAAGAAATAATCGAGATCGTTCGATTTTAAATTAAATTCCGAATTTCTAAAAATATCTCCATTCTCTTGATTTAAAGTATATTAAGTCTAAGTACTTAATTCAATGTTATCCCAATATTTATTTGTACAAAAATTACTTTTATTATTTAAATTAAGAAAATATATGCAAGCATGAGAGGTTCCATTATATATAATAATTATGAGAATCTTAATTTAATAAATATGGAAAAGTATATAAATGGTTGATAGATTCCATTATATGTAATCATGAAGAGCATAATATTTGTATAAATATGGAAAAGTATATGAATGAATTATAAGACTCCATTATATGTAATCATGAAGAGCATAATATTTGTATAAATATGGAAAAGTATATGAATGAATTATATACTCCATTATATATAATCATGAAGAGCATAATATTTGTATAAATATGGAAAAGTATATGAATGATTGATAAGACTCCATTATATGTAATCATGAAGAGCATAATATTTGTATAAATATGGAAAAGTATATGAATGATTTATATACTCCATTATATATAATCATGAAGAGCATATTATTTGTATAAATATGGAAAAGTATATGAATGGTGCTTTACTTTAAGAAAAGGATGTGTTAAAATTAATAGAATTGAATGATTATGTTTACAATATGCCAACTTTATACATCTATTTAAACTCATCTCTTTTACACACAACTCTACACATATACACTTATTTCCAATCTCTTGACAAAATCCACAAGTAAGAGAAATTCAAGGTGGTCAAGAAAGTTTTGGTCCATTTACTACTACACTTCATTTTAATCTTTTAAAAGGTAAGTATATCTTATGTTTTTATGAAAAGTAAGTATGTTTTTATGAAAGGTAAATACACCTTATGTTTTTATGAAAAGTAAGTATGTTTTTATGACAAGTAAGTATATCTTATGTTTTTATGAAAAGTAAGTATGTTTTTATGAAAGGTAAATACACCTTATGTTTTTATGAAAAGTAAGTATGTTTTTATGACAAGTAAGTATATCTTATGTTTTTATGAAAAGTAAGTATGTTTTTATGAAAGGTAAATACACCTTATGTTTTTATGAAAAGTAAGTATGTTTTTATGACAAGTAAGTATATCTTATGTTTTTATGAAAATGTTTGGATCATTGCTATGAAATCAATCTCACAAGATTGTTATGGGTTCCATATGATATGTTTATGATTATGCTAAGGGGACCGGAGTTTAGTAGCGCTACACATAAGAATTCTTGCCATTTAAGTTCGGTAAAATTCTTGTGTCTCCCTATGTTTATGAATATTTCAATCCTATCATATGTTATGATGAAAATGATCCATATGCTTTCAAAAGAAAATTTATGCTTGGTATACTTACTGGGATTTTATAAATCTCACTCCACGATATTTACCATTTTCAGATAATTGAAGGTTCGAGGCGGTCAACATGGAAGTGGCAAGAATGTTTAAGATTGATGAGATAATTATGTTGAACTTTATGTAAGAAAACTATGTTCTATTTTTATTCACAAATAAAATTATGGGATTCTAATTATTCTTTTGAATAATTTTACATTACTATTTAAGTCTCGATAATATGATATGAGTCATTTTTTGTGGCACTCGAATGGTCGAGAATTCGGGTCGTCACAGTTGGTATCAGAGAAAAGAGTTTTAAAAACGATTCTGTAGATTTTTGAAATTTTATTTCTTTAAAAAAAAAAAAAAAAAAAAATCACTATTCACGTGAACAGTAAAACGACGTGCTATTCATGATGAACAGTGAACGAAATCACTATTCATTATAAAAAAAAAGTTGAATTTTCACATGTCAAGTATGGTTATGATTTTGAAAAGCATGATGAAATTTGATGTGCAAATTTCAAGGACAAAATTCATTTTAAGCAAGGGAGTTTGTAATGTCCTGAAAATTTTATGGAATATAATTAGTTAGTGATATGATGTTTATATTGATGTCTTTGATAAATTTCTAGAAGTTCGGGGACTAAAGGAAAAATAAGATTTGACGATAAATTTTATTTGGGTTAAGTTATTAATTATTGATGGGGAGATAATTACTATATCGATATTGGATTTGTTTTGAAGACTGTGATTAATTAGGAATTATGATTCAAGAAAATGTTGATTTGGATACAACCACATTAAATTATTGTTGATTAAAGGAAAATAAGATTATATGAAATATTTTAACTCATCACTCTACTATGTCACTCTCCACGTATTGACTCCTCGAACCAGGTATGTTATATGCTTTGCAAGTCATTTACGATTTTATTAAGACATGTTAAGTATGAAATCTTCATATGTTATGAATCTTTATGTGTTACACATAATATACATGTCAAGTATGATATAAATTGATAGAAGACTCAATTTTTTTTTTATTCTTTTCAATGTAGAATCATGAGACAGAGAGGATATTTATATGAATTTTGGTGCATATTAAGCTTAGTAAGATTGACTCAATTAGAAATTAAGTTGGGTTGTAACATTTGCCCAAAATATATGGAATAATATATTAAACAAACAAAATTGATAATGAATTCGTACAATAATTTATCCCTTTATCACTACCTTTGTGTAAAAACAAGGGAAAAACTGTGGATGGTTATTAGTACTTCCTCTTCAAGTTTCAATTTTCGGTTCAATAATTTATCCCTTTATCACTACCTTTGCTTAAAAGCAAGGAAAAACTGTGGATGATTATTGGTACCACTCTTCAAGTTTCAATTCTGAAAAAAAAAAAAAAAAAGAAAATTCAGAAAGAAAAGAAAGAAAGAGAACGGGTGTTGAGCATAATGGGAATAATATGACTTAAGAATGATTTTCAAAATAATTGTTGTCCTCGAGTTTAGAAATGATAAACCTTAAATGGACTTTGCATAATTGATTTTAGACATGGCATTAAGTATGAGAAGTCAACAGAAATGATTAGAAATATGTTCAGATTATCTATCATTTAGATTTAATGAGAAATAGCGAGCCAATTTTATGAATTTTTATGAGATGTTAAGATTATAAGTGATATGATTTTAATGAGACTTTTATGAGAAGCATTATGAAGTTAGAGATTTAAAGATTTGGTTATTGGGAATTAAGTAATGGATATTATGTTGAGTAAGTGAATTATGTCTCTATATTGAAGAGAAATTTATTATGAACTTTGGCCTTGTGATTAAATTTTGGGAATATGATTTATGACTTATAAATATAAGTATGAGTAATAGTTTGAGCCAATTAAGGTATTGAAGGAAGTGATATTGTGATATTGACGACTATGATTTGAAATTTCTATGTTGAGGAATTATGAATTGATTTTCTGGAATATTTTTTTATGATATTGAAGTTTGATGAAATTGTGGTCAATTTTTAGATCGTTGTGATCAAATGTGGAATTATTTATTATTGTGAGTTATGAAGTATGCTTACGGTTTGAATAAGTCCAAATTTCAAAGGAAACTCTGCTTAGAATTTTATCGTTTGGAATTAAGAGCATAGTATGGTATGCAATCACTAAGAGAATTGAGGTTAGACATGCAAATTCATTTACATCACAAACGAGATTTAGTAGATAATAACAGAGATATTTATTATTTTCTCGTAAGGAGAACACACAAGAGTCACATTGGAAAGAAATACATGAAACACGCAAAATCAAAAGAAAGCAACATGGGAAATTCCTCAAATTGAGAGATGTGTTTCCGGAGTAGCCGTATCCTACCACCTCTGACCTTTTGAGGAAATAAAGAAACCTTCAAAGAGGTGTGTTTCGAGAGTAAGAATACTCCGTAATCTACCACCTGGAACCTTTAAGGTACACACAAGATTTAAACATTAAGGAAATCCTAGGAAATTAGAGGGGTGTCTCGAGAGTAAGAATACTCCGTACTCTACCCCCACCTATTCTAAGATTCATAAAGTTAAGTTTACATTAACCGGACTCCATTTTCGCTTGATTCCCCTTCCTTGCGACCAATCTATCTTAACCCCTGCTGGATCTTGTATTGAGATATATGACTGCAGCTTATCCAGTAGTTCATCAATAGTAGGAGCAGAAATAAGGAGCCTTCTGAAAAATGGAGAGATAAATCCCTGTTCCACAGCATAATCAAGAAAGGTTAACAAGCCATCAAAGAAATTGTTAACATTCAGAAGCCCAATAGGCTTAGTATGGAGATCTAGTTGAGCCCACGAGGTAATGTTAAAGATTTCTTCTAAGGTACCAAAACCTCCGGGCAGGGCTATAAAGGCATCAGAACCATATAGCATACAAGTTATGCGTTCATGGATGGATAATGTTTGAACTTCATGCCCTCGTGTTTTGCCTGCAACATCTACCAAAGGGACAGGTATGACACCGATTACTTTTGATTTCTCTGCAAGAGCAGATTGGGAAACACAACCCATTAGACCACTGCTACCACCCCCATACACAAGAGTGATACCTTTTTCCCCCAGTTTCTTTCCAAGATCTACGGCCGCTTCTAGATAACTGAAGCCTTTCCCCACTTTTGATCCACAAAATACACAAATAGTTTTGATCTGTCGAAGTTTTGGTGCTTCCATCTTTGATAGTATAGAAGAGAAAACTTACGAAGAAGATGTGATTTTGGGATGCCTGAACTATGAAATATGTTTGGCTATTTAAAGCCGAAAAAATTTACTGTTTTTGATTGATTATGAAAAAGTAAAGATTTACTTTTGTCAAAATCGGCCAACTTTTGACTGTTTTACCAAAGATATCACCTTTCGGTGATTTATTTCCAGCTTTATCAAAACTCGAGAAAGGAAAATATATTTTATTTCCAAAACGCGTGAAAGAAAACAGCAAAATATTTTAAATGTGTATCAAGAGATTTACCTTATATCATTGTTGAACTGCCAGAAGCCTCATTTTGTAAAACAGACTGGCAAACAGGATCTTTTGCTATTATATTTTGGAGTCTATAACGATTTTTGTCCTCGTTAAACTGAGCGTATAAGGAGAGAAGTTCACGTTGCACATAACCACTTGGGTGCGTCTCAAGAGTCAGTCGAATATCATCCAAAGACTCCTTACTCAGTCCACCCTTTATGAATTTGATTTTATCATCCCGATTAGTAGAAGAATATCCTACTGTTTTGCAACGAGTATCACTGTTCCAACGAGCACATTTGTAGCAACCATTCAGCCTTTTTGCTCTTCGTTTCTTTGCGAAGGTGCTTTTGCCTAAACCAGGCATGTGCTTTGGAAATGTCATAGGTAATTCATCAGATAGTCGAACCTTTGCTTCGATCAACCAGCGAACATCTTCTGAAACACCATGAGCCATCAGCAACCTCAATCTTTCGAGTCTTATTCGATAAATTTTCCTCAGATCATTCATTGGAAGACTGGAATAATACTTGCGAATGTTTGTAAGAATGATATCCATGTTTTTGATGGATCTAACCTCTTCCCAGCATGAACTATTTAAAAGCATTAAGGATCGGAGGGAATCCGCGTGATATTGATTCCAGCAAGAAAGCGCGGAATAGAATAATGGAAAAGAGGGAACAAGAGTTTATACGCCGTTTACTTTCTTGATAAAAGGAAGATTTGATGATGACGCGATTTGAGATATGAAATATTTTCTTGGATTTTGGGTACTGATATTTTGATATAATAATCAAGGTATAGAAATAATACGGGGATACGTGAAAGTGAAATAAGGACTGTATTGAATCAGGATTAATAAGTTTGTGCAAGTGAAAGGAATACCTTACGGGAAATGTTATGATATTTGAGTTAAGAATTTTAATTATTTGGGAGATATTTGTTTATTGAATTTTGCAGAAATTTTGGGTTACAAATATTGGAAAGATAAACTGATGATTATGTTGATATGTGAATAACATGTTTGGGTATATTACATAGAGAATATTCAGGTAATCGTTTTAATTATTTTGGGATATTTGGTGATAAGAAGAAATGACAAATTATTATGGTATGATATGTTAGTAAAGATTTATTGAAATTTTAGAGATATTAATACGAATATTTGAGGTCACATGATACGATGATAAATGACAAGTTACATGAATACTACAAGATATGATGAAATATCACATACGATTGGGAATTTTCATTTTGATTCAGAAGAATTTATGAGTAGACATATGTCTATTATTGATAGAAAAGTCCATGTCTTAAGAAAACAAATTGATGCATTTAGTCAAAGTCCAGTGGGTTAAATATGGTTGGGTTAAATATGGTAGCGATAATGCTACATAAGAAGAAGAAGAAGAGATTCTGATCAAGTGTTCAGAAATCATAAGATCAAGTAAGATTAATTTCGAGGACGAAATTATTTTAAGGGGGTAAGTTTGTAGCGACCAAGAATTTTTACGCGATTAATAATTATTTTAATAGAAAATCGTGTCGCTACTATTTCACCCATTTTTATTAAGTTAACGCCACGACGTATTCGTATAGCCAAGTCAAGAAATAATCGAGATCGTTCGATTTTAAATTAAATTCCGAATTTCTAAAAATATCTCCATTCTCTTGATTTAAAGTATATTAAGTCTAAGTACTTAATTCAATGTTATCCCAATATTTATTTGTACAAAAATTACTTTTATTATTTAAATTAAGAAAATATATGCAAGCATGAGAGGTTCCATTATATATAATAATTATGAGAATCTTAATTTAATAAATATGGAAAAGTATATAAATGGTTGATAGATTCCATTATATGTAATCATGAAGAGCATAATATTTGTATAAATATGGAAAAGTATATGAATGAATTATAAGACTCCATTATATGTAATCATGAAGAGCATAATATTTGTATAAATATGGAAAAGTATATGAATGAATTATATACTCCATTATATATAATCATGAAGAGCATAATATTTGTATAAATATGGAAAAGTATATGAATGATTGATAAGACTCCATTATATGTAATCATGAAGAGCATAATATTTGTATAAATATGGAAAAGTATATGAATGATTTATATACTCCATTATATATAATCATGAAGAGCATATTATTTGTATAAATATGGAAAAGTATATGAATGGTGCTTTACTTTAAGAAAAGGATGTGTTAAAATTAATAGAATTGAATGATTATGTTTACAATATGCCAACTTTATACATCTATTTAAACTCATCTCTTTTACACACAACTCTACACATATACACTTATTTCCAATCTCTTGACAAAATCCACAAGTAAGAGAAATTCAAGGTGGTCAAGAAAGTTTTGGTCCATTTACTACTACACTTCATTTTAATCTTTTAAAAGGTAAGTATATCTTATGTTTTTATGAAAAGTAAGTATGTTTTTATGAAAGGTAAATACACCTTATGTTTTTATGAAAAGTAAGTATGTTTTTATGACAAGTAAGTATATCTTATGTTTTTATGAAAAGTAAGTATGTTTTTATGAAAGGTAAATACACCTTATGTTTTTATGAAAAGTAAGTATGTTTTTATGACAAGTAAGTATATCTTATGTTTTTATGAAAAGTAAGTATGTTTTTATGAAAGGTAAATACACCTTATGTTTTTATGAAAAGTAAGTATGTTTTTATGACAAGTAAGTATATCTTATATTTTTATGAAAATGTTTGGATCATTGCTATGAAATCAATCTCACAAGATTGTTATGGGTTCCATATGATATGTTTATGATTATGCTAAGGGGACCGGAGTTTAGTAGCGCTACACATAAGAATTCTTGCCATTTAAGTTCGGTAAAATTCTTGTGTCTCCCTATGTTTATGAATATTTCAATCCTATCATATGTTATGATGAAAATGATCCATATGCTTTCAAAAGAAAATTTATGCTTGGTATACTTACTGGGATTTTATAAATCTCACTCCACGATATTTACCATTTTCAGATAATTGAAGGTTCGAGGCGGTCAACATGGAAGTGGCAAAAGTGGTTAAGATTGATGAGATAATTATGTTGAACTTTATGTAAGAAAACTATGTTCTATTTTTATTCACAAATAAAATTATGGGATTCTAATTATTCTTTTGAATAATTTTACATTACTATTTAAGTCTCGATAATATGATATGAGTCATTTTTTGTGGCACTCGAATGGTCGAGAATTCGGGTCGTCACAGTGAATTTGTCGCCCATATCTAGTAATATTGCTACAAGTCATATTTCACCATTAGATATTTTTGGTGAGTTATTGGGTGTAGGAGAAATTGCTGGAAAAGAAAGCAAAGCAATTGTGATAAAGCCAAAAGTTGTGAAAAATATGGAAGGAGGAACTGAAGGTGCAGAGGGGACTAACTCAAACAAAAGAAATTCAGATGAATCTGGTGATTTGGAATCAGAAGATGAAGAAGGGAAAGCTGAGGAATGAGACAATCAGGATGAGTCTGGTGAGTCAGGGGGTTTAGCAGTGAAGAGGAATCAGATGAGATAGAGGGGTCTAAGGAACAGGATGGTGATGAGGAATCTGAAGAAGTCGAAGAAGAAGAGACTGTGAAACCGGACAGAACGGGAAAGACAAAAGTGGAAGAAACAGTGATTGCAAAGAAAAAGAGGTCAAGCACAAAGGCAGACGTATTTACGGCTTTAAAGGGATCTAGGTATGATCCTTCATCATTTGTTAGTAGTCCTATGCAGATGCCAAAGGTATGTTTGCACCTTACAACTTCAAGTTTTGATCATCTGGTACATATGCTGATTTCCAAAAACATATATCAGGTAAGAGAATGCACTATGATTCTCATATATCTTGAGATTGATGATATGGTGAGTCATTTTGTTTTGGAGAAACTATCTCGATGTGAAGGGAGATCAATGAAACTTTGGTTAAGGAATTTTATGCCAATACTCCAATTGATTTTAATTCCAAAAAGTGTTTGTGTACCACTCTATGTTTGTTAGAGGTAAATTGGTGAAGTTTACTGTGAAAGACCTTAGGAAGTGGTTAAGATTGAAAGAAGAATTTTCGGATGAGGATGATTCTATTGAGGTCACTAATGATGAAATTGCAATTGGGTTAATAGGAGGGAAAACACCTTGGCCAGTTAAAGGATTGAAACAATTGTTTAGGTCTAAAATGTCAAAAAAATATCAGATTTTGCACACAATTGTCGAGACAAACTTTGACCCACTCATTCATTAATCGAGTTTTAAACGTGAGTATGCTAGGACTCGTTTTCTCCTCGACAGAGAGGAATATTGATCTGACTACTCGTATTTGGAATTCCATTGTTGGTCTTGTTTCAAGTAGTGGTCCCCGTCAAGGGAATACCTACTTTCTAGTTTATCCCTAGGTTATTTCATAGTATTTGAATGATCAGGGTGTCAAGAGATTGGAAGATGATCTGGTCATCACTCCTAAGAAACTGAACATTGTAAAATGCAAGAAGACTCTTGACACATCGACTCCTCACTGAAAATAGAATCTAGGTGCTACAGATAACTCCGGGAAGCAGGATACGTTTGGACATGAAAGCAGGATTGGGCAACTGGAGGCAAAAGTGGTTTCTCTGAAAGTAGAGGTTGTTGAACTCAAGACTAATATCAAAAGGCTTGAGAATAAACTGAATATGATGTCTGTAGGTTCTTCCAGAGCTATAACCTTAAAGTCTGGTATTGAAAAAAAGAAGAAGACCGAGCTCCAAAAGCCCACTGTAGCAAAGAAATAGAAGAAGAACTGAGATCCATCTCAATAACAGAGCCTTTGCCATTTACCCCTGAATGTTTTTGCTGATTTCCTAAATATTCTAAACATTCCACTTTTTCAATTTGTTTGGTCTGTAACCAAATATTGCCTATGTTTGTCTCATGTGCTTATTTTGGCAAGTTGTAAGACATGGAAGGCTTCCCCTATTTCTTCCAAAAAGGGGAAGTAGAGTTTTTATCATCTTTTTGGTATATTTTAATGTTGAAGTAATTTTTAGTTTATTTGGGTGCTCCTTATGTACTTATTACTTGTTTCTCATTACATGCATGAATTGGTTGATGTGATCTTATTGTGGTACATGACTTGAGGGGGAGAATTTTGATAGAGTGAGCATTATTGTTGCATGTTACTTCTGCGTATGTTTGTGAAAAGATGATCAGGTTTTGGAAAAATAGAAAAAGCCAAATGGGAAAATTGCTAACTTGTTTTTAAGTTGGCATTTTTTATTTTTCCACGGGTTTGTAATTTAGTAAATTTAATTTAATTACTAAATATTTTTGTTTAGTAATTTATTAAGTTTAATTAAATTACTAGATAATTTCTTGGACTTGAATTTGTATTTATCTCCTATATTTTTTGGAGTATTTATCTCTTATTTTTTTATACTGATTTTAATGCTTGGAGATAAAGTTTATCACTTATCATTCATGATAAGAATTCAAAGTTGTGATAAGGTTCTTTTGGCCGAAAATTCTAGCCCTTATCCCTTAGAGTCCAAGTTTGTTTGCATCACTTGGTTGATAAGTGGTTCACTTATGATAAGATTCTTTCAATTCATCATTATCTTTTATTATCTTACCTTATCTCTATTAACTTGTAATTATCTTTGATCTATTGCAGGAAATAGAGATTTGCATAGTTAGGATTCTTGGGGAACAAGAAACGTGGTATGTATAAAGAGAAAACGTAGAGGACGTTTTCCTCCAAGTCTTGGAAGCCTAAAATTTGTGAAAGAGCAAGAACTATACACGGCTTCCTTCGTCACGACTTCTCTATTTGCATGAACATCTTAAATACATAGAGTTGATTCATTCATGCAAAAACCAATCTTGAACTACAAATTTAAGAGGTTCTTCGGGAGGAGTATCAATCACGAAAGGAAGAAAATACCTTCAGGCAAAGATCAAACGGGAGGTTTAGATCAAGATCGAACGGGAGTTCGAAGTTGCTGAAGTATTGTTGCAACGTCATCTGAATCTGTGCTAAACAAGATTTCACGTATTTCTATTTATACTTTACTGTCCAGACAAATCTAACAGACAATTTCGTTTGATTGATAACAGAATTAGACAACTCTAAACTTTCATAGATTAGTTGAGATCCTTTTCGATTCCTTTACGTAAGACTTTAAGAGTTTACTTTGTAGGGCTGAACAAGGAGATAGCACAACCTTGACCAAAAAAATTCAATGGAATGTTTTTGCGAAATGTGCTTTGTAACAAGAAGAAAGTTTAATAATGGGACATAATTTATATGGTGAATATGTAGGAGAATAGGCATATTCTCCACTTCACCAACCATAGGGAAGCTAACAAGAATGATCCTAATTGCCTTCTAATCAATGCCTAAATCAATTGTTAATTAAACAACTTAATATCAAATTAGAAAGAAGCTCTTATGAACCCAATAAACTAGATTAGAAGAAGTCATATGCCTATACTTAGGATTGGTTACAATCCCACCGCCAACATATTATAGCAATACAATTATTTCTTTATTTGTTGTGTCTAATCATTTGAGCATGTTAGGATGTTGACTATAAATATTCCTTTTAAGTGGGGTTCCTACTCCTTCACTTGCATGCTTCTCATATACTACTATTATTTGTTTATTTTGAGTTAATTATATAAAATACCATTCATGTTTATCAAAAATTTTAAAATTACCACTAACGTTTTAAAATGATGAAAAGTATCACTTATGTTTAAAATTCTTACACCATATATCACTTATGTTTAAAATTCTTATACAATATACCATTTTGTTAACTTTCTAGCCCTAGTTGCATGTTAAATGGTGACGCGGCGATGACATGGACTTACCTTCTAGTGAGTGGCGCAACATAAGCATTGAAATGGAAATTAAATTTATTTCTTTTATTTTTAATGAAATTGAAACATCCAAAATACTAGAAAAATAAAAAAATTGATAAAACGCAAATGTTGAGCAATTTTTGTGATTTTAATTTCAAATGTTGATCAAAACTGGAATTTTTTTATTTTTATTTTTGCATTAGTGTGTTTTCTTGGCATATTGTGAATTGGTGTAGTGTGTGTATTTTATGTATATGTTAATATGTGTTCTTGGTGTTGATGTGTGTAAAAAAGATTTTTTTTCTTTTTTTTTTTAAATCAATTTTAAATTTTCCTTGTATTTTGGATGTTTCAGTTTAAGTTTTTTCATTAAAAAAAAAAAAAAAATCTATGTTTAGCCTCTTTTTAAAATCATTTCAATGCTTATATGGCGCCAAGCTAGATGGTAAAGCCATGTCATTGTCGTATCATCATTTATTATGCAATTATGCTAAAAAGTTAACAGAATGGTATATGATGTAAGAATTTTAAATATAAGTGGTATTTTGCATCATTTTGAAACGTTGGTGGACCGGTGGTAGATTTGAAACTTTTTGAAATGAATGGTATTTTGTAGAATTAACCGGTTTATCATTATTATTATTATTATTATTATTATTATTATATATAAACAGAATGCTCGGATCGTTTAAGAATGGGAATAGGATCTCAAGCCCTTTGAAAATAATTCTAACGTGTGTCTGAATCTGTACCGCGAGTTCATCGATACCTCCTTACATTAAACAAGCCAATTTTAAAGTTGCCAAATCTCTTATTTTTAAGCAAATGTGAAATTTTATTAGTATGGCTACGCATAGTTTTATTTTTCAGATGAGATGTGTGACATCAACTTAAAGTATTCTTTTGTTCCATTCAATAATTTTTGCCAAATCATCCCATCTAAACCCTTAGTTGTTATGTTTTCAATTCCCTCGAAAAAAGCTACAAGCTCTCGTTTAGAAATCATTAGTGATGTTAACAAGCCGAGTCGAACCGACTCACGAGTCGAAGATCAAGGCTCGAGGTTTTAAATTTTTTTATTTTTATTTTTATAACAAAAATTCATAAATTTGTTATTGAAAATGCTTATATTCAACGAATTGAGCATAGCTCGTGGTCGAATTTTAAGGTTAGAGCTCACATCGAGCTTTTAGGGTCGGTTTTTTTTTTTGCTTGAGCCGAGTCAAAGCATGTCTCTCGAAAAAAGCTCAATTCAAGCTTCGACTCGAAATCTTGAGCCACGAGCCGAGCTAAGTTCGAACTATTCTTGAGCCGAGTCCAAACAGCTCAAACCAATGAGTCATTTTGCCATCCCTAAAAACCATCCTAAACTCTCCCCCATAAAGCCTTACCATCATTTAATTTAATAATTTTTGGCCTTGGTTTAAGAACTAGCTAGAGGATACCTTTCCGCCAGCACCTAATCTAAGGGATCAGATAATCAAATGGGAAGAAAGGTTTTTTTGAACGATCCCGCTACATGAACATAATGGTGCACCAAATTGTGCACAGCAGCACACTTGGCGTTCATCCGACCACTTGCCCATCACATAAATCCGAAAATCAATTGTCCATGTTAATTTTATATTATTGACATTTCCTATTTTTCCACAAATGTGTAATTTTAAGAAAACTTAATTTAATTACTAAATACGTGTATTTAGTAATTTATTATGTTTATTTAAATTATGCAAATATTTTTGGAGAAAAATATATCTCTTATTTTTGAAATTCATGTTATTGTTGGAAAGATAATGATCAAGAAATATTGATTTGATTAGGATAATAATCTCGAAATCTTGATCTTGATATCTTGTGATTTTGATAAATTTCTTGATGATATATTTTGTGATTATTCTTGATACTCAAGCTTATCCTTAGATATGGTAAGTTTCTTCTTGATATGATAGAAAATATTTTAATATT
The DNA here is from genome assembly GCA_963555705.1 of Ligustrum vulgare. Lineage (NCBI taxonomy): Eukaryota > Viridiplantae > Streptophyta > Magnoliopsida > Lamiales > Oleaceae > Ligustrum > Ligustrum vulgare. The sequence continues at coordinate 41,617,446 of OY743183.1, forward strand.
ATCTTTGCATATGGTAAGATTATTTTGTAGAAAATCTTGATTATGAAGAATCTTGATAAGGCCGAAAATACGGTTGATTGGTATCAAAGTGTATTACTAGATTGATAAATGGTAAGATCTTTCAAGATTTATCATTATCTTATTTTATGGTAAGATTTATTAAAGGATAATTATCTTACCATTCTGTAATTATCTCTAATGTATTTGCAGGTATTAGTGATCTTGTGCAATAAGGAAACTTAGAAGTCAAGTAACTTATTTGCATTTAAATATAAGAAAAAGGGGATGTTTTTCTTGTGAAGTCAAGACGTGAAAAACACAAAATCCGTGTGGTACTTCAAAATACACCTCCACTTTGTTAAAGGAGTCAAGAAGTCTATTTTCATTTGGTACACAAATATTTAAGGCTTCAATTGTGTTGTAACTTCGGTGCTCTGGGAAGAGAATTCAATCACTTAGAAAATAAGAGAATTTCAGCGTGAAGATCAAACGGGAGGTTGGATCAAGATCGAACGGGAGTTCATGTTGCTGAATATTGTTGCAGATTCAAAGAAAGCTACAGAAGAGTGGTGGGACGCCAGCTCATATTACATGTCATAGAAGGATCATAGAGTGATCTACTTCTTGGATATTTGATAAAGTCTATGCGTAGATTTATCCTATAATTTAGATTGATCTGTATAAACTCATTCCTTATATAGTGATTGGTTTTTGTCCGCAGGATGCGGACCGTGGATTTTCCCTGTTAGGGTTTTTCTCACTTTAAGCTCAAATTATTGTGTTCTTATCTATTTACAATTCTGCACAATTTATTGTGTCCATTTACTTTTTACTATCCAGACGAATCTGCAATAACAAGATTCATCTAGTATTGCGCTAAAACATATCTTAACGTTTTATTGTTAACTGGTTACTGTCCATACTTATCTGTGACAGTCTGTTTATAAAATTTAAACAACTTTAAATTTTCAGTCCAGATCAGTTCGGTCACATTTTCGGCCCGAATATTCGACCTCTTTAGCATAATCCTTTTTCGAAAGATATTTTTAAATAACGAGATAAAATTTAAGCATAACACTATTATTACTGGAACCGTGTACTTCAATTCCTCAATAGCTTAACAAGTCCTTTCTTCAACCTTGATCACTGTGGTCCTGTAATTCAATAGCATTCAAGAGGTACTTGGCCACCAAAATATGTAGGCAGTTATATTGTGGTGGTTCTTTAAATAATTACTCTTCAGAAAATTTTGTATAAGTTGCGGGTGATTGAACAATAAGAAAATAAAATAAAAAATATAAACAAATTTACAAATGTCATATTTTTCGAAATCACTTTTTCAATAAATCAAATTAACCATCAAACAGAGTGGTGTCAAATTACCAATACGACGTACAACCAAACTCAAGTGTTTACGTGTAAATATTTCGCATAGCTCAAATCCTTATGTGCCATTTTGTTGTATATTTATTTCATATTTGGGGTGAATCTATAACACGAAAATGCTTGAATATTCTGTCTCCAGAGTTTTAAATAATTTAATTCTTCAATATAATCTTTTTCTACATATTTTCCAAATGTAAAAAATAATTTGGTCCCAAAATTTGGAGGGGTTGAGCCCATTATGGTGTTGACCTAACTCCTAAGACGATAACTAAAAGCACGATGTTTAACGCAATTATTACATTATTACTATTTATAAATTAATTTTTAAATAACACAATTTTTCAAATTACTTTTTAACTATACGCATTTGTCTCTTTCTTTTTAACCGTACATCTTACCTAAAAATTATAAATAAATCAAGTTATAATTGTTACAGTGTTACCGAACAGAGTCTAAACAATAAGAAATATTAATTTTAGGAGAGATGCTTCTATAAATTTATCTTATTCGTTTTCAAACAACTTGAATTTTAAATCAAACACCTATACTTCTACACACAGACACACACATGAATGATGCTATTTGTACATTTTCGTTTATCGCTTGAGTTATAGATTTAACATTTGGTAAACATTCATTATTTTATCTATCACATCATCTTCAAAATCAGCAATCTCAAAATCCCTAACACAACATTTGTACACCATTTTGAACAAAATATTTGTACTAACATCATTTTTCATTAACAGAGAAGTGTATGTCTTTTACATTTTATGAAAAAAATACCGTGAACAATAATTCATTTTTCAGTACTCAAAGAAAAGTTGAACTCCCTTAGGGGCCCTTACAGTCCTTTCTTGGAGATTTATAGAAGGATATAAATCATGGAATTTGCCTCAATAGAACATGATTGAGATTTTGCTATTTAACTAAGCTTGCAGTGAGCCTCATCCATACCTTAAGTAAAATTCGAATTCTCACCATGCAGCTATCAACTGAACTGAGATTTCTCATTCTCCCCTTTTAACTAACTTTGTTATGACCCGGGGGCAATTTATTTTTCAATACTCTCTTTCAATTCTTGTTGAGCTAACCATAAATAAATTGATAAACCCTACACATCTTTAGTAGGCTCCCCCACAACATTTAGGACGTTTGATGTATTTTTTTTGGAATGAAGTTTGTAAAAAGTGATTTTTGGAGAACCCAAGTCTCTGATTGAAAAAAATAATAAAATCTAAATATTAATTTAAATTAAATAAATAAATAATTAATTTTAATTACATATTTCATGATTTCATAACTTTTCAATTATACATTTCATAAATTTTTCTCAAAATACACTTAAGTCCCCAACAAATGGATGTTATAGAGAATCATGAGTCAACGTGCAAAATTATTTAACGAAAGAATGCGTGATTAAAAATAAAATTAAAGAAAAATGAGTGTTAAAATTGGTACCAAACATGGCTTACAATTGTGTAGAAATTGAGTGATAGTGAAAAAAGGAATTTCCAACAAAACACAAACCCAGCGAAAGACTCTCAAACAAAGACCACTTTTGTTTGACTCCTTGGGATTTGTAACACAAATTTGATTCTTTGAAGCCAATTTGCTCAAAGCATAATATTCCTAGAAAGCAAAAGACCATGGAAGATGAAGAACATCTGCCTTTCCCTTTACCATTATTTTACTTCTCATTTTTATCAAATTCCCATCTTTCTTTTCTTGTGTTCTTTATTTAAAAAAAAAATGTCACTCTCTTACTTACCATCGCTTCCTTTTCAGTGTTTGTCTCTATTCACTCCTGTTATTTTCACAAAATCCCACCCATATACATCAAATTTCAAAGTCCAAATGTCACATATTTCCTTAATCCCGTAGATAGATTTGTATTCATTATTTATCCATTTCAAATTATAATCTTATTTAAATTTTTCATTTTATAATCTACCCTTATTTAACATGCTTTGTTATTAATGAACAAATATTAATTAAAATGGAATATAAGAAAAACAAGTGTAAAATTTAATTTTTCACTCACTTTTAATTGAGATTCATATCTTTACAGGATTGAAGGAGTATTTGATATAGAATACGTATTGTACCGTATTGAAGATATACAAGATAACATTTGATTTTTATTTTATTTTTAAATTAATTCTGTGAATAGTGCTTAAACATGTCATAAGAAGAAAAATTAATACATAAATCGCTATTGAAAAGAAAGAAAAAGTTCATAATTTTCGAATCAAGCCACTAGCAATAGCATGATTTGTATCAAAATAAGTAGTTTCATAGACTGGAAGTTCTTGAGAAAATCCCTTCTTGTTTCCAAACAATGCCAAGTGATCAAGCTCGAATAACTCAGAACTTGAATAACTTGCTGCATCATCGTCGTCTTCATCTTCATTATCTTCAATTTTATCGTCAATATTTCTCAACATTGTGAAATTGTCCTTCCTTTGATTAGGATAGACCTTGGAATAATCTCGGGTCGAATCTTGAATTCTTCTGTTTTTCTCTCCTGGGATAAGTCTCGAGTTTGGAGGCAATGGTGGCCTTCCATATTTATCAGAAACTTCAATTTTCTTCACGGATTTGTGGCCAGGATGAAGAGAATTAGAATCTTCATCAACAATGGCGTTAACTGGATGAAATCTGACCGTCCGTCTGTTGCCAATTCCTATATTCTCCACTGATTTAGAGGAATTCTTGATCAAACACGATCTTGAAAACGATGATGCTGAAGAACAGGTTGATGAACCCTGTTGGGATTTTGATTTTCTCTCCATGTTTGAATCTTCAAACCCTCCATTTGGATTAGATTTCTTCGTTTTCTTCGAATTTGAGAAAAGGGAGTTGATAAAATTTGTAAGGCGGGCTCCAGGGGAAGTAGGCTGTTTCACCTTGTTCAAGTTGGCATAAATCTTCGAGGCCATGGATTTCGATTTTGTCAAATTTTCCCGATCCACTTTATTTTCCTGCTTATTTTGGTGATAAGATAAGTGATTTTCGCCCCTCCCGCTTGTTCTTACTGGCTTAAGGTTTGGTGCAGAAAAACAGCAAGTTCTTGAATTGGTTGAATTTAAACCCCAAAAAAACTCTGAATCAGAAGAAGAAAGTGCTCCAGAACTGTCTGAAGTATTCGAATTTGAACTGAAAAACATCAAATCATTTTCTTGTAACCAAAGTTTCTCCAATTCTGCCCTTCTTCGAGCAATAATTTTCTCCTTCATTTCCTTCTCCCTCCACAGAATTCCTATTTCATCTTCTTTGCTGACACTTTTTGACCTTCCACCGCCATGCTGTTTTGTGGGCTTCTCTTTGTATACCTTAAAATCCTCGCATTTTTCGTCATTTCCATCGATGGAATTCATGATTTCGTCGAGAAGGGTAGACGAAAATGATGGCTTTCTGGGATTTTTTCTTGGTTTATCTTCTCTCATTGGTTTTTCCCAGCTATACATTTTCTGCTAAGAATTGGCACCGTAACTGTTTGATGAGAACTTACAGAGAATAAACAAAGTATGAACCAAACAGACTCAACAAAAACTTACAGAACTAACCAGAGGAAAATTATGAACTTTTCTTGTAAGAGAGAGAGAGAGAGGATTGAGGAAAAAGTAACATGAGAGAGAGAGAGAGAGAGAGAGAGAGAGAGAGAGAGAGAGAGAGAGAGACTCATGGGCTTCTCAATTGTCATGGAGTGAGTGCATCGTGGTCGAAATTTAAGGCGATGCCATATTTTACTACGTGCCTGAGCATCTCTACTACATTATGTGAATTTGAAAAATACACATAATACGTTAGCAAATAGACGAATTATGATAAAAATTTCTCAAATACATAATGTGAATTAGAATGTTAGGCTAAAGTGGTACTAAAAAAATAAAAAATAGATTTTGTGAAATGAAGCGTCTACATCTAGACGCTTCGTGAGACATGCTGATTCAGCATTAACTTTTATTATTTAATTATTATAAATAAGGACGTTGTCCAGTCAAGTTTTATAATATAAGTAATTTCTATTTGGACTCTTTATACAGTGAAAAATTCTACAGATAAGACTCAATTTATGCATAGTAATTAATTTTAAATTTAAATAAAAAAATGTTACATAATCAATATTATTTAAATGTAGAATGAACTATTGGAGAGTAATTTTTTTATTTCTCCTTCTATTTATTCACGCTCTCTAGAAGTTCGTCTATTTCATTGTCACATTACTCCCAATCCACGGAGTACATTAGAAATGCTCTCATAGTTTTTTTTTTTTGCCGTAATCATAATAGTTTATTTATTACATAATATAAGAGTTAGTTTGGTATTGTTTAATTTTTTTTTTTAAAAATGAATAATGATTTATTAGAAGAATTGATGGTGGAAATTTGGTTGAAAAGTCAAATATTGAGAGCTTAACTTTTAATGGATGGCTGATATTGAGTACTGTAAAAAAAAGATAAAAATTTAATGAAAACTGATGCGTGTCGTAATGCACCAAAATAATAATTAAATTCCTTGTTCACTATTACTAAGAATATAGCAGTGGAAGCAAGGGTCGATCCCACGAGGAACGGGAACTAATTTAATGCCATGTCAATTAGAATTATAAGGGGGGTTTTTGAGTTGAAAATTGCAATTAATCTAAATGATCAAATAAAGATGTAAAATAGCTGGAATAAAAATCAATTAATAAGAAATCCTAGTTCTCAGGTTCGGTTGTGCCCTATCATAATATTGTCATTCCCCAAGCAACGCATGTACTATTTCCTTTGTTTTATTTATCACCCGGAATAATCAAAAAGCTCTAATTAATCCAATTCTTCCTTAATAATAATCAATTAGAATTAGTTCTCCAATCAATTTAGAGTGAATGAACAACCTAGAATAAGCTCCCTAGATTTAATTCATTAACTATGTGAAAACAAGAAGAATTAGGTGAACTAAATTATCAATTTCATATGCTCGAATTGATTAATCTAGATTGGATTTTCATATGGAAATATAAAATTACCAATTGCTACTATGATTTGGATAACAAGACAAATACGAATCCAATTACCCAAATTAGCAAACATCAACACAATAATTAAAAGACAAGGCCTTAATCAATTAATAAATTGTCTTGACGAAATTAATGTTCATGAAAAATCCAATAAATAAAACATTAGAAACAAGAACTACGTTACGAGTTTAAGGAATGAATAATAAAATAATATGAACACAACGTCCCCCTTGAACTAGGTTGAGAAGACTAGCCACGCATTGCCATGAAGAATTCCCCAAAAATATTGTCTTGATTCACCTTGATTTTGCCTCGGATTTCTTCTTTTCAAACCTTGATATTGGTGGCTTTTAAAAATAATAATATCTCCCTTTTCTTGTCATGAACTTCCCTATTTATAACTTCAATTTTCGTGCCCTAGCTTTGGCCTCAAGAAATCCCAAATTATGGAAAGAATTGAAATAAGAAAATTCTTGACTTGAAGATTTACGGCCGTAATTTTCCATTTACGGCCGTAATTGAGTTTCTGCGTATTTTCCAAAGTTGACATTACGGCCGTGACATATCCATTTACGGCCGTAACTAAGTCTCTGCTGATTTCTTTCTTTTAGATGGTTACGGCCGTAACTTTACCTTTACGGCCGTAACTAAGTCTCTGCTTAATTTCACTTTGCTTCACGACACTTTCACGGCCGTAACCTTATTTTCTTACGGCCGTAACTTTATTTGCATGAAAGTCCCCAAACTTCAGTTTTGAGTGCATTTTGATCCTTTTTTCTTCTTTTCTCTTCTTTTATGATCCTATGCAATATAAAACATAAAATGCATTAATAATACTTAAATAGAATCACATTATTGCTTATTTAAGGATATAAGTGCATCAAATAAACGTTAATATAACACTTATCAAATCCCCCCACACTTGAACCATTGTTCGTCCTCGAATAATGATTGAAAAGAACTAAAGCACGGAAATCAAATGAACATGTTAAACTTTTAAATCTGGAAAGTCAAGGTCACAACCCACTTCTTTTTAGCACGAAAATCAAATTGCATAATCGGAGTGTGTTAGTGTGTGTAAGAGATGCATCACCCAATATTCTCCGAACAAAAATGAAAATTGATACCCCAATGTGGATTATATCCTTTCACCTCTCGTGAGTTCTCTCTGAATTTATCAATTCCCCATAAAAATGTAAGTTTTGACTAATTCAAGTAAATGCCAACAGATTAGTGCGGTTTATCTCTTGGTAAAAATTTTAGTCAATACACAGTTTCAGATCAAAAGGGCACAAAATATAGACCAAGCAATTCAAACCACTCATAAGTACATGTAATGGGAGCCAACACTCTCACCGGATATCTCTCTTCGCACAAAGTGTATATAAAGGTGAGAATTTTACGCTCAACTCACTGCATGGAAAACTTGTTACCACAGATTGCTCAAATGTCAAAACCGGAGCCAACAATAACACAAGTGCGAAGCAAAGGTCTTTGTTAGGTTGTAGCGGGGCTTCGGGTCAGGTGGGATAAAAGGGAAACATTTAGGCTGAATCGAGAAGGAGTTTCACAAGCCGAATCGGTTCAATTATATCATTCCTTCTTTCTTCTTCAACATGAATTAATAATCTCCCTGCTATCCAACTGATTTAACACTAGACTTCTATTTTGCACAGCTTGAGTGTTTATTTTCAATACTAGCAAATATTCATGACCTCGTAATTTGAGAACTGGCCTGAACTTCTTTTTCTCTCTTTTTTTTTTTTTTCATATACTGCAATTTTTCTCTTTTGGTCAGACCACCCCACAACCCCCAATGACACAAGATCGAATTTCCACTTTGAAACTTAATCCACCTCAAACTTCTCAACCAACACAAGCTTGTGAATCCGTTCTCCATAGGTTCAAGAAAAAGGATAACATGAAAGAATGGGTGTTCGTGGCTTGTAGTGTGGTATTAATATTCCAAAGAAAGGCTAAGGCTCAAAGGGTCTTCTATTGGTAAATGTACAATGGTAGGCTTATTGAGAAGGCCAAATTTGGTTCATCCTAGTGCCTTTACTATTTTTCGCACTCGAGCCAAGAAGCTACTACGGCATGTACACAAAAGCATATCCAAGAACAAATCAACCATGCAGGACACACATAAAAAAATAAGAGCTTTATATAAAGAGTAAAAGTAGCTCATAGGCTCAAAAGCTCACAAATTATGGTTCATATGTGTGCCTCCCATCCAATTATGAGTTTTGGTCATTGCTCGGCCTTAGGGTCGAATTGAAAAATGCAAAAAATCTAGTGGCCAAAGGGTGAATCTCTTTACTCGGGGTAGTTATCAGTCATATCAAATTTGGGTTTAAATCTACTAGGTTGCAGAGATATGGCAATTTGTCCCCATTTTCAAACTTATTCGGAAAGTATTGGAATATTCATCTCTACGTGCTCAATTCATGTCCAATTATGCAATTTAGGAGTTGGTGGTTCAGAAATTATGATAAGTGGGTTGCTTCCTATCCAACCAGTGTAAATAAAGGAGGACCAAAATAGCATAGATAGGTAGCAAAGGCAGATGACAAGGTCAAAATGAAATTAACAGATTCGATTACAGAGAGAAAATAAATTAGATAAGCTTACAATCAAGTCAATCCCCCCCCCCCCCACTTAGACAATTCAATGTCCTCATTGAAAAGGACAAAAATAAAAGGGAAAACAATAAAAGGGGAAAAAAAAAGAAGGAACTCCCTTGGTCTATTGTGGAGGTTGATCGTCTCGAGCTCTCTGCAAATGCTGAATCTGTTCCCGAATGGCCCTCTGCTCCTCCAGTAGAAGCTGCTGATCTTCTTGCATAGCATTCAGCTGGGTTTGGAAAGCTTGCATCATGCCTAGCATCTGAAGCTCAAAAGGGGTAGGAGCATTTGGCTGTTGTGGCGCTTCCCGTGCTGCGGGCTCCCCGGCGCCCTGATCATCATCGGAGTCCGGCATAAGGCGGTGATTAAACATGGGAATGGCATACCTCGCTTCTGCGGTATCAAGCTGGCGTAAGTGGAAATCGTATCAAAGATGTGCTGCCCCAAGTCAAACTTGATTCCCATGGTGATGGCGTAGTAGACCCGGAGGTAGCGAACAGATACTGTAGTGAGGCTAGTGGATGGGAAGAGACTCCCCGACCCCCACTGGTGCAGGTACCAGGCGTCCCGCTGTAGATCCCGATTCTTGTAATGCGGAAGGATGACATTCAGGGAGTCATGGAGTTCAGGCTTCAAAGCCCAACGGAGCACCTCTTGGTCCGGAAAGAAAATACCCGCATTAGACGACATGGGGACCGACCCAGTGCTATTTATTCCCAAGTGGTGTTCCACCACATCCTTATCAAATTTGATTCTCTTTCCCGCAACTCTAGTGTGGTGAAAGTCAAGGGAACCCTCGTCACCAATTTCCTTGTTGAACTGGGTGTAGAATTTGTACACCAGCGGGGGGTTCCCAAACGGTAGATCACTCACGAATTTGACCCACCCGAATTCAACGAAGCGGGCCCAAAATCGTCGCGGGGCAATGACGGTGTCAGCGCTCCTCCATTCCTGAAAGTCATCTGGGAGGAATAGCCGCTCCTTTATGCATAGCTTAGACTGGGTCTTTTCCTGGCGGGGCACAGCCGAGGATTCCCCTGCCACTTGCTTTCCTTTCTTTGTCGGTGGAGCCATAGTAAATCCTGTGAAAGAAGCGAGGAGATTAGTCGAGAAACAAAGCAGCATGAAGAAACAAAATGCACATATATAAGCCATGTTGAAAAGTAAAGCAAGGATCAAGAGGAGCGATCACTCGATGAAGCCGCAGAGACACGAATAAAAATGGGCAAAAGGGCCAAAGTCTAACCAAAATCTCCTAGAAGACACACGGCAAAAACACGGTGAAGCGATGATCGTCAAAGCCAAGCGACAATTTCCATTATGACAACCCAAAACAAAGATGTAGAGTCACACCCTCGGCTAACGTGGAGCCACAAGTTGGAGTCCAAAACATGACTAACCCTTAAGACATATATATATATATATATATAGAGCAATGAGGGATTAGCTATTTATACTATGCATGCAACAAGGTTCCATATCACTCAACCCCTTCAAATGAACTCCCACCATTACAAATATACGCTTAAACAAACACAATAGGGAGATTGGAGTCGAAATTATACGGCAACAAACACGGCAAACTCTCCTAGGCATATTATCGAACACATGGATTGCTATTTGGAAATGATGCCATGGTAGTGAAATAAGTAAAATCAAAGTGCCCCATAACACAATCACACAATCGACAAAGCATATCAAAGTATGAGAAGGGAAAATTCGAGAACCCAACGCAAAAAAAGGACACAACTCATGCCAAAGAAGAAAGAGAAAGGGGGAGGAGAGGCATACCGTTCAATTCTTACGAAGAGGAAGAGGATGTGATGTGTTATAAAAAGGAGAAACCCTTAAAATGTGATCTTGAATCGGAGGATGATGCGCGAGATGAGGAGAAGAGTAAGGTAAAAATGGAATGATTTGGGTGAAATGGAAGATGCCATGTATTGTATTCTGTGTTTTAAAAAAACTGAAACCGCCGGATTTACGGCCGTAACGAGGTGGTTTACGGCCGTAAACAGGCCTCTGAAACTTTTGAAAAAAAATCAATTACGGCCGTAAATAAATGGATTACGGCCGTAATGCGCACTCTGAAAAAAAAATTGTCAAAAATTAATTACGGCCGTAAAGGTGTGTCTTACGGCCGTAAGGTGGTCTCTGATATTTTTGGGGATTTATTTATTTATTTTTTTTTTTTTTTTTTTTTTAAAAATGACTAGAGAAACTAAAATGAAAATACGAAAATAAAAAGTTGAGGAGATAAAGAAACTCCCCTCTCGGGTTGCCTCCCGAGCAGCGCCTTTGTTTACTGTCGTTGGCTCGACGGAGTCCGTGCGAGACTATTGCCCGTTGTTGGCGTTTTCCATTGCAATCACCTCCAAGTTCTCAGTTTGGAACCCCTCATAGTAGGGCTTGAGGCGGTTTCCATTAACCTTGAACGTTTTATCAGTTTTCAAGCTTTTGATCTCGACTGCACCATGGGAAGAAACATTAATAACGACAAAAGGTCCAACCCAACGAGAGCGAAGCTTACCTGGATGAAGCTTTAGTCGAGAGTGAAACAAAAGAACTTTCTGGCCCTCACTAAAACTTTTTCGAGAAATGCGTTGATCATGGAAGGCTTTGGTCCGATCTTTATAAATCATGGCATTCTCGTAGGCTTCATTTCGGATCTCGTCGAGTTCTTGCAATTGAAGCTTCCTATGATCTCCCGCTACTCCCCAGTCCATGTTGCATTGCTTAATAGCCCAGTAAGCTTTGTGCTCGAGTTCCACTGGTAGGTGGCACGGTTTCCCAAACACCAATCGGAATGGGGACATACCAATCGGCGTCTTGTAAGCGGTTCTATAAGCCCATAATGCATCTTCCAGTCTGATACTCCAATCCTTGCGGTCTGGCCGAACTGTTTTCTCGAGTATAGACTTAACCTCCCTATTTGAAATTTCTGCCTGCCCACTGGTTTGGGGGTGATATGCGGTGGATACTCGGTGCAACACACCATATTTCTTTAGTAGTGCCTCAATGGTGCGGTTGCAAAAGTGTGTTCCTCTGTCACTGATCATTGCCCGAGGTATACCGAACCTGCTAAAAATGTTAGCCTTTACAAAATCTGCAACAACCTTAGAGTCATTAGTACGGGTGGCTTTGGCTTCCACCCATTTGGAAACATAATCAACAGCTAACAAAATGTAATTGCAACCAAAAGACGGGGGAAAGGGACCCATGAAGTCAATGCCCGAAACATCAAAAATTTCACATACAATTATGGGATTTTGGGGCATTTGATCTCGTTGGGATAGATTACCTGATCTTTGGCAATTGTCGCAAGACTTACAGAATATGTAAGCGTCTTTGAATATGGTAGGCCAAAAGAAACCACTATCTAATACCTTTTGTGCGGTCCTTCTTGGTCCAAAGTGGCCCCCACATGCGTAGGAATGGCAGAAGGTAAGGATTGATTTGTGTTCTGATCCGGGCACGCACCTCCGAATGATTTGATCGGGGCATCTCTTCCACAAGTATGGATCATCCCAAATGTAGTATTTGGCGTCACTCCTCATTTTATGCTTCTTTGCCTGCGAAAAATGGGTTGGCATTAGTTTAGAAGTTATATAATTTACTAGGTCAGCATACCATGGGAGGTTCGCTTCAGTCGCGAATAAGCTTTCGTCCGGAAAAGCTTCACGCAGGGGTAGGTCATCCTCGGCTCTCACTACCCTGCTAAGATGGTCGGCCACTACATTTTCCGATCCTGCTTTATCCTTTATTTCCAAGTCAAACTCTTGTAGTAAGAGTATCCATCGGATGATTCTTGGTTTTGCATCCTTTTTCACAAATAAGTGCCTCAAAGCTGCATGATCTGTAAAAATAATAACTTTAGAACCCAATAAATATGATCGAAATTTTTCTAAAGCAAAAAACACAGATAAAAGTTCCTTTTCAGTAGTGGTATAGTTTGATTGGGCCTGATTCAATGTTCGAGAAGCATAGTAGACCACATGGGCTGCTCTCCCGACCCGTTGTCCTAAAACCGCCCCCACGGCATAGTCACTGGCATCGCACATTATTTCGAATGGAAGATCCCAGTTAGGTGGTTGGATAATGGGTGGTGTAGTCAACCGCTCCTTTAATTGGTTATAGGCCTTTTTGCACAGATCATTGAACTCAAATGGCACGTCGTTTTGCAACAAATTGCACAGTGGGGATGCAATTTTTGAGAAGTCTTTTATGAACCTGCGATAAAAACCTGCGTGGCCAAGAAAAGATCGTATATCCCGCACATTTGCGGGGTAAGGTAATGCAGATATGAGGTCTACCTTAGCCTTATCGACCTCTATTCCTTTTATGGACACTATATGACCCAACACTATCCCTTGATCTACCATAAAATGATATTTTTCCCAGTTTAAGACCAGGTTAGTGTCAATGCATCGTTTTAAAATCAAAGTTAGATTATCTAGACATGCATCGAATGAATCACCCCACACACTAAAGTCGTCCATGAACACTTCAATAATTTTTCCTATGTATTCAGAAAAAATGCTCATCATACAACGTTGAAACGTCGCAGGAGCATTACACAAACCAAAAGGCATGCGCCTATATGCATAAGTGCCAAATGGACAAGTAAATGTGGTTTTTTCTTGATCCTCGGGTGTTATGGCAATTTGAAAATAACCAGAAAAACCATCTAAGAAACAATAATGGGAATGACCTGCTAATTTTTCTAACATTTGATCGATAAAGGGAAGGGGAAAATGATCTTTTCGAGTGTCGGCATTTACCTTCCTATAGTCGATGCATACTCGATACCCGGATTGCACCCTAGTTGGTACAAGCTCGCCATCTTTGTTTTCCACCACTGTCACTCCAGATTTCTTGGGCACCACTTGCACTGGACTGATCCATTTGCTGTCTGAAATTGGGTAAATCATTCCTGCTCCCAACAGCTTTAAGATCTCCTTTTTCACCACGTCCATCATTGCCGGATTGAGTCTTCGTTGAGCTTGTCTGGATGGTTGAGCTTCTTCCTCAAGCAATATCCGGTGCATACAGATCGATGGACTGATTCCTTTGATGTCTGCAATTGTCCATCCAATTGCTTCTTTATGCTCCCGAAGAACCCGAACCAGCTTATCTTCTTCCAATTTGGTGAGGTTGGAGGAAATGATTACCGGGAGTGTTTCTCCATCACCAAGAAATGCATACTTCAAATGGGCTGGTAGGGTTTTCATTTCCACTACGGGTGCCTGCAAGACAGAGGGTAGCAATTTGTTAGGATAGTCTGTCAATTGGATTATTTTAATAGTGTACCTGTGCGGCACGGGTTCCAACGAGTTAAGTGCAATGATTTCATTTTGCAGTTCCCTGCTCATCCCCACATCATCGTCATCAATTTGACTCAATGATTCAGAAATAGCTGTTTCTAGTTCGTCCCTGCAATTTAGTTCAAACACTTTCTGCACAGTAGGGGTAATTATGTCAATAGAATATGCAGCATAAATATCATTCGGGTGTTTTATTGCATCATAAATGTTAAATTGCACCACCTCCCCATCAAATTCCATAGTTAATACCCCCTTCCTAACATTGATAGTAGTTTGAGAAGTCCATAAAAAGGGTCTTCCTAGCAAAATAGGGGTGGAATTAGGAGAATGGTCGTCGTTCATGTCCAGGACATAAAAGTCCGCAGGAAATACTAGGTTCCCTACTTGCACTAAAACATCTTCAACTACCCCATCCGGATAAGTATTTGAACGGTCGGCTAGTTGAACAATCACATTTGTTTCAGTCATATTAGCAAGTTTTAATGCATTGTAGGTAGACCTAGGCATTACATTTATAGATGCACCTAAATCTATTAATGCACGATCCAGCTTAGTGTTACCTATTTGGCATGGTATAGTGAACATACCTGGGTCCTTGCATTTTGGGGGCAGTTTCCTTTGGAAGAGTGCTGACACATTTTCCCCCATTCTTACCATTTCATTTCCCATCAACTTCCGTTTGTTGGTGCACAGCTCCTTTAAGAACTTCGCGTAACGGGGCACTTGCTTGATTGCATCCAACAGTGGAATGTTGATTTCCACTTTCCTGAACATTTCCAGAATTTCCTTCTCCTTGCTTTCCTTAGTCGCCTTCGCTAACCTGCTTGGAAAAGGCGGTGGAGTTAGTTTCGCATTCACAACAGGTTCGGTTTTTACCTGAGAGTTTCGTGGAATGCTGTTTTTCTTTTCGACTTCTTTTTCTTCAACCTCCTCCTCTTCACTCGCGGTTGGCTTTGATTGTGGCGCCTCAATTTCTTTTCCACTTCGAAGAGTAATTGCACTTACATTCTTCGGATTCACCTCGGGTTGAGATGGCAACTTTCCTCCTGTTTGTGCTTCCAATCTATTGATAGCTGTGGCCATTTGACTCATTTGATTTTCCAGGTTTTGAATGCTGGATTTGGCATCCTGTTGAAATTGTAGAGTGTTAGTGGCCAAAGTTTTCATCATTTCTTCGAGAGACATACCTGATGATTGTGGCTTTTGCTGATATTGTCCCTGTGGATGGAAATTTCCATGTTGTTGAAAATTCCCTTGAGGCTTGTTGGAGACGAAACCCGGAGGTTTGTTATTTCCGTAGCTCAAGTTCGGGTGGTCCCTCCAGCCAGGATTGTAAGTGTTCGAGTACGGATTGTATTGTTGTTTTTGAAATGGGAAGCCTCCAGCAGCGTTCACTTGTTCACTGTTTTCCTCTTGGAGCACTGGGCACGCATCCGTTGCATGTCCGAAATTAGCACATATCCCGCATGCTTTGACTTGTTGTGCACTTCCTACAGTAAGTTTTTTAACGAGATTTGTTAGTTCAAACAGTTGACTTTCTATATTGGAACTACTTACCTCGTTCACGCGGCGAACTTGCATGTCTCGGGTTGGGTTAAATTGCTGAGTGTTTTCAGCCATGTTGGAAATCAAAGCCTGAGCCTGTTCTGGTGTTTTGTCCATTAAGGCACCTCCACTTGCGGCATCTATCATACTTCTATCCATTGGTAGCAGTCCTTCGTAGAAATATTGCACTAGTAGTTGTTCGCTGATTTGATGATGGGGGCAGCTCGAGATGAGCTTCTTGAAGCGCTCCCAATATTCATACAGCGATTCACCATTGTTTTGACGAACCCCGCAAATTTCCTTCCGGATTGTTCCAGCCCGAGAAGCAGGAAAATATTTTTCCAAAAATAGCCTCTTCATGTCATTCCAGGTGGTGACTGATCCGGATGGTAAATAGTATAGCCAATCAGTAGCGGCATCCTTTAACGAGAATGGAAAGGCCCTCATTTTAATTTGTTCCTCGGTAATACCAGTGGGTCTCATACTGTCACAAACCACGTGGAATTCCTTGAGATGCCTGTAAGGGTCTTCACCAGCATGTCCTCGAAAAGTTGGCAACAAGTGAATGAGTCCAGATTTGAGTTCAAAAGTTTTTCCCTCCTCCACTGTCGGAAAAGTGATACAGAGTGGCTGTTGAGCGACATCTGGGGTGGCCAATTGTTTAAGTGTCCTGTTGTTGAGGTTATTTGCTGCCATTTGTTCTAGTGCTTCCCTTCTTCGCTGTTGAAAAGTTCGCTCGATTTCTGGATCAAATAGAAAATATTCAGGATTAGTGGATCGAGTTTTATGCATATAAATAAATGAATAATTAAATAAAATTTTCGAAATTTCAATTATTTTTAATTTTTTTTTTTTTTTTTTACCGAAAATAAAAATAAATAAACAAAAATGCAGAAAATAAAATTCTAATTGATTAAACAGAAAATTGGTCAACCAGTTCCCCGGCAACGGCGCCAAAAATTTGATGCGTGTCGTAATGCACCAAAATAATAATTAAATTCCTTGTTCACTATTACTAAGAATATAGCAGTGGAAGCAAGGGTCGATCCCACGAGGAACGGGAACTAATTTAATGCCATGTCAATTAGAATTATAAGGGGGGTTTTTGAGTTGAAAATTGCAATTAATCTAAATGATCAAATAAAGATGTAAAATAGCTGGAATAAAAATCAATTAATAAGAAATCCTAGTTCTCAGGTTCGGTTGTGCCCTATCATAATATTGTCATTCCCCAAGCAACGCATGTACTATTTCCTTTGTTTTATTTATCACCCGGAATAATCAAAAAACTCTAATTAATCCAATTCTTCCTTAATAATAATCAATTAGAATTAGTTCTCCAATCAATTTAGAGTGAATGAACAACCTAGAATAAGCTCCCTAGATTTAATTCATTAACTATGTGAAAACAAGAAGAATTAGGTGAACTAAATTATCAATTTCATATGCTCGAATTGATTAATCTAGATTGGATTTTCATATGGAAATATAAAATTACCAATTGCTACTATGATTTGGATAACAAGACAAATACGAATCCAATTACCCAAATTAGCAAACATCAACACAATAATTAAAAGACAAGGCCTTAATCAATTAATAAATTGTCTTGACGAAATTAATGTTCATGAAAAATCCAATAAATAAAACATTAGAAACAAGAACTACGTTACGAGTTTAAGGAATGAATAATAAAATAATATGAACACAACGTCCCCCTTGAACTAGGTTGAGAAGACTAGCCACGCATTGCCATGAAGAATTCCCCAAAAATATTGTCTTGATTCACCTTGATTTTGCCTCGGATTTCTTCTTTTCAAACCTTGATATTGGTGGCTTTTAAAAATAATAATATCTCCCTTTTCTTGTCATGAACTTCCCTATTTATAACTTCAATTTTCGTGCCCTAGCTTTGGCCTCAAGAAATCCCAAATTATGGAAAGAATTGAAATAAGGAAATTCTTGACTTGAAGATTTACGGCCGTAATTTTCCATTTACGGCCGTAATTGAGTTTCTGCGTATTTTCCAAAGTTGACATTACGGCCGTGACATATCCATTTACGGCCGTAACTAAGTCTCTGCTGATTTCTTTCTTTTAGATGGTTACGGCCGTAACTTTACCTTTACGGCCGTAACTAAGTCTCTGCTTAATTTCACTTTGCTTCACGACACTTTCACGGCCGTAACCTTATTTTCTTACGGCCGTAACTTTATTTGCATGAAAGTCCCCAAACTTCAGTTTTGAGTGCATTTTGATCCTTTTTTCTTCTTTTCTCTTCTTTTATGATCCTATGCAATATAAAACATAAAATGCATTAATAATACTTAAATAGAATCACATTATTGCTTATTTAAGGATATAAGTGCATCAAATAAACGTTAATATAACACTTATCAAAAACCAAACAAAGACAAATTATGGTGAGACGTGATTAAATCAGAATTTTCTCAACGAAATAAAAAATAACTTCTTCGCACATATTTTGACCTCTCATTTGTACGTAAATCATTAGAGCATCTCCAATATTAGACGTCTTCCAAAAAATGATGATGCAAGAGAGAGAGAAAAAGTGAGCTGAGAAAGGGGGGGGGGGGTTATACTTATGATATGAACGCAAGAATAACAACGAAAAATAAAGAATACACAAATTTTATGTAGAAAACTTTAGAATATGGAGAAAAAACTTACTGGCGGAAGAGTAAGATTCCAATATACGAGAAAATGATAGTACAAGAGATTATTTTATGAGGATTCCTACTTATAACAATTTTGAAACACTAAGGCTGTGTTTGATACGCCTATATTTGCCTTGGAAAGTGGAAAATATTTTCATTTTCCACCATTTTGTGTGTTTGATTGCCTTTTCTTTTCTTTTTTTTTTTTTTTTTTTTGCCATGGAAAATATTTCTATCTTATATCGATTTTCATGATTTTTCTTGAAAATAAGGAAAATATTTTATTTGGGTTTAGTTGAGAAAATATTTTCCAACTTGCATGAAAAACACGTTTTCGCCTCGTTTAGTTATAGTTGTCATTAATTGACTTATTTTTTTTAAAAGTTAACATTATTATTATCAAATATAAATGTATGAAAAAAGTCTTTTAATTAAAATAGCTAAATTTTGCTTCATTTGACATGAAAAATAATATCAATCAAACAAAAAAATTTGAAAGATTCTCCACTTTTTTCACCTAGATTATTAATTCAATAAAACACTTTCAATTATATTTTTTCACGAAAATAATTTCAAGGCAATTCAATTCTTGAAAATTATTTTGTGTCAACCCATTTTTCCATTTTTTCAATCAAATACAGCCTAAATTACATATGGTCGAAAATAAGACAACTCCATACCCCCATTCCATAATTTAGTTTCACAATAAATATCGCAACTCAAACTTTTTGGGCCGGGTCAAATGAAATTCGAGTCGCCGTTCTCTAACAGTTTCCACCTTTACATGAATCCCAATACAAAGAAATGATTCTCCGATCTTCAAATTAAAAATTCTCCACATCTTCCACAAAATCGCTAAGGACAAATTCAGCAACAAATAACAACCAAATCCAAACAATGCTCAAACTTGATTACATAAAGTGACTTGATCATCATATCAGCACGATAATCTTGGGTACCTTTTTCTTCACAACAATATCACCACGATCAATAACATTACACACAAAATGATATTGCATATCAATGTGCATTGTCATACCAAATAATTACTTCATCCAAATATCTTCCTTATAAACCTCTATAGTAGCCATATATTTGCCTCAATAGTAGACAATGCAACTGTAGTCTATCAAGTAGTTTTCTAATCGATAGCGCAACCTCCAATAATAAATACATATCATGTAAGATATTTTCTCTTGTCAAAATTTCCAACAAAATCAAAATCAACATACCTAATAACAAATACATATCATGTATCTATTAATTGCACTGATGCATATGATAAATAACAAACCATTAGCATACATTCGTGATCCAACGGCACTTATGGAACTTGTGACACTTAATCAATCACATCATCTGATTGTGGAGACAAAGAAGATAATAATCTGAAATGGCCCACTAAATAAGTATTAACAAGTTTGGCATTCTTCATATTGAACGCATAGAACTTTCTCAATATATCATTTTTTACTCAAGTAAAATTTACCCGTTTTTCAATCTTTTAGAATCTCCATTCGAAGTATCTTCTTTGTTGCTCCTAAGTCTTTCATCTCAAATTCCTTACCGTGCTGAGTTTGACCTCTCTTATCTTTCTCTTATCCTTAGTTGCTATCAACATATAGAAGTAGATTTACAAAGGATCCATCACCATTCTACTTAAAGTAGATACAAATATCATAACTGCTTCTTTTGAAATCATGAGTAGTCATAAAAGAGTCAAACCTCTTATACTACTATTTGGGTGATTGTTTCAGGCCACAAAAGAAATTTCTTTGGAAGTAAACATAGTCCTAGAGGTGTCAAGACGGACGGGCCGACCAGACCCGTGAAAATCGGTCCGGATTGACCCGGGACCGCTGGCCGACCCATGACCCGTGCGGGCGGTTCACGGGTCAAGAAGTTGTGAACCGCGGGTTTTGCGAGTCAAACCTTCGCGGGCCGCGGTTAACCCGCTGGCCCGTAAAAAAAAAATTATTTTTATTAAATATGGTAACATTGAAAATCTCTTTTATTCTAAAAATTCTAATACAACTTTTAAAGTAAAATCTTTTTTTTTTTCTCCCTAATAGCTAAAAAAATAATATTTTTTGACAATAGTAATTAGAAATACATTTATCATTTAATTGTTATTTGTTTATATTTTATTTAAATTTGCAAATTTAGAAGAAATTCATATAACATAAACTATAATTTTAAATTCTATGTAAATATTTTATGGTATAAATATGAATTTATCATTTTGTATTTAGAAACTTGACAAAAAATTTTCTATAAATATGAAAAAATCTATGTTTTTATTCATACGGGCCAAATTAGAACAAATCGCGACCCGCATGGGCTCGACCCGTATGGGCCAGCGGGCGGGCCTGAGTTGTAGTTCAAAATTTGCGGGCTGACCCGTAACCCGCAGCGGGCGGGCTTGTTAGCCCAAGAGTAAACTAACCAAGAGGGGGTGAATTGGTTTATAAAACTTTTTCGATAAATAATTTCAAACTTAAAAACCAATGGGTACAAGTATGAGCACTTAGTGTTGTAAGTAACTTAACTATCAATGTAGTGTACTATAAATGTGTAAACTTAATTGATAAAGTAAGTATAGCACTTAGATATAGTGTTGCACAATATAAATTGATAGAATAGAGTAAGTGCAATGTAAGTAAGTAAAAGGGATAAGAGAATGCAAACGCGATATAAGGAGGTTCAATCAACCAACGTGATCTACGTCCCCCGTTACCGAGCTCTCCGTCACGAGTAAGGCCAAATCCACTATATTGGTAGCTTACAACAAGGAGTACCAAATCCTTAGGCGACTTACAATAAGGGGCACCTACCCTTAACCAACAATCTAGTTTTCACAAGGCTCTCGAAACCACAAGATATAATGAATTGAATTTACAATTGAAATAACTCTCTTGACAAATGATATACTCAAATTAAGTACCGAGAGAGTTTGGCTAACACTTCAATAGATAGCAATGAATTAAGCTCGAGTGTTAGAGAAAAACTTTGATGCAAAAGATAATGAAAAGTTCAATGCAATCAAACAAAGTTTTTCAAATAATCTTTTGTTAAAATATTGAATCAAATTAAGTACCAAGAGATGCCACACTTGAATAATTAACAATAAGTTAAGCTCAAAGTGTTTAGGCAATGGAACTTTGATGAATCAAATGATAATGAAAATTGTAGCACAAATAATCAAAGTTCCTTAATTGGAATTTCTCTCTTTTAAAAGATTAAAGCAAGTTTAGAACAAAGAGAGACTTACACTTCAATTCCAATATGGTGTGAAGATGTTGAAGAAGTTTAAACAATATAAAACCAAGAATATTCACAAAAACTTTCTTTCAAAAACTTTGATGAATTTTGATAAAACAAAGTTTGGATCAATCAAAGTTTTCTAATAAAGATAAATATAAATCAAGAACAATGAATTTTTCACAAGAAAGCTTTTCTAAAATCTCCTCTTAGTTGTTAAAAATGAATGCAAGAGAGAAGGTTATTTAAATAGCAAATTTCGCACATACTGTCTTTTGCGGTCGACCTATCCTGCCATGCGGTCGACCTCAATATAGTCGTTGCAAGAAAATAGCCGTTGGAGTTCAAAAATAGACAGTGCGGTCGACCTGAAAAAATTTGCGGTCGACCTGAAAAATCAGGATTTCAAGATTTTGATTTTTCAAGATTTTCTGATCAAAGTTGATTTTGAAAAAGATATTTTGATGGTTTTAAAAATGTTACTTGAGCTTTATGAAGTGCATTGCCAACTATTGATGCATTAACCTTACATAAGATTGAAAAGCAATTTGTAAATGATCAATTCTTTGTAGGCTTCATTGTTTGGTCTTCATGCTTTCCGACTTGAAATTTGATCTCGAATATCTTCGATTATTTCTTGATCTTCTTTGCGTCTCATGTGCTTGATCACATAGTTTTGATTTGAACATTGAATGCTTTGAATTATATGAAGTACTTGAATCACACTTGTTAGCAACACAATATATTCTTGTTTGTTATGATCAAAACAATAAGGTCAAGTTGACCATATGTCAACAGGGCTTTCTTTCAAGCGGGCCATTACTGGGCTTTTTATTGACTGGTCGACCCTGCCCGGACCACCCGGATTGATACCTCTACATAGTCCTCCTTCCCTATAACTATAAAACCATCTAGTTGCTCCATGTAGATGACCTCATCAAGATTTCCATGTAAGAAAGTCGTCTTCATATCCAACTGCTCGTGCTCGAGATCATGCATGACCACGATACCAAGTAAAACTCGAATTGAACTGTGCTTTATAACTAGAGAAAACACATATGTGAAGTCTACACCCAAAACCTAACCGTATCCCTTTGCAATTATTCTTACCTTATACATGACTTCTTCAACTCTTAGTGTTCCTTCTTTCTTTTTGAAGACTCATTTGCAATGAATAACTTTCTTAACTTTAGGTAGTATATATCACTAAATCCCATGTGTCATTCTTATGAAGTTATTTCATCTCTTCCTACATGGAAACCATCCATTTTCCAGATTTCTGACAAGTAACTGCTTCAGAATAATAGAAGAAGGTTATTCATTTGAATCAATAACTTAAGCCACAGTCAAGGCTTAAGCAACCAAATCAATCTCATCATACTTCTATGAAGGTCTAATATTTTTTCTAATCCTGTCTTTAGAAATATAATAAGGTGTCGGCACTGGTGGTTGTGATGATGGATCAACATCATCATGTTCTAAACTAGTCTGAGATGTAGACTCTGGTACAAATTTTGACTCAAATTGAAACTCAACCCATCTGAAGCATAAAAGTTTTATCAAAGATAAGATATGTATAGATTTCTGAGCTCCATAACTTATAACCCTTAATATCGAACTTATAAGAAAGAAAGACGCACTTTCTAGATCTAGGTTCCAATTCCCCATTATCAATATGAGCATAGGCAAGACATCTTCAAATAAAAGTAACTAGCAGGAGTACTAGACCAAACCTCTTCTTAAGTCTTTTTCAATAGTAGTTGAGTGTGAGCAATTAACAAAAACAAAGGTTGTACAGACAGCTTCGACCCAAAATAACTTAGGTAAACCAGTATTAGAAAGCACACAACGTACTTTCTCAATTAATGTCCTATTCATTCGATCTGCCACACCATTCTGCCTCGGAGATTTATAAACTGTCTGTGCCTCAAAATTTCTTTTAACTTGCATAAATCATTGAACTCATTAGAATAAAATTCCAAGCTATTATCACTGCAAATATGTTTTACCTACTTCCATGATGGCTTCTCAATTATGGTCTCCCAATCTCTGAATGTAGTAAATACACGACTTTTCTACTTTAAGAAGAACTCCCAAAATTTTCTAGACAAATAATTAATGATAATCAGCATATAATAAGCACCTCTTTCGAAAGGCATCTTGAATGGCCCCAGAGATTAGAATGTATGTAATCAAGTGTTATATTATTGTTGTGAAAGCCTTGGTGAATCTAACTCTCGTTTGTACAAAATAGTATCTCTGAAATGAACATATGAAGAAGGAAATGAGCACAGTAAAATCAACCTAAAATCCTCGTCATCATACTTAACCTCCATAGTCTCTAAGTCAGAGGTGATTTCTTTAAAGGTGGTCAAGTGGTTTTTTAGAGACTTACCTTCTTCCATACAAAGAGAATACAATCATTGTTTCAAATTTAACTTACTAGTTAGACTTTTAATCATGCACAACAACTCCAACTTTAAACACAAATCAACTGTAATTTTCTCCTTCAAAACGTTAGTACAATCTGATTTGAAAGATGAAGATGAATCTAAGAATCGACAGGTATCATAGCAAACCCTAACAGTGCATCATTCAAATCCTTCTGAGTGCGCATTGACTACATCTTGACTTACCATAGCGAAAATCTGGTGTTGCGATCCAACGGCTGAATATCATATTTTATTGTTGCCATTACTGTGATCAAACTCAACCACGCTCTAATACCGATTTTTTATGATATGAAAGCAAGAATAGCAATGGAAATAATGAACATAGAGATTTTACGTGGGAAATCTTAGAATATGGGGAAAAGTCTAAGGGCGAAGGAGGAAGAATTCATTATATGAAAATATGATAGTACAAAATATTGTTTTCTGAGGTCTCCTACTTGTAACAATTTTGAAAACCTAAATTAAATATGGGTGAAGATAAGACAGATCCATATGTGGGGGTGGTAGTTTCATAACAAAGGTCACACCACGAACTTTTCGAGTCAGGCCAAATGGAATTCGAGTCACCGTTCTTTAAGATAAGGAATAAAGAGAAAATATAAGAGAGATATATAGACACAAAAAGACGGCATTTATTGTGGAAGATGTCTAATCATCTGTCTAAAAATGGATAGCCTATTGGACATCCTTTTACGATAAATGCGGCAACATCAGTTTTGTCTCCTCCACTCCATCGTCATGTTAGCTGGACATTCAAAATAGAAAGCAACATTGGAGATCCTCTTATGTAACTTCATTATCTACAAGTAATATTTATAATGTTTGTGGCAAAAATGTTTTATTAGAATTCAAAGGTAAAAGAGTAGAGAAAAATCATGAAATTTACGTGCGATTTTTTTTTTTTTTTACTCTGTAATAAAAAATAAATTTGAGAAGCTTTTTAAAATAATTTCTACCCAACAAGAACAAAAACATTATGTATTATTCGTCTATCCATTCTCGTACAATTCTAATATTTGACAAAACCTAATGACTCAAGTTATACACGCTAAAATTCTTTGATAGCCATAATATGTGCAACTAAGATTTGACAAGATAATCATAAAAATGAGCTAGCAATTTTATAAATTAAATTAATAAATTTGAAAACGAAACAGAATTGTTTTCAAATAACGAAATAATATTATAAATTGCATGCAATTTAGTGGGAGGCAATTACATGATCAGTAATAGCTAGTGATTATTCTAATAATAATTAACCAAGCTAATATCTTTTTGGAAAAAGAAAAGGAAGAAAAATAAATAAATAAATAAAGCTGATGACTTCGGAATGTTAAATGTGAACAGATGAATGGAATTTGGCTGAATTTTATGAATTTTCTGCTTAGCTGATTTTTTTATAATTGAGGGTTGTCACTTGTTAGAAATTAGAATAGAATATTTTGATTCAATAATTAAGATAGGTAGCAAGATGATTATATAATTTATTCTAAATAAATTTCATTATTGTTTATTATTTTATCATCCCTCCCTTGTTGAGTTTTACTTTGTCTTGCATATTTTATAATTTCCTAACATTAAGAAACACCCAATGTTTTAAAAATATTTCGTAAAAACATATTAAGCCGTATTAGATATGATTAAATAAGAATATAAATTTAAAATTTGGTTAATTTTTTGATATGATACTAACGAAAATGATCTGTTGCCCACCGTGGACAACAAAACGGTTGTTCAACTCCAATGTAAAACAGTCAAATGTTCCTAAATTTTAAAATTCGACATTTGACTGTTTTTCATTAGATGTGGGCAATTGTTAAGTTGTCCACAATGGGCAACAGATCGAAACTAATGATACTAAATATGAGCTAAGATTATATATGGATGGAACAATGAGATTTATTTATTTAGATTTATTTATTTATTTATTTTGTGGAGTATGGTGCCCACTTGGAGTATTTGTCCGTCCCCTATTAAAGGGTGCAGGGGCGGAACTATGTTTTGGCATTAGTCCGTCCAAGTCAACTACAAAATTCTGAAAATTTTGAAGTTTTTTTTTTTTTTTTGGTAGTATTATTTTAAATTTTGAAGTTCATTTGGGCTTTGATTGATACTTATTAATTGTTTTGAGTGTGAATTAATTAATTTAGGCTGTGTTCGGCGGCCTCATTTGCATTATAATTTTTTTTATTTGTATTTTCTATGTAAAATGTATGGTTAAAAATTGGCAGAGAAAGTGTGAGTGGTTAAAAAATGATTTTAAAAATTGTGCAATTTAAATTTGGATTTAAAATGACTTAAAGTACAATTGCCGAACACAGCCTTACATTATTTAGGTTTTATTTAGAATTTTTTGTGGTAGTTAATTTTTTTTATTATAGAAGTACTTATTTAAGTTTTTTGCGCTAGCCTTGTGTTCGTAGTTTTTTTTTTTTTTTTTTTTTTTTTTACTTATGAAAGGAATTATTTAGGTTTTATTTTTGTGATGAGAATTTGACATTTTGTTGATTGAATTTTGAATAATACATATTCTTGTAGATTGATTAAAATGTGAAAAAGAAATATATTTTATAACTTTAATAAGAAAAATGATGTTGGATCTTCAAGTTCTCCGAATCTTCCACAACAAACTCCTATTTGAAACAAAAGATCAATGCCTTCGAAAAAATTATTTTATTTTTGGGTTGAAAAAAAAATAAAAATCGGGAGTGTCCTCGGGAGGGGGCCTCCCCTTTCACCATCCATATTTTATCTAGCCTACTACATTTAAATTTCCTGATTTAGTCCCTTGAAGGGTGTCAGATGGGACCAGGGGCGGACCCACATAGGGGTCGTCGGGGCACCTGCCCTAGTAAAAAATCGATCTTTTTTTATAAAAAATAATAATAAAATCAGTTGATTTTTGAACATAGTCATTACCTGATTCCCTAAAATTATATTGGATTATTTGAGATTTTAGGGCTAATATGTGTTTACAATTATTTATTTGTTTGTTTGTATTAGTTTTGAAAAAATATTTTAAACGTAAATCCATGTTTTCTTCTGATAAGCAAAATAATGAAAATGAAGTTAGAAATGAAAGGGTTGAAGAACTTAGTAAGAAACTGATGTTGAAATTGAAGATATGTCTCAACGTCGGGATTAATGTTGGGGATGTTAGAAGTGACACTCTTAAATTTGATGTAGTAAGTATTGAGAAGGATGTGTACTTAATATTGACAATGATGTTATTATGGAATGATATCAAAGTATGAATACGCGTAGAGAATAATTGTAATAAAATTTCAAGTATTTTTTTATTTTTCGATCTTCTTCCTAAAAAAAAATAAAATTCGAGGGGTACAGGTCGTCGATAAAACACACAAATCATGCCACAGTACTACAAAAAGTCTGCGTCCGTCACTGGATAGGACCCAACAAACCTCGCATAACACTCAATGCCTACCCTCCAAGTAACGGGTGGACATTTTTTATGGTGCCCTGCAATTTTGAACCATGGCTAACTGATTTCGGTCCCTTCCAATTCTAGGCTCCCTTCTTTTCTTCTTGTTTGCTATTGTTAGGTATGCAAATGGACAAGCATCTGGACAGGAACTTTGGTGCATTGCATGGTCATCGACATCATATCAGGAACTGATAGGTATTTTAGAATTTTAATCTTTGTTATTGTTGTGAATAGATGACAGGCAAGTGATAGATGTTCATTGGATATAATTTCCAAAAAAATAAAATTTCTACCACTTTTCTATAATACTTTGTCACGCCATGTTACTGTAAAATAACAATTATTCAAAGTGAATGTGACTATTTATACGTTTTTAGTTTATTTGGAATTGGAACACTCTTCAAACAGTGTAATAGGTTTGGAGCATTCAATCATTTTCAAGTGTCAACCGTTATCCATTATGGTGCCAACGGAAACACATGCATCTCCGTTGGCACTTGATCAAATTCATTGGAAAATTGCCGGCAAAACTTAAGATTGAGGATATGAAAGAATTCTCATTTTTTTTTTAAATTTCTTTTTAATTTTTAATAAACTCTTTTTTAATTTTTTATTAAGAAATAAATGCAAGTAGCATCATATTATTTTATATTATTTAGTAAATAAAAAGTAGGAAGAATCTTTTATAATATAATAAATATAATAGGTATGAAAGACCTTAAGGTATTATTGTAATTTGTAGTTGTAAATTTAGATAATTAAATTATTTTCAGCGTTGAATTATTTTCCACCAACTTACCATTTGCACATGCATCTGCTTAATTAATCACAATTCTCTGCATCTTTCCGCTAATTATCTTCACCAAATGGAATAAAAATCTGGTAACGATTGGTTTAAAAACGCTGCCGAATTTCTTTAATTAATAGCGGCATTTATGAACCTTGTATCCGCAATAGTATTCAAAATAGGTTTATGATTTTTAGATTTTATGCTCCTATCTAGGCTCAATCATGAATTGTTTGTTAGATAATCTTTGCCCGTCGAGTAAATTTATTTTTACTCACGAAATCTTGAAATAAGATTTTATTTATTAGCATATTGATTAATTAATTAATTAGTTATGTCGTTTTGAGCTTTCATTTATCCATAGGTCGATGTGATATTACAAATTGAATGTTTAAGTTGTTAAATACATAATTATTCAATTTATAATTCGATCTAAATTAAATTATTGTTTACAATTGTCTCGATTTTCTTAAAGTTTTTCTTTGACTTTGGTAATAAAATTGAGATTACATTTTAAATGTATTGGATGGGACCACGTGGAATTAATTTATGACATTGACCATACAAATTTAATTCAATAATAAGTCGACTCTCAAATATCCTTGACAATGAACTTGACATCACACGTGGTCTACGGAGTCCACACCAATGACATTGTTCAAATAGAATAACTTAATTTAATTTCACTTAATTGTCGTGTGTGGGACCTTAATCCTGATCAGATATGAACTTCAATTACTAACTTGAAGTTCTTTGAGGTATCAACGGGTGGGATCAAATTGCTGATCAATATTTCGATACTTTGAGAATTAAAGTGAACTAACGAGGAATATATATTCGTATTACGGAATCCGTCACCGTTTAGGCATAATCATGATCTCACCGGTTATTCTAATGGATTGTTGAATTTGAGCTCAATAATTCGACAATGATTGTTAAATTCTTGATGTGATGTGATTGCATCAAACTGTCAAATAGAAAATGAGAATTGGAGATTATTGAATATTCAGCAAAAGGTATTTTGGTCGTTTACATAACTCTGAATATTCAAGTTGATCGACGAGGGTAACATATAAGAGCGATAGGTCAAATGATATAATTATTAATTATTGTTTAAGTAATTTCAATTTTATTAAGACTACAGTCTCGTTCTTTTAGTGAAACAAAACATCATTTGTAAATTACTTTTGGCTGATCAAAAGTTGGTCATATCAAAATTAATTTAGTTTAATTGGTCTGATTAGGTTTTCTCGATAGCTTCACTATAATAGGCATATACATGATTATAACATGTTTTGGAATATGTAGAAATGAGTCTGGATCATGGTACTAGTGTTAGCAGGATTCTGGAGAGTATATGGATTTTAAATAATCTTATATGACTGTTTTCCTAACCTTACAAAGCCTGAAGGCGATGCACATAGTTAGTGTGTATTTTCTCTTCACATAGAATATCATAATCTAGTGTAACATAAATCTAGAAAAATGTGATCATGCACCTGCATAGCTGCTATTGGAGAACACTAAGGAAAGATTAAGGGATTGAAGATCTGTTGGAATTAAGAACGCAGTTGATAAGATTATCGTAAAGCGTGTTATAAGGGTAATCTTTTCTAGACTATTATTTGTATATAGTTGTTTAATCTAATCAAATACATAATTGTGGCGAGATAATCTGAATCATAAGAAATTAATTTTAGTGATCAGACCAACAGTGTTAATTGAAGTCGAGCAAGAGGTCATGTAGTCAACAGTTTAAAACTACTTCACGACGGCATTCTATGTTTATTGTGTTGAAAATTGAGACCAATTCCTCTATTTGTTCGTAGAATTCTTGTTCAATAATATATTTAGAAGTTAGAAAATATAAAATTTATGAAGAATAACGCTAAATTTAGGTGCAAAACTTTCAAATCGAATAAAAATTTGTATATAGCTAAATATGTTCACACCACATTTTTTAAAATAATTAGACTATATTTAAAAAGCATGATATGTTCATAATTTTTATATATTATCACATTTATGTCTCAAACTTATTTTATATCATTCTTATTCTCTAATTAACATGAATTGGTCCTGATATGATGATGCGAACCCCTTTTATGATTAAACCAAAAATTCTCACAACAATTTTTGTATCAACCCAAGAAAGCTAAAAATGGTAATAAACGAAGAATCTTGACCCAAGTTTAACCCAACCAAAATTCTAAGGAAAGTGAACCCTAACCCAATGGAAAGATTAAGACAAATACCAAGATTGTGTGGAATGAACAACAACAAATACACAAGATAAACTCTCAATATATAAGTTGAAGAAAATTCCAAGAATAGTTACAAAGTAAAGAAAGGAATTTACCTCTCTAAGCTCTCCAAGGAGTATCTTGATCTATCAAAAACTAAGCTAGGGTTTTAGAACTTTACAATATGTATACAAAGTCCAAAATAAAAAGTTTGAGAAATTGCAAAAAAAAACCTGCTTTTTAAATTTGGAGACTTTCGGTCAATCACCTAGTCGACCGAAATTGAACTTTCGGTCGTACACCGCTTAGCCGAACCCGATTGAGACTACCTCCAAAATCCCTACAGAGTTTCGGTTGACCGAAATGTCCTGAGCTTCCAAAATTAGGCAATTGACCTCAATCTTGCTCTCTTCCGTGTGGACTTGATTTTGGAGTTTGAAAATGAGTCCCGCCATCGACTCTTGGACCTCTTTAGCCTTGGATCTTGTCATAGGCCCCACCGATATTCTTATCGAGGGTTGACTTGTTTGACTTTGACTCCCTTGATTCTCATCATCCCCTCCCACTTGAAAAGGATTCGACCTCGAATCTTCACCTACATCAAAAGGGGATAAGTCAGAGACATTAAAAGAAGCCGATACATTGTCCTCACCAGGGAGGTCAAGCTTGTAGGCATTGTCATTAATTTTCTCGAGGATTTGAAAGGGGCCATCACCACGTGGTTGCAATTTTGATTTTCTTTGATTCAGGAATCGATCCTACCTCAAATGTAATCATACCTAATCACCGACCTCGAATGACAATCGATTTCTTCCTTTGTTGGCACTGGAAGCATATTGTTCATTCTTCTTCTCGATTTGGAGTTTGACCTTCTCGTGGAGAAATTTTACTAACTCCGCCTTTCTCTTTCCATCTAAACTACCTCTTTCATCAATGGGCAACAGAATCAAATCCAAAGGAGTTAAAGGGTTAAAACCATAAACAATCTCGAATGGAGAAAAAGAAGTAGTAGAATGAACAGTTCGATTATATGCAAATTCAACAAAAGTTGAACACTCTTCCAATTCTTCAAATTTCCCTTAAGGATAGTGCGAAGAAATTGTGTTAAAGTTCTATTAACCACTTCGGTTTGACCATCAGTTTGAGGGTGACACATCGTGGAAAATAAAAGTGTAGTCCCCAATTTTCCCCACAAAACCTTCCAAAAGTGGCTAAGAAATTTGACATCTCTATCCTACACAATGCTCCTAAGAATCCCGTGGAGTCTCACTACTTCTTTAAAGAATAGGTCGGCTATGTGAGTGGCATCATCGGTTTATGACAAGTAAGGAAGTGTGCCATTTTACTAAATCGGTCAGCTACCACAAAGATGGAATCGCTCCCCTTCTTGGACCCAGGTAGACCTAAGATAAAATCCATAGAAATGTCGGTCCACGGTTCACTAGGAATGGGTAGGGGCATATATAATCCATGTGGTTCTACCTTAGACTTGGCCTTCCTACAAGTTAGGCACCTAGAATAAATTCTCCCAACATCCTTCCTCATTTTAGGTCAAAAAAAATGTTTTTGCAAGATTTCCAAGGTCCTCCTCACCCCAAGTTACCCATCAATCCCCCTCCATGAGCCTCCCTTACCATCAACTCCCTCAACGAGCAATTTAGCACACAAAGTTTACCTTCACGAAATAAAAACCTCTCATGCCTATAATATTTATCAAATGCAACCCTCTCACATGACACAAATATACTAGCAAAATCTACATCATGCGCATACAAGTCCTTAATACTTTCAAAACCCAACAACTTAGCACTCAAGGTAGTAATAAGAGCACACCTTCGAGAAAGGGCATTGTTACCACATTCTCCTTAACTTGTTTGTATTTGATGACATAGGAAAAAGTTTCCACGTACTCCACCCATTTGGCATGCCTCTTGCTCAACTTCCCTTACCCCTTCAAGTGTTTCAATGACTCATGGTCACTGTGGATGAAGAACTCTCTAGGCCACAAGTAGTGGTGTCATGTCTCTAATGCTCTCACCAACGCATAGAGATCCTTGTCATAGGTGGGGTAGTTCAGGGCGGCTCCACTGAGCTTCTCGCTAATGTAGTCAATCGGCCTTTTTTCCTGCATCAAAACTGCTCCAATACCTGTGCCTGAAGCATCACATTTAGTCTCAAAAGTTTTGTCAAAATTTGGCAAAGATAAAATCGGGGCGGTGCACAATTTGTTCTTTATTTCATTAAATGCATTTTCTTGTGCCTCCCCCCATTTAAACCTAAATTGCTTTTTGAAAACCTCGGTAAGTGGTAAAGTTAGTGTGCTAAAATCCTGACAAAATGACTGTAAAAACTAGCTAACCCGTGAAAGCTTCTTACCTCGGTGAAACTTGTGGGAGTGGGCCATTCCTTAATGGCTTTGATCTTTTCCTCATCGACCTCTATCCCCTTAATACTAACTACAAATCCAAGAAAGATCACACTCTCCATGCAAAAATTACACTTTTTGAGGTTAGAATACAATTTTTCTTCTTTTAAAACCAAAAGTACACTTCTCAGGTGCTCCATATGCTCATTCAGATTCTTGCTATAGATCAAAATATCATCGAAGTAAATTACCACAAATTTCCCAATGAATACACGCAAAACATAGTTCATTAATCTCATAAAATTGCTTGGTGCATTAGTGAGACCGAATGGCATAACCAACCACTCATATAAACCATATTTAGTTTTAAAAGCGGTTTTCCATTCATCTCCTTCTCTCATCCTAATTTGGTGGTATCCACTCCTCAAGTCAATTTTGCTAAAAATGTAAGAACCATGCAATTCATCTAGCATATCATCTAACCTAGGAATGGGGTGTCGATACTTTACCGTTATGTTGTTAATGGCTCGGAATCGACTCACATTCTAAAGGTTCCATCCTTCTTGGGCACTAGTAGTACGGGAACGGCACAAGGACTCATGCTCTCACGAACATATCATTTGCTCATCAACTCCTCGACTTGTTTTTGGAGTTCCTTGGTCTCTTCCAGATTGCTTCAATACGCCAGTCTATTTGGAATGACAGCTCCGAGAATGAAATCAATTTGGTGCTCGATGCCCCTGGGGAAGACATCTTCGAACTCCTGCAACAAAGAAGTAGCTAAAGTAGGTAGGGAAGTGTGAGGTTCATCAAGTGTAAGGAGAGACTCCTTATACACCATCAAAATAATGGAATGATTTTCTTTTAATGCTCTGTCCACATCATCTTTACTAGCATTAAAATTCATTTTTTTTCAACATCCTTTGCCCTCTTCCTTTTGTCTTTCACCCCTCATTTTTTTTCACTACTTGTCTCCCCTCTTTTTTTTTCACTTTCTTTTTGTGCCCCACTCAACTCCATCTTTTTTTTCTTCTTTCTTTTTCTCCTCCTCCTCCCTCTCGAGTTTTAATTGATTCTTATAAACTTCTTCCGGACTCAAAGGTAGGAGTGTTATGGGTTTCCCATTCATTTGGAAGCTATACATATTTTTCCTACCATCATGCAATACTCTCCTATCATATTGTCATGGTCTACCCAATAATATATGTGTAGCTTGCATGGGAACCACATCACAAAGTACTTGATCTTCATATGTCCCAACGTTGAAAGTAAGTAGTAATTGCTTGCTTACCTTCAACTCACCATAATCACTCAACCATTGTAACTTAAGGACTAGGGTGTGGCTTTAAAGGTAATCCCAACCTCTCTACCATACTAGTGCTAGCTACATTGGTGCAACTTCCTCCATCAATGATGAGACTACAAGCTTTGTCCCTCACAAGACACCTAGTGTGGAAAATACTCTCCCTTTGCTTAGCCGCCTCATTCACCCTGGTTTGGGTGTTGAGGGATCTAATGGTGACTAAAGACTTGGGCGGACTAACAACTCCCTCCACCTCTTCTTCCTCGCCATCACTATCTCCTCCACATTGCACTCTCTCTTCGTCCTCTTCATCTTTCAAGTACCACTCTCCATTTTTAATAAACATCACCCTATTGTTAGGGCACTCTCGAGAATAATGCCCCCGTCCTCTACATTTGAAGCATTCAATATCCCCGACTCCTAGAAGCGGTAGGAACAACCTTTGGTTTATCCTTACGAAACCAACTTCCTTCCCCTTGGAGGTTTCAATATTGCCTTTAAGTGGTGTCATATCAACCTTTTCACTCCCCCACTTAGACTTCCAATTGGAACTAGGACCCCCCAAAATTTTTTCTTGTCCCTTCTTTTTCAATTGAGCCTCCACTTTAATAGTCATGTGTACCAACTCCTCCATCTCCACATAATGGAGTAATTCCACCACGTTGGCTATCTCCCTATTCAATCCACTCATAAATCGAGCCATAGTGGCTTCTCTATCCACCTCTATGTTGGCCCTCATCAAAGCCTTCTCCAACTCCTTGTAATAATCTTCAACCCCTTTAGTTCATTGAGTAAGAGTTTGTAATCTTTGATAGAGCCCCCTATAGTAGTGACTTGGTACAAATCTCATCCTCATGAGACTCTTCAATTCATCCCAAGTATCCACACTACCTTCTAGATTCCTTCTCCTAGTGAGCAATAAATTATCCGACCAAGCTAAGGCATAGTCGGTAAACTCCACTACCGCTAACTTAACGTTTTTATCCTCGGAGTACCTATGACATTCAAAAATCAATTCCATTTTCCTTTCCCATTCTAAGTAGGCATCCGGATCACTCTTCCCATGGAAAGAAGGAATTTTCATCTTTATGCTTCCAAGATTACTATCCACTCCATCCCTACCCCTAGGGTTCCTCCCATGACCTCGACCAAATCCCCTCACATTCCTACATCCTCTATTCCTACCCATGTTCCAATTTTGGTCACTACCCCCTTCACTCTCCAATTCATCATCATCAACATCATCATCCTCATACTCATCTCTAGGCCTTCTCCTATCATCCCTCCTAACATTATCATCCCTTGGGGGTGGAGCTTCCCTCCTAGTCTCCAACCTCGCTAATCTCCCCTCCAATCTTTCCCTCATATCCTTCATGGTAACCATGAGAGCTTGTATCATATCCCTCAACTCTTGAGTTTGTGCATTAGAATCTTGTCCACTTGAAGTATGTGTATTAGCCATGGAGTGTGAGTGTGCAAGTGTCCTCACAAAATATTTTTGCTCGTGTTTCACTCAATTAGGTTTTTTCCCTCTAATGAGCTTACCACTCTTGCCTTTTACCACTCCTCACTTTCTTACCCAAACTTTCCAAGGAACGTAATTCAACTAAATTGAGAATTCAATTCTTGTGTAACACAAATTCCACAAACAACAAAGGAAGAATTGACACAATAGCAAGTAGAATTTAGTTGCTTATTATTATACAAGGAAGTAAGGAATAAAATTTGATCAACAAGATTTTCCAGGGTATAGTCTAAAGTA
Organism: Ligustrum vulgare; assembly: GCA_963555705.1. Classification (NCBI taxonomy): domain Eukaryota; kingdom Viridiplantae; phylum Streptophyta; class Magnoliopsida; order Lamiales; family Oleaceae; genus Ligustrum; species Ligustrum vulgare. The sequence continues at coordinate 41,653,629 of OY743183.1, forward strand.
GATATATATAAACAACTCCATTTTATTTAAATTGGTTATTTATGAAAAAGATGTCAAATTGGAAGCATCACTCTTTGTAGTTATTTTGTGACATTGAAACTTCTAAAAAATTGTCATTCGTGACTCATAAGCAAATAGGAATTTAAGATTATCTTATCCATGACATTTGTAGAAAATTGTTTAGAATTAAACTATTTATTTATACATAAAAAGTGTACAAACAACTTTAAATATAATGACGTGGCAAATTTGTAGATGTTGATGGTAGTAATGATGGGATGTCTAAAAAGGATTATGCCAAGTTTTAATATGTACATCTATAAAATTTGTCCGTACATATAGCCAGGGGTCACGTGGCCCCTCCAATTTTGTAAATCTATCTTCTTCTTTTTTCGAAAAATCCCAAAAATATGCTTTGAATGGTTGAATAATTAATTTTTTTTTTAATTGAATGGAGGTAATGTTTGGACTTTCTATAATTGAAATTTATGCATATTGAATAGATTGTTTTAGATGAAATATATGTAAAAGATTGTAATATTTACTTAGTAAATATAATTGATTGTTTTACTTCAATGTGTTTATCAGCTATGAAAAAATAAGTTTATTCATACATTTGCATATTATTTAGCACATTTGTATTGCCCCAAATTCCTTAAGGTCTGCCGTGAACAACCCCATCATTGTTTGTCCTCCAAATTTATAATGTCTGCGTCTGCGACTGCATGTAGCAGAGCTGAAATGTTTATATGTTATTCTAATTGTAAAGTCTCATAAAATTGTTTTTAAATAAAGTCATTAATTAATAGTTTGTGCTATATTTCTTTTGTACTTAAATAGATTGAATTTGCTTTGTTGTTTTAGGGTCTTCGTATTAAGTATTAACTATAAAATTTTGCTATGTTGAAGTTCTGCAATATTTTACTATTGACTTGGTTGATCAGTTATATTTCTGTAATATTCTCTCTCTAAGGATATTCTCAATTTATTGGCTGATTGTGAATTCTAGATTCATTTTCTTAAAATTGTATAGTTACGATTAATAGTATCATTCCAAAAGGTAATAATGATAAATTCTATGTTATTTCAACAGCATGAATGAGCATTTCACGTTCACTGGTTTCTGGATGATAATGGAAAAAGTAAGGACACATATTATAGACTTTATTTATTGATACATACCAATTGAACAATTAATGGGCAAATAGCAGATTTCTTTTATATATTGTCCAAAACAATTATACACGCCAGAAATTCAAGACAATATTACAAGACCACATGCAAAGCACATGTTTTTAATTAGTCTGATTAAAATGTGGTGTATGTGATGTGAATATAACCATCCTTCCTTTAATCTCATACAGAAACTCTTGTTGGAAAATATATTTGGCAATTGATTTTCACTTGAGTAAATGTGAAATTGATCCCACATTAATTGAAAATTGGGATTTGAAGAGGAGCCTTAAAAGGGATTACAATCCCACATTGGTTAGAAATGGAAAAGTGGGAATAAGTGGAGGCTATAAATAATAGTTCCATCCCACATTGGAAAATGGAAAAATGTGGAAATGTTGGGAATGCTTAAATAGTTATCCCACATAGGATAGAAATGAGTTTGTGGACCAATTTATATATGGTTAACAATTTGTAAGGTGTAACCATTTGTTGCATAGAGACTCCTCCATTTCTTAAGGCTAATTGATTTATATCATTTGATACTAATATTCTGATTGTGTTTCAGAAATGGAAAATACACCTATCAACATGGATGTGGCTACTGCTGAAAATCAGACGGTGGCTCAGGCTGTGGCTACGCCAAGTTCGACTGTGGCTATGCCAAGTTCTGTTGTGGTTACGTCAAGTTCGACTGTGGCTATGCCAAGTCCTGTTGTGACTCAACCTGTGGCTAAATTGCCAAGTCATGCTTTGACACAAACCGTGGCTCAAACTGCAGCTACAACTGTGACTGTTCCAGTTAACCATGGGGAAAAACCGGAGAAATTCAATGGGCTGAATTTCAAAAGGTGGCAGCAAAAGATGTTATTCTACCTGACCACTTTGAATCTTGCGAGGTTCTTGACTGAAAATGCTCCAGTGCTCCAAGAGGGTGAAGGAGACATTCAAGCAGTTAGTGCAGTTGATGCTTGGAAGCACTCGGATTTCCTGTGCCGGAATTATGTGATGAATAGTTTGGCTGATTCACTATATAATGTATACTGCACAATAAAAACTGCTAAGGAATTATGGGAATCTTTAGACAAAAAGTATAAAACCGAGGATGCCGGGGCCAAGAAGTTTCTTGTTGGTCGCTTTTTGGAATACAAAATGGTGGACTCCAAACCTGTAATCAGTCAAGTACAAGAACTTCAAGTAATATTGCATGAAATTCATTCCGAGGGAATGGTTGTGAGCGAGTCCTTCCAAGTGGCTTGTATAATTGAAAAACTACCACCTGCATGGAAGGATTTTAAAAACTACCTAAAGCATAAGCGAAAGGAAATGAATGTTGAGGAACTAATTGTTAGACTTCGAATAGAAGAAGACAACAAAAGTTCTGAAAGAGGGATCAATCCGGTTGTGGCTAAAGCAAATGTTGTGGAGCATGGGCAAAGCTCCAAACCTAACAAAACCAAGTCTGGGCCATCTAGTAGCAAAGGGCTCAAGTTGGGGCCCAAGGGCGGAATTTCTAAAAAGAAGTTTCAAGGAAAATGCTTCAATTGTGACAAAATTGGTCACAAGTCAACGGAGTGCCGTTTGCCGAAGAAGAAGAAAGAAGCAAACATGGTTGAAGATCCATCTGACATCAACCTTGCAGCTGTCATTTCTGAAGTGAACCTGGTGGGTTCAAATCCGAGAGAATGGTGGATAGATACCGGTGCCACCCGACATGTTTGCTCCGACAAGGAGTTGTTTAGTGGTTTTGAAGCAGCGGATGGGGAGAAGCTGTACATGGGAAATTCAGCGACTTCTGAAATCAAGGGCCATGGAAAGGTGGTTCTAAAGATGACGTCTGGGAAAGAGCTGACTCTAAACAACGTGCTCTATGTGCCGGAGATTCGCAAGAATTTGGTATCCGGCTCGCTGTTGAACAAACATGGCTTCCGCATGGTGTTTGAATCAGACAAGGTTATTTTGTCTAAGTCTGGAATGTTTGTAGGAAAGGGTTATGTTAGTGATGGGCTTTTTAAGCTTAATGTAATGGCTATTAAGCCAAAAATTAATAAAATGAATAACTCTTCCGTTTACTTGCTTGAGTTTTCCAATTTGTGGCATGGTAGACTAGGACATGTTAATTACGACACTTTGCGTAGACTAATTAACTTGAATTGCATACCTACATTCCAAATTGATAATAAACATAAGTGTGAAACTTGTGTTGAGGAAAAATTGACAAGGTCATCATTTCAATCCGTTGAAAGAAAAACTAAACCGCTTGATTTAATTCACACCGATGTATGTGATTTAAAATCTGTACAAACAAGGGGAGGCAACAAATATTTTATTACTTTTATTGACGATAGCACAAAATATTGTTTTGTGTATTTGCTTAAAAGTAAAGATGAAGCGATAGAGAAATTTGTTCTCTATAAAAATGAAATTGAAAATCAACTCAACAAGAAGATCAAAGTGTTGAGAAGTGATAGAGGTGGTGAATATGAATCACCATTTGCTGAATTCTGTGCACAACACGGAATTAAACATGAAACAACAGCACCTTATTCACCTCAACAAAATGGTGTTGCTGAACGAAAAAATAGAACATTGAAAGAAATGATGAATGCAATGTTGTTGAGTTCTGGGTTACCTCAAAACATGTGGGGAGAAGCTGTGTTATCAGCTAATTACCTTTTAAATAAGGTGCCCCGAAAGAAAGAAGATAAGAGTCACTACGAGTTATTGAAAGGAAGAAAGCCTTCCTACAAATATTTACGAGTGTGGGGGTGTCTTGCCAAAGTGGCTGTACCTACACCAAAGAAGGTGAAAATAGGACCAAAAACTATTGATTGCATATTTATTGGATATGCACATAATAGTAGTGCTTATCGGTTTCTTGTGTTTGATTCTAAAATTTCTGATATACACAAAAACACGATAATGGAATCGAGAAATGCATCGTTCTTTGAACACGTATTTCCATACAAGTCCAAAGAAGAACCAAGTTCTTCTAAACGAACGCATGAGACCATGATTGAAAATAGTCAGGATCAAGAGGTTGAACCAAGACGTAGCAAACGTGAAAGGACAGAAAAATCTTACGGTCCTGATTTTCTGACCTATATGCTAGAAACTGAACCTCAAAGCTTCAAAGAAGCTGTAAACTCTTCAGAAGGACCTCAATGGAAAGAGGCAATTAAAAGTGAAATAGATTTCATTCTGCAAAACCATACATGGGAACTGGTTGATCTTCCCCCGGGAAGCAAACCACTAGGCTACAAATGGATTTTCAAAAGGAAAATGAAAGCAGATGGAACTATTGATAAGTACAAGGCAAGACTTGTAATTAAAGGATATCGGCAACGAGAAGGCCTTGACTACTTTGACACTTATTCTCCGGTAACGAGAATAACTTCCATTCGATTAATATTAGCGATTGCATCTTTATACAATCTCGAAGTACATCAAATGGATGTCAAAACTGCTTTTCTAAATGGAGATTTAGAAGAAGAAATTTACATGGAACAACCTGAGGGGTTTTCTGCACCAGGACAAGAAAACAAGGTGTGTAAATTGGTAAAGTCATTATACGGCTTGAAACAAGCACCAAAACAATGGCATGAAAAATTTGACAAAGCAATGATGGAAAGTGGATTTAAAATCAATGAATGTGACAAATGCGTTTACATCAAAGACACGAAAAATGGTTATGTCATTTTATGCCTTTATGTTGACGACATGCTCATCGTTGGCAGCAACGATAAGATGATTAAATCTACTAAAAGTATGTTGAATTCAAGATTCGACATGAAGGATATGGGTTTAGCTGATGTGATTCTTGGAGTTAAAATTTCAAGAACATCAGATGGACTTGTTCTAAGTCAGTCACATTATGTGGACAAGATTTTGGAAAAATTCAATAATGATGATACTGGCGTAGCAAGAACACCAATAGATACAAGTCAACATCTATCGAAAAATAGAGGCGATGGTATTTTTCAAGTAGAGTACTCTAGAATAATCGGAAGTCTTATGTACCTAATGAGTTGTACAAGACCAGATATAGCTTACGCAGTTAGCAAGCTGAGTAGATATACTAGTAATCCAGGGTCTGACCATTGGAAAGGAATAGTAAGAGTACTAAGATACTTGAGATATACTCGTAATTATGGATTGCACTATACCAGATATCCGGCAGTCATTGAAGGATATAGTGATGCTAATTGGATATCTGATATAAAAGACTCAAAGTCTACTAGTGGATTCGTGTTCACACTAGGAGGTGCAGCTATATCATGGAAATCCTCTAAACAAACAGTTATTGCGAGATCTACCATGGAATCTGAGTTTATAGCTCTAGATAAATGTGGTGAAGAGGCTGAATGGCTACGCAATTTCTTAGAGGATATTCCAAGATGGTCAAAACCTGTGCCAGCAATTTGCATACATTGTGATAGTCAATCTGCGATTGGAAGGGCACAAAGCAACATGTACAATGGTAAGTCTAGACACATACGTCGTAGACATAATACCATAAGACAGTTACTCTCAACTGGAGTTATCTCGATTGACTATGTAAAGTCAAAAGATAACATTGCGGATCCGCTAACCAAAGGGTTAAATAGAGAGTTAGTTGCAAAGTCATCGAGAGGAATGGGACTTAAGCCTATAAAAGAATAAGTTATTGTAATGGAAACTCAACCTAGCTGACTGGAGATCCCAAGATCTAGGTTCAATGAGAAAACCTAATTACAAATACTTAATAGGATCACTGTGGGGGTTATCTCCTGTCCATTCCTGTAATAACAGTGATGCCCGTAAGGAGAGGATAAGCAATAAGCTTTTAATGATTCTTATGCGTCGGAAATCCGAGCGGAGTAATGCGGGTTACTCTTGATTAAGAAATCACCTATGTGAGAGAGAAGTGGGGCCGCTTCGAAGGGAATTATGAGGCTAATTCTTAACAACTCTCACTGAACCAGGCATATGTTCATGGCCACAAACGAACATACCCATGAGAACTAAAATGTGTTAGGAAGAATCCTGTGTGAAGTACATCATCGTTTACACAGAAGGCAGAACAGTTCAAAGACATCGCGTCTACTGATCAGCTAGTAAAGTAAATGTATTTTCACAAGGAAAGGTTCAAAGGAAACCCCTACCTATCCTATGCAGGTTTCAACTGTGGAACTTTATCACCAAATATTCTGTGTCTCTATCAATTTACATTCATGTGGGGGATTGTTGGAAAATATATTTGGCAATTGATTTTCACTTGAGTAAATGTGAAATTGATCCCACATTGATTGAAAATTGGGATTTGAAGAGGAGCCTTAAAAGGGATTACAATCCCACATTGGTTAGAAATGGAAAAGTGGGAATAAGTGGAGGCTATAAATAATAGTTCCATCCCACATTGGAAAATGGAAAAATGTGGAAATGTTGGGAATGCTTAAATAGTTATCCCACATAGGATAGAAATGAGTTTGTGGACCAATTTATATATGGTTAACAATTTGTAAGGTGTAACCATTTGTTGCATAGAGACTCCTCCATGGCCTACGCGCCCGCAGGGGGGGTGCAAATCTTGGACCGACTTGGCCTTCGAGCCTTGAACTTGTGTGCGGGCGCGACCTGCGTACACGAATGTCGGACCGAACGAGTCAAAAATTGGCCACAAAGTGCAAGCCACGTTTTGGAATTTTGTTTTGAATTTTTCATTTAAAACATAACTCCAAATTGATTTCCATTCAAACTGTAACTCCAAAAACTCCTGGAGTAAGTGTAAAATTCAAATGCAGGAGTAAGTGCAGAATTCAACTGCAGTTGTAACTCCAAAACGTCTGGAGTAAATACAGAATTCAACTGCAGTACTAAATGCAAAGGCTCCTCCCTGCCTATATATAGAGCAACAATTCCTTCAGTCTAGACAACACAACAACCACGAAAATCTCTCTGCATTTGTCTGTCCAGCTTCCTGCATTCCTTCTTCCAGTCTTGGTGATTCTGTTCAAGCACATTTTTCGTTCGCCTGCACAGCTGCAGTTCCAGCCGCTGTATCCTGGGAAGCAAGCGCTCGAGTTACTCCGGTGAGAGGGCGAATATTGCTTTAAGGACACTGTGTTGAACACAGGCCCCGGCTCCAGCGTTCATTTTGTTTACTGCTCAAGAACATTTTGTTTACTGCTTACTGCGAATTATTTCTGCAGTATCTTACTATATACAGCTTACTGTATATTTTCTGTTTACTTACAATCTGCAAATACTTTGTTAGTAAATTGTTTAACAAGTTATGTTACAACTCTCACACCCCAAAACACTGAATCAATGAGAATTTAAAGGATCCATAAATCTCACCCCCAATATAGTCAATATCTTGCTTCCGAATTTACAGAATTAATTTTGCCCACACGACACTAAGTTCTTCACTTAGTTAGCCTTCCAGTACTCGAGTTTGTTTGCAACTATGAAAAACACAACATATTTAAGGAGCAACGAAAACACCAAGCAAAACAAGAAGAATCCTTCCCAACTTTCATTTCTTCAATAAAAGAAACTTACACTTTGACTAGAAACACAACACAACTTTCTCTAATGTGCTTTTGTGCCTCAAGCCAAGAATATGTATACAAAATTCGTACGCATTTGACACCCCCAATTGCTAGGTTCAATTTTCAAGTTTCCTACCAAATAAAATCTCTAAAAATGCCCATGTAACTGCCATACATGTACAAAACCAAAATTACATGTCAACACTTTTAACACGTGCCAAAGTAACTGCCACGGTGAACATGAAGTCAGTTAGCTCCAACTTGTTGTCTTCCTAGTGAAATCCGAGTTTGCATGCAACCATGCAGCAAGTCGAAGGTGAACTCTGCAACCTGCCGAGCATGTTCGGATCCACCCACGCCATTCTAATCTGCCCAACACAACTTGCCATGCACAACAAGTTAATTCAATGTTCACGAGTTACTTCCTTTGCTACTTTGAACCTTTCTCAGAAAATGTACCCACCGAATTACATTTCTACCAAGACTTCGACATGAGATGAAGGCAATGTCAATGCCTTAGCCAATCCGAGCATCACTCTATTTATAATGACATGAAATGAAATCTTTTTATTTCTATTCGGTTAAATTCATAATAGCCTCACCACAAATAAGGAAAAAAAAAATCATATTGTACTTTATTTATTTTTATTTTTTGTGTAGTGTTTTAGTGATAGCTAAAGTGCTTTAGTACATATTTTTGAAGTGCACCTCTAAACAGGTGTAACACCAATCGGGGGTGGGAATTTTAACTGAAATTTAATGAAAGGTTTTGATCTGATTTCAAAAATAAAAAGTTAAGATCAATGAATAAAAAATCGATCGGGTACCAAACGGTTCTGGGTTCTCGACTTAGAATCAAAGGTACCCGAGTCTAGAATCGAATTTATCCTTTTTATAATTTTTTTTTTAATAATTTATGACACTGATCTACAAGGATCAAGTTTGCAAGGACAAATAATAAAAGTCATCATTGTTCTAAACTAGAGGAAAAAAAAAAAGAATAATAGATATATCAATAGACTAGTGTTTTATTAAGATCAGATTCTCGTATATATAGGAAAGAATTATGGATACACAATGCAATAATATCTGGGGCTACAAGGACACAAATTTCATTCATCAATACATAAAATATTTACAATACTCACCCTTGAAAGACATATTACAAAATATTTACATTGTTAAAATTTTGTTTGATAAAAAATCAATGGGACAAAAATATCAAATGAAGGATAATTAGTACAGTTATTTTAGAATATTAGAATAAATGTTGCCTCATTAATAACTTACCAGAAAACTCAATGAGGCAAAACCTAAATTAAGGAAGAAGACTACATCTAGTCATCTGATATTGATCATTGTAAATCATTGAGTTGACGCATTTCAATCTTGTGAACCAATTTCTTGAATGTAAATGTTGTTAGTGCTTTCTTGTAAACCAATTTTTTTAAATTATCAGTGATATAATAACGAATAAAAATATTGATATTTGTATTACATGGGCATTATTGGCCATTCTTTCACCCATATAACCAATCATTTTTTCAGAATTTATATTGGTAATAATCATATATTTATTGGCACTTATGATGCATTATCGACAAACAAAATATTGCATCTACTGCATATTGTTTCATATTTAATGCTAGATTTTTGAAACATTCATTTTGCAACAAGTCGTGTATTATGATTGAACAATTATTATTTTTTCCATTTGGAAATAACTATCGATATTTTACTGGCTTAACACTTTTAAATGTTTAGACTGCAGGTTTCAAAACTTCAGGTTTTTTAAGTAAGTTCAGTTTAGCTGGGTACTTACTTTGGCCAACTATTTTTATGTCAATTTTCTTTGGCGAGTTTTATTTTATTATTATCGCTATCATTTATATTATGAAGCGCTTTATTATAAGAATTTACGAACTTGAAGATTTCAAGCACTGTGTGGCCAACTTCGCAGTTTGCTTTTGCACAATTGCTTTATAAAGTGTGTCGACACAATTGTCATTTCAATTTGATTTCTTTCCCCACGACTACATAACTATAGAGATTTTGATTTTCAATCTTTTAAGTACTTGAATCTCTTATAGAGATTTTCAATTAGTTATGTCAATATATACCCTCTCCCGAGATATACCTAATCAATATGGTCATCATAATCATTAGGTAAATTTAACTAGCAGCCACTTAACAAGTTACAGCTTAGCCACCAAATTTTGAAAGGTTTCTGAATGCCTTCCTAACTTTTTACTAGGTTAGTCGTTGATCACCCAACATCTAACGATCTCCAATTATTGTCGAAAAGCCCTATGTGGCTAAAAAAATTCAGTTGTGGCATGTGATGACGTTAATTCTTGTCCAGTCATCAAGTTGCATAAGTTAAATATACGCTTGTTTGAGTTGTGACATGTGATAAAATTTGATGTGATAGCTTTAATTCTCGTCCATTCATCAAATTTCAGCCATGGCGAGTGATGCAATTTGATGTTTGAACAGGAATTAACATCATCACATGCCATAGCTAACACTTTCTAGCCATGTAGGACATTTTGTTAAGAATTGGAGAACTGCTAGATGTTGGGTGATGAATGAATAGTTTTTTGAAAATTTGAGTAGGCATTCAGAAACCTTTTAAAATTGGGTGGTTAAAAGTAGTAACATTGTCAAAATTCAGTGGCTAATTTTATCCCATTATCATTTGCTCCGTTTTTTTTTCTTTGTTTAAATCAGATATCGCTACCCTTCAGGGATGCCCTACATCAATATGAGATGGAGTATCTGTAACTAGTATATGAGATTTTATTAAGAACTAGAGTCTCATATATATATATGAGAAATAATTAGGGATGCACAATATAATAATATCTAGGATGTAGGAATACAAATGTCATTTATTAATAAATATAATATTTACAATAATAATCACAAAAATTCTTTCATTTAAATAATTGAATTCATATAACTTTAATTTGTAGCAACTCCATATTGCAATTTACACATTGCCTACCCCATAACCCTTCTTGACGCACCAAAATAAAGATCCACATCGAAAATGAATGCTATTATGTTAGATATTAGATGCTATTAATAACATATTATCAATGGATTAAGAATGTGTTGAAATATGTATTTGGTTATATATTTTAGATCTTTATTTTTGCTAGATATATGGAAGATATTTTATTTGTCAAATTATATTTTTTTTAAAAAAATACATACATTTGGGTTGAATCGAACTCGAATCGTATCGAATCAATCTAGATTCATGTTTGGTTCTAGTAATTACATGAACCCAAATGGTTCAATTTTCGAAATACCTAAAATGTAATGGATAGTTTCAGGTATGTAAATGAAGGAAAGAAAAAGAAAAATAGATGAGAGGTATAGATACAAAAATACAGTATTTATTGTGGAATGTGTCTAACATGGTGTCTAGAAAAAGGCTACAATAAATACAATCACAATAATTTTGTCAATTTCACATTTTCACCCCATCACCATGTCAATTGGACATGTAAAGTAAAATGTAATTGGTTAATTGCAAAGCATAAAACGATAAAGAATTTCGCATCTCTCCTATATTACGAACTCAAAAAAGTCTGCTCTGGTAAATTGACTAGATCACTTTTAGATTCCAGTAAGAGCAGGTCATCATAAAACGATAAAGAATTTTGCATCTCTCCTATATTACGAACTCAAAAAAGTTTGCTCTGGTAAATTGACTAGATCACTTTTAGATTCCAGTAAGAGCAGGTCATTGTGTGGGGTGACCGTCAGGCTTGCGGTTTCTTGTTGCTAGATATAGGAATTATTTTCCATTACCTGTGTTTTTCATAGTTGTTTGTCATGTGGTATCTTTTTTGATTATTTTGCTTGTTGCGTTATATTTAAAATTGTCACCTAGACTTTACTCATGTCGAAAATTCCCTTGACCTAAGATCCTTGAGTCTCACGGAATCCTAGAAATTTAGAACAATGTATATTGTGACCTTTAGGATTTTCTGTGTGATTTCGGTATGGTGCATATATTGCGTTGTGTGTTTTTTATTTGTTAAGATGTCTGCACACCATTTTGAATTGAATATCTTCGATGGTAAAGGTGATTTTTTTAAATGCAACAGAAAACGAAAAGTATTTTGGTACAACAAAAGATTTCAAAAGCAATTGACAATTCTTTTCCAAATACTATGACTAATGATGAGAAAAAAGATTTTGATAAACTCGCTTACACTTCTATCATCTTGCATCTATCTGAATTTGTTTTCCTTGAAATTGGTAAACATGAATCCATTGAAAAACTTTGGAAGAAATTGGAAGAAATCTACTTGACTCAATCTACTCCTAATATGTTTTACTTGCTTTAAATTTTTTCAGTTTCAAAATTGATCCATCTAAGGACTTAAATGACAACCTGGATGTCTTTAATAAACTTGTGCAAGACATCACTAACTGTGATGAAAAAGTACCTAAAGAATATAAAGTTGTTATATTGTTAAATGTTATTCCTGACGCTTATAAAGAGGTTAAGAATGCTATAAAATATGGGAGGGATACTCTTACGCTTGAAATTGTCATGGATTCCTTGAAAAGTAGGGAGAGGGAAGTGAAAACTGAAAGAAATAAAAGGGGTAGTGGTGAGGTCCACATGATGCGAGGTGAACGAGGTAAAAACAGAGGTGACTCAAATGATGAAGGTGATAGGTGAAAGGGTGGAAGTAGTTTTAGGTCACAGGGTAAGACAAGGGAAGGAAGTGCTATGGTTGTCATAGGTCTGGAAATTATAAGAGAGACTACCCTGGAAAGAAAAATAAAATGAGAGATGGGGATAGAAATGGAATCAATATAGTTAGTTGCTCGAATAGTGATCCGAGTGGAGTTTATTTATGTTCTTATCTCACTTGTAGTTACTACTAAATAATTATGTGCTTATGATTGATTTTTTACCCTTTTAAATGTGTGTGGCAACTTGATTCGGTTGCATTTTTTATGTTGCATTTCATCTGCGTTCATTTGAACATTTGCATGAATTTGAGTGTGATATGTTATCTGTACAAAATGGTTACATGCATGATGGTTGGGGTTGGTGTGAGGTTTTAATACTGTGTGTTCTCATAATAGGTGTTAGGTGTGTCCCCTTAGTGGGATGGTTGTTCAGTAGTTGTATAGAAGTGAGAGCTAGATAGTAATGTTGAGAGTAGATGACATGCCCCACCCCAAGTACCTTTACTTGACTTGAAGATAGACATGTGCTGATGATAGATTTTAACTAAAATCAAAACCTATCATCAAGGCTCGTAAAATCTTAAATTTTCTGAAAATAATTTGACAGTATTTGCCTTTAATAATTAACACATTTATCACCCTGTTTTTCAAAAATATTTTTAAATCACAATTCTCAACATATAAGTAGTTGCACCAATGGTTCAATATCGACGAAGTTAGTTTACAAAAACACATTCCCTATATTCGTATAAAACAATACGTGACGGAGCTCAAACTATATTTACATGACATGTGAAATAATTACAACCTATAAGATCTACAAAGTTTTCGAAAGACAAAAGTGTTCAAAATTAACATCATGTAATCATGTCCACCTTTTCTTTTTCTAAACTTGATGTCACAGATTAAGCGTATCAGAAGTTGCTCAACTTCAGTTGTCACCTGAAAGAAATTTATATGGGAAAAATAGGTGAGCTAATAAACTCAGTGAGCGAAAAATCAAATAACAAATCATTTTTCCCAAAATTTGTTTTCGTAAAAAAAATAAATAAATAAATCAAGAAATAATCATTTATCATTATTTTCAAACTTTACTTTTACAAATAAAGCAAGAAGACATCATCATATAATAACAATACAAAATTCACCAAAGTTCTCATATCATAATCTCATCGATTGTTTTTCATCATATCAAACCACATGCGCGCAATGTGTCAACTTGAGCCAACGGTAACTTGTGGCCCCTTCGTCAAAGCGGCATAATTAAACAACTTGAGCTCTAAGCCCCTTCGCCAAGGTGGCATATTTAAACAGCTTGAACCCTAGGCCCCTTCTCCCGTAGGAGGCATTTATTTATCAACATCGAGTATCACTTAGCAAAATTTTGCATTAAAATCATAATTAACAATTCACACTTCACATCATTTTTCATAAATTTCACATTATCTCAAAATCATGAAATATCATTCATAACATATAAAACTTTTCAAAGATAAGCTATAACTTTTATGAAAATCATAAAAAACATCATAAATAATTTCTTTTCTAAAAAGTAAGAAATGAAGATTTTCACTCACTATTTTTGGACCAATATTCTAGTTTGGTTGGTATGTTTTTCCAATCTCCTCAATTTCACCTGTAATACACAATGTAAACCAACTTACATCCAGTCTTTCCAAGAATTTTCTACCCTTTTCTATACCTTACCTATATTATGTATTTTCTAATTCCACAAGTAATTATGGTTTCCTTACATTGGTAATCATCATAAATCCTATAATTCATGTAATTGGTGATGGTTCTATAAATTTTAGACCAAAACATTTCCTTTTGATAAAAAATCAGCATACACCCTTTTTGGACATCTTAATATTCAAGCCAATTTCATCAAAAATTTCATTTCTTCCTTCACATATATCATTTCCCCATTCATATACCAATTTCATGAGATCCAAAATCATAAGAAATTGGTTCATAATTCACCTTCGTGCTTCTTAACTCACTCAATATTGAAACTAACATAATTTCATTATATTTGTTAAATTCTAATTTCTAGGGAATTTCTATATCAAAGGAAACATATGAACAAAATTATGATTCATTCTTCAATTACATCCCAAAATTTCATAAACCCTAGGTTTTCAAATCCCCTTCAACTTGTAAGAAAATCAAAGAATTCAAAGAAGAAAAATATTTCTTATCTTGTTGTGATTTCTTCTCTTTTTCTTCCTTTTCTTTTCATAAAATTTTGCAAAAAATCTCCCTTCTTCTTCCTCAAAATTTTTGGTTCTCTCTCTCTTCTCTATGCTCTCTCTTTCCTTTATTTAAGTGTGGGTTTAATGATAAGAGAGATAAGGATTAAAAAATGAATTTAGTTAGGTGATGGAAATATCTAGCAATATTATCCCTTTTTCTCTCACCTAAACCGACATATGCTGTTTTTTTTTTCTTCCTTCCAAGTACAAGTTGGTCCTCAACCTTAGGTTCTAGTTCAATTTAATCACTGAAACTTCTACGCGATTTTATGCAATACCGGGAAAAACGACAAATCCGGAACTTTCATAATTTTGGTCCTTAACTTCACCAATTCCATTTTTATAAACTATAATAAAAAAAAATTCAACAACATATAATCAAAGACACACAAGAATATAATTTTAAAACTTAGTAACCTTTAAAATACGTGAATCAGGGTATTACACTAGATGCCTAAGATTGTATTTGGTGACATACTAGGGAATGTGTGTTTTGACATGCAGATCACGAGAGGTGAGGTTGTCAAATGTCTTGTTATACTATATTTGTGAGGATCTTGATTAGGTGGAGGACGCTCCTATTATCTCTAGGTGAGGTGGAGATTCGAGTTTTATCTTCTTTGAGTAAGAAGTGAGGTTGTGATAGAGGTACATCCGTTATCTAAGGATTTTTAGTAGTTTACCAGTTAGGATAAAGATCTTTAGTAGTTTACCAGTTAGGTGCGATTGTTGAGTAGTCTAGTGGGCGATGAGAGGAGAGCTACATCGGTTTTAGAATGGAGGTAATTATGGTTATGTCTTTTAATGGGGTCATTTGCATATGTTGCTTGTGTTGAACTTGTTTGATTAACTTGGTGTTAATGTTTGGTTCCTTATGTCAACTTGGTAAAAAGACTTTTGGTTTTCCCTTTGATGTGCTCTCATCGCATGTATGGAGTCACCTATAATTTTGTGTTATTAAATGCTCTTGATTGACTCATGTGTGAATGTAATGTGTTTACATTTATCTTTTGAAAGCATGTGTTGTTTGTCTAAAGTTGTATTACTTGCTAATGTGATATGAATGCATAGTTTGGCTCGCTATGTTTTAGTTTGTACTTGGGTTTTACCTTGACCCTCAGTGAGTACTATTAGCAGGTATGAGATATGTTTCTAACTCGAAATATTGACAAAGGTACGTTGAGTTCTAATTTGTTTGGAACTGTCTTTTGTGCAACTAATAAACTTTGTGTTTTGGTGTTGTAGATTTTTTTGGAAACAAGGTTGAGGTTCGTTAGGGTTTTTGGTCCTAATCAAACCTTGGGGGCAATGATGATACACAGTGTCAAACTAATTATGCTTCGCGGGTCTTTGGCTCATGATCGAAGATAATGTACCTGCCCAAAACTTCACAACTGTTGTAACCCATTTCTGAGACGGGCTAAGTGATTAACTACCCACTTCGATGTTTTAATTGGGTCTTGGTCCTATTGCTCAATGGGTAGGCTTCAGAGACAACCCAATTTAATTTGGGTTCCTAACCTAATTAATCCTAACATATATCTACTGACACTCGACCCTCGGTTTGGTAGAACACTCAGACGTTTTCCCTAATGGTTTCTCTGTGAAAAGTAGCACCCTCTCTCTCTCTCTCTCTCTCTCTCTCTCTCTCTCTCTCTATGAGAGTCGAACCCACACCATTCCCTTCTTCCTCTCTTCGTGATTGGACTATGTAACTTCCCTGCTTTGTGATTCTTGCTATGTTCCGTTCCTGCTGCCTCTAGTTCGGTCTTCTTGGCTATTTTGGACAGCCAATTACAGCCCCTCTTTCGGTCCTTCTTGTAGCCCTTGGTGCTGCCCCTGGTTCAATTGTGGTTGGGTGTGTAGGAAGTAGGGTTTGTGTGGTTTGGGCGTTGTCTTGAAGTGTTCTCTAGCCTCGACTTGGTGGTGTTGCCTTTGTACCGTTTTGGGTAGATTCTGAGCCCTCTTTGAACACCAATCTAGCAGGCTATTTTCGTACAATAGAGGGAGTTTTCATCACTTGCTTTCATTGCTTTAATATTGATTGAATTATACATTGTCAATCTATTATTTATTGTGACTAATCTTGAATTACTTGATGTTTTGCAAGGTTATTTTCTCCAACAATGTAGATGTTTTCTCTACCCTTATGTACAACACCCACATCAAACTGACATAGCGTACATAATAGAATATAACAAACATCCATATCAACAACGTCAAAATTAATTTCTGATTTGTAAAAGGTCTCCATGGACAAAAGTACCTTATAAATTTGATTCACATGAATAGACGAGTCTTTCTTAATCCAACAATTTGATAAACAAATGGATTGATTAGCATTTTTAGATGATTCACCAACTACTTAACAGTTAAATTCTCACATTTGTAACTATCTATGATCAGATTGCAAATAGCATCACTAACTCACACTATGCCTAAAATATCTTGCTATGCTAGGTCAACTATTCCTGCTTGGATGAGCATTAGATTTTTTGTACAATACACACATAGTCCTTTATTCTTCTCCACACACTTCATCGACGTATTCTTCATATTCCTCATCCTCTTCAATAATGTATCCACCACATCTATTTTTCTTTATTCAGGACACTCATTTGATATATGTTCGGAATTTCTGTCAAAATAACACTTTCCAATAGTCAATTTTGCATAGTTTGAAGCCTTACCAATTGACTTATTCTCTATTCCAGACCTTTTTTTTATATTGTATTAGTAACCACATGTGGATTAGTCGATGCTTGAGGTGGATTCAATCCTTATGGTGCCCTCCTAACTATATCATCTGGATTTCTCCTAAATGATAGCAAACATCGTGATTGATATACAAGCAATACTTTTTGATGAGGTTCGAAGCGCGGAAGAAACGCCGGAAAGTTCCGAACTCAGGTTGTGGTTGGACGGATGAATCATGACCCGATATTCACGACGCGATGGCTCGACGATACGGAATAAAGAACCACGACTTTCAAAACAGGACAAGGATTTGCCCAATCTCCTTGATAAGTCTCTGATTTGAACGCCACAAATATTCTCGCGAATATTTGATAAATTTGGGATGAACGCCACAAGATAATCAATCTTGATAAGTTTGGGTTTGTAATGTGAATCCACACATTAAACAATTGAAAAACATTCAATCTCTGTTTTATTTAATCATCAAAGTCTCCCCCTATGATCCCTCCGGTCTTCCCTCCTAACCCTAGGACCCGCACGAGTTTGTTCCCTACGCAACTTGTTAATAGTTTCCTCCTGCTTATCCATCCTAGTCATCAACTTCTCAAACTGCTCATGTATCGTCTCCATCACACCTACATCATTTTTATTCACTCTATTCATACCTTCCGGTCGTTTGTTGTGGCTCGTTGATAGAGCTGCTGGCTCCCTTTTGTAAATTCCCTGGTTGTCCCCAACAGATGAAGACGATGAATCCCGTCTGCTAGACATTATTAATCTTCACAGAATTAAGTAGTATATACCTCACAAAAATATATCGCTCGTGTATCACTCAAGATCCCCTTTCCAAGCACTTCAAACAGTCCAAGAACTCAAGTAAGGGTAGGACACGATAAGACACGAGTAATAACTGGAGAATTTGGAAATTGAAACAAATTCGGAATATTTCGGGAAAATAATGAAATTTTCGTTTTTTTTTCTTCTAAACTGCTAGACAATCTGACTACGAATATGGCGAACAAAAGGGAATTGGATTTGGACGAGAAACGAACAAGAAAAACACTTTTGAATTTTTGGGACTGACTCTTATGGATCAAACTGACGAAAATTATGACTGACACGAAGAACGCGAAGAACACGAAAAAAATTCAAGAAACGCAAGAATCTGAAATAGATCCAAGCTCTGATACCAGATGACGCGATCCCGGTCGGGGAATCGCGTCGAACAACGCATAATAACGATAATTAAAACCTAGGAAAGATCTAAATCAAATCTGACTCGAAAATAACAAGAATTAAAATACTGGAAAGATAAAATTGACGATAGGACCTTGACCCAAGATTCACGACGCAAATAATTGACGATGCGGAATCGAGACCAAGGTTTTCGAAACACCACAAGAACTTGTCAATTTCCTTGATAAGAATCTAATCGGACACGCCACAAATATTCTCGCGAATATTTGATAAGTACAACGCCACAAATATTTTCACAATATTTGATAAGCCGGATTTGTTCTTGAAGAACACAAAAGGGACTCTTCAACCTTTTAATTGGAGAAAACTCTCTCAACTCAAATTCAATATTCAAAACTAAACTTAACTGTCTACAATGAATTGAAAAAGCGTATAAATAAGCAAAATAACCTAGCATCTAATTTACTAAAAATAGAATTCTAAATAGACTAAAATTCTAAAATAGGAAAATAACATAAAATAATAAAAGGAAACAAAATAATTAAAAATCAGCAAAATCTGGCCCGCTCCTCATTTACGGCCGTGAAGAATACATTTACGGTCGTAATGGCCTCTCTGAACAAAATCTGATTTATTGTTTACGGCCGTGACGAATTTCTTACGGCCGTGAAATTCCCCTTTTTGAATGTTACGTCCGTAACTTCCAAGCTTACGGCCGTAGGCCTCGTTCTGCAGAAAATCTTCATTTTTCCTCGTTAATTGATTACGGCCGTGAATACATGTTTTACGGCCGTGAAGAATTTCCATTACGGCCGTAAGGCCTTTTCTGCATAAACAATTTCTTTTACTCGATTCGGCTCGATCCGTCTCTCTTCTCGGCTCGATCCCAACACGGTACTTGCTCCGTTTTGCACGTAGATCACTATCATATTGCCGATGGCTCGACTTCGCCCTTCGTTGCCTGGTCTGGATCACATCACTTTTGCTATGAACACTTATATCTTTGGTGTCTATTAATGAATGAACGGTTTGAATCCCCATCTAATTCTAAGTCTCATGCTTTAATCCACATACAAATAGTGTGATCTGATAATAATCAACCTCCATTCACAATGAGATTGTAGCAACAATAACTTCTTAGTATAGGCATCCACCGAATGACTTTCTCATCTATATTCAAAAAAATTCGAATACAAGTTCAGCAAATACTCTCTAGGAAGATAGCTATTACAGCCATTCTTTCATCATTATCTAGTCCCTTATGGGTGATTGTCTCAGTCTGTAACATTTATTAAGTATACTCTGCCACTTGGCTGATGCTCTTTCCTTAAGTTTATATGCAACAATTGTAACCTTACGTGTTAGCCCAAGAGTAACTAACCAAGAGGGAGGTAAATCGGTATATAAAACTTTTTCGATAAATAATCTCAAACTCAAATCCATGAACACTTAGTGTAACAAGAGATGTAAAGTAACTCGACTATCAATATAAAGTGCTATAAAGATGCAAAATTAATTTATAAAGCAAGTATAGCACTTAATGGTATTGTACAATATAAATTGATATATAAGAGTAATTGCAATGTAAGTAAGTAAAAGAAAAGAGATGATGCAAATGATATACTTAAGGAGATTCGATCCAACCACTTGATCTAAGTCCTTCATTATCAAGTTCCCTGTCATGAGCAAGCCTTTGTAATAAGTTTGATTGACTTAAAGATGCAATCAAAAATGTTGAGCTTTCAAGGGACCTCAATATTACATGATAACTTAAAACAAAGGCCACCACTCATTTACATCAATCGAGCTTTAAAGAGACCTCGAAATGACCCGTACAATGTATATTAAGATTTACAATGAAAATCACTCTCGAAAAATGATATAATTTAAATAAGTACAAAGAGAGAAATTTTAAAACTTCAATGAATATCAATGATTTATGCTCAAGTGTCAGAAAAAAGACTTTGATGTAATTGATAATAAATATTTGATGTAATCAAACAAAGTTTCTCAATGAGTATAATCTCTTTTTAATGATAAAATCAAGCTAAGTACCAAGAGACGCTAATACTTGAATAAATAACACTAGTTAAGCTCAAAGTGTTTGAACAATAGAACTTTGATGTATATGGTAAGGAAATATTTAATTCAAACAATCAAAGTTCATAAAATGAATTTAAATAAGTAAGTGCGCGCGCGCGCACACACACACACAGAGAGAGAGAGAGAGAGAGAGAGAGAGAGAGAGAGAGAGAGAGAGAGAGAGATGACAAATAGTTTGGCTCAAATGTTAAATGAGAAAACTTTAATAAAATGATAAAGAAAAAAAAAAGTAATCCATGATTTTCACTAGTTAATCTCTCTAAATGAAAATAACAAGTTTAGCACAAGAGAGATTAACCATTCAATTCCAAGCTTCAATATGAAGATGTTGAAGAAATGAATGTAATGTAAAATCAAAGATCTTCACAGAAACTTTCTTTCAAAAATCTAGTAAGAATTAGGCCTGACAGTGGTTCCATATGGTTATGATTCCCAGGGAACAGAACTGAACCAAGAATAGATGATTTTTTTAAGGAGAAGAACCGAATCGAAATCGAACTGTCAAGTTCTAGTTGGTTCCGATTCCCTAAACTAAAATTTTCGAACATAAGCAATGAAGTGATGGTAGATTCTGGTTAGTAAGAATAGTAAGAGTGTAAGGCTACGGGCCTTGATCAAGATGTAAATCCAACAATTATCTTTATCCTTGAAATCAAAATACCTACTACGTTCTAGACATTAGCGTATCTCATCATCAACATATATGTATTCCGTGTAAAAAAATTTCAATTTCTGCTCGTAATTCTTCACGTACTCAGTAAATAGATGCGCAAGTTCAGGAAATCCTTGAAAACAAAATAACAACTGATGTGAGATGAAGAGTGAAGATTTCTTGTTTTTTGATTGTTTAAGAACTGAAGGTTGAAGACTTAACGGCGAAGGCTTGAAGTTGAATGACGAAACTAGTGAAAGAAAAATGATTTAGATATAAGACTTTTTGTTTATTATACTTGTTTTGCTTGTAATTATTGTAATGTTAAATGGACCAATAGTTGTTGAGTATTGGGTAATGATTAATGGGCCTGATAACATGCATTAAGATTAAGAATTGATGATTTTTTTATTTTTTATTTTTTTGTCAATTTGTATTTTTTTTTAAAAAAAATTTAAAATCATGTTTAATTCTATCGACTGGTACTTGGTTCTAGTTCCGGTTCTAAACCTAGAACTAGAACTGAATGGCTCTTGATTTTTTGAACCAGAACCGTTTAAAATTTTGAAAAAATAAAACCGAACTGGGATCAAACCACTGGTTCTAATTCTTTTGCCTCGCCCTAACAAGAATGATGATACAAATGTTTGAATCATTCAAAGTTTTTTAATTATATGAATAAAATGAAGATAACATAGACAAAGTAAGATCATTGAATTTAAATAAATAGCTATCTTAATTGTTTTAGCAAGTTGGTTGTATTGAATGCAAAAGAGATAGTTATTTATAGAAATCAGACTCTTAGGTATTTTTTGGTTGACCAACTTTGATCTATCGAAAATCAAGTAACTGTTAGAGTAGCGCCGAAATTGACTTTGAAAACCTTGAAAAGCTTCAATTTTTTATATACACTTGTTTTTCAAAAAAAAAAAAAGTATGCAATTGGTGAAAAGTGTTTGATGCAAAAAATCATATTCGAGCTCATTGAAATTTATTGCTAAAGATTAGAGCATTATACATTTACATAGGTCTAATCAACTTAAATTAAAACTCTAATCTTGTAAACTGAATTATTGGTCTTTGGTCTTCATGTTATGCTTTACATCTTGCATTTTGATCTTAACTATCTTCACTTCTAATATGATCTTGAATGGTTTTTTTTTTTTTTTTATCTTTGTGTCCCATGTGCTTGATCAAATAGCTTCAGTCTATATATTTGAGAAACTATTAGAACATTAAATACTTTGAAGATTTATAATTATCATGAAACATTTGAAGCACACTCGTTAACAATAATGATCAAAACAATAAGATTAAAGTTAATCATATGTTAACATTACGCTCATTGCTCACCTCCATGATTTCAAATATTTTTCTCATTAAAAATGGGAATTTCTACCTTGACTTTGTAACCCTTTATAATGATCATGACGATTATGAATTCATGATTATGAAATGGGGTGGGAAGTGGGCCCGAACTTACAGGGGAAGCAACCTAAATAGGGTTGATGGGTGGTTGTTCCCTAGGATTATTTCTTCCATGATTCAAAGTAGCCAGTAGGTCATTGAGTTCATTGCTTATTTCTTGAAGATTGGTCTCAATTGCCTCAATACCCTTACTTTGAACGTCTTCCATAGCTCTAATACCACCTGGCATATGACTAAAGCGTGAATAATAATAAACGGGTCTTATTTTGATCTAATTTTGCTCAAATGGAAGTAAGAAATACTGGAATTCACCATTAAAAAAAAAAATTATTAATTAAAACAATTGTCAAGTTTTCAAACACTTAGGGCCTATGAAAAGACTCAAAATTATTAATCATAATGAAAACGAAATCCTAATTCCAAAGGAAAATCCAAGTAAATTATAATCCGCAAAACAAATTTGAATTAAAAAAAAATGAAATTACCCTTAAACTAACCCAAAATAATATATATATATATATATATATATATATATATATATATATATTAAAAAGGACCCTAAATAGAATTTGACCTCGAAATTTTGACAATTGTCATCTGGTAAAATTGTGAAAATTGAACAACAATTTCCGAATGTACTTGCATAAATCTGAAACTCGAGCAGAAAGTTATGGGTGTTTTCGTAGGTTTTTTTTTTTTTTTTATTTCTTATTTTCAATTGATTTATAACTCTCCACATCATGAGAAACAGTGGATCTCACTTCTAAACATATAGTTTTTCTACAACAAAAAAAATAAAAATAAATAGTGCAAGTCATAATTGTTGGTAAATTAGTTTTTTAGAATAAAAAGTGAATATTATGTAACAATAAAAACAATAGTAATATACATTATTTAGAATCAAAATTAGAAATGAAAATGGAACAAGAAGTGTTCGAAACGGTCATTATCATGCTCGTCGGTCGGGAATTTTCAAGAATCGTGATGGAGAAGGGACAAGAGGCGGAGCGGGTTATAAGAAGAGAATTACATGGACTCTTATTTTTAAAGATTACTTTGCAAATGATGGGTTTTACATTTGTAAAAATCAGGTTCTAATTATCAATTAATATTTTATTAGTAAAAATTAATTACCCCACATCACCCCATCCCTACCCCCACCCAACAAAACCCTAATTGATTTCAAACTTTACTCTCTCTCTCTCTCTCTCTCTCTCTCTCTCTCTCTCGGTGATAGCATTCAGTGGCAGAGCTGGTATATGCCTAGCGCGGATTTGTGTTGCCTCGGGTCAAGCCCAAAAAAAAAAAAAAAATTGAAACAATCGAAAAAAATAGAAGAAGAATAGCAACTCATCTGAAACCAAACCACACAAGCGTAGCTTTGAGCTCTCCTCTCAAAGTTAGCCTCAAACTCAAATTTGCCTGCCGTCGCTGACGCCTGACTCCGACCAGACGACCTTTCTGGCTTTCGATCTGCAGCACTCCTAGTCCCCAGACCGCAGCTCTCCTCCAACCTGTCCATGAGTCACGACCACTGACAAGTAAGTCCCCAAGCTGTAGCGGCCAAGCGACTCCGTCTTCGTTTGCTGACTTCGATGACTGGAAGTCTGCAACAATCGAACCTCCAAAGTCCAAGCCGCTTGATTTGAGCATATAGGTAGGTTAGTTAGTTAAGTTTCATTTGTTATTATGAATCTGATTTAGTGAAAATGAAATTCATTAATGACTAGTAATTAATGTATTGATTTATGTTTTATTGTCTATTGTCTACCGTTATTGATTTGAATTTTGGGGGTATTTTTAATTGATTTGATTAGCTTTGTTTGAATTTTTGTATTATTTGTTGAGTTTATTTAATTTGAGATTTGTGATTTGTGTTTTGTGAAGTAAACTTGTGAGTCTCTAATTGTAGTTTGTTTATTTTCGTAGGAAATCATGTCGACCTTAATTTTTCTCCAAAAAAAAATTGGCCCCTAACTCCCGTCATCCGCCAACCTCAATTAATTTTCCCTCGCACTGAAATGAAATCCTGGCTTCGCCCCTGCATTGCTCTGATGACATGAAGCAGCATCGGATCACAAACCTCAATAAGGCACTGCTCGCAACATCAAAACAAGAATCATACACCATTCGATTTCACGATATCTTCTTCTTCAAATCGTTGCACCTTGCTTTTCCCATTTATCCCTTTATAAAGCATACACTTGTGTGACCTGCGAGGTCCGTGATTTTGAGTTGGAGAATGCGATGGTGGTGGAGACACTGGTGGTACGATATGTGTTGTGCATCCGTGGGTTGCAATATGGATAGGTGGTGACGCGATGAGAGTTGTGAATCTGTCGGTACAACTGGCAGTGGTGTTGCGGTGATGGCGATGGTTCTACACACAGTGCGCCTTTTGCACAGCGATTCCTAATCTTCTACATTGTTATCGGTGGTTGGTAGTTGTAATAGTGGTAGTGCAGGTAGTGGTGGTAGCTTTCCTATTGTGGTGGTGGTAAAGGCGTTGTGGTGATGATTGAGTGGTATTGCTTTCCTGTTTTGATGGTGGTGCAGGTGGAGGTGGTGGTGATACAGGCGTGGTGTCGATGGTTGAGTTTGGTGGTGGTGGTGGTAAGGTGTGGGTTTGTTGGGGTAGGGGTGGTTGTGGTTGGCGATTTGTATATTTGGTGGTGGTGGGGTGGCGGTGGCAATGGCAGTGAGGTGGGAGGTGGTGGTGGTGTTGGTGTTGGTGGAGAGTGCTCTTTGATAACAGGTAATAGTGGGCGGCAGCGGTGGTTGAGGAAAGGTGTTTAGGTTGAGAAGGGGGTGGGTTGGGGTGGTTGACTGTCTATGACCAATTATAGGTGATTGTGATCAATTATTAGGTATTTGTGATAAAAATATTAACTAATTGTGACTTATGACGAGTATGGAATGTGACTATTTTAATTAAATCACCCGTTACAAAATTTGATATGTGAGTAAATTTGTAATTGTGACCTACAATTTACGTCAGTTGTGACTTTATGTAACCATTAAAGGTGACTCATTTATTAAATTTATATGTTACAAAATTTTATCGATCACAAATGTGATCAATGATTAGGTAATTGTAACCAAAATATGTACTAATTATGATCAAGAAAACGAGTAAGTTGTAACGAATATATAATATGCAACGAAAAATGTTTGATTACTACTATATCTGTAATTGTGACCAAATTTTGTATCGATTGTGATTTTGCGCAACTAGTAAAGATTACAGGATGTGACCCATTTAATTAAACAAAAAGGAGACAAACTAAATGATCGATATGAAACAATTTAAAGTTAACCGATTACTTTTAAATAAGCTAAAGGTTGATGATCAACGCGAAATAAACTTTGATTGAAGTTAACTGACTATTTTGAAATAAACTAAAAATTGATGATCAAAATAAACTTTGGTTGAAGTCAACTTAACAGAATATAAGTTCTTATATCGAAGTTACTTTCTTAAAAGACGGTATGGGTAAACCTCCTTGAAACAATTTCAAAGGAATTTAGCAAATTGCGTGATCTTAGTATATCATTAAAAAAAAAAAAAAAAAAAAAAAAAAACCCGAAATTTCAATTATTTCTCATAATAGATGACTCAATCAATCATCCACTTTATAGAGTACCATCATCATTAATTGAGAAAGACACCAAGTGCTACATTTTTAATTAATTAATCCAACAGCTCCACAAAGGCCACTTAAGAAGCATGGTTTGCCAGGTATTTGTCTCTATTATCATTGTCAAGATCACATGTTTTCCCTTTTGTACTTGTTTATATTGTATCACGTATTGGCACAAGATGTGATTAGTATTGATCCATCACTTTCTAGGCACCTCAATGGGGTCTTTAATTATGAGAATAGAGTTAATTGTCACAATGATCACTGAACTTATGTTCATGTATTCGATCCATAATTGAATTTTAAAGTGTCGAATTTTGATCACTGAACTTATGTAAACGTCTTCGACTAGTCACTGAACTTTAAAATGTCGAGTTTTGATTACTAAATTATGTGTTAATTGTCCTAATAATCACTGAACTTATGTAAATGTCGAGACTTGATCACTAAACTTATCAAAACAGTGGACATTAGTCATTAACTTAACTTTCGTAAAAGAATTGACAACGTAACAGACGGAATGTCCATCTCCTTCAACCGACCATTCACGACACAACAGATGGCTAAGAAATTTTAAGAACGTCTTCGATTGGTCACTAAATTTTTAAAAATGCTTTTTACTATTGATTTCTTGTATATAACTGATAACTTGAAAGAGCATTTATAAATTTTCTGGTCAATTATGTCATCTTTACAAGTTCAGTGACTAAAACTCGATCAACTTAAAGTTTAGTGAACAATCGAAAACGTTTTTAAAAGTTTAGTGCATAGTCGATGACCTTTTTAAAGCTTTCTTACGTTGTGATTTGATATGTCGTGATTGACCGATTGAAGGTAACGTGACGTGACGTGTACATTCCGTCTAACACATTGTCAATTTTATTATAAAAGTTAAGTCAATAACTAACGTCCACCATGTTGATAAGTTTAGTGATCAAAACTCGACATTTTCAGTGATCAATTGAAGACGTAGACATAGTTCAGTGATAAGTCATAAGTTCAGTAATCAAAACTCTACACTTTAAAATTTAATGATCGATTGAAGACATGAACATAAGTTCAGTGATCAATGAGACAATTAACTGGTAGATGAATTTAGCCAAGAAAATGAGGTGTAAACAAAATGATTTAGATAAGTAATTAATTTTGCATCATGTTGGGTTGACCGCCAACCTTAGGCGCTTCCATCGCTCCTGCTCTAGGGATTAGTAGAGGATGTAAATCAAATGTTATGTTCCAAGCTAGCCAGGGTCTTGATACCACCCACTGGACTGACAAAGTGCCTAACAAATTCGAACATGTAAGTAATGGTATAACAAACCCAAAAATATGGGCTAGGCTTGCCTTAATGATGGACTGGGTCTACTGTAATGATTTTTCTTTCTTTTTTAGTTGTATAGGCTTTCCAAAGGATTTTCCGGGGTTTTTTAATTGTATAGGCTTTCTAAAGAATTTTTCGCGGGGGGGGGGGGGGGGGGCGCAATAAGCCCCCCTTAATTCACCATTGTCTGTGAGTATTTGAACATGCAGCCTCTGCATTACTAATATTTCTGAATCTCCAACATTTGTCAATTGGAACATGTGTAAAGGTGAGTATGCGTCACTGATATTTTTTTAGTACTAATTTAGTTTGTTGATCAAAATATGTGATGAGTTCCGGAGTGGCTCGACGAGCGTTGACCCGTTGCATGTGCCCGCAGGACCAATAATGAGGCAAAGAGCCAAAAGAATCAAGCAGGCAATGCAAGGATTCATGCAAGCGTGGATGGATGAGTGTCCGAGTGCAAAGACTTCATTTACGTTGCATAACAAAGTGGAAGAGGAGCCAAAGTTATTACAATGCATTTGGATCAAAGAACATCAAGAAAATTGTGCAGCAGCTGATTCAAGGCCGTAACGGATTCACAGCCATAAAGCCAAAATTACGGCCGCAACACTACAAAGGATAAATTAAGCAGAAGGGGATTTACGGCCGTAAACCAAATCCTCACAGCCGTAAATAAAGTTTAGAAGATTTTTATTTTTTTCAGAAGGTTGCTTATGGACGTAAAAGACATCGTCACGGCCGTAACATATGTTTTTAATTTTTAATCCGTAGCATTCTTACGGCCGTAAACTCATAAGTCACGGCCGTAACTTGGCACCGCAATTAAGACCTAATTTTGGCGTTTTAGTTTAGGTTGAATTCTAGTTTATTTTTAGTTGCTTTATTTTGTTAGCCTATATATATGGCTTTATTCAACATTGTAAATACAACTTTTATTCTTGAGATTAATGATATTGAAGGTGAGATATTCCCTTAATTTTCTTCTTGTTCTCGTTGAACAAATTTGAACTTATCAAAGGATTTGACAACCTTTGTGGCGTTCCCCCTTTGTGGTTCTTATCTTCGCATCTTAACGGGTTTTGGATTTAATATACTCATAGTTCTTGCGTCGTGAGGTCGGGGTTGCATTGTTACCGTCTACTATCTTGGATTTTAGAGCTTTCCGGCGTTTAATTCCGTGTGTTCTTGGTGATCCCCGTATCGGATCACATCATCTGGTATCAGAGCCTATCTCTAAATCCAATTATTTAGTATTCCAGTTCTTTTTCTTTTATTTCCAGTTATTAATCATTCAAAAAAAAAAAATTCATTCCAATTCTTATTTCTTGAAATTCGTCAGAAATTCAAGATTTGCCAATTTTTGTTTCTTGTTCTTGATTATTTTTGTTGAGTAGCAAAAAAAAAAATCCGAAATTTACAAAAAAAAAAAAAATAGAAAAGAAGTGTTGTTGATTTGAACAAGAAATCAAGAAAATAATATTTGGCAAATCTTTCCAACAATTCTTGTTTCCATTAAATTCCTTATTCTTGTTTCCATAAAACTTCTATTTGAAATAGAATTCTTGTTTCCATAATTTCCTTCTTAAACTGCCTAATTCCAATTTTTTCATCAACTTTCCTTATTTGCACTTTGGGGTTTATTCCACAAGGACCAAATCCGTGACTAGTTTGGTGGGTCCTTTGAGAACGTGGAAAAAAGGGAATAGAGAGGAAAAAGGCAGAGTGGTGAGATTAATAGAGGGAGAAAGCCAAAATCGAGTGATACACGAGTGATAAAACACGTGAGGATCTTTATTTAATTTTTTTCTCTTTTCTTTATTATTAACCATGTCACAGAAGGAAGTTTCGTCGACGGAGAGGGATCTTCAAGATTTTAAAATGCTTGCAATGGTGGAGGAACATTTTGTAAAATTGGAGGCGAGGTTGGATGCCAAGTTGGAAGCAAAATTTGGTACACAATCCGGCGTAAATGTGGAAAAACCTAATAATCTGGGGGAGACACGTGGTGCGGGAATTGTTCAACCACGTCAAGAACAACCGCGCAATTTCCCTAATTTACGGAGGCCACTAAGGTATGACTTCAACCCAAAAATTAGATCTAGGAATGAACGTGTTGAGGTTGTTGATAGTGATGAGGATAGTGGTGAATTGTCTATTGCTAGTGTTAGTAGGAGACGAGATCGGGGAGAAAGACGTGATAGGGGATATAGGCGTGATCGTAGGGATGATGTAGATGGACATGTTGGTAACATTAAAATGTCCATTCCCTCGTTTCAGGGTAAGAGTAATCCGGACGTTTATTTTGAATGGGAAAAGAGGGTAGAATTAATTTTTGATTGTCATAATTATTCTGAAGCTAAAAAGGTTAAATTGGCAGTCGTAGAATTTACTGATTATGCTATAGTATGGTGGGATCAATTGGTTACTAGTAAAAGGAGGAATGGGGAGAGGCCTATTGAAACTTGGGATGAGTTGAAGGCCCTTATGAGAAAACGATTTGTGCCTGGACATTACTATAGGGATCTCTACAAAAAACTACAAACCCTTTCCCAAGGTAGTAAGAGTGTGGAGGATTACCATAGGGAGATGGAGGTTGCCATAATTAGGGAAAATATAGAGGAAGACCCGGAGGCAACCATGGCTAGGTTTTTAAATGGTTTAAATCGAGATATTGCTAATGTTATTGAATTGCAGCATTATATCGATTTGGAGGAGATGTTTCACATGGCCATGAAAGTGGAGCGACAATTAAAAAGGAAGGGAACTTCAAAATTCTCTACAAGTTCCAATTCTTTTGGTAAGTCTACATGGAGCGGGACTTCTAAAAATGATGGCGTTGTGCAGAAAAATAAATTTGAGGCACCGAAGGGAAAAATAGAGCCACCCAACAAAGGTAAAATTGCTTTTGATTCTCAAACTCCTAGGACTAGAGATATTCGTTGTTTTAAATGTTCCGGCTTAGGACATATTTCTTCACAATGTCCAAATAAACGAAGTGACGGGGTATTAAGTTCAGAGGATGAGAAAGAGGGAGAAGTGGAGGATGAGTATAAGGATATCCCAGCTCTAGAGGATGTTAGTGAAAATGATGATGGGGACTATGCAGTAGCTAAATCACTTGTCACTAGGAGAGCCCTTAGTACTCGAGTTAAGGTGGAAGAGTCGGGTGAGCAGCGAGAAAATATATTTCATACTAGGTGCTTTGTGAATAACAAGGTGTGTAGTTTGATAATAGATGGTGGTAGTTGTGCGAACGTTGCTAGCACTACTCTAGTGGAGAAATTATGCCTACCTATACTAAAACACCCTAGGCCATATAAGCTACAATGGTGAAATGAATCGGGTGAGATTAAGGTGAATAAACAAGTGGTAGTTGATTTGGCGATTGGGAAGTATGAAGATAGCGTGGTTTGTGATGTGGTACCAATGCATGCAGGGCACATCTTGTTGGGCAGGCCATGGCAATTCGATAGGAAGGTTATTCATGATGGTTTTAAAAATAGGTATACCTTCACTAAGGATGGGAAAAATATCAAACTAATGCCTTTGTCACCTCAATAGGTCTATGAAGACCAACTGAAATTAAAAAGTGAGGAAGAGAGAAAGAGGGTCGGGACCACGATCCCGAAAAAAATGAGAGTTGAGTGAACAGAAGAGGGTCGGGACCACGATCCCGGAAAAAGGAGAGTTGTGTGAAAAACCGAGAGTTGGGACCACGATCCCAGAAAAAGGAGAGGGTGTGAAGAGTGCCAGTAAAAATAAAAGAGAGAAAACAAAGGTGAGCTTCTACGCAAAACAGAGTGATATCACCAAAGTTATTTCTACAAATAAACCAGTGATTTTACTCATGTATAAGGAATCTCTCCTTGTACTTGATGAAGCTAACCACTCCCTCCCCAGTTTAGCTGTGTCTCTTTTGCAGGAATTTGCAGATTTATTTCCCGAGGAGATTCCTAGTGGGCTGCCGCCAATTCGTGGGATTGAACACCAGATTGACTTCGTGCCAGGAGCAGTCATCCCAAACAGGCCAGCTTATAGGAGCAATCCCGAAGAGACCAAAGAGCTACAAAAGCAGGTTGAAGAGCTGTTGAAAAAGGGTTATGTTAGGGAAAGCATGAGCCCATGTGCAGTACCAGTTTTGTTGGTGCCAAAAAAAGATGGGACTTGGAGGATGTGCGTGGATTGTAGAGCAGTCAACAATATTACGGTAAAGTATCGCCATCCCATACCTAGACTTGATGACATGCTTGATGAACTATATGGTGCTTGTATGTTTAGCAAAATAGACCTTAAGAGTGGTTATCACCAAATTCGAATGAAAGAAGGTGATGAATGGAAAACCGCCTTCAAAACCAAATATGGTTTATATGAATAGATGGTTATGCCATTCGGCCTCTCAAATTCACCTAGCACTTTTATGAGACTAATGAACCATGTTTTACGTGCTTACATTGGTAAATTTGTTGTGGTATACTTTGATGACATTTTAGTATATAGTAAGAACTTAGGTGATCACATTGAGCATTTAAGATCTGTTTTGGAAGTTTTGAAAACTGAAAAACTATATGCTAATTTTAAAAAATGTACTTTTTGCATGAAAAATGTAATTTTTCTTGGGTTTGTTGTTAGTGCTAATGATGTAGAGGTAGATGAGGAGAAAATTCGTGCTATTAAAGAATGGCCAACTCTCAAAAGTATTACGGAGGTTAGAATCTTCCACGGGTTGGCTGGGTTTTATAGGAGATTTGTTAAAGACTTTAGCACACTTGCAGTACCACTCACAGAAATAGTCAAGAAAAGTGTAGGATTCCATTGGGGGGAAGCACAAGAAAATGCTTTTAAAGTACTTAAGGATAGGTTATGTTCTGCACCGATTTTAGCTTTACCTAACTTTAACCAAACCTTTGAGATTGAATGTGATGCATCAGGAATAGGTATTGGAGCCGTTCTTATGCATGAAAAAAGGCCGCTTGCATTTTTCAGTGAACAGCTGAGTGGGGCAGTTTTGAATTATCCTACCTACGACAAGGAGCTTTATGCTCTTGTTCGTGCCTTAGAGACTTGGCAGCACTATCTGTGGCCAAAGGAATTCGTCATACACACTGACCACGAGTCACTGAAACACCTCAAGGGACAAGGTAAGCTAAACAAAAGACACGCCCGTTGGATGGAATTCATTGAGACTTTTTCATACGTCATTCGCTATAAGCAAGGTAAGGAGAATGTGGTAGCAGATGCCCTTTCTCACAGGTACGTACTTCTAAACTCTTTAAATGCGAAGTTGCTTGGATTTGAATATATAAGAGGTATGTATGCTAATGACCCTGATCTTTCTACCATTTATACTTCATGTGAAAAGGGTGCAATTGATAAATTTTATAGGCATGATGGCTATTTATTTAGAGAAAGTAAACATTGCGTGCCTAATTGTTCTATGCGTGAATTGCTAGTGCGTGAGTCTCATGGTGTGGGGGTTAATGGGACACTTTGGTGTAATTAAGACTTTAGAAACTTTATAAGAGCATTTTTATTGGCCTAAAATGAAAAGGGATGTTCACCATATTTGTGAAATGTGCATAACTTGTAAACAATCTAAGTCTAGGGTCTTACCACAAGGTTTGTATACACCTTTACCCGTACCTAATGAACCTTGGGTAGATATATCTATGGATTTTGTGTTAGGTTTGCCTAGGACAAAAAAAGGTAGAGACTCGATATTTGTGGTGGTAGATAGATTTAGCAAAATGGCGCATTTTATTCCTTGTAATAAAACTGATGATGCAACAAACATAGCTGACCTATTCTTTAGGGAGGTTGTGAGACTCCATGGGGTACCTAGGAGTATTGTGTCTGATAGGGATGTTAAGTTCCTAAGCTACTTTTGGAAAGTCTTGTGGGGGAAGATGGGTACTAAATTTTTATTTTCTACTACATGTCACCCGCAAACTGATGGCCAAACGGAAGTAGTTAATAGGACATTAATCCAACTTTTGCGCACTATAATAAATAAGAATTTAAAAAGTTGGGAGGAATGTTTGCCATTTTTGGAATTTGCTTATAATCGATCTGTGCATTCTACTACTTCATGTTCACCTTTTAAAGTTGTTTATGGTTTCAACCCGCTAACTCCTCTTGATTTAATTCCTTTACCTGTAGATGAACGGAGCAGTTTGGACGGGGCGAAAAAAGCTAAGCTTGTGAAAGAACTTCATGAGAAGGTGAAAGGGCAAATTGAAAAGAAAAATGAGCGTTATGCGACTCATGCCAACAAAGGTAGGAGGCAAGTGACGTTCGAGCCGGGTGATTGGGTGTGGGTGCACTTGCGAAAGGAGCGATTTCCAACCCAAAGAAAGTCTAAATTGCAGCCAAGAGGCGATGGACCTTTTCAAATCATTGAAAAGATAAATGAAAATGCATATAAGCTCGATCTTCCAGGTGAGTATAATGTGTCTACTTCTTTTAATGTTGCTGATCTTTCTCTGTTTGATGCAGGTGATGATTCGAGGACGAATCCTTTTCAACAGGGAGGGGATGATGAGTTCCGGAGTGGCTCGACGAGTGTTGACCCGTTGCACGTGCCCGCAGGACCACTAATGAGGCAAAGAGCCAAAAGAATCAAGCAGACAATGCAAGGATTCATGCAAGCGTGGATGTGATCCGATATGGGATCACCAAGAACACGCGGAATTAAACGCCGGAAAGCTCTAAAATCCAAGATAGTAGACGGTAACAATGCAACCCCCGACCTCACGACGCAAGAACTATGGGTATATTAAACCCAAAACTCGTTACGATGCGGAGATAAGAACCACAAAGGGGGAACGCCACAAAGGTTGTCAAATCCTTTGATAAGTTCAAATTTGTTCAACGAGAACAAGAAGAAAATTAAGGGAATATCTCACCTTCAATATCATTAATCTCAAGAATAAAAGTTGTGTTTACAATGTTGAATAAAGCCATATATATAGGCTAACAAAATAAAGCAACTAAAAATAAACTAGAGTTCAACCTAAACTAAAACGCCAAAATTAGGTCTTAATTGCGGCGCCAAGTTACGGCCGTAAGAATGCTACGGATTAAAAATTAAAAACATATGTTACGGCCGTGACGATGTCTTTTACGGGTGCGGATGGATGAGTGTCCGAGTGCAAAGACTTCATTTACATTGCATAACAAAGTGGAAGAGGAGCCAAAGTTATTACAATGCATTTGGATCAAGGAACATCAAGAAAATTGTGCAGCAGCTGATTCACGGCCGTAAAGCCTAAAATCACGGCCGTAACGGATTCACGGCCGTAAAGCCAAAATTACGGCAGTAACACTACAAAGGCGAAATTAAGCAGAAGGGGATTTACGGCCGTAAACCAAATCCTCACGGCCGTAAATAAAGTTTAGCAGATTTTTATTTTTTTCAGAAGGTTGCTTACGGCCGTAAAAGACATCGTCACGGCCGTAACATATGTTTTTAATTTTTAATCCGTAGCATTTTTACGGCCGTAAACTCATAAGTCACGGCCGTAACTGGCGCCGCAATTAAGACCTAATTTGGCGTTTTAGTTTAAGTTGAATTCTAGTTTATTTTTAGTTGCTTTATTTTGTTAGCCTATATATATGGCTTTATTCAACATTGTAAACACAACTTTTATTCTTGAGATTAATGATATTGAAGGTAAGATATTCCCTTAATTTTCTTGTTCTCGTTGAACAAATTTGAACTTATCAAAGGATTTGACAACCTTTGTGGTCTTCCCCCTATGTGGTTCTTATCTCCGCATCGTAACGGGTTTTGGGTTTAATATACCCATAATTCTTGTGTCGTGAGGTCGGGGTTACATTGTTACCATCTACTATCTTGGATTTTAGAGCTTTTCGACGTTTAATTTCAGGTGTTCTTGGTGATCCCCGTATCGGATCACATCAATATGGATAATTATAAACATTGTTATTTAATGATTAGCCTTTAGAATCGAGCAATCAAGCCAACAATTTGTTTGGGTAGACTGTTTTTCATGTGGCACGGACAGTGTGAAACTATAAATTGCTTAGAATGGCAAGGTTACTAATCATCATTGACATAGAAAGACTTGAACTAATTGAGCTCAAGGGCGCGCGCCGAGATTTGACTTCGAACCATTAGCTGAAATCAAGTTGAAATGGTATCATGCACACAAATTGTTACCGACCAATGCTATTTTGAAAAGCGTCAACTTAAGCCAACAAAACTTCGTTCATGTCCAATTGATTCTGTAAGTGTATAGATCGAGACAGATAATAAAGTGAGTTTTAAATCCAACTACTATCTACTATAAATTTTTTAAACTAACATTGCTTCGATCTAAATTAGAATAGTAATCAAAATTCAATTTTAGATGTGATTTGTAATTAGAATTAAACTAAAATAATATCGGTAAACTATTGAAATGTGGTTTGAGAACATTATGAGATTAGACAGTTAGGATTTCCGATTTCACTTTTCATCTAATTCCAATTATTCAGTATCATTTATTTGTGTCAACAATCGAAATAACTAATTATATCTAGTGATCTCAATCATATACACACGTCTGAAATTACTATATCTCAATGTAAAATCACACACATGCAAATGCATTCAATTTTAGAAATTCTATCAAGATTGGGCCTATAATTATCTCTCAATTTCTTATAATACCTATATTATTTAATGCACGAGCAAGAATAATAAATTACTCTCGATTTCGTTAATATCCCTAAATCATTTAATTGTTGGCTAGACAATTAAAGCAATAAACACACAATAAATAATTAACACATATTAAAGTGGCATAAAGTCTTGGAATGAAATAAAAACTAGTGCATAACCCGTGCGATGCACAGATATTGTCTCATACAAAATATATTGTAAAATTGGTCAATAGATTTACAGAATATACAATTAATACATTCAAGGCGCATGCTATAATTTGCATACATGCTTACAAAATCTTCCATACTGTATTTTACTTTAATTTATTGTACACTTTTACATACCGTTTGTTTAAATTTTTTATTAATTTTAAAAATTTAATTAGAAGTTATGATAATTTTTTTTATTATTATTTTTTTGAAGTTTACAAATTTATCATCTCCATGTTCTTTAAAGTTTATTTAAACTACCTAAAAAATTAGAAAATAAATTTTATTACTTAAATAATGTGTTGGAAGAAATAGCCTAAGGCCATTTAATTTTTTTCTAACATTAAATGGACAATTGGAAATTATTAATTGTCATCATTTAACATTCCCGACACATACCCACGGTGGACAGGTGTTAATGTATTCACTATGAGTGTGATGCTGACATATGTCCAGAAATTTTAAAACACTGGATACGTTTCAGCATCGCATCCACGGTGGGTACATTAACATCTACCCACCTTGGGTAAGTGATTGTTTCCACATTTAATAAATAAGTTGTGTTCAATGAATAATTTTATTTTTTTTTAAAGAAAAATCTAGTAAAAGAATATATGATATTATTTATTATTTTGCATCTAAAAATGAATTTCTTATTTATTTTAACTCCAGATTATAACTTATATCATTTTTGCAATTTAACAAAATTTCTAGAATTTATACACATATTTTAATTTTGTTCTTGATACTCTTTTTCTTTTCCAAGAGAAAGAATAGAAGATAAATATAAATATTACTAATAAAAATATATAAAATTAATTTGTGATGAATGAAATTAAAATTTCAAGTTAATAATTTACTGAAAATTACTTGAATTAATAGAAAAATAATTACTAGAAAGATATATGTACAAGAAAAAAGTTAACTTTTGGATGAAATAGTAATATAATTATCTGTTTTAAAAAATAACTAGTATTACACTCGTGCGTTGCGCGAAAGAACAATATAAATGATTTTACTATAAATATCATTTATTCAAAATAGAAAAAAAAAAGTTTGAACACACAATTTTCTTTGATTAATGATTAAAACTGTCAAAAATGCTGAAAGTAGAAATGAATTAAAATTCTCATAAATTTTGGAAACCCCTTTAAATACTATACCCCGGTTTAAAACTCAATACTGCAAAATAATGTAGTTTGTAATAGTAAATTTTGGATAATGTGTGGTTAAAAATAGGATTTTTTTGGATTTAATTGTAGATTATTTTATTGATACGATGTGTAGTTGAAAATGAGTTTTGAAAAAAAATAATGTTTGAAATAATCACTAATATATATAAAAGTATGGATGTGTAGAAATCTTTTAATTGTCAATTATATCTTTACTTCTACTTTTCTTATATCTATAATTCCCCTAATTTAAAAAAAAAAAAAAAAAATTATATTTCCACATAAATAAATGTTGAATGACTATTCAAATGATTTTGATTTATTTATACAATAAATTACATTTCTAATATAAGGTCCTTAATTCAATGCATATAATTTGTATTTACTTCTATTTTTCTTATATTTATAATACCCTTAATTAAAAAATAATAATTATATAAATAAATGTTGAATGACTTTTTAAAGGATTTTGATTTAATTAAACAATAAATTCAATTTTCAATATAAGGTCCTTATATTCAATGCATATAATTTATAAAATATATTTATTGATAACCTTTTTCAATCTTATACCACATTGTAATTCAATACATAGGTTTATACAGTTCTAAAACTGAATCACTACAAGTTTACAACGTAAATAAATCAAAAATAGATCTATTTTTTTTTTATACAATACAAGATTCCGATAACATTATAGTAGAATTAAGATAATCTCAAATAGAAATAGTATGGAGATGGTTAAAATAATCAACATGATGAATAATTTGTAAACTACAATTTGTGTTAAAATGAATACATTTTAAACCAATAACCTTTTTTAATAATCAAAACAAAAAATATAGAGTTATTTATTTGGATGTTAACATGAGAATGAAAATCTTTTAACTGTCAATTATGTCCTTACTTCTATTTTTCTTACGTTTATAATCCCCTTAATTAAAAAA
Source organism: Ligustrum vulgare (assembly GCA_963555705.1). Lineage (NCBI taxonomy): Eukaryota > Viridiplantae > Streptophyta > Magnoliopsida > Lamiales > Oleaceae > Ligustrum > Ligustrum vulgare. Next base: position 41,692,350 of record OY743183.1, read on the forward strand.
AATTATATTTCCACATAAATAAAAGTTGAATGACTTTTCAAATAATTTTGATTTATTTAAACAATAAATTCAATTTCCAATATAAGGTCCTTAATTCAATGTGTATAATTTGTAAAATATGTTCTATTGATAACTCTTTCCAATCTTATACTACGTTATAATTCAATACATATATTTATACAGTTCTAAAAATGAATCATTACAAGTTTACAATGTAAATAAAAAATAGATGTAATTTTTTATACAATAAAAGATTCCAATAATATTGTAGCAGAATTAAGATAATCTCACAATAAAAATAGTATGAAAAGTGTTAAAGTAAGGGTAATTATATTCATACAACACTTTTTTATTTCTATACCACAGTTTAGTTGCAAAAAAGATCTTCAGTGTTTGTTTACTTTTGCTTTATGTCCTCAACTTTTTTAATCATCTTATTATTCATAACATTCAATTAATTAACATATTTTGTTTGAATTAAGATTTCTATTTAAATATTCTGTTAATTTGCATTGAAAAGATGTGCAAATATTTGTTTAAATTTTGTATTAATTAATTATTTTTATTATTTAAAAGTATGATTTGAACGAAAATCGTCTCTAAAGACAAGATATGAAAATTAATAAAAAGTTGATGATAAAAAATTATAAAAAGAAAGAAGAAAAAAAAACTTGGCTGCAAAGTGTAAAAATGAGGAAAAATTAGGGATCTTCCTTACAATTAAAAGTGGTGTGGTTAACAAAAAGTGTGGTGTCAATATATTGATCCTTAAAATAATAAACATGGTGAGTACTTGGTAAACTACGATTTATGTTAAAATAAATACATTTTAAAACCAATAACTTTTTAAATAATCAAAATAAAAAAATATAGAGTTATTTATTTTGACGCTAATATGAGGGTCACTTTGAAGAAAATAATTTATTATTCTTTTGACTAAGTGCAATAAGGGGTAAGTTATTAAAACATATTTATAGATAAATAATTATTCAATCTTCACCTAAATGACGAACGTAGTTAAGCCCTCGTTTGGTGTTGATTTTGATTCAAATTTTAATATAAGTCAAAGTTAATAATTAATTTCAACCAAATATTTTATGGAACCTACAAAATTTTAACCATATAAATTCATCAACTTCTATCAAAATCTGATTTAAATCCTTATCAAATGAAAAAGAAATTCCGTTTGTTCAAATTTGACAAAACCATGAAAATATATCTATGGTTCAAACACTTTTTCAACGTCTTCTCGAATTTTTGTTTTGCTACATAAATGTCATGATGTACACTTAATAATTGAGAAAAATTGAAAATGGCTATTAGAAAATTTACTCATAAGTTAGTAAATAGATAAATAATCGAGTAATTTTCATATGAATAATTATTTTCACTATTAAAGTTAAAATTAGTAATAATAATTAATTTGACACGATCATAAGAGTTTAAAAAGATTATTCCTAGCACCATTTAATGTTAATACTCCATACTTAATATACCTTAACACTATATATCATAAATAATACCGTATTATTTATTTTATTTTATATTCAATGAGTTATAATTATGTTTGTATGATGATTTTAATAATTTTTATTTTATACTTCATTACATAGGAGATACGAAGTATAAGATCTTTTATCGCATACATAAGATGTGCGAAGCACGTGATGGAATACTAGTAGGTATCAAACATGCGCTAAATTGTTCATACAGTTTGTGGTTGTCCACACATGTGTGATGTACGGAAGTTGTTATAAACAAATTATATTTTAAATAATTGCTCAAACTTAAATTAAATAATGCAATTTTTGTATAAAATAAATAAAAAAATCTTGTCTAAATATTCTTGACTACCAAGGACGCGAAAAAATAATATGAATGATTTTACTGTAAATATCATTTATTCAAAATAGAAAGAAAAAAAAGTTTGAACACAATTTGCTTTGATTAATGATTAAAACTATAAAAAAATGCTTAAAGTAGAAATGAATTAGAATTCCCATAAATTTTGGAAACCTCATTAAATACTATGCCCTTGTTTGAAACTCATTACTGCAAAATAATGTGGTTTGTAATAGTAAATTTTGGAGAATGTATGGTTAAAAATATGATTTTTTTTTTTATTTAAGTGTAGATTATTTTATTGAAACAATGTGTGGTTGAAAATTAGTTTTAAAAAAAATGAGGTTTGAAATAATGAATATCAAACATGAGCTAAATTGTTTGTATAATTTGTGGTTGTCCACACCTATGTAATGCACGAAAGTTGTTATAGACAAAATACATTTTAAACAATTACTCAAACTTAAATTAAATAATGTAATTTTTGTATAAAATAAATAAATTTTTTTGTCTAATTCTTGACTACCATGTTTATTGTTTGCTCTCACTTGTTACCTTGAATTAAACATTGAGATTTTCGATTTGACATTCATATTACATATTTTTCGATTTCAAAATAAAAAAATAATTATTATTATTATAAAAAAATAATTTATACACTAAAAAAATAGCATGTTGATGTCATTAATAGCATAGTACTGATGTCAATGTTAATATCATTAGTGACACATTTACCATAATTTTTTCTAAAATATTTAATACAATTTTTTTTTCCTTTATTTTTTTGGCAAAATTTTTAGATTTAGAAAGTTATTTTGGATGAAAACTATGTTTAATATGTTTATTGTTAATAATAAGAAAAATCTGGTATGTGAAATGAAAATATACAAAGTATGGTATGCAAATTGTAAATGTACCCTGAATGTTTTCACAAATAAAGTATTACAAAAAAAATGGTTAATATTGATGTTGTCAAAAGTCCTAACCTTGACGTGGCAGAATCTGATGACAGTTGATTGCTGGAAAAGATGATGAACTCGCCCTGGATGATCTGCAAAAAAGGCGAGGAGGATTCTCCCTGTCGCCCCTCCGGTGTGAGAATTAGTTTTCTGGAAAAAGATGGAGAGAGAATATATAACTGGAAAAACGTAAAGAATTGTGAATGAATATGCGTGGTCAAAGGAGCTGTATTTATAGGGCTGAAAAAGCCCATAACTTCCTTTATTTAAGGAATGAGTCCTTTTTACTATAAACTTTACCTTTTAGGAGGAGTTCTAATCTTATAAGAATTGTACTTCCTCTTTTTTAGGATGATTCCTTATGGGCTATGTTTTATTCTGAGGGCCCAAAAAGGTGGCCCATTGATGAAGCCCATAAACGGTGAACACCGGGAATCGTCTAGTGGCCTGGCAATACCGGGCATAATTCACACTATCGATGGACTTGATTAGATCGGACAATCCGGGCTGTTAATGGTCATAAGGTCGAGCATAAAGCCCCGCCTGAGAAGATCCACATACCATAAGCTAACTGGCCGGCCTCTTCATCGGGATGGGCCGACCTGTTTTGTTCCTTTCATAGGCCCACTGATAATCCCGGAAAATAGCCCGATCAATGGCCCCCGTGCATCAGGGATTAGTGATTGATGCCTGAATGCAATTAATCCTTGACAGCTGTCACCTTTATTAATAATATGTTTTGCCAACTATTACGCTTTGTGATGTGTGTGGCGTAATTAATATCTTGCAAATGGATGGCCGCCACGTGTTCTTAATGAAAGGCGGTAGTTTGAAAATTTTCCCGCCTATTTTTTGCCTATATATATGTGGTCCATATCCCCTCATTCCTTTTACTTTGCTATTTTGCAAAAACCAGAGAACTCCTCGAGCAACTAGCACGATCTCATATACAAACAACATTGCCTTTTAGGTAAGCTCGACCACACCCGACCTTTTTAATTTCATAACTTATTGCTAGAAAAATGTCCGGCAGGTGAACATCACAGACCTTAGGGAAGTTGAGAATCTAGACGAACCATTAGAGGTCGAGCCCATAGGGTTTTATGAGCCCCCACCTTCCCGAATGAGGAGTCGGATGGCGAGGAAGGGATCGAGGACGATGTTGACCTAGACAAAGGGACTGGTGAGGCGGACCTGGAACTCCCGACCTTTAATAGTAGGATGAAGGAGCATATGGTTGAGGCCGACATGAGGAAGTTCGGGATGTCCGAGGGGTATATAGCCCGGACTCCTGAGGCAGATGATGTTTCTTATCACTGCCGGGAGGGGGAGATGGTTGTATTTCATGAGTCCCTTGTGGCCGGGCTTGGGTTTCCCTTACACCACTTTTTTATTGATTTTCTTCTTACTGCCAGCATTGTCCCGGGCCAACTCGCACCTAATGGGTGGAGGATTCTCGTATACTTCTTTGTTTTGTGTAGGAGTCTAGGAATAGAACCAACTGTTGACTTGTGTAAGTGTCTCTTGGATTTAAAGTATCTGCCCCGATGTAATTGTTTCGTCTATTTAAGCGGGAAGGGACGTTTTGAAGTTCCCTGGGTCCCTTCTTCAATAAAATATTGGAAGGAAAGGTTCTTCTTTGTAAAGCCCCGGGCAGGGGAGAACATTTTTTTGTCGACCTTTAGAAGACCTGATGTAGATAGTTTTAATAGGATGGGGAACAAAACTGAGGAGGAGATGGCCGACCTTCTTGCCAACGCCATTAGGGTGTGTGATTTTGGCTTATTAGCCGAGGAGGCTTCTGACCCGACCACTAATGAAATTTTGGGCCAGGCCGGTCTCGATCTACAGCCCGGTAGTTCTCGGCCTTGTAAATTAAGTAAATACTTTTCTTTTGGAATTTTTATAACCATCAACGTCTGCTTCACTGCTCATCCTTTCTTTTTAAATTTTTTGGCAGGGATGGCCTTTGATGGTGATAGACTAAGGAAAGCGACCGAGGAGAGAGCCCGGGATGCTGCCCAGAAGAGGAAGGACGACGGTGTCGTGAGGCGCCGTTATCAGAAGAGGCCCCGAAAAGATACCTCCGGGGTAGGAGAGACCTCAAGGAGGAGTGCGAAGGTTCCTCCTCAAAGTGGTCGAGAAACACGCCGGCCACCTCCCCGTGACCAGCCCGATCGCGTATACCCGGCACCGGAGGTAGTGCCCGAAGGCCCTACTTTGGCCGACCTAAGGGGGAAGATAGAGGAAAGCCTTCATCCCGATCTGCTGGAGAAGTACGCCGAAGAAGTGGCCATTGAAGATGGAGTAGATCACTTTCTGAATGCAGCGGTGAAGGTATGATTGATCCTTATTTCCCGAGCATTGATTTTATTCTGATTATTATTGAAGTTTTCGTCCCAACCTGCATCTCGTCAGCATTGGCCGGGGACTCATCAACCAAGGTGTCAAGCGCGGAGAGACTTCGAGCCAGCTTGTTCACTCAGTCCAATACGAGGCGACTAAAGCCCGGGATGCAGATGAGGAACTGGCTCGCGTGGAGTCGGATTTAGCCTTGATGACCCAAGATCGAGATCTCACTCGGGAGGAAAATAAAAGGCTTGCAGATAAACTTCGCTGGGCACGGGAAGAGGTCGAGGCTGCCAAGGTTGAGGCTGTGGAAGTATATAAAAAATCCGAGGAGTACGATTTGGCCTTAGGCAACTATGCCTTGGAATCGTACTCTCAAGGAATGAGACAAGCCCAAGCTTGGATCAAACTCCACGCGCCCGATCTTGATACCACCCCCCTCTCTCAATTTCCCTTGGAAACTGAAGGCCTCGACCTTACCCCATTTTTGGAGGAGGACGTTGAGGTTGAGGTCAGCTCTGATGAGGAGGCCGAGGATGTTGGTAATCAAGATTCCTAGATGTGAATAGGATAATTTTTTATGTAAAGTCCGGGGTATGCCCCGAGGTCCTTGTGTAATCAACTCTTGTTTTAATGAAAATATTTTTTTTTTGAAAGTTCGTGCCTTTTACTAGTATGTTTTATTGAGTGTTTGCTAACAGAGGTCGGGAATGATCGATCTTTTCAACAATCCATAGATTAGGTCAAGCATGTTCCTTACAAATGTTATGTTTTCTTGATTCCGTATAATTATATGATCGAGTAGTGGCCGACCTTATATTATGATCATAAGAATGGACTTAACATTTTGTAGCATCAAGACTTTGAGCTGAATACAACTTGACTGGTGAGACTGGGTTTGCCCGACCCTTTCAGTCAATTAATTAGTAAGAATTGCGAAATGTGTTTTGAAAAGATCGGGCGGTACCGATCTATTTTGTAAATTAGGGGAAATAATTTGTAACGTCTTGCCATGAGACCTTGTAAATTATTTGATGGGAAATAATTTGTAACGCCTTGTCATGAGACCTTGTAAATTATTTGATGGGAAATAATTTGTAACGCCTTGTCATGAGACCTTGTAAATTATTCGTGGAAGAATAATCTGTAAAGTCTCGCCTTGAGACATTGTAAATTATTTGATGGGAAATAATTTGTAACGCCTTGCCATGAGACCTTGTAAATTATTCGTGGAAGAATAATTTGTAAAGTCTTGCCATGAGACATTGTGAATTATTTGAGGGGAAATAATTTGTAACGCCTTGCCATGAGACCTTGTAAATTATTCGTGGAAGAATAATTTGTAAAGTCTTGTCATGAGACATTGTAAATTATTTGAGGGAAAATAATTTGTAACGTCTTGCCATGAGACCATGTAAATTATTCGTGGAAGAATAATTTGTAAAGTCTTGCCATGTGACATTGTAAATTATTTGAGGGGAAATAATTTGAAACGCCTTGCCATGAGACCTTGTAAATTATTCGTGAATGACCTTGTAAAGTCTTACCATGAGACATTGTAAATTATTTGAGGGGAAATAATTTGTAAAGTCATGCGAATGACCTTGTAAATTTACTTCGATATCTGATCTTTATAGTGTTCATTCTTTGGAAGAAGTACTTTTATTGAAGGGGACTGAACGATGGGCCTCGTTAAAACCTTATCCAGAAAAACTCATTGGGAAAAAATCTGGACAAGGAAAAAGAGTACCCGTCCCTGACACTGAAAGAAAAAATAATGGGCACGCAGGCCCAACCATAATATTCAATGATGGACGTGCAAGTCCGAAAGTAAAAATAAAAATGGGCGCCCAGGCCCGACTTCACTAGGACTAAATTTCTTGATATCAATAGAAATATGATTACTTGTATAAGCTTCAAGTTCACTACGTTCAATTGGCCGAGAAAGGGGTTTTGAATCCATTGTGCGGAGGATGTATGAGCCCTTGCCCACCTTTCGGATGACTTCATAAGGTCCTTCCCAAATAGACCCAAGTTTCCCTGGTTGATGACCGGCAGCCTCACTGCGGCGAAGGACGAGATCTCCCATTTTGAATTCCCTCTTCTTTACTCGGATATTGAACTTCTTAGATATGGCCGTTGGTAAGCTGCTATTCTTAATGATGCATTTTCCCTGACTTCTTCTAGAAGATCCAGACTTTCTCTCTGTCCTTCGATGTGGCCGGGAGAGCCTGTGGCCATAGCACGGAAGCTTGGAACGGTTACTTCTACGGGAACAGCGGCTTCCATCCCGAAGGCAAGCATGAATAGGGTTTCCCCCGTCGCTGTTTTGAACGTGGTTCGGTTGGTCCAAAGTAATTCTGGGAGAAGATCGGGCCAATCTCCCTTGGCACTGCCAAGGCGGGTCTTCAAGTCTTGTAAGATGAGTCTGTTTCTAACTTCAGCTAACCCATTACTCTACGGGTGCGAAACGAAGGTCAACCTGTGTTCTATTCCCAGATTTTTGCAGAATTGCTTGAAGGCTTGACACTCAAATTGACGGCCGTTATCTGTTATTAATGTCTTGGGAAGACCAAAACGGCAAACTATTGATTTCCACACAAATGCTTCCAACTTTTGTTCTGTGATCACAGCTAGCGGCTCGGCTTCCACCCACTTAGTGAAGTATTCCACTGCAACTGCCAAGAACTTGACCTGACCCCGGGCTATAGGGAAAGGTCCGAGTATGTCGATTCCCCATTGGACGAAAGGGTATGGGCACAATATTGAGGATAGCTCTTCCGCGGGTTGATGTAATCGGGCTGCGAATCTTTGGCACTTGTCACAGGCTTTCACATAACTAAGGGCGTCTTTCTTCATATTCAGCCAGTAGTACCCCTATCTTATCAATTTCAGTGCTAGAGCTCTTGCTCCCTGGTGTCCTCCACAAATTCCTTTATGAACCTCGGCCATAGCAAGAGCTGCTTCTTTTGGAGTTAGGCATCGCAGATAAGGAAGTGTGAAGCTTCGGCGGAACAAGGTATTCTGCAGCAAGGTATACATAGGGGCTCTTGCTTTGATTTTTCTGGCCTCTACTTTGTCATCTGGAAACTTTCCTGATGTTAGATATTCAATTATTGGATCCATCCAACTGGGCTCTTGATCTGAAATATCCATGACCTCGGGTTGTTGTACGTACTAGGCTCATGAAGAGTTCGTACGAACACGGTCCTATCCAGGTGGTCTAGATTGGAAGAAGTAAGTCTTGAAAAAGCATCCGCTTTGTGATTGGCGGACCTCGGAATTTTGTTTATGCAGCAAGACTTGAACTTTCTTTGCAAGTCCAAGACCATCATCCTGTAAGATGACATTTTCTCATCTTTTGCTTCAAAAGTGCGGTTTACCTATTCTACCACCAATTTTGAATCACTAAGGACCTTGACATGCTCGACCCCTAGATGTTGAGCTGCTTGAAGTCCAGTAATTACGGCCTCATACTCTGCATCATTATTGGTTGCAGGGAAGTCAAACCGTATTGCGCACTGAATTTCCATTGTGCCGTCATCTTTCTTTAATATGATTTCGGCCCCCAAGCCCGTAGCATTCGATGCTCCATCCACTTGCAAGGTCCATGTGGTCTCTTCCCGGTCATGACCTATCGGCCCCCGAGGTCTTGGTGTGAGTTCGGCGACAAAGTCGGCCAAGACCTGTGCTTTGATAGAAGGTCAAGGTTTGAACTCGATGTCATATTCCCCGAGCTCGATTGACCACTTCAGTAGACGACCGGATACATCTGGTTTCTGCAAGATTTGCTTCAATGGCTGATTTGTGAGGACAGTTATTGCATGTGCTTGAAAGTATGGTCTTAGCTTTCTCCCTGCTGTAACCAATGACAAGTGCGAGCTGCTCTGCCAATGTATATTGGGTTTCTACTTCCAACATCATCTTACTAACATAATATATAGGCTTTTGAGTCTTCTCTTCCTCTTTAACCAAAACGGCGCTCACAGCATGATCTGACACTGCTAGATATAAGAACAGATTGTCCCCTGGATTCGGCTTTACCATTATCGGAGGTGTACCCAAGTATTCTTTCAATTTCCTGAAGGAAACCTCACATTCCTCGTCCCACTTGAAGTCATTGTTTCCTCGAAGAGTTTTGAAGAAGAGGAAACATTTATCCACTGCCTTTGACATAAATCTACCTAATGCTGCTACTCTTCCTGTTAATTTCTGCACTTCCTTGATGTTTCGGGGAGGTTCCATTGAAGCTAGGGCTGAAATTTTATCTGGATTAGCTTCGATGCCTCTCTGAGTGATCATGAATCCCAAGAACTTTCCCGATCCCACTCCGAAGGCGTACTTTTCGGGATTTAGTTTCATCCGATGTTTTCTAAGTGTATTGAATATGTCCTCAAGATCAGCAATGTGGTCTTTCTTTCTTGAGCTTTTTACAACCATGTCATCAACGTAGACTTCAATGTTAAGCCCAATGTGTCGGGAGAAGACCATGTTAACCAACCTTTGATACGTGGTTCCAGCATTCTTCAATCCAAACAGCATGACCTTGTAGCAGTATATTCCTTAATCTGCCATGAAGGAAGTTTTTTCCTGATCTTCCTGTGCCATCCGAATCTGATGATATCCCGAGAAGGCGTCTAGGAAGCTGTAAAGTTTGGACCCTGATGTGGAATCCACCAACTTTTCGATCCTGGGGAGAGGATAACTGTCTTTCGGACATGCCTTATTCAAATCAGTGAAGTCTATACAAACTCGCCACTTCCCATTTGGCTTCTTTACCAAGAGCACATTGGCTAGCCACTATGGATATTTCACTTCTTTAACGAATCCTGCTTTCAAGAGTTTATCTATTTCCCCTTTTATTATCTGCCTCCTTTCTGTGGCAAACTGTCTTCTTCGCTGTTTTACGGGCTTCTTGTCGGGCATGACGTTGAGCCTGTGTTCGACGAGCTCGGGATTTATCCCGGGCATATCTTCAGCACTCCATGCAAAAACATCGATATTCTTCTTTAAACACCAGGACAACTCTTCCTTCATCATTTTGGGGAGCTATTTCCCAATTGTGAAGCTCTTCCCTTCTGAGACATGAACCTCTTCCAGCTCCTCTACTGGCGACATTCTTTCTTCAAGAGGAAGTTCTATTGACATCAGATCTGTCTTATTTTTTCCAATGCAATTGATGTAGCAACTTCTGGCTACTGATTGATTTCCCTGAATAGTTCCTATGCCTGCGGAAGTTGGGAACTTGATTGCCAGGTGATAAGTTGACACTATAGCTTTGAGGCTATTCAGGAATGGCCTTCCCAAGATAACATTGTAGGCCATAGGAGTTTTGACGACTTGGAACGGAGTCATCTTTGTTACACGTTTCTCTTCTGATCCTAGTGAAGTGGGAAGGTCAATTAGGCCTTCGGGTTTCACGGTTCCTCCTCCAAATCCAGTTAGGGGAGTAATGACCTGTCGAAGCCGATCTTTGGGAAGTTGCATCTAATTGAAAGCTTCCAAGGAAAGAACATTGGCTGCGCTCCCATTGTCAACTAGCACCCTCCTGACATCAAAATTGGCGATTGTTGCACTGATAACAACAGCATCGTCATGAGGATACGAAATCCCTTCCATGTCAGCATTGCTGAAGCTGATGTTGTTCGAGATCTCCTGGTCATGACATCCCGGCCTTTCTTCCCGATCACTCAGTGCACGAGTATGGTTCTTTCGTGCATTATTCGAATCACCTCCAGATGCTATTCCTCCGACGATAAAATTTATGGTGCCAGCAGATCTGGTATTCTCTTCTCCTTTTCCATGCTCTTTATCGTTTCTCTTTATGTAGTGCCCCAGGAAGTCCTTTTTTATGAGGGCTTCTATCTCCTGTTTCAAAGTTCTGCATTCATCCGTGGTATGGCCCGGGCTCTTGTGAAAGTCACAATACTTATGTCGATTCTTTTCGTCGATCTTCCCTTTGATAGGCTTGGGCCATCGCAAGTCTTCACGTCCTTTGATTTCCATGAGAATATGGGATCGGGGTGCATTTAGCGGAGTTAAACTCTGATGCCCATTGATATTCCCCTTCGAGTTAGTTCGGGAAGAATTCTTCTCGTCTTCCTGTCTTGACCTTTTATTCCCGTGCCTTGTTGATTGTGAAGATTGTGCTACTGCTCCATCCCCTTGATCCTGTGCCCGAACTGACAAAAGTGTTTCCTCCATGTTTATGTACTTTTCTGCTCTTCGGATAAGCTCTGTTACATTTGATGGTGGGTTCTTGGATAGGGACATTCTGAATTCTGGGCCTCGAATGGCCAAGATAGGGGCTGAAATTGCTGATGATATATGGAGATCTGGAATCTGAAGTCTTTCAGCATTAAACCGAGTCATGAACTCTCGCAGCGTCTCATTCTGAGCTTGCTTTAACTGCATGAGGGATGTGGCGGTCTTCTTGATTCTTTTGCTACTTGCAAAGAAATCGGTGAACTTCTCGGTAAGATCTGCGAATGAAGAGATGGATCCTGGAGGTATAGTAGAAAACCAGTCTCGAGCTGAATTTTTCAAGGTTTGCGGGAAGGCCTTACACATAATCTGATCGGGAGCATTCTGCATGTCCATGACATCAGTGTTAGTATTCAAGTGGTTGTTAGGATATGTTGTTCCATCGTATTCCTTTATCCGAGGATATTTAAATCGATCTGGCAAGGGAAAGGATGTTATTTCAGGAGTAAAGGGGGTTCTTCTCACGAATGACGTCCGACCCTGGGTGTTCTGTCGTATTCCATCAGCAATTCCTTCCTGAATGATTCTTGAGAGCTCTTAATGTGTTAAGTTGGCAGATCCTTCTATCATGGGATGGGCACCCCTCATCCCCGGGGAGTTGTCAGCCATAAGATTAGCTGGCTGGAGATCTTCCCGGGGAATTATGCCAGGAGTGTTCGGGTCAGGTTGCGCTTGATGACTGTTCTGTTGTTGAAGAGCTTGACGAAGTTCGCGGAGCTGCTGCTGAAGTTCGTTGAAATCTTCCCGACTAACAGGTTCATTATCTGGAGTGGCCTCTGAGTTTTTTTCTTCCCCGACATCTTCAAGAGGTGGAGGATTATCATCCTCAGCCGAGGTGTTGGCCGGAAGGGATTGACTAGTGGATGCGTAGGGACGGGCTTGACGTCTATTAACCATGGCTAGTTGTATCTCTTCCCACAGACGGCGCCAATTGATGCTGTCAGAAATCCTAACCTTGACGTGGCAGAATCTGATGACAGTTGATTGCTGGAAAAGATGATGAACTCGCCCTGGATGACCTGCAAAAAAGGCGAGGAGGATTCTCCCCGTCGACCCTCCGGTGTGAGAATTAGTTTTCTGGAAAAAGATAGAGAGAGAATATATAACTGGAAAAACGTAAAGAATTGTAAATGAATATGCGTGGTCAAATGAGCTGTATTTATAGGGGTGAAAAAGCACATAATTTCCTTTATTTATGGAAGGAGTCATTTTTGCTATAAACTTTACCTTTTAGGAGGAGTTCTAATCTTATAAGAATTGTACTTCCTCTTTTTTAGGATGATTCCTTATGGGCTATGTTTTATTATGAGGGCCCAAGAAGGTGGCCCATTGATGAAGTCCATAAACGGTGAACACCGAGAATCGTCTAGTGGCCATGCAATACAGGGCATAATTCACACTATCGATGGACTTGATTAGATTGGACAATCCCGGGCTGTTAATGGTCATAAGGTCGAGCATAAAATCCGGCCTGAGAAGATCCACAGACCATAAGCTAACTGGCTGGCCTCTTCATCGGGATGGGCCGACCTGTTTTGTTCCTTTCATAGGCCCACTGATAATCCCGGAAAATAGCCCGATCAAATACTAAATAATATAATATTTAAGAAATATTTAAATTCTTTGTATTGTTATATATATATATATATATATACACGGTCAGATTTACCGTGGAGGTAGCAGGATGAGCTACCCCACTGCTCTGAGTCATTTTTTTAATATTTATTGTTTACTTATGTGTTTTTAAGTGTTTGTCCCCAGTGAAATTTGTACTGATTATGAAAATTTTACATTTGTAATGTTAAAAGTACAATTGCAATTTATATTCCAAAAATAAAATAAAAAATGTACAGTCGCAATTATTGACTGAATGTTGCAGATCTGATGTACAGTTCTCATGTTTCGTTCACTTCATTTGAATAGTTAATAGTAATTTATCAAACGGGTAATAAAAATTAAGGGTAGTTCCCTTTGTGTTTCGATTTTGAATTTTGAGTTTTGAATTTTGGTTATTTGTTTAGGAATTGCTGAAAATATGTTCTCTTTGTGATTTTAGAAAACTGTTTTCAAAAATAGAAAACTGAAAAATGCGTTTACTTTGTAATTTTTTGATATATTAATTTTGTAATATTTTATATGTAAAAAATGATTGATTTGTTGAATACCATTAATTTTAATGTTAATAAATCAGTTAGTTTTCTATGTCAATAAATTCATCATTAATATTGTTTTAGCTAAAAAAAAATTTAACCACATACCAACAAAATCTTAACATGAATCTATATATAATGACAAAATAACATAAGAACTTCAAGTGAAGGAAGTGTCTCACGTTTAATAATAATAATAATAATAATAATAATAATAATAATAATAATAAATTACAAAAAAAAGAATTTTTTTTTAACATGGATCCATATAATGACAAAATAACATAAAAATTTCAGGTGAAGGAAGTGTCTCACTTTTACAAAAAAAATAAAATAATAAATAAATAAAATAAAATAAAAATCTTAAAATGGATCTATATATAATAACAAAATAATATAAGAATTTCAAGTGAATGAAGTATCTCACTTTTACAAAAAAAAAAAAAAAAAAATCTTAACATGACCTATATATAATGACAAAATAATATAAGAATTTCAAGTGAATGAAGTATCTCTCACTTTTACAAAATAATAATAATAATAATTTACAAAAAAAAAAAAAAATCTTAACATGAATCTATATATAATGACAAAATAACATAAAAACTTCAAATGAAAGAAGTGTCTCACATTTAAAAAATAATAATAATAATAAATAAAAAATTACAAAAAAAAATATTAACATGGATCTATATATAATGGCAAAATAATATAAGAACTTCAAATGAAGGAAGTGTCTCACATTTACAAAAAAAAAAAAAAAAAATCAAAACACGCGTTTTGGTCGTTTTGGATTTTTTAACACAAAATATCCAAAATGTAATAAACTTGTTTTGAGTTTCCTTTGTAATTTTTTTGTGTTTTGGAAAACTCGTTTATGAAAATTGGTAAATTGAACGCGTTTTCGATATTTCCAAAAATCGAAAACTCAAAATGGGCTCAGAATAGCAAAGAGAACGGGACCTAAGGCATTACGGGATTCACCGAAATTTCCAATGGTTCAATTTTTTCAAACGAGGCTGAAGTAGCAGAAGTAATAATTATTCATTCATTTATTTTTAGTTCATAACTTGTTTTTCTATTATGAAAGTAGAAGTAATAATTATATGTGCGAGATTGCTATTAGTAATATTGATTTCGAAAAGTATTCGTAAAATTATACTATTTATTTATACATAATCAATACAAGTACAAAAGACGAAGATAATAATCTAAGATGCTATTTGTTAGGATTGGTCTATAAATTTAACTAAAAATTGTAAATTTTAATCCTTTTGATTCTAAAAAATATCTCGAGTGCGAAAAATTATATCATTTATACATAATCAATACAAATACAAAAACACAAAAATAATAATCTAACATGCTATTTCTTTGGATTGGTCTATAAAATTAACTTGTCTATTTTAGTACTTAAAATTGTCAATTTCGACCCTTTTGGTTAAAAAAAAAATTCAGGAGTTCCGCCCCTGTAACCCATCCCAATTGGATATACTGGGATTACAGTTTCTCATTCCAAATCTGTAAAATCATAATTTGGATCAAATCACACATTACTAGGCCTTCTAATTTTTTAAGAGGTTTATCTAAAAGATTCGCAATATAACTGGGAAGACGTTTTAAATACCACTCATGGGTTACTGGGCATGCGAGTTTGATGTAGCCCATTTGATATCTTCATATGCGAGAGTCGACAAATTCGACTCCGCATTGTTCACAAAATATCCCGCCTGGGGAGTACGTTCGCAAGAATGAAACTCATAGGAATTGACGGGGGGCCGCACAAGCGGTGAAGCATGTGGTTTAATTCGATGCCCCCAAAATTTTCGTCTCCACTACATGGAATTCCAAACTCCACACTTGCTCGTGCGCGCGCGTGTGTGTGTTTTTTTCAATTTTTACGTACTAATTTTGTGTATTTACAATAAATGCAATGACTTGGGATTAAATCCAATCTCGGATGGAAAAATCACAAATGTATGAGGGCAAAATATATTACCACCACAATTTATATGAAATATACCACATTATATTTACACCACTAATAAAATATTTTTTTCTAAATACACCACACTACAAAGACAAATATATCCCTTATTTAATTTTAAAAAACATAAACACAAAGTGATAGAATTTGTACACCACAATTGTGTTGTCAACTATCCACATATCAAATTGAATTTCAGTTCCAATTATCAAATTGGCCCTCGTTTTTGAGTTCTTATGATGAGTGGCTGTGGCAACGGAGTTTTCGGAGAGAGAATTAATTTGTTCACATGTCAGGATATTAGTAGTATTGAAGAGTTGAAAATTCAAGGAATAATTTTTTTTCAAGTGGGTCTCCTCAATTACCTAAAGTCAATTGAAGGATTTTCTGTTAAAATTAATTTTGATATAGATGAATGTTCATCTAAAATCCACGAACATCATGCTGTAATTATCAAGATCGATACTGAAGCGGAAGCGTACCTGAATTCATTATTGCGTTTGATTTAACGGGGTTATGGCCTTCCAACTGATTCGTGGTTTTCTCCTTATGTTTCTTCTCTGTTGACGGGGATGCAGAGAGTTATGAAAAGCCACGCTCAATTGGGGACCATGACCTGTATAAATAGTTGTAGGGCAACTATCATGTTTCAATGTTATTAAATTGGCCCCTCATCAATTTAAAACATTGAATCCGTCTCTACACTTTAATCTCACGAAACTTAATACCCATTAGTCCCGAATAATCTTTAGTGGATCACTGCATTGACTAAATCCTTAAGACAGCACCACACATTTTGTTTTATACATGTTTGGCTCCATATTATTGAATTTATCCAACAATCTCTCACTGGGCCATACATGTATCCTTACAAATGTGTACAACCTTATGAGCTCAAAAATGTGCTATCATTATTAAGGGTATTTCCAAACAATCTCGTCCATCAATCATATCAATATAGGATCAAAGCGACTTTCGTTACATTAATCGTAACTAAATCCATCAATGGTCACGTATACCAATACAACCAAATGACATAGATCAATCATGAGAGTGTAGTATGAAAATTACATGTTATGTGATCCAAACATGCCTATTTTCAATTGGTCCGACTTTATTCCTTAGGTGAGATCAATACCAAACATAATGTAACAGAGTAGAATGAACTGAATACTTTATTTCCGTACAGAAAATTATCCAAATACACAAATGTGTCCAAAACCAAAACATAAAGCAACCAAAATACAAACTCCCACTAAATCATGATATCCTCAAGAAATATTACACCCCTACGAGCAGTGTGCTCGTGAAAGACCTTGGGTGCTAATCCCTTAGTAAGCGGATCCGCAATCATGGAGTTTGTCCCAATATGCTCTATGGAAATCTGTCTACTTTGTACCCTTTCCTTCACAACCAGGAACTTAATGTCAATGTATTTTGACTTAGTTGAACTCCTGTTGTTATTGGAATATAGCACTGCAGAGTTATTGTCACAATATAACTTTAATGGTCTTTCAATTCCATTCAGAATGCGCAGCCCGGTGACAAAATTTCGCAGCCATATCCCATGATTAGATGCCTCATAACAAGCTACAAATTCTGCTGCCATAGTGGAAGAAGCTACGAGTGTCTGCTTAGCACTCCTCCAGGAAATGGCTCCTCCAGCTAGCAGGTATATGTAGCCTGATGTGGATCTTCTACTGTCTTGGCATCCCGCAAAATCAGAATCGGAGTATCCTACGATCTCTAACTTATCCGATCTGTTGTATGTAAGCATGCAATCTCTTGTTCTCTTCAAGTACCTCATAACCCTCTTTGCTGCTTTCCAATGATCCATTCCAGGGTTACTTAAATATCTGCCTAGCATTCCAACAATGAACGCTATGTCTGGACGTGTACAAACTTGAGCATACATCAGACTCCCAACAGCTGATGCATAGGGAATCTTTTGCATTTCCTTAACTTCAAGATTATTTTTCGGGCACTGATTGAGACTAAATTTGTCTCCCTTAGCAACAGGGGTGTCCCCTGGTTTACTATCCTGCATGCCAAACCTTACAAGAACTTTATCGATATAGCTCTTTTGTGATAATCCAAGAATACCCCGAGAGCGGTCCCGGTGTATCTGAATTCCTAATACGAAAGAGGCGTCCCCAAGATCTTTCATCTCAAAATTCCTTGACAGAAAGCTCTTGGTTTCGTGCAACATGCCTATATCATTAGTGGCAAGCAGTATGTCATCGACATACAAAACCAGGAAAATATGCTTACTCCCACTGAACTTGTGATACACACAATCATCAACAACATTTATCTCAAAACCAAACGAGATGATCACTTGATGAAATTTGTAGTACCACTGACGGGAAGCTTGCTTGAGTTCATAGATGGATTTCTTTAATTTGCAAACCATATTCTTCGAGTCTCCTGACACGAATTTTTCTGGTTGCACCATATAAATCGTCTCATCAATGTCTCCATTGAGAAACGCCGTCTTTACATCCATCTGATGTAACTCAAGGTCAAAATGTGCAACAAGTGCCATGACTGTCCTGAAAGAGTCTTTCGTTGAAACCGGAGAGAAAGTCTCTTTGAAGTCAATACCTTCCTTTTGTGTAAAGCCTTTAGCTACAAGACGAGCCTTATATCTTTCCACATTACCTTTCGAATCCCTTTTGGTTTTAAAAATCCATTTACAACCAATGGGTTTCGCACCTTCTGGTAATGGGACAAGATCCCAAACATTATTGTCTTGCATAGACTTATACTCCTCATTCATGGCATCAATCCACTTTTGAGAGTCAGAACCCTTCATGGCCTGATGAAAATTGATTGGATCATTTTCCATCATTCCATTATTTTCCTCATGTTCTTGGAGAAATACTATATAGTCATCCGAAATAGCATTTTTCCTTTCTCGAGTGGATCGCCTTAATGGTATTGTTTGTTGAGGTTGTTGAGTTTGTATTTCTGGATTTTCGATGGGAGTTTCTTCAACATTATCATGCTGAGTTTCCGGATATACTTCTTGATCAATGACAGGTATAGAAACCTGCACATTGTCAAAAGTAACAGTAGGAATCGAAATCGATCCTTCCTCAGCTTCTTCCTCAAAGATAATGTCTCTAACCTTATTTCTCCCCCCAAACTCAACATCCTCAAAAAATATTGCAGTTCCCGTTTCAAAAATTGACTTAAGCGTGGGATTGTAAAATTTGTAGCCCCTTGATCGCTCAGAATAACCAATAAAGTAGCTGCTAACTGTTTTGGAGTCCAATTTATCCTCATGCGGCCTATAAGGCCTTGCCTCAGCTGGACATCCCCAAATGTGGAAATGCTTTAGACTAGGCTTTCTGCCTGTCCAAAGCTCATAAGGTGTTTTAGCAGCAGCTTTAGTTGGTACTCTATTCAGAATATAAGCTGCAGTCTTTAATGCTTCTCCCCAGAGTGATTTTGGCAAAGTAGAATGACTAATCATACTCCTTACCATATCCTTAAGAGTTCTGTTTCGTCTTTCAGCTACACCATTCATGCTAGGAGAGCCTGGCATGGTGTACTGTGGGACGATTCCACATTCCTCTAGGAATCTAGCAAATGGTCCTGGACGTTGTTCACCTGAACCGTCATATCTGCCGTAGTACTCACCACCACGATCAGATCTAACGCTTTTAATTTTCTTGTTGAGTTGATTCTCAACTTCAGCTTTGAAAGCTTTGAACATGTCCAGTGACTCAGACTTTTCATGAATAAGATATAGATGCCCATAACGTGAGTAATCGTCTATGAATGATATAAAGTATTGTTGACCATTCCAGGAAGCCGTAGGGAATGGTCCACAAATATCCGTGTGTATCAATTCTAAGACGTCCGAAGTTCTATTAGCACCTAACCTTCTCGTTTTGGTCTGTTTTCCCTTGATACAATCAATACAAATATCAAAGTCCGTAAAGTTGAGGGAATCCAAAATGCCATCTGACACAAGTCGTTCAACTCTAGTTTTTGAGATGTGACCTAAGCGCTTATGCCATAGTTTTGCCGAATTTTCTTTATTTAATTTTCGCTTAGTACCACGTGATTCCACATACAAGGTTTCATTAAATGACGCAATAGTATCAAGCAAATATAGGTTATCGTACGAACATAATGAACCAGTACCAACAATATTTGAATTTAAAGAAAGACTAAACTGACAATTTCCAAAAGAACAATAATATCCTGATTTGTCCAATAAGGAAATAGAAACCAGATTCCGTCTAAATGACGGTACAACAAAAGTGTCTTTCAAATCCAAATAAAAACCAGTTCCCAATAATAACCTAAAAGTTCCTATTGCTTCAACTTCCACCGATTTTCCATCGCCCACAAAGATGAATCTTTCAGCATCACTTGGCTTTCGGCAGAACAAGCAACCCTGCATAGAAACACTTATGTGAGTAGTAGCACCAGAATCTAACCACCAAGTGTTTCTAGGTACTGAAGCTAAATTAACCTCAGAACAGACCAAATTAAGAAATGTACCTTTCTTTGCACGCCAAGCGTTGTATTTGGTACAATCCTTCTTTAAATGTCCAGGTTTCAGGAAAAAGAAACAACCCTCTTTGTCCTTATGTGGCTTCTTTTGATCTGGACCCTTAACAGCTTCATATTCTGTTTTTCTTTTCTTGCCCTTATCCTTAGAGGTACTTGCCAAGTTAGCAATTTCAGTTCTATCCTGCTTCAGCCTTTCTTCCTCTTGCACACAATATGAAATGAGCTCATTTAGAGTCCATTTCTCCCTTTGACAGTTGTAACTAACCTTAAACTGACTGAAATGTGCAGGAAGCGATATCAATACTAAATGCACGAGCAAGTCATCAGACAAGTCGAGCTTTAGTGCCTTAAGTTTTGAAGCAGTATGAGACATCTTCATGATGTACTCCCTTATGTTCCCCTTGCCTCTGTACTTCATTGAAATCAAGCTTTGCAGAAGCGTGCTTGTTTCAGCCTTATCGTTTTTAGCAAAACGCTTTTCAAGTTCGGCAAGGAATTGTTTGGCATTAGTTACCTCTTCAGATACTGCGCCCCTAAAGGCTTCCGGAATGCCGCGCTTAATGATCATTAGACTCATGCGATTTGAGCGTTCCCACTTCTCAAAGTTCCTCCTGTCATCAGGCGAACTTGCATCCGTAAGAGAAGCCGGTTGCTCAACCCTGAGAGCAAGGTCAAGATCCATGCAGCCGAGAACAATTAGTGCGTTCTCTTTCCAATCCTTGAAGTTTGACCCATCAAGCATGGGGATTGAGTTAAGATTTGCAGATATTGTGGTAGCAGATGAATTAACTGTATAGAGAAGAAGATGGAAATAACTTACATTAGTACTTTATTATGCAAATAATAATTTCAAATAATGGTAAGGCCCATCACAAGATACCTAGCACAACATCAATATTTAGTCTTTGGACAGAAATATTAACTTGTAAGTGGTACCTCGATGTAGTAATCAAACACTGACAATAAGACATGTCAACCAATAAACCTTTCTTTGGACCGATTTATTGATCACACGTTAAACCAAATAATCGTCACGCGTTTATTACCACAGGTGCACGTGAAATTCCAGCCAAACATTGACCTTCCTTTGGGCCGATCAATATCCGCATGAACAACACACACACAAAACCTTCTAATATTCTAAGTTAATTAATTTCCACAAGAGAGGTTGCTTTGGCAACATGTTGCTTCCATTAATTCACTTCGAAATATTATATTTCTCAAAAGAGTCCGTCATACCAAAATTTGAAATTGAATTGAATGTTTTGCATATATTTAAGGCTTTAGGATTTGAATTATGAAATTCAATACTTTAGGATTAAGTAATCATTAAGTTGGATGGTTAAATTGCAATTTAATTAAACTTGATTGGCCAATTATGAAATATTTTTAAACTTGAAGGACTAAATTGCAATTTTCCCAAACTTTAGCGGCCAATTAATTAAAATCATAAACTTTAGGGACTGAATCGTAAAGTTCAGAATTCTTAAAACCCAACTTAAATGATTTCTTAACTTTAGGGACTTATTTTGTAAATTCAGAAGCTTGAAGGGCCAACTTAAAAGTTTTATAAACTTAGGGTTTAAAATAATGTTTAAAACAAATCAGGAAGACCTAATGTTAAATAAAATTAATTTTCGTGAATTTGCAACCTAGCCCTTCAAAACTTCAAATTTCCGAATGAAGCCCCTCAACCCAAAATTTGCAACAGCTAGGGTTTGGAACCAAACCCTAGCCGCCGCACACTAGTACCAAGGACGCGGCGCCATCACCGGCGCCGCCCATCGCCTGCAGCGCCATCGACGGCGCTGCAACCAGAAAAAAAAAATAGCGTCGCGCAGCGCTGAATTCCCCAAACCCATCGCGCGCAGCTCCTTATCTCCGACCCAATTCGTTTCCATCAACAACAAACTTCAACCACAATTCATACACAACAATACACATAATCCAAATCCATACATAACAATTCGAAATATACCAAAAATCAAAACTGAAAAACCATTTTATTAAACCAAGATTTTCGCACATAATTCATACGGGGAGAAGAACCGGCTGAATCCACAAAAAATTGATGCAGGTTTCCAAAATTTCTAACTTGCAGTGTATGTATAATTTGTATGTATAAATTTCGAATTTGCTGTGTGTAATTTCTCAATTCTGAATTCATGCCGTGCGTGTGTATATTTGTATGTATAAATTTCAAAATTGTTGAAATCAATTTGCTGGATTGAGTTTCGCATTCAGAGGTATACATACGCAGGTTTTACATATATGTGTAAAATTGATCTGATAATTCAACACGATGTTGGCTCTGATACCACTTGTTAAAATTAATTTTGATATAGATGAATGTTCATCTAAAATCCACGAACATCATGCTGTAATTATCAAGATCGATACTGAAGCGGAAGCGTACCTGAATTCATTATTACGTTTGATTTAACGGGGTTATGGCCTTCCAACTGATTCGTGGTTTTCTCCTTATGTTTCTTCTCTGTTGACAGGGATGCAGAGAGTTATGAAAAGCCACGCTCAATTGGGGACCATGACCTGTATAAATAGTTGTAGGGCAACTATCATGTTTCAATGTTATTAAATTGGCCCCTCATCAATTTAAAACATTGAATCCGTCTCTACACTTTAATCTCACGACACTTAATACCCATTAGTTCCGAATAATCTTTAGTGGATCACTGCATTGACTAAATCCTTAAGACAGCACCACACATTTTATTTTATACATGTTTGGCCCCATATTATTGAATTTATCCAACATTTTCTGAATTTCTACTCTTCTATTGGATGGAGCTCTCTCGTTTGTCTATCGGATTTTCTCAATCCGTATGCTCTTCCCATTCTTGATGTAGTTTTATGGTTTATACGTATTTGTACTTAATTGTGTTAACATATTGGAGGATTATTGATTGTTGGAATAAACTTTCATGCCACATTAGTGGTGGGTAGTCGGAGTACTTAGACAGAATTTAATTTGTAGGTTGTTCAATCATGGAATAGGAATCCATTTGCTTGAAGCTGCAAAAAATGTTCTAAACAAGAAAGAGAAAATAAACCCAAAGGGCCAAAAAACAAGAAAAGAAAATTATTTGAAAAACTGTGGTGTACAAAAAAATAGTGTGAAAAAATAAAAGGATATTTTTATAATTTTATTTATATTTATTTTAGTCAATAAAGAAAACACTTAAAATTGTGGGGTAGAAAATAAGTTTTGTGGTGACAATATATTCACCCATGCATGAGATAAAAATATTAATACCAATTATATTAAATCTCTAATTATTAATCTTAAATACCATATAACACATAAAATAATATCAAATATACTACATACCTTAATTACTCCTCCATTTATAACCGAAAATTAGGAATCCAAATCATAATTCCGCTATGTTAATTACATTCCATAAAATTAGCACATTCTAAAATTCAAATTCGAGAAAGAAGATCATCACCGTAGGAAAGATTACACAACTATAGATCAATTTAGTTCTGAAGAATAAAAAATTGTAATTTGTGAAATCACACAATCTGATCAAACTTCAACTTAGGATTTCTAGATTATGTATATATATCATTTCTACGAAGTTAATATCATGATCCTTGTTAAGATATATAATGAAGATCGTGGAATTGTTTATTTTAATATGTGGAACTTAAAAATGTGAATGTGTGAGAATTCTTGTGTTTAACGTATGTATTCACAAAACAAGTTGTATGCAACAATAGGGAATTCCAATGCTCTTCTGAATTGAGCTAAATCCCTTTTTTCATTCTTCGTTGCGGAAATTCCACCAATATATTTGACTACTTTTTATGTCATGTATTGATTGACATCAGAATTCTTAAATTTGTGACTTGTGAGATGGTTTTGTGAAATAGATAATAACTAGGAAATTGATGTGGGTGGATTAATTAATGTATTGTCCCTCTCAACCTATGATTTTGTTTATAAATCTTGATATCTTATAAATATTTTTTTTCAATTTGGTGGTACTTATTTATTTTAAGGATTTCATTTGACCTATTGATGAATGATAACCACTGTTGGCACGTGGAACATAGCACTTGACACGTGAAAATTAGTGCTGACATCATGACTTATAATAGGACGATGTGTAACTACGCAAACACAAATTTCATTTTATTTTTCATATTCTTCTATTTGGTAACGCTGTTTGATTTATAAACTGATTTATTTATGATGTTGAGGTAAAAAGTAGTCGTTCAAAATTGGAAAGAGAAAATATGAGTGGTTAAAAAGTGATTTGAGAAATTGTGTAGTATATAAACTTGTTTTAACTACAATTACCAAACGGATATAAGAAGTTATACGTTTGATAACCAAAATAAATTGTTTTATAAACTACATCATTTCTTAAATTACTTTTTAGTCAGACACATTTTCTTTCTCAAATTTTAAACACTTTTACCTCAAAATCATAAATAAATCGATTTATAAACTTTTACAGTATTAACAAACGGAATTGGGTAGCTAATAATCAATAGTCAAATACTTCTTTTACGCAAAATGCAACTTTTATTGGCAATATGAGACGTTCTTATTATTGCTTCATCACTCAAAATGCGGCTATTTAAATACATTTTACGCAAAACGTAACTATTTTGTCTTATAATTGTCAATTGCCAATATGAGACGTTGGTTTTATTGCTTCATCACTCAAAATGTTGATAAAGTGATGTGACCTAATATCATTTGATTATCTAGTTTGAATCAGTCACTTGATGGAATTGTATTCCTTTTATACCGTCTACGGTTTCACTGACATTAATTAATCCAGACCGTCGATCTTAGGTGCTCTGTACTTTGTGATGGATCCAAAAACTTTGTTCAGCACTAATTGATATCGATAAAAAAATTCAGCTATGATGGACTTCAGTAAAATAATTATATTTTTCAAGTCACAGCAAAAAAAAAAAGGCCAAAAATTTCTATTAAATATTTTTTTTCGGACTAATCCAACACAAGCGAGTGCGGCAGCTCGCCATGTGGTAGATCCGTCCTTGACCGTACAACAAATTAAAATGATGTCCCTTTAATTTAACTTAGAAACTTATTCAGAAATATTAAATTATATAGACATTACTATCATGCTCAAAGAGGGGGAGGGGGGATCGTATCCTAGGTAAGGGTAGGTTAAGCTAGGGTGGTGTTTTCAAACCTTCAATTATCTTTTTAATTCTTCACAACGAGTGCTGCTGTTAAGTGGACAAAAGCCACCATTTGATCATATTTTCATTCGGCCTGCAAATTATGACATCCATTATTTTCAAAACTCATTTTAAATTACACATTTTTTAATAAATAATTTTATACATAGACTAAAAAAAAAATTCCACTTTTTAACTACATATTCTCCTAATAATCAATATTAGAAAATACACTTTCTTCCAAATAATGGCGGCCCTGATCTCCCACGGGATATCTCATGGGCCACGTGGGAGATTCCTATTTGCCAAATTTTATTTTATTTTATTTTATATATTTTTTTTTCCTACATCTAACGATCACCTACTGGTGACCGTTTTGAACGGTCACCTGTAGGTGACCAGTGACCGTTGCTGCATAGCAACAGTCTCTATACATTTTTTATTTTTTTTATTTTTTTTCTCCAACAGCTATATTTTTTTTACACTATATATATGTTCAATTTTTTCACAAAATTTGAACATCAAATTACTTCCACACTCTACACATTTGCAATAAAAAAATTTATCCACAAAATTTCAACACCAAATTACTTCCATACTCTCCTCATTTGCAATAAAAAAATTTGTTCTTCATTTTTATTCCATAATTAGGCAAGTAAATGGAGAGCGAAAGTGACGTATTTGTGCCACAAGTAAGCCCCAATCAACTTCCGCGAGAAGGACAAATATTCTCTTATATTGATGAAACATTCGAGTTCTACAATACGTATGCTAAAGCAGGCGAATTTAGCGTGCGTCATCATAGTAGTAAAAAGAGAAAGGATACGGGCGAGGTTTGGTGGAAGCAATTTACTTGTGCAAAACAAGGGAAGATCGATCTTCGATGGAAAAATGAGAAAAAGCACCAACAACCCAGGACCGGTGAGAGAAATCGGTCGCACACGAGAACAGATTGTAAGGCACAGTTGTCGATCAGTCAGCGTTTAGGTGCATACACATGGGATGTCACATCTTTTTATGAGCAACATAATCACCCTCTTAGCTCACAAGAAGATGTCCATTTTCTACGCTCACACCGTGAATTTTCAGAGGCAGTGCCAAGTCGAACAGTTGTCCGCCGCAAATATACCGACGTGGCAACAAATTCGAATAATGGAGGTGAAGACAGGCGGGCCATTGTCGATGGGACACCTCGAGTGAGCCGTCAAAAATGCTCAAAGGGTCCGACGTTTGGGGTTGATGGGGCAGGACACAGAAACGTTTATACAGTACATGACCAATGAGAGGCGACGGGATGAAAATTATTTCTTTGATTACGAGGCCTTTGGTGACGGGACTTTCAGACGTTGTTTTTGGGCAGATTCGGAGTCACGAAACAATTATGTTATATTCGGGAACTTTCTTGTGTTTGACACAACCTACAACACAAACAAATATGGTATGATCCTTGCACCATTCGTAGGAATTAATCACCATCGCCAAACAATTTTATTTGGTTGTGGCCTCTTGAGCAATGAGACGACATAATCTTTTGAGTGGTTGTTCGCAAAATTCTTGGAAGTCATGCCAACACACAGGGTCCCCGGGCTTATTATCACAGACCAAGATCAGGCGATAGGTAATGCTGTATCTAATGTTTTCCCTTCTGCATTCCATCTATTGTGTTTGTGGCACATTACATACAAATTTTTTGAAAAATTGGGACCCGTACTGTTTGTTATGCACAAGGGTACCCTAATGAATATAATCCATCAGTCAAAAACTGTAGAGGAGTTCGAAAGAAAGTGGGAGATATTAATGAGTAGCACTGCTTTGGACAACAACGAATGGCTGCAAAATATGTATGAGATACGGGGGCACTGGGTACCGGCGTACGTGAAACCATACTTTTCTGGTGGAATGTCGAGCAGCCAACGTGTCGAGTCGCACCATTCCTTTATGAAGCGGTAAGTGAATAGGCATCACACATTGATGGATTTTATAACAAGGTTTGACGGTGCTATTGTGCACCAGAGGCACGAGGAACAATATGAAGACCACATTAATTCGAGTCAGCTTCCTCGGTTGAGGACACACTTCGTGATGGAAGAGCAGATGTCTAAGGAGTACATGAAATAAAAAAGATTTCCTATTTCAGGAGAAGCTTTCTCAAAGCACGTCGTACGGGATACGTCGTGTTGCAAATTCGCTTTTTGTAAAAACATATGAGGTCGAACGCCAGTTAGAGGGGGATGACCATGGTCGACGACGGGAAGTTTCTTACAACAAAGAGATTGACTTCGCCTTCTGCAAATGTGTGATGTGGACATGTGAGGGCATCCCATGCCGCCATATATTGAGGTATCTCATGCATAGAAACATTTACAAGTTGCCTCCATGTTATATCATTCGCAGGTGGACAAAGGACGCAAAATCGAGTCCAGTTTTCAACGCACCACCGTCGTTCAACAAACAAATGCCAATTCCCTCATGTCTTGGAGCAATGAGGGCAGAATCAAACAATCTATTTGACAATGCGTCGCTATCTCAAAGCTCTACAGATTACGTGTGTAGCGCCCCGAGTTCCGTATACCCGATTCACTACGTCATTTTCTGTCTAAATTTTTCGAATAATATTTTTGCGGAAGAAATAATTGAAATTCATTTTTGGCAACATTAAATAAACTGTAATGGCCGCTAAAATTGAAAACATTTATGAAACCATTTGAAATAGTAAATCGAACCATTAATATTGTAAAGAAATTGCCAATATCATAATTTCTCAAATAAATGAACTTCTCTAAATTATTCGATTATTTGGAAAATACGGAAATCATTAACGTCAAACTTTCAACCGTTCAACGATTATTGCCACCATCATTCATCGCTCGCCACCGTCTCCGAAATCTGCAAAACTGTTAAAAGTAGGGTGAGTATTTCATGGGGGAAATACTCAGTAGACTCATCGCAAATTAATTTAATTTATAAGATGATTAAACACATAAATTCCGGCTCTTTATAAAACGGGCATTGATAGAGCTTCTTTATAAAACTGCTCTTGATAAAACTCATATTGTGCATTACAGCACGGGACATATTTTGCAAATCATAGGCTCTTTGAAAATAGCTCTTTGAAAACAGCTCTTTGAAAACCATATACTTATAAAAACATTTTAATTATGTCAAGCATAATTTCTTTTGAAAGCATAACATAAGATATGATTGAAATCCTCATAAACATAAATAGACACAAGAACTTTACCGAACTTAGGTGGCAAGAATTCTTATGCAGTAAAATCATAATAACAGTAAGTTTTCATCATAACATAGGATAATATCGAAATCCTCATAAACATAAGAATTTTACCGAACTTAGGTGGCAAGAATTCTTATGTAGTAAGTCATAATAACAGTAAGATCATAATAACAGTAAGTTTTCATCATAACATAGGATAATATCGAAATCCTCATAAACATAAGAATTTTACCGAACTTAGGTGGCAAGAATTCTTATGTAGTAAAATCATAATAACAGTAAGTTTTCATCATAACATAGGATAATATCGAAATCCTCATAAACATAAGAATTTTACCGAACTTAGGTGGCAAGAATTCTTATGTAGTAAGTATACCAAGCATAATTTTCTGAAATTCATAGGGATCAATTGCATCATAACATAAGATAGGATCGAAATCCTCATAAACATATGCGACAGGAATTTTACCGAACTTAGGTGGTAAATCCTCATAAACATATGGAAAGATAGGAATTTTACCGAACTTCGTGGCAAATCCTCATAAACATAGGAGACACAAGAATGTTACCGAACTTAGGTGGCAAGAATTCTTATGTGTAGCGCTACTAAAACTCCGGTCCCCTTAACATATCATAACTTATCATATGGGACCCAAAACAATCTTGGTAGATTGATTTCATAGCAATGATCCAAAAAAAACATTTTCGTGAAGCATAGGGTATACTTACTTTTCGTAAAAACATAAAGTATATTTTCTTTTCATAAAAACATACTTACTTTTCATAACAACATAAGGTATATTTACCTTTCATAAAAACATACTTGTTTTTCTTAAAAATTGACTTTCACAAGTCACATGACATTCATATGAAATCATAATTTAAATCAATTAATAAGTGCGAGTCTACCTCAAATCCGACGAGTGCAAAGTTGAGCGGGAATGACTTCAATTTCTTTAAATTCTCCGTACGCTTCGTCTTAAGCCAATAAGTCACTTTAGTATATCGAATATATAGTTCAAAATGATAAATTATAATTTGAGGACTAAAATTGATGTTTTGAAAGTTGAGGGACTAAAATGAATACTTTTGAAAGTTGAAGGACTAAAATGATTACTTTGAAAGTTGAGTCGGAAACTCAAAACAATAGGGTTGAAATAATAGATTTTGAAAATGAAAGGGCTGAAATGATTGTGTTTTGAAGCAGTAGGGTCCGATTTGAAACTTTTTAAAAGCTTGGGGACTGAAATGATTATTTTTCAAACTTGGGGGCTAATATGCAAATTTCAAAAATCAACCTTTTAATATCAGATTTTAACCCTCTCTCACAACTCGTTATCAGATCGAAGGAGGGACGCAGCGACTGCCTCGCCAAAATCCGACCTTTAGCCGGTGATTCGCCGGCGAACTCAACGGCGCAGGCTGCGGTGAGTGGCAGACAAAGCAGGGTTCAGATTTTAGGGCTTGGGTTTGAGAAACAAGGGCGAAAACGAAGCAAAAGTCGAAGCTGGAGATCGCGGTTTCCGGCGATGTAACCGACGATCGAGGTAGGTAGGTATTTTGGGTATTCTATTTCTTGGGTTTTACTTTGGGATTGGGTAGTAGTGGTTTGTATTGATGACGGTTGTGTCCGTGTGCGATGGTGGTGGAGGTTGTGGTTTGGGTGTTGCAGAGAAATTGATAATGAAAATGATTTCTGAAAACTTAATGGAATTGAGAATTGTGTGATGTTGAGATGGGTATGTGAGGTTAGCTGTGTGAGGGAGATGGATCAGTGTGGGTGGTGATGATCAGTAGTGAGGAATTCTGGTGATTGGTGAATTTGCAGTGATGAAACAGTGGTTGCTTGGTTCTGTATTGATTTGGTAGATAGAAAGCTGTTACTGGGTTTGAAGGAAAGTGATGGAGCTGAGCTGATTATAGATTGAGCTGCATTGGGATGATTGTGGCAGCTCCATGGTTTTATACAGGTTGATGGTTTTGATTCTATAATGGTTCTATGGCAATGGAGGCTTTGTGATAGTGAATTGATGATGATGATAATGGTGCTGTAAAGGAATTTGTGGGGATATGAATGATAATGATGAAGATGCTTTGATGATGGTATATTGAGGTGGAAAGAATGATAAAGAAGGAAGAAAAAAATATAGGGGACGTGAGTTGTGATGGGGAAGAATATGTATTGATTTGATACTATAGAATATGATAGTGTAGAATTAGGTGTAAAATTATTTGTACAAAAATGATGATGTTATTGTGTAAAGAATTGTTGTCTTGGTGTAAAGAAGAAGACATGTGGGCAAATTTGGATTTTAGAAAGATTTTGAATATAATACTTTGAATAAATAATTAAAATAACATAATTTTAGAAATTCGGATTTTAATTTAAAATCGAACAAATTCGATATTTCTTGACTTGGCTAGACGAATTCGTCGCGGCGTTAACTTCAAAATAATAAATGAAATAGTAGCGACACAATTTTCTAAATATTAAAATAATTATTAATTGCATAAAAATTCCGGGTCGCTATAATCTTACCCCCTTAAAATAATTTCGTCCTCGAAATTAAACTTACTTAATCTTATAATTTCTGAATACTTAATCAGAATCTCTTCTTCTTATCATCGAATATTCTCAAAATAATCAAAACAATTCCTGAATATTCTTTCTACATAATATACCCAATAACATATCAACATAATATCATCAACCTATCATTCCAATATTTGTAACCCAAAATTCAGTAAACAAATATCTTCCAAATAACTAAGATTCTTTACTTAAATGTCACCACATTTCCTGCAAAGTATTTCTTTCACTTGTATATACGTATGAATTCTGATTCAATACGGTACTCATTTTACTTTCCACGTATCATCACACTATACCAAGATTATCATTATTAAAACAAAATATCAGTACCCATAATCCAAGAAAATATTCCAAATCTCCAATCAAATCTCCTTTATCGATAAAATTTAACAGCGCATTACTTCTTGTCTCCTCTTTTCATTAAAATAATCCTGCGCTTTCTTGCTGGTCACAACATCACGCGGATTCACTCAGATCCTTTACGCTTTTAAATAGTTCATGCTGAGAAGAGGTTGAATCATCAAACAATGGATATCATTCTTTCTAACATTCGCAAGTATTATTCCAGTCTTCCTATGAATGATCTGAGAAAGATCTATAAAATAAGGCTCGAAAGATTGAGGTTGCTAATGGCTCATGATATTCCAGAAGATGTTCGCTGGTTGATAGAAGCAAAGGTTCGACTATCTGGTGAATTACCATCAACATTTCCAAAACATATGCCTGGTTTAGGCAAAAGCACGTTCGCAAAGAAACGAAGAGCAAAAAGACTGGGTGGTTGCTACAAATGTGCTCGTTGGAACTGTAATACACGTTGCAAATCAGTAGGATATTCTTCTACTAATCGGGATGATAAAATCGAATTCATAAAGGGTGGACTGAGTAAGGAGTCTTTGGATGATATTCGACTGACTCTTGAGACGCACCCAAGTGGTTATGTACAACGTGAACTTCTCTCCTTATACGCTCAGTTTAACGAGGACAAAAATCGTTATAGTCTCCAAAATATAATAGCAAAAGATCCTGTTTGCCAGTCTGTTTTACAAAATGAGGCTTCTGGCAGTTCAGCAATGTTATAAGGTAAATCTTTTAAAATATTTTGCTGCTTACTTTCACGCGTTTTGAAAATAAAATATATTTTCCTTTTCTCGAGTTTTGATAAAGCTGGAAATAAAATATTAAATCGCCGAAAGGTGACAGCCTCGATACGATAAAAATATTCAAAAGTGGGCTGATTTTGTCAAAAGTAAATCTTCATTTTTTCAGAATCAATCAAAAACAGTAAATTTTTCCGGCTTTAAATAGCCAAACATATTTCATAGTTCAGGCATCCCAAAATCACATCTTCTTCGTAAGTTTTCCCTTCTTTACTATCAAAGATGGAAGCACCAAAACTTCGACAGATCAAAACTATTTGTGTATTTTGTGGATCAAAAGTAGGGAAAGGCTTCGGTTATCTAGAAGCGGCTGTAGATCTTGGAAAGAAACTGGGGGAAAAAGGTATCACTCTTGTATATGGGGGTGGTAGCAGTGGTCTAATGGGTTGTGTTTCCCAATCTGCTCTTGCAGAGAAATCAAAAGTAATCGGTGTCATACCCGTCCCTTTGGTAGATGTTGCAGGCAAAACACGAGGGCATGAAGTTCAAACCTTATCCATCCATGAACGCATAACTTGTATGCTATATGGTTCTGATGCCTTTATAGCCCTGCCCGGAGGTTTTGGTACCTTAGAAGAAATTTTTAACATTACCTCGTGGGCTCAACTAGATCTCCATACTAAGCCTATTGGGCTTCTGAATGTTAACAATTTCTTTGATGGTTTGTTAACCTTTCTTGATTATGCTGTGGAACAGGGATTCATCTCTCCATTTTCCAGAAGGCTTCTTATTTCTGCTCCTACTATTGATGAACTACTGGATAAGCTGCAGTCATATATCTCAATACAAGATCCAGCAGGGGTTAAGATAGATTGGTCGCAAGGAAGGGGAATCAAGCGAAAATGGAGTCCGGTTAATGTAAACTTAACTCTTTGAATCTTAGAATAGGTGGGGGTAGAGTACGGAGTATTCTCACTCTCGAGACACCCCTCCATTTACTAGGATTTCCTTAATGTTTAAATCTTGTGTGTACTTCAAAGATTCCAGGTGGTAGATTACGGAGTATTCTTACTCTCGAAACACACCTCTTTGAAGGTTTCTTTATTTCCTCAAAAGATCAGAGGTGGTAGGATACGGCTACTCCGGAAACACATCTCTCATTCTGAGGATCTTTCCATGTTTTTCTCTTATGCTTTCGTGTGTTTCATGTATTCCTTTCCAGTGTGACTCTTGTGTGTTCTCCTTATGAGAAAATAATAAAATCTCTGCTATCATCTACTAAATCTCGTTTGTGATGTAAATAATCTTGCATGTCTAACCTTAATTCCTTTAGTGGATGCTTATCATATTATGCTCTTAATTCCAAATGATAAAATTCTGGATAGAGTCTCCCTTGTAATTTGGACTTATCCAAACCATAAGTATACTTCATAACTAACAATAATAAATAACTCCACATTTGATCACAACGATCTAAAAATATTGAAAATTATTCCAACACTTCAATATCATCAAAATATCCCAAAATTCAATTCATAATTCCTCAACATAGAAATTTCAAATCATATTTTTCAATATCACAATATTACTTCCTTCCATACCTTAATTGGCTCAAAAGTTACTCATACTTATAAATATATGCCATAAATCATATTCCCAAAATTTATTCACAAAGCCAAACTTCATAATAAATTTCTCTTCAACATAGAGGCATAATAGATTAACTCAACATAATATCCATTACTTAATTCTCAATAAAATCATATTATTCCCATTATGCTCAACACTCGTTTTCTTTTAAAAAATTTCTCATAATCATACATTAAAGCATATAAGTTATGACAAAGCATAACAACATCATTATTTTCGAAGAAATACATTCTTATTTCTCATAAATCATAAGTATCCGAAATACTCTTCATTCTTTCTCATAAATCAATAAAATGAGTATTCGAAATACTGAAATAACTTTAAACATCATA
Organism: Ligustrum vulgare; assembly: GCA_963555705.1. Taxonomy (NCBI): domain Eukaryota; kingdom Viridiplantae; phylum Streptophyta; class Magnoliopsida; order Lamiales; family Oleaceae; genus Ligustrum; species Ligustrum vulgare. The sequence goes on from OY743183.1 coordinate 41,726,525, forward strand.
AACTTCTTTACCTCGGAGTTGGTGGAACGAATGATGGCAGTGGCAATCTTCATCAATAAAAATCTTATAATGGAAAATATTTCTTAAAATTCTTTTTGAAAATTTTACCAGTCTACAGAAACGCAGACTAGCTCTGATACCAACTTGTAGCGCCCCGAGTTCCGTATACCCGATTCACTACGTCATTTTCTGTCTAAATTTTTCGAATAATATTTTTGCGGAAGAAATAATTGAAATTCATTTTTGGCAACATTAAATAAACTGTAATGGCCGCTAAAATTGAAAACATTTATGAAACCATTTGAAATAGTAAATCGAACCATTAATATTGTAAAGAAATTGCCAATATCATAATTTCTCAAATAAATGAACTTCTCTAAATTATTCGATTATTTGGAAAATACGGAAATCATTAACGTCAAACTTTCAACCGTTCAACGATTATTGCCACCATCATTCATCGCTCGCCACCGTCTCCGAAATCTGCAAAACTGTTAAAAGTAGGGTGAGTATTTCATGGGGGAAATACTCAGTAGACTCATCGCAAATTAATTTAATTTATAAGATGATTAAACACATAAATCCCGGCTCTTTATAAAACGGGCATTGATAGAGCTTCTTTATAAAACTGCTCTTGATAAAACTCATATTGTGCATTACAGCACGGGACATATTTTGCAAATCATAGGCTCTTTGAAAATAGCTCTTTGAAAACAGCTCTTTGAAAACCATATACTTATAAAAACATTTTAATTATGTCAAGCATAATTTCTTTTGAAAGCATAACATAAGATATGATTGAAATCCTCATAAACATAAATAGACACAAGAACTTTACCGAACTTAGGTGGCAAGAATTCTTATGCAGTAAAATCATAATAACAGTAAGTTTTCATCATAACATAGGATAATATCGAAATCCTCATAAACATAAGAATTTTACCGAACTTAGGTGGCAAGAATTCTTATGTAGTAAGTCATAATAACAGTAAGATCATAATAACAGTAAGTTTTCATCATAACATAGGATAATATCGAAATCCTCATAAACATAAGAATTTTACCGAACTTAGGTGGCAAGAATTCTTATGTAGTAAAATCATAATAACAGTAAGTTTTCATCATAACATAGGATAATATCGAAATCCTCATAAACATAAGAATTTTACCGAACTTAGGTGGCAAGAATTCTTATGTAGTAAGTATACCAAGCATAATTTTCTGAAATTCATAGGGATCAATTGCATCATAACATAAGATAGGATCGAAATCCTCATAAACATATGCGACAGGAATTTTACCGAACTTAGGTGGTAAATCCTCATAAACATATGGAAAGATAGGAATTTTACCGAACTTCGTGGCAAATCCTCATAAACATAGGAGACACAAGAATGTTACCGAACTTAGGTGGCAAGAATTCTTATGTGTAGCGCTACTAAAACTCCGGTCCCCTTAACATATCATAACTTATCATATGGGACCCAAAACAATCTTGGTAGATTGATTTCATAGCAATGATCCAAAAAAAACATTTTCGTGAAGCATAGGGTATACTTACTTTTCGTAAAAACATAAAGTATATTTTCTTTTCATAAAAACATACTTACTTTTCATAACAACATAAGGTATATTTACCTTTCATAAAAACATACTTGTTTTTCTTAAAAATTGACTTTCACAAGTCACATGACATTCATATGAAATCATAATTTAAATCAATTAATAAGTGCGAGTCTACCTCAAATCCGACGAGTGCAAAGTTGAGCGGGAATGACTTCAATTTCTTTAAATTCTCCGTACGCTTCGTCTTAAGCCAATAAGTCACTTTAGTATATCGAATATATAGTTCAAAATGATAAATTATAATTTGAGGACTAAAATTGATGTTTTGAAAGTTGAGGGACTAAAATGAATACTTTTGAAAGTTGAAGGACTAAAATGATTACTTTGAAAGTTGAGTCGGAAACTCAAAACAATAGGGTTGAAATAATAGATTTTGAAAATGAAAGGGCTGAAATGATTGTGTTTTGAAGCAGTAGGGTCCGATTTGAAACTTTTTAAAAGCTTGGGGACTGAAATGATTATTTTTCAAACTTGGGGGCTAATATGCAAATTTCAAAAATCAACCTTTTAATATCAGATTTTAACCCTCTCTCACAACTCGTTATCAGATCGAAGGAGGGACGCAGCGACTGCCTCGCCAAAATCCGACCTTTAGCCGGTGATTCGCCGGCGAACTCAACGGCGCAGGCTGCGGTGAGTGGCAGACAAAGCAGGGTTCAGATTTTAGGGCTTGGGTTTGAGAAACAAGGGCGAAAACGAAGCAAAAGTCGAAGCTGGAGATCGCGGTTTCCGGCGATGTAACCGACGATCGAGGTAGGTAGGTATTTTGGGTATTCTATTTCTTAGGTTTTACTTTGGGATTGGGTAGTAGTGGTTTGTATTGATGACGGTTGTGTCCGTGTGCGATGGTGGTGGAGGTTGTGGTTTGGGTGTTGCAGAGAAATTGATAATGAAAATGATTTCTGAAAACTTAATGGAATTGAGAATTGTGTGATGTTGAGATGGGTATGTGAGGTTAGCTGTGTGAGGGAGATGGATCAGTGTGGGTGGTGATGATCAGTAGTGAGGAATTCTGGTGATTGGTGAATTTGCAGTGATGAAACAGTGGTTGCTTGGTTCTGTATTGATTTGGTAGATAGAAAGCTGTTACTGGGTTTGAAGGAAAGTGATGGAGCTGAGCTGATTATAGATTGAGCTGCATTGGGATGATTGTGGCAGCTCCATGGTTTTATACAGGTTGATGGTTTTGATTCTATAATGGTTCTATGGCAATGGAGGCTTTGTGATAGTGAATTGATGATGATGATAATGGTGCTGTAAAGGAATTTGTGGGGATATGAATGATAATGATGAAGATGCTTTGATGATGGTATATTGAGGTGGAAAGAATGATAAAGAAGGAAGAAAAAAATATAGGGGACGTGAGTTGTGATGGGGAAGAATATGTATTGATTTGATACTATAGAATATGATAGTGTAGAATTAGGTGTAAAATTATTTGTACAAAAATGATGATGTTATTGTGTAAAGAATTGTTGTCTTGGTGTAAAGAAGAAGACATGTGGGCAAATTTGGATTTTAGAAAGATTTTGAATATAATACTTTGAATAAATAATTAAAATAACATAATTTTAGAAATTCGGATTTTAATTTAAAATCGAACAAATTCGATATTTCTTGACTTGGCTAGACGAATTCGTCGCGGCGTTAACTTCAAAATAATAAATGAAATAGTAGCGACACAATTTTCTAAATATTAAAATAATTATTAATTGCATAAAAATTCCGGGTCGCTATAACGTGCTTAACGGGTTAAGAGACATGAAAATTGGAGTGAATGAGTTACTTGTGACGGAGGGAGTAACCACATCATCAACTAAGGGTAAATGCAAAATCACACATGAGGATACTTCAGTCAGGGATCCAGAATCTGTAAGAGCCAAGGGCAATGGAAAATGAATAAAGTCCTCAAAGAAAAAATCAATGAAGCAAGCAAATCGAGTATGCAGAATCTGTAGTAGACCCGAACATGATAAGCGAAAATGTTCAGACGCGCTGTCAGCAGAAGACAGTGTCTATCGTCCTCATCCCTACTCACAGGAATCAGATGAGGCAACAGCATATCATACACAATCCTATTCACAAAACTCATTTCAGGAAAAACCCTATCACCCCGGTCAGATGGATGCCTCCCAACCTCCCAACTTCTTCGACTATGATGTATACGGATCATGGAAATGAATCATTGAAATTTAATTGTATTATTTTATTTTCGCAATGTTGTAATGTAAGATTGTCTCAATTACGATATTTAATTTTAACAACGAGGTTTAATTAAAAAAAATTAAAATGAAAACAAAAAAAATTTGACGGAAAAAACAAAAACAAAAAAAAACGGAAATCAATAAAACAAAATAAAAAAATGAAAACCAAAAAAAAAATTAAAAAAAGAAAAAAAAAAACAAAATAACTAAGTTCAACAAAAAAAAAACAAAAAAAAAAAAAAAAAAAAAATTGAACTCACATGTATATCCCGTGGAGTATCCCGTGAGAGAACGGGACTGCAAATAATGGATCACTAACAAATATGACCGTTGCTAGGGACTTTGTGCACTGTCCTTACGTTCCACTGCCCCTAGGTGGCTAGGTCCATGCATAAACATACACTTGCTTGTAAGTAAGTATATGGGCGTGTAAGGGTGTGTAAACTGTTTAAGCATGTTATCAACAATTTGATGTTATAATAGGCACAATTTTCAACACTACTTTTTAACTTCACATCTTTTCTCTCTTCAATTTTTAACCACACATCTTACATAGAACATATAAATAACACCAATCATGAGGTGTCATAATAGTTGCCGAACACATACTAAAACATCTCCCTCCATCAGCTGGGACACCTACCTTTAATTCTTGTCTTGGGGTGTCCCTTAAAACTTCCAAAAATTTTAATGCCATGGTATGGTGGTCTATTAAGATGCAAACCATTCACCTGGAAAGAGACTATTGACAAATATATAAAACTTATTTAAAATCCAGCATATCAAAGTGATGAAATAGTACAGAAGACTTCCAATCTGTCACTGAAGGAAAATAGAAAACCTTCAGACATAAATACGGTCTATGGGTATTCTTACAAAACATCCACGTCTTAAATGTAACATCTAATCAAATTCTTCAAGTTCTCTTCAATTTGTTCACTGAGAATTCAATCTCTGAACATCTACCAATTGGTAAAGATCGCCTCGTCTTTGCTTCTCTAGTGGGAGGTTTGTTCTGAACATAAAAAATCATTTTGAGAATGAGATATAAATTGTGGAAAAACAACCATCTGAGAGGGATTGCAATGGTGTACTATTTGAAAATATATACAAACACATGGATCTTTATGGTGATTCACCTCCTGAGATCAACTTGTGAATAGTCAATATCTGATATGATAATTGCCTCGTCGTGTTCAGTGGTGGCGAGTACTTCTCCAAACTGCCAAACAAAATGCCCATTAGAATAAAGCTGCCCACAATCTTGCTGCTCTTGCTGTTTTTTCTTCAGTGACTGTGCATTAGACAGACTATGTAGCCATCTTTATTTCATATATATGTTTGGGACGATACCAATTTATAATAGTGCTATATTTACCCCCAAAAAAAGAGCCCCATTAAAGAGCTCCAGATAACTGGTTTTGCTGTTCCATTGTGCATGCATCTATTATATTTCTAAATTCTGCCCAAGTATTTTGTTACATTTATCTTCTTATGTTTTAGATTTGTAGTAGATCTTACAATGAATAGAGCAGAATGGCATAGAACAATTCATGTTGCTGACCCGAACTCTACAGAGAATAAGACTTTTTAGTTGTTATATTGTATATATCTTCCTATCTTTATTGCCCCCAACCCCCTTTGCCTCTCCCTTTTGTTCTATAATGGCCAGCTTGAAAGTGTGAATGTATAGTACTGGACATTAGATAAGGAAAAAACTAAGAATTTGTAATGTGTTGCTCAATCCAGTTTAATACTGCACCAAACATGCTATTAATGAATTAACTTACAGGTCCAACAAGTGTAGAATGACCCCACGCCACATACCCAGCACCAGCATCTCGAGCAGGTGAACAAGTTGCTACATATAACTGTCAAATCAATTGTAAAAATGAAACAATTCAAAATTATTCAGCTCAAAACTGATGGCCCCATTTAAAAAGTTCAGTCTAAATTTCCTTCCACAAGAATAAATTTCACACAGATGAGCACAACATTGTGAAAAAGGATCCCTAAGAACTTTCTTTTTCCTTTTATTCCCGCCCCCACCCCACCACACACATACATACACGTGGGTCACGAAGGGGTCTCGTCATTTTGGTACCAGGCACTGTTCAGTTTCTACACCAGGTTTTCCTCAACAAAGAGCATCAGAAACACCATAATACTGATACAATAAAAACATAGATGTTGACGAAGAGAATATCTCAATTACATGACAAAATTACTAGGAGTTATGGGATGTTGAGCTAACCAACTAGAATTAAGCTGAAAAATTAAAGAGTAAAATGTTGTCCTCTTCTTCTTAACAATATTCCAATCACTTGATTTCCGGGCAAAAAAGATGCACATATAACCAAAAGCAAGGGCAAGTGCAAAAATTTAGGTGACGTTCTGTTTGTATTTTATTTTGTATTTTCATTTTCGAAAATATTTTGGTGGCGTTCTGTTTGTATTTTATTTTGTATTTTCATTTTGGAAAATGTTTTGTATTTCCTGTTTTTATTTTTATTTTCAATGTTGCTGAAAACGTGTTCTGTTTGTTATTTCTGAAAACTGTTTTTGAAAATGAAAAGCTGGAAAACACGTTCTGTTTGAAATTTTGCAGAATACAACTTATACTATTTTCAATGAATTTGCTTTTGAATTATATTAAACAATCTATATTGTTTAACTTTTTTTTGGACCAAATAATAATGTCATTAATGTTCAACTCCAAAAAAATATTATAAGAAATTAATAACATAATATTCAAGTCCAAATTACTTCCATAATACATGTAACTCTAATTACTCATACAGAGTTTGATTAAACAAAATAAATTTAAAAGTCATCTTGACCTTGTGGAGTAATCAGTCCACATTTGATTCAGGCACATTTCTAGGATTAATCATAGGTCTTGCCTGCTACAATTCTCATGTGGTACATTTCTAGAATTTTAGTAGATTTTTGTGCATTTTGATAAATTTCATTTAACTTGGTTTGTTTTCTTGTATTTTGGTACATTCGCACACTGGTACGATTTGCGCATTTTGGTCGATATCATGCATTTTGTATATTTTGGTGAATTCTGGTATATATAGTGTATTTTAGTACATTTTGAAGCATTTTTTAACATTTCACACATCTTGGTTAGCACAGTACAATTGACATTGTTTTCGTAAATTTTAGAGCTATTTGCGCATTTTGGTAAATTTCTTGGGCACAATTTGAAACATCTCACAATTTGGTACATATCGCGCTTTTGGTATTAGATTAGGCATCTTGGTGAAATTTTGCTCTTTTTTGGTAGATTTAGCTTTGTTTAGTAGAGTTTTGCGTGTTTGGTACATTTCGATTCCATGCAGTTTGGTGCATTTTTTGAAATATAATAATAAGAATTCTCATTTAATTTTTTTTTGTAATGTTGATATTGAATTTAATAAAACTTTATTTAAGCTTAGTTCCAAGTTAGAATAATTCTCAAAAAAAAAAAAAAAAATTAATCTTTATTTAGGCTTAGTTCCAAACTAGGATAATTCTAAAAAAATAATAAAAAAATAAAAACTTTATATTAAGCTTAGTTCTAAGTTAAGATAATTCTATAAAAAAAAAAAAAAAAAAAAAAAAAAAAAAAAAAAAATCCCAAAACGCGTTTTCCGCGTTTTGGACATTTTTTGTCGAAATACACACAAAACGCCCAAAACGATGTTTCGGGCGTTTTCCGTTTTGTGTACAATTTTTTTTTTTGTTTTCCAAAATGCGTTTTCGAAAATGGTAAAGAGAACGCGTTTTTAGCGTTTTCGAAAATAAAAACAGAAAACGACCTCAAAACAGCAAACAGAACAGGGGCAAAGTTGGAAATGAAAACGTGTTTAGTTTGTCGCTGAAAACGTGTTTAGTTTGAAATTTTGCAGAATACTGCTTAAACTATTTTTAATTAATTTGCTTGCAAAATACTATTGGTTCAAACTCAAATTTCATTTCACAATACATTGAAAACATGGTTACAAGCAGCTTGGTCAGGTTCGGGATTTGAGGAAGCTCTAATTCTATTAAAATCCAGAAAATGCAAATTCTTTCAAAATCATCAGAATCCATTTATTAAGGCATTTTTTGAAATATAATAACAAGAATTCTCACTTAATTTTTTTTTTTTTTTTTTTTTAATGTTGATATTGAATTCAATAAAACTTTATTTAAGCTCAGTTCCAAGTTAGGATAATTCTCAAAAAAAAAAAAAAATCTTTATTTAGGCTTAGTTCCAAGTTATGATAATTCTAAAAAAATAAATAATAAAAAAAAATAAAAACTTTATATTAAGCTTAGTTCCAAGTTGAGTAATTCTTTAAAATAAAATAAAAATAAATAAATCCCAAAACGCGTTTTCCGTGTTTTGAACATTTTTTGTTAAAATACACACAAAACACCCAAAACGAGGTTTTGGACGTTTTGCGTTTTGTGTACAAATTTTTTTTTTTCAAAATGCGTTTTCGAAAATGGTAAAGAGAACGCGTTTTTAGTGTTTTCGAAAATAAAAACAAAAAACGACCTCAAAACAGCAAAGAGAATAGGGCCTTAGGTTTTTATGGGAACCTTTTTGAAAGTTGAAATTATATCATTCAAGACAGGCCAAGCCTCTAATGTTATAAGTTCAAGGATAACAAGAAGCATTGCTACCAAGAGAAATAATGCAACCAGAGCCGGACCTTAGTAGAAGACAATGAAGCTAATGTTTCAGGGCCCACTTGTCCAAAAAATTTTAAGGCCCATAAAAACTTGGCCCTTTTACTTTATTAATAATTATTAACCTACACAAATGACAAACCAAAGGTAAATGCTAATAGAAGAACGCAGCGTAGCAGCAATCAGTACAAACCGCACGCACACAGTCCGTTCTTGGCATTATCTCCGACCTATTATTTTTATCATTATTTTGGGTCTTTATTTTTAAAAAAAAAAAAAAACTGCCCACGAACTCCCATAATATCCCCACAAACGAAAGGGGCCCATTTTTCATAGAATATTACTTTCCGTTTCAGGCCTCATTTGGTACAGGTCCGGCACTGAATGCAACCAACACAACTCATGTCTTTTAAAATGTGAAATTCTGGTATATTGGGAGGAAAGAGTTACTAAGATGGAAAGATGCACCCTTCTACGGAATTTTTATGTTTTGAACTTTTGAAGACGTATGTGAACCATTTTGACTTGTTTAAAATGCTTTTCATTAGTGTTGGAGTTTTACTCCAGTTTTTTTCATTTTGATGTTTAGTAATGCATTGTAATTCGTTTGGAGGTAAGGCTTTTCGTCCCCCTCCGAACTTGTAAGCCTTTTCTTATCAATAAAAAATAAATTTACCCCAAAAAAAAAAAAAAAAAAAAGACAGGCCAACCCCAAAAAACAGACAAAAGGGTTCATTAATTTTCCATCCAAGGAACCAGTTGGACAAGGATATTCTTAAGTGATCAACTGACAGCAATAGATGAGAAGCCATAGACATCATAAGGGAGATGAATCGATAGGGGGTTTATAGAGATACCTGATTGTCCACAGCCCTGCATACAAGATTGAAGGTTATCAGATGCTAGATAATAAAATAAGAAACAGAAAACAATGACAAAATCACACAATTGATGCTGCATTCTATCACTTCTCTCCAAAAAAGCCACTCAACCCAACTGGATCGCACCGGCCATAGGCACAAGGTCTAAGCTCGGTAGGGTCACTATATGGTAGAAGATACTTTTTAGGACACCCATTTCATAAAGTTAATAGACTGAATGCAAGTTTTCATTTTGATTGGTGGGTTAGAGGATTTGGGTTCTGTCTAATTTATCAAATAGGACATTTATGCATCAAGTGTTTAGGACACAAAAGGCTGAGCCAACAAAGTCTACCATCGCCAGTTAGCCCAAAACCAACATAATTCATTGTCAGACAACCCAATTTATAATCACAGCAACCTTCACCCTTTAAACAGTCAAACACAGCCAATGCGATCTCCTCTGATCAGGTGTATCCCTACATATGATAAAAAGAAAAGGACTCCACATACCAGCAAGTATAATGTTAAAACACATATTTGTGTCTGAGTATGTTTGGCTCATGTAGTCATGTTTATAAAACAAATCACTTTTTACCCACATATTTCGAAGGACTCGTAAGCAATACCCATGTTCAGCTATCTATTTATAATTTAAACCGTTTATAAACACTTCCCAAACGTGCTTTTGGTCTCATACATTTATACGAATAATCTTAAACACCCAAGGTTCAGGGAACACTTAATTGTGGAGGCTTTGGAGGCTTTGGGAAGTACAAGTTAGCTAGAGAGAAAGCCAAGAGGATGTTTAGGGAATCCCAAACACAAACATACGAGAAGTTTTATAACAGTCTTTGGACAAAGAATGGAAACAAAATTACAAGATTTATGTACACATACAAGAATTGATTTCAAATAAGTTAGTGAACTGGAGGCAGAGTCTTATTTTCTTTGGTGAGGTTAGAAGGACTGCATTTTCTGTCTAGTTTATAAATTGGAGTTTTTAAGTATCAAGCACATTACTTGGATGTAATAAACTGGGACACCAGCCAAGCAAATCTTGTGCTGTCAATTAGGGCTGGGCAAAACCCAAACCAACCCGGTCAACCCGAACCGAATTGACCGGGTTCGGTCGGTTTTTTGCAAAAAATGAGACCGGGTCGGGTTTTTAGCCAACTGGTCGGGTCGGGTCGGGTCGGGGGTTGAAATTTTAAACCCGACCCGAGTTTAGGAAAAAAAAAACGTAAAGTTGCTGACTTGCTGTATGTATATCATATTTCTAAACCTAATTACCTTACCTTACCATTTGGCATTTACCATTACCGAGCTCCAGCCTCTCTGCCTCCAAGACTCTCTCGCTCACCGCCGTCGATCCGCTCCTCACTTCTCCGCCTCTCTCAATCTCTCGCTCAGTGCCGTCTATCCGCTCCTCTCTCTCGCCACTCACTCAGTGCCTTAGTCCGTCAGTCGATCCGCTCCTCTCTCTCGCCTCTCGCGCAATCAGCTGATTCAACGACTAGCTCTCACTCAGTCACTCTCATTTCCAGCTTCTGCCGCGACTGCCGTCCCTGTTCCCTCCGACCGGGTACCCTGATTTTTAATTTGTGTAACTTCTATTAATGAATCATGAAAGCTCTGTGTTTGCTGCTGCTGGCTCGATTTGGTTAACTAACTTTTATTTATTTGCGAGATTCCGATTCAAAATGAACTTGCTCGAAGAATTAATAATTTTGGGAAAATTTTTTCAGAGGTTTACCGTTTACTTGTTTTGCTAGATCTGTCAACAATCTATTTTAGATTTATTTGTTATATGTTTTGCTAATTTATTTGCTATTTGTTTTGCAAATCTAGACTTTATTAACATTTGATCTGATATCCATGACCACTTAATTTGTAAATACTGCAACTATAATTGTCGATAATAATTGCATCATGTCAAACAAGCTCTAGAGGCTGAGCAAATATAAGTTGTGGACTTATGGTGGACCGGTGGTGCAGGATAGGTAATATGAAAAGTTAATATAAGGGAACATTTAAATAAGACTTGTTACATTTCGAATCATTCATATTTGTTCCATTTGAATTAACTGAAGTGGAATAATATTTTAGCTTTTTGTCTTGCATTTGGAGTCTTGGACAGTGTGATGAACCAAAAATTATAATTTCCAGAAAAAGGTTATGCAATGCATCTGTTTTAGAATTTACTGTATTTTTATGCGAACATTATCACATCTAATCTAGACTTTATTAACCCATTATCACATTTGGACTGTATTTTTTTGCATCTGTACTTTATTTGTTATAAAGTAGATGAACATTAGCATGGGGTCCTATATTTCTTTTGTTAATTCACAATAGGAAGTTTTAAATTCTATGATATGCCACAATTCCAATCAAGTATTTTTCAGCACGTTCATTTCTTTCAAGAAGCAGAAACTTAAAAATTGTATATAGCCCAGGTTTCAGCACATCCAATCAAGTATATTGCTAGAATTGGTTGTCTAGTTAAAATATTTTCATTTATTGAAATATTGGGATTTGCCTATTGAGTTATTTAAACTATCATGTTTGTTGATTTTCAGCCGCCCAAGTTTAAGTTCTTGAAAACTTCCAAAAGTTCCAAGTATCCTAAAAGAAAATGGACACAGGTGCTTTACATATTTACTTGCATTTTCTTATAATACATGAATAGAATAATAATTGGAATGATTTATTGATTCATAAATTGTAATTTTATATTTTTTGTGGAATATGTTTTGTAGATTTCGATGCACATAGCGAGAATGAAATCATTACCCCTACATCAAATTCAAATGACTCGAGCTTGCCTTCAGGTGAAGGTCTTCCACCACTTCCACCATCATCATCGCGAAAGAGAAAATCTAACAGGTTATCTTCATTTGTTTGGGAGCACTTTACTTTATTGGGCCCAAGGGATGATCCAAATGTTAGATGTAAATGTAATTATTGTGGAGTCGATTATGCATGTGGCACCAAAAAATGTGGTACAAGCACTTTAAGTAACCATTTGAACCTTAACTGTAAGAAGTATCCTGGTAGATTACTAGACAAAAAACAGAAAACTCTATCATTTGAAAAGATAAATGAGGGTGATGGGAGTAACCTTATAGCTGTTGGTCGTAGTAAGGAAGAATGTCGAGTTGCATGTGCAAAAATGGTAATAGTAGATGAACTTCCTTTTAGGTTTGTCGAAGCACGTGGTTTTAGACATTTTTGTGGTGTAGCATGTCCTCAGTTTCAACCCCCGTCTCGTAGGACTCTTGTTAGAGACATTTATCAGTTATATTTAGATGAGAAGTTGAAATTGAGAAATTTCTTTTCTTCCCAGCGTCAAAGGGTTTCCCTTACCACTGATACTTGGACTTCTATTCAGAATGTGAACTATATGTCTCTAACAGCGCACTATATTGATGTTGATTGGACACTTCATAAGCGCATTTTGAGTTTTTGTGTTATTCCCAATCACAAAGGGGAAACTCTAGGTAAAATGATTGAAACTTGCTTGCATGAGTGGGGTATAGAGAGAGTTTTTACAGTCACGGTTGATAATGCTTCATCAAATGATACGGCTATTGCTTATCTTAAGAGAAAGATTAGTGGTTGGGGTAATAGTGGGTGTGTTCTAGATGGTGAATACTTGCATTTGAGATGCTGTGCACACATTATCAACTTGATTGTTTGTGAGGGGTTGAAAGATGTGCATGATTCCATTGTTAATATTCGCAATGCAATCAAATATGTTAAGTCTTCTCCTGCTAGGTACAACAAACTAAAGGATTGTGCGAGGCAAGAAAAGATTGAGTGCAAATCTGTTGTGTTTTTAGATGTTCCAACTAGGTGGAATTCTACCTATTTGATGTTGGAAACCGCTTTGAAATTTAAAAATGCTTTTGATAGATTAGAAGAAGATGATGCACAATACTCACATTACTTTCGAGAAGAAGATGGTGATCGGAAAAGGGGTGGGCCTCCCAGATTTGTGGATTGGGAAAATGCTTGTGTGTTTGTGAAATTCCTTAAAAATTTCTTTAATGTGACTTTAACTTTTAGTACATCATTGCGTGTTGGTGCTTGTGCTTATCTTCATGAAATATGTAATCTTCTCTTAGAGATAGATGAATGGAGTTTAAGTAGTGATCCGTTTTTGGATGATATGGCATCTAATATGAAGAGGAAGTTCGATAAGTATTGGGGGAAAATGGAGAATGTTAACCAACTTTTGCTTATTGCTACCGTCCTTGATCCACGATACAAACTTGATTATGTTGAATATTGTTTTAATGATTTGTATAAGGATGAGAAAGTTGCTTGTGATATGACTAAGGCTTTGAAAGCCAATTTGGTGCGCATTTATGATTGGTATTTGGGATGTGAAGGAGTTAGTGAAAGCAGTCAAGTATCATCTGAGGGTTCTTGTTATATGGGAACTTCTACATCTTCTACGAGTGATGCTCGCCTTTCTAGGTTTTTAGAGAAGCAAGCAACAAAACATTCGACTGAGATAAAAAATGATGTGGAGAGATACTTGTTAGATGCTCGTGAAAGTATAGAGAACAAGGATTTTGATGTTCTTACCTGGTGGAAAGTTAATAAAGGTAAGTATGGTGTCTTGTCTAAATTAGCTAGAGATGTGCTAGCTATTCAAGTTTCAACGGTTGCTTCAGAAAGTGCATTTAGTACTGGAGGAAGGATACTCGACCCTTTTCGTAGTTCCTTAACTCCTAAAATGGTTGAGGTGTTGGTGTGCGCTCAAAATTGGTTGAAAGCATCTCCGAACTTGGATGGTTTCTGCATGGAAGATGCAGAGCTTTACAACCAATTTGATGAAGGTAAAATATGTATTTTTACTTATTTTAATATAGTTTCACGTGATATTAATTATTTTTTTTTTTTTTTTTTTTGTAGAAGTTCTAGAATCAATGAATCAAGATGATCAAGTGCGCAATGCTAAATGATGTACTAATGTGAGTTGTGACTCTTGGAGTATTGATTTTCGGTATATCAAAATTTGCATGTTTATTTTTTCTTTAATTTGTTAATCCTAGATTCCTAATCTCATATTGCCAAAATGACAGGTACGCTATTTTTGAAGGACTTGAAGTCTAGTTCGTTCGGTAGAAACGATTTTTCACAGTTGTTGTATTAATTTTGATTGTTTGTTGTTGTATTAAATATTTATTAATGGATGGATTATTATTTTAATTATATTTGGATGATTGTACTATTAAATTATATTTGAGATGTCTCAATTTTATTTGGATGAATTGATTGATCTTGTTTGATTAACGGTATGATATTATTTGAATGATTATACAAGTCTATACTTTATAAATGTAGCTAGAAGCCTAGAATGATTAAAACTTGTAATTTTTCTTTACGTTTTTCCCGTTAGTTGGATTTTATAGGTATTTAAAATTTTTGGTACATTATTTTAAGTTGTTATATATGTTGTTTAATTGGGTCAATAATTTAAATTTTAAGTGATTTTACAGGTTGTACACTTAAATAATTGATTGGGGCTACAAAAATTGGATTTTTGAGCTATTTTAATACATTTTGCCAATTTGGGCCGAAGCCCAACCCGCCCAACACCTTATTGGGTTGGGTTGGGTTGAAATCTAGCATTGGGTTGGGTTGATTTTACATCAACCCGACCAAGTTGGATTGGGTTTGGGTTGGACCAAAACCCAACCCAACCCAACCCACGCCCAGCCCTACTGTCAATAACCAATTTAGTTCACTTTCAGACAATATGAACTGGAACCTTACCCAACTTATCAGTCATCCTCTAATTTTTAAAAACTTGACAAATCTAATAACATCTTTTCTGATCAGGAGAATCCCTAATGTAGAAGACAAGGCAAAGGACTCATCAACCCGTATGAAGAAATGTAAGAACACTACAAAATATTCACCAGTAACTACAATGCTTTATTACCTTGCCCTTTGCAGTAACTCCCAGTGCAATGGTCCTGTAGTCATGTTGAATGCCCCAGGATAGCAGAGCAAGTTAGCACCTAAAACAAATGTATCAACATCACTAATTAGACAGTAACAGTGAATCAACTACTGGGGCAAGAAAATTACAAGCAATTGAATGTATGGTTTCACTCTAGGATTAATTTTTTATTTATTTTCTTCTTTAGGTTTTTTTTTTTTTGGGGGGGGGGGGGGGGGGGGGGGGAATAGGGAAGGGGTTGTATTGGAGATAGAGATAGAAGGTGTCTGAACTCCAAGAAGTGTCTATCATGTCTAAGCCTCTTTTGGTAAAAGTTTTTTCATAAACAAAGAATGTGATGTTAAAATGGTTTGGGGAAATGTGTTGTTTATAAACCTATTTATAAACAGTTTACCAAACGAAGATATAGAGACTAACACTCGTTAACAGAATCATGAAGAAGATATAATTGAGATACCTTGCAATGATCACAGAAGAAAACAAGAGACCTCTACAGAGTACCATCTATTCCAGGGATTAGAATCTTTATTTGCAGTGATTAACATTTCTTTCTGTCAAATTAATATCACCTCACCCCATTTTCAGAAAGATGTTATACTAATTCTAATTGATACACAAAAACAGAAGATACTGCACAACAGTAGTTTCTCATGGATGTCATAAATGGAATATACAGATAGCAAGCTCTAACAAAAGCCAAAAATGATTTTCCATAATGTGTTAATAGATTGCTTTGCAAAGACCAAAAAGTTGCTATAAGCAATTCAGAGGAAATATGTAACTTGTATGACAAAAAGTTGAAATAGCAAACGCTAATATGCAAACAAACCTCTAGCTGCATAGAGCATTGCCAGTTCCTGAAATCTAATGTCATAGCAGATACCTATACCAATCCGGCCAACCTCTGCAAACATTGAATTTCAGTGTTTGAAAAAATGTGATTTCCGTAACAATGGAGATTTTGTTGGTCAATACATACATAACACAATGATGTACTAGGCACTCGAAGGAAAATATACTGTATGGTAAAATCAATGTTCTATCTGTAGAATTTCATGGTCCTTCAACATTTTCTTGTTTTCTTTCTAGTGCTTTATCAGCTACTACATCACATTTGTAGTATTTGCCACATCAGTTTCCTTGTCCAGTGTAGCTATTACATCATTATCGGCGTAGTAAAAAAAAGAAAAAAAGATATTATTATTCAGTCCCGTTGAGTCGTTTAAATGTTGTACAGTGATGGAAAGTATAGCAATTTAGAACTTTTTAATATTTACATAAGCAGGTTTCAACATTGTCACAAGGGGGAAGGTAGGGTTAAAAATAAGATTTGTATGGGCATTGATTTGCAGTTTATAGTAGTCCTTACTGAAGAAAAGAGTATTTGAAGGACCTATACAAGGGATACCTCAAGTTCCATGGTTCATTGATTTATTATAGAAGTTTCAGACCTCGTGTAGGAGATAAAATTTTAGAAATGAAGGTCTATCATTCATCGTATTGAAGTTCCTGACCTCTTACATAGTGACTTAATCATCACTTAAGATTTTATTGCAGTTTGCTTGTAACATAAATTTACCATTTTTTTTCAAGATATTGTTAAATGGAAAAATTATGTATGGTTCCAAAGCTGATTTTTAGATCAGCATCTCAAAGTAAAGCAAAAACACTCAGCCAAACAATCTTATAGTTAGGGAAAACAAAAGAAACTAAGGCTGAGCTCTCTTTACCGTTTTTCAGTTGTTTTCTATTTTTGAAAATGCAAAAAACACGTTCTATTACAATTTTTTCGAAAGTGAAAACAGAAAACTGATTTTGTAAAGAAAACAGAACACACAATTTTGAATTTTTCCAAGTTTTCTATACAAATCTTAAACTTATTTTTTTTTTCCTTTTACAGATTATCATTTCTAATATTATTTATAGCCAAAATTTATTTCCAGTATTATTTACAATTTATTATTTCTAGTATTATTTATAGCTAAATTTTTTCTTTTACAAATTATCATTTCTAGTATTATTTATATCTAAAATTTATTTTTACAAAATTCTCGAAATTAGCTAAATAAGAACAGTTTTCCTCATTCAATCGAAATACAAAATGTTTTTTATTTTATTTTAAAAAGTCTATAATAATAAATTTTAAAAAACTCTTTGTTTTACTTTTTTAAAATAAAGAATGTATTTGACTCTTCAAATTTAGAAAATTGAAACTCATTTTCTATTCTTACTTTATAATGATAGAATTTAATTAGGTACATATTTCAATACTTTACTTATCAAATTATTCCAATCATATTCGAATGATGAGTGATTTATAGCTAAACAAAATATCATTTTCTGTGATCATGAAGGTTGTCTCAATCCACAAAATATCATTTTATAAATTTATTCACAAGCAATATAATTATAAGTACACACAAAAGGTTTTCTACAAAATTTCAAACAAAACATATTTTTCAGTTTTTCATTTTCGAAACAGTTTTCAGAAATAACAAACCAAACGCATTTTCAACAATTTTGAAAACATTTTCGAAAATGAAAACTGAAACATAAAGAAAACGCAGCATTAGTCGTTGCCATTTTCTTTCTCCTAAAGATAACTAAGCATTTGTAATCAGTATTTTAGAACAAACACTGTCCGAAATCTCCAACAATTGCCTTGGTGGAAAAAATTAAAAATATTTCCCAAGACTTGATGAAAAGAATATGCAACCTGAGGCCCATGATGTAGACCGCACATGCATATTAAATTACAAGGAATCATAAAGTTGACAAACAATAAATATTTACCAAAATGCTAAATGTGCTTCTGAATAACATGCCAGTTAAATGAAGGATAATATGATGAAATTATCGTGCTCAATACTTTTCTCATTTTCCTCTGCAAACACAAATTTTATCAACGTATGAAAATGTAAACCACAACAGTATACCCTTCTGCTAGTGGGGAATTGGTTTGCTCCAGTTTTTGCATAGTGGCATAACTTTGAGTTACCATGTTATGCAATAAATCTGAAATCAGAATCTCTGGCCAAGACGTGTTGATGAGTTCCCGGTCGGGGAATCTCGTCGAACACGCGAAATAACGATAATTAAAACCTAGAAAAGATCTAAATCAGATCTGACACGAAAATAACAAGAATTAAAATACTGGAAAGATAAAATTGACGATAGGACCTTGACCCAAGATTCACGACGCAATTAATTGACGATGCGGAATCGAGATCCAAGGTTTTCGAAACACCACAAGGACTTGTCAATTTCCTTGATAAGATTCTAATTGGAAACGCCACAAATATTCTCGCGAATATTTGATAAGTTAAACGCCACAAATATTTTCACAATATTTGATAAGTTGGATTTGTTCTCGAAGAACACAAAAGGGACTCCTCAACCTTTTAATTGGAGAAAACTCTCTCAACTTTATTAATCTCAAAACTCAAACTTGTCTGTTTACAATGAATTGAAAAAGCGTATAAATAAGCAAAATAACCTAGTATCTAATTTACTCAAAATAGAATTCTAATTATACTAAAATTCTAAACTAGGAAAATAACCAAAAACTAAAAAAGGAATAAAATAATTAAAATCTCGCAAAAATCTGGCCGCTACCCAGTTACGGCCGTGACAATCCTTTTACGGCCGTAATGGCCTTTCTGATCAAAATCAAAAATCTGATTTATTAGTTACGGCCGTGACGAAACTCTTACGGCCGTAAAATTCCCCTTTTACGGCCGTAACTTCCAGGCTTACGGCCGTAAGTCTCGATCTGCTTAATTTCTGCCTTTTCCTTCGATAATTTGTTACGGGCGTGATGGTAAGTGTTACGGCCGTGAATATATGTATTACGACCGTGAAGATCCTCTTTTACGGCCGTAAGGCATTTTCTGCCCAAATTACTTTTTTTTCTTGATTCGGCTTGATCCGTCCCCCTTCTCGGCTCGACCTCAACACGGAACTTGCTCCGTTTTTCACGTAGATCACTGTCATATTGCCGATGGTTCGACTTCGCCCTTCGATGCCTGGTCCGGATCACATCATACTCCCTCTCTTGAAAAGGATTCGACCTCGAATCCAATTTTGGTCGGCTTTTCAAACTCCTTCTGTTTTTCTGAGCTCGATGATCATGTTTAAGCTCTGTGCGATCCCTTAAACTTTTGGGCTGCTCATTTTTGCCAATGAGTTTCTTTCCGGTTTTAAGCCCATGGTTTGACTTCGGCACCTGTAAAACAGATTTTAAAGAACTGGAGAGGGGTGTGTTAGCGTGAGTAAGTGCAAATAGACTCATTTTTGTGGTAGACTCTCTTTTCTTTTGCTTTTTGCACTCAGTCTCTCCTTTTTCTGAGGTCGTGGCCTCAACTCTCTTTTCTTTAATTTCCACTCCCTCTCTTTTTTCTGAGGTCGTGGCCTCAACTCTCTTATTTTTCTCCTCAAACTCACTTTTCACCTTCAATTGATCTTTCAGGGCTTCAGTTGGAGATAGTGGCATTAGAGTAAACTTTTTTCCCCCTTTTACCAGGCTGTATCTATTCGTATACCCATCGTGTAGTACAGCCCTTTCATGTTGCCAAGGTCTCCCCAACAGTATATGACTAATTTGCATTGGCACCACGTCACAAATTACCTCATCCGAATACCCACCCAAAGAAAATGCCACCAAGGCCTGTCTCTTCACCTTAACTTCCCCTGACTCAGTCAACCATTGTAATTTATAAGGTGTTGGATGTTTCGTTAAAGGTAAGCCTAATTTTTCCACCAACATTGTACTAACTACATTAGTACAACTTCCCCCGTCAATCACCAAGCTACAAACTTTTTCATCCACTAAGCATCTAGTGCGAAAAATATTATCCCTTTGCCCATCCACATTTTCCAAAACATTCGCCTTACGCTTAATGCTAAGAGCATGCCTATCAATAATTGACTCATCCACCACAACACTTTTAGCCCCTTTACTATCACACCTATCCTTCTTACGTGGACAATCAAGTGCAATGTGACCACATTCCAAACATTTAAAGCACTTAATATTTTTATCCTTAAGAGGCTTGGAATCAGAATTATTTTTACATTTGGTTGTCGTTTCCTCCCTCCTTTTGTGAACATGATCACTACTCTCCCGTTTTGATGTCTCCTTTCGCTTTAATGGCCCTTCATCCATCCCATCTCCGTACCTAGCATGACATTCACGCCTATTACCTCTCATAACCCGAGAACCATCATGAGATTGATCCCGAGGTCTCTGTTCACGCCCTGCACCTCTATTCACCATCTGTGCCATAAATCTCTCAAATTGTGCCCTTATTGCTGCAATATCACCGTTACCCTATTCATCCTTTCTATTCACGCCCCTGGGCTGTTTCCTGTCTCCAACAGAAGATGAAGATGTGGAAACCTCTCTATCAGACATTTTTAAGACACGAATAAGGAAATTCGGAATATTTGGGAAATATTTGGAATTTTCGGATTTTTTTTTTTTTTAATAATCTGCCAGAGAATTTGACTACGAGTATGGCAGAAAAAACGGAACTGAATTTGGACGAAAAACAAAGAAGAAAAACACTTTTGAATTTTTGGGACTGACTCTTATGGATCAAACTGAAAAAAAATTATGACTGACACGAAGACGCGAAGAACACGAAGAAATCAAGAAAATCAAGAAACGCAAGAATCTGAAATAGATCCAAGCTCTGATACCAGATGATGAGTTCCCGGTCGGGGAATCTCGTCGAACACGCGGAATAACAATAATTAAAACCTAGGAAAGATCTAAATCAGATCTGATACGAAAATAACAAGAATTAAAATACTGGAAAGATAAAATTGACGATAGGACCTTGACCCAAGATTCACGACGCAATTAATTGACGATGCGGAATCGAGATCCAAGATTTTCGAAACACCACAAGGACTTGTCAATTTCCTTGATAAGATTCTAATTGGAAACGCCACAAATATTCTCGCGAATATTTGATAAGTTAAACGCCACAAATATTTTCACAATATTTGATAAGTTGGATTTGTTCTTGAAGAACACAAAAGGGACTCCTCAACCTTTTAATTGGAGAAAACTCTCTCAACTTTATTAATC
This sequence comes from Ligustrum vulgare, assembly GCA_963555705.1. NCBI lineage: Eukaryota > Viridiplantae > Streptophyta > Magnoliopsida > Lamiales > Oleaceae > Ligustrum > Ligustrum vulgare. The sequence goes on from OY743183.1 coordinate 41,747,954, forward strand.
TCAAAACTCAAACTTGTCTGTTTACAATGAATTGAAAAAGCGTATAAATAAGCAAAATAACCTAGTATCTAATTTACTCAAAATAGAATTCTAATTATACTAAAATTCTAAACTAGGAAAATAACCAAAAACTAAAAAAGGAATAAAATAATTAAAATCTCGCAAAAATCTGGCCGCTACCCAGTTACGGCCGTGACAATCCTTTTACGGCCGTAATGGCCTTTCTGATCAAAAATCTGATTTATTAGTTACGGTCGTGACGAAACTCTTACGGCCGTGAAATTCCCCTTTTACGGCCGTAACTTCCAGGCTTACGGCCGTAAGTCTCGTTCTGCTTAATTTCTGCCTTTTCCTTCGATAATTTGTTACGGCCGTGATGGTAAGTGTTACGGCCGTGAATATATGTATTACGGCCGTGAAGATCCTCTTTTACGGCCGTAAGGCATTTTCTGCCCAAATTACTTTTTTTTCTTGATTCGGCTTGATCCGTCCCCCTTCTCGGCTCGACCCCAACACGGAACTTGCTCCGTTTTCCACGTAGATCACTGTCATATTGCCGATGGTTCGACTTCGCCCTTCGATGCCTGGTCCGGATCACATCACGTGTTCTAGAAGAAGTTTTCATTTTCCCATTTCAAATTTGAAGAACTAGAAAATGTATCTTTTTAGTTTTTCCCAATATTATTTGAGCACTTGAAGGTTCGAAAAAGGAGATGCAAATAGGTAAACCCACTTCAGATCAGCTATCTTTACTCTAAGCTCTTTATATGAAACTGAGTGATAAAGGTATGCATGAGATAACACGATTTGCATGAGATGAGCAGAGCCCACCATCAAAGCAGCATGCCGGCACCAATGTAAAAGAACAAAAATTGCAAACCAAGAGGATTGAGTGAAGCAATGACACGAGATTAACCCAGTACCCTCTAAATTACTATTTCTTGCTGGTAAAAGATATACTGTTAAAAAGTAAAGCTCTAATCACAAAAACATTGATCGCGGATAAAAAGAAATTTTGAAACAATTAATATGGCTCGTTATGGGCTAAGAATTTTACATCTCAAGCCACGATGGCATTTTCAGCATTGGAATATTAAAGGGGGGGGGGGGGGGGGGGGAATAGTACATCAGGAGATTAACTCAGTACAGCTATAACGAGTACCTGTGTCCACTATGGTTGGAGTCTCTCCAGCAGTAAGAGTCTTAGATTCCTTAAATGTAATCTTCCCAGGAATGTCAATATCAAAAAGGTGTATCTGTCACAACAACGTGAACATATTGGAACTTGTTGAGAAGGATGTATAAATCTTAGTTCCTTTTCCCTTTGTTTTTCAAAAACAGAAACTGTTTAACACCATTAATGATTTATACAAAGTCTTTTGCCAATACAAATGAATTTTTTTTTTTTTAAAAAGATTCTACACTTGTACACACTAGTACATAATGTACACATCAATGGATTAGTATTTCACCATTTATCAAAGAAAAGTCCTAGAAATCGACATAAAACAGTTTAGTGGAGCCTACTACATACGCAATGCTAATACATCTTAATTTAGGATATGGTTCTCATTGAAAATGACAAAGTAGAATGCATTTTTGAGTGAAAATTTTTCATCATGTTTCAGAAGATTGCAAAACTGAGACAGAAATATCATTCACTCAATCTCTCCACCAAGCAAACATCTTCAGTTAATTGATGAATTAGAGTAATCAAATCGTTAATAAGATAAACATACTACCATAAACTAGTAAGTATTAATAGCTCTGCCTCTGTACAAACGAAACATACACATTTATCATACAATTATAGCATTCCAATGACACGTGTGCATAATTATCTGAAATGTGGCTACAAGAGATCACCTTACGGTGTTTAGCCTTCAACTTTCCATCCGGTCCAAAGACACAACAGGTATTATACAACTTATCCCCACTTCGTTCAGGTATTGAGCCTCCAACTATTGTAATATTTAGGAGATGGGCAACTTCCGACAACATGGCTGTAGATGGTGATGCATCAAAACCAGCATCAATCTCCTCAGCATAAACTGGAAAGCTGTCATTTGAATATGGACTGTTCCATATTTCCTAAAGAGAAATAATTAATGTCACATTTCTACTATGAATGGGATCACAGCTTCCACACAAAGACACTGGGGAGAAATTTTTCTGACTCTGAACTTTTTACCAGTACAGAAAATTTGCAATATACAAAACAAGATGTTCTTTTGGATGAGAAAGAGAAAGTACTGACATCGCATATGGGGAAAAATTATCATTTTGACCAAGTCTGGTTATCTTTTCATCATAACTCGCAAACTGGGCTCCAGATGTTACAGTGCAATATGCAGTGAAAATAAAAAATGAGTTCTGAATTTACTGTGCAGACAATTGTCTCAAAGCTTCAAGTATAGACTATTCCACACATGCTGATAAAAGAAAGCACATGATGCTGTTGGTTTGGTTCTGGTTGGGGATTTGGATTATATTTCAGCCATTTTTATATATAGACACAACTTTAACATTAACATAATAAAGAGAAATTTGTAAGAGACTATAAAGCCAAGTAAATTATTTTGACAAAGAAATAACTTGTTTATTTCGTTGCTTAACAGAACTTCGCTCAGCATGTGGTGGCTTGGAATTGGGAACTTGAGATCACAAAAGAATTTTCCTACAAAATTTGAAATGATGGCTGACGAAATCCAATTACAATAACTCGTATCAATGCCTCGATACGAGTTCTAAGTATCTGTTAAGTTTGACATTTCTCTAGGAGGTTAATATTTAATACTTCATAAAAAAGGTTCATAGGAGGTGGAAACCTATGATTTACGAATAGCCAAATTTTAATCACTCCGGAATTACAATGTTAGTAACCGTCCTTTTTTTGGTTTATAAACCAATTTATAAACCACACAATTTCCCAAACCTCTTTTTAACCACACATTTTTCTCTCTCCAATTTTCAACCACTACTTTTTACCTCAAAATCATAAATAAACCAGTTTATAAACCAAACAGTGTTACCAAACGGAGTCTTCAGACTAATTAGAATGTACATGCACACGATCTAACACATCAATCAATGGATGAATAATATGAACTCACGGGCAAAACAACTAGCTTGGCTCCCTTTTCTGCAGCCTCCTCTAATGCTGTTCGTGCGTGCAAAATGTTCTTCTCCTTATCCGCAGTCACTTTTAATTGACACAATCCAATCTTAAACTACACAAAGACAGATGAAGATTCCAAATTAGCTCAATTCTCAACTAAAATGTACACGTACGGGAAAAACCCCAAAACAGAATATACACCGAATGTTCCCTTACGATCATAAATGCGCAAAAATCAAATTCAAAAACTGAGGGAGGGAATACCTTGGTGATTGGAGGATCCGGAATTTCGAGGGCAGGGGGGACTCTAGCTTGTTCAGGGTGAAAAGAGGAAGCCATTGTTGAAAGTGAAGCTGAGGCAGTGTGTGTTGTGATGTACCTACAGGCTGACTTATGGCTTGGAATAGTTGTATGCTTTAAGATGGAGTTAAATCGACGGCGGAAGAGGAGCGAGGGGATCGGGCGTAGGATGGACCGAGTAACAGAGGATTGGATAGCAGTCCCTGAGGGGTGTAGCGAGGATACTGTTGAAGAGAAGGCCAGGCCAGTTCTCATTTTCTGGGAAATTACTATTGAGATCCTCGGGTTATACAAAAAGTAGTAACTAGTTTTCAACGTATTTCTGAAGTGCCTAAAGGTTCTGAGTATGGAACTTGAATGGAAATAAAATAACTTCAGGCAATCTTTTTAAATTGGATTTGGGCATAGACTCCAAAAAAAGGAAAGGGTCACTGGATCGACTCGGTGTATTAAAGAAAATCTTATAATTATATAAAAGAAAGATATCTGCCCAAGCCTTTCCTGCTCAGATTTCCCGCCCTTTTGCATGGTAGCCAGAATATATGTATTATATTGTATTTGTATTTGTATATATTATTATTATATTATTATTATTAAATTATTAATTTTGTCATGAATTTGAATTACCCTCTCCTTTATGTCATTTTCCATGCAAGCCAGATCACATCTCAGCAGATTTCGAACAGTTAAATGATTGACTGTCACCATCACATTAATTGCAAGATAGTCTTTTACATTTTCACGTTTCAGTACAAGTTCAAACCCATATGTTCAGCTGTATTTAAAAAATCATTATCAGCGTGCAAGAAGGAAATATCGTTCTGAACAAAAGGTTTGTCGTGTTATCCCTATATTTTCTGTGTCTCGAAATTCATATAGTTTGTAAAACACAGCTAACGTTTCTTTGTTTTGACAGAACATTTGAAGCATTACAAGCTGAAGAAAATAGGCCAGAATCAGAATCAGAGGTTTGACACATTTTTTCACCTATTTTTTCTGTTTCTAATTTCTTAGGACCCGTAAAAATTACTTTTCTAACTTTTTTTCTTTTTATCAATTTATAGATATGGCACCGATCATTGACATGCTAGCTGATATTGACATAACAAAAACACAATGGGCTTTCAAGGTTCGTTGTGTTCGAGTTTGGGAAAATCCGAGTTATGGTAACAACAATGACGTTTACAGTCTGGATATGGTTTTTGTAGACAGAAAGGTTAGTTTTTTCATTAGAGTGTGCACTATGAATGTCGAAAATAAAAAAAAGGATTGACTACAATATAATGTAAATCTAGACATGTTTAAATAAGTGTAATACAACGTAGAAGGTAAATAAGTGTAATAACATTAATAACATGCTCTTGAAGCATTTTATTAAGTCGCACTGGAATTTATTTACCTTCTATGCATAAATGTACACAAATTGTATATATGCATAAATAAATGAATAAATGTACACATCATTTACACTTCTGATAATAATATGCAGAAATCTAGACAAAAATGTATGCATTCATGTTCGAACAAAAACAATAAAATAAAGGGATCGACTATAATACAACGTAGAAGGTAAATAACTGTTATAACATTGATAAGATGTTGTTGAAGGAATATTAATAAAAATACATTAATAACATGCTTAACAGTATGATGCAAGTATGATATTTGGTTATTCTCATAGATATTGCCTCATGTAGTATTTATGTGCATAAATGTACACAAATTGTATAGTTACATGCATAAATACATGAATAAATGTACACATCATTTACACTTCTGATAATATGGATAAATTTACACAAAATGTTTGCATGAATATCTAAAACAAAAAAAATAAGGGGATCGACTATAATACAGTGTAGAAGATAAATAACTGTTACAACATTAATAGGATGTTGTTGAAGGAAAATTAATAAAAATACATTAATAACATGACAGTATGATGCAAGTATCATATTTGGTTATTCTCATAGATATTGCCTCATGTAGTATATGTCGATACTAGGGTACAAGAATTAATGCTACAGTCAAGCGGAACCTGATTAAAACATTCAAGCCTCTAATCCATGAAGGTCTATTATATGTGGTTCGTCATTTCGTCATAGGTCATAACAACTCAAAGTACAAGGCTACTAATCACAAATACAAGCTTAACTTTATGATGAAGACAGAGGTCATAGAAGTTACGGATGACAGTTTTCCATCCCACATTTATGAGTTAAAGCCATTTCCCAATCTGCTACAATCTCCGGAAATTGATGAGACCATTTTATTTGGTAAATTTTATATCCCAAGTTATTTGTCGTTTTCTTATTTTTATTTTTATTAACAATGCTATTGATTAGATATTATTGGAGAGGTGGTCGCCAAGGATATTATACGATCAAAGGAATTATCAGGGAGAACCACCAAAATGTTTGATATTGTATTACAAGATACTGAGTATGTGTGTCGAACTTCATTTTTTTTTTCATTTGCAACTTATAGTTTATATATTTTAGTTATTTTTGTGTAAGGGGATAAACTTACGAGTTCCTTTGTTTAGCCATAATTGATTGTCCTGCACGTTGTGGGGTGAATATGCTGATGAAGTTAGCAAAACCCTGGAATCGGATAATACAGAACCAGCAATTATGCTACTCCAGATGTGTCGGGCTAAGAAGTTTAGAGGTTAGTTTTTAATTTAATTTTTTGTAATGAATATATATGAAATATAATTTTACTTAAGTTGATGACAGTTATTGTATTTTTATGCACTGTAGGTGAGGTCAGGATTTGTAACACATACCATGTTACAAAAATTAGCGTGAATGCCCAAATTCATGAAGTTAATGAGTTTCGTGAGAAGTATGTTTTTGTCATTGACACACAATAATTGTTTGTTGTCTTAGTCCATGGATTAATGGTGAGCTGATTTTTGTTGTAAGGCTACTTATTGGAAATGAGTGTATCTCCCAGAGAATAAGTCAGATATCTTCGAGTTCGGTTTACACCGTTGCAGATGACTTGGCAAGTGGGGCTTGCGATGTGAGGACTATTCACCAACTCTTCGAATCAATAGAGGTAATGTGTGATAATAAAATTTTTATGATCAGTCATGTTTTGATAGGGCTGGTGATAATTTAGCTTACTGTTTTGGGTTGGACTAGGTTGGTCGTTGTTGGGTTTTAGCGACTGTTGTAGCTATCGAGAGTGATACAAACTGGTGGTATTTATCCTGTAAGAAGTGTTCGAAGAAGGTTAGGGCTGAAGGTAAAAGGTTCTACTGTGAGAAGTGTGACCATTATGATACTGTCGGAGTTCCTAGGTGATTAATTGTTTGCTTTCCTTCACCTTATTCTTCAATTTCACCATTTTGTCATAAGAATTATTATAATCTGTTTCATAAAAATGCAATTTGAGCTTCTTTCCATACAAATATAAGGTTTAAGATTCAATTGAGGGTCCTTGATGGGACTGGCAGTGCTTCTTTTCTGCTCTGGGATCGTGAGTGCATTCAATTACTTGGGAAGAGTGCTCATGATCTAAGAGAAGATATGGTTAAGGTAAGTTGTATTGAACATATTGTGTAATCACCTGTTATAGATGTTAATATAATGACTTCATCGATGACAAAAATTTACTACACAGGATTCAGAAGAGATGTCTTATCCAAACGAAATCGAATCCTTGGTTGACAAAAAAATATTATTCAAAGTTCAAATTAAGGACCAGAATGTGCAGCAACGCATTGATGTATTCACCGTGATGAGGCTAACCTTCGATGATTCTTTGATATCTAAGTATGTTACTATTCACTGTTTTGAAAGTCAGGTTAGTTAATAATTGCTGTGTGCGATTCATTTGATTCTATTAAGTTGTATGTTTCTGTAAAATTAATTCATTCATTCATTCATACGCATTTTGTGTAGGGGTCTGAGATATTTCTGAGGAATGACAATGTTGGTATCGACGAGCTGAAGGTATTCCACGACGAATACTTCATTAGTTGTAAGATTACTTATATATGCACTTTTTGTTAATCTTTGTGCGGATTCATGTTTGTCTACTTTGATAGGACTACACATCAGAGAATGAGTTTATTACACCGAATAAAATCCCCCATACGCAAGTCTGTCCAGAGGAGGTTGAAAACAGTAAAAATCCAGAAAGAAAGTTGGAGGGGTCTGAGATATTTCTGAAGAATGACAGTATTGGTATCGACGTGCTGAAGGTATTCCATTGACAATTTGTTCATTAGTTATAAGATTACTTATTATATTCACTTTTTGTTAATCTTTGTTCGGATTCATGTTTGGCTAAATTGATAGGACTGCACATCAGAAAATGAGTTTATTACACCAAACAAAATGTCTCAGATGCAAGTTTCTCAAGAAGAGGTTGAAAACAGCAATAATCCAAAAAGAAAGTTGGACAATAATCCATCCACTCAAATGTCGACCAACAAGACCAGAAAGGTTATAAAACAAGAGAAGCTTTAAATGAAGACATTATTTAGTACTATTATAATATTTCACAACTTTTGACGTTTAGTGGTGATGGATTATTGGAAGTTTGTAGCAATATTTTGGCATGTGCCACGTTTAGTGGTGATATATTTATTGGAAGACGGTAGCTATATCTGGTCAGTTGTATGTTTTTAAACCGTGTTTTGTATGAAGCTAATGGGGGCAAGATACTGATATCGTCACTCCCATCTTTTGGTTGCGAGATACTGATGTTTTAAATTGGTGTTTATTTATTGCAAATACAACAAACTATAAACTAAACAGGTACTATGTTAAGCATTGATAAATTAAAAATTAAAATAAAGCAAGTTATGTTGTATGTTACATTACACATCCTAATAGATTCGAAGATTTTTGTTTAGAACCATGTACAAGGTTATACTTCAACATTACATAAGGCAAAGCATGTTAATAGAAAATGAATTAAAAGCATTGTAATCAAACAGACAGTAATATTAGTGTTTGGTGGAATTTTCAGAGAGATAAACATTGAAGAATTACATGCATTACAAACAAGTAAGATTCATAAACAAACACAGCTCTTAATGAAGACAGTGACGTTTTGAAATACCTTATGGGATGCCGTATCGTCTCATCGCTCGGCTCTTGATGTCTTCAATTCTTCATAACAATCCCTCCATTGACACAAATATTAAGTATCAATCAAATTATTATTTCATGTATAATATTAAATATAGAAAAAAAATAAGAGATTCAATTTCACAATTGTTAAAACTCTGAGGAATCTGAGTCACTTCAGTTATAATAGTTAGAAAATATTTATTCAAATCACATGATATATAAAAAAAATTAACATTTATATCAATAAAATTATTACACAACCAATGACACATATAAATTGAAATATTATTATTATTATGTTTCAGAAAAATAAGTTTTCAATATTTTATTAATTATTCAGAATAATTATAATTATTAAATAATTTATTAAATAACATTAAGTTTGAAACAATTATGATTTTCATTAAATATTTCATATTTAATTAACAATTTATTAATAATATTGAGAACTAAATAATTAAAAATCAGAGTCACTTCAGTTATAATAGTTAGAAAATGTTTAATTAAATCACATGATACATAAAAAGATAAATTTTAATGTTACTGATAAAAAAATTATCTTAAAAATTTTTATTGTTAATGATAAAAAAATTATCAATAAAATTATTATAAAACCAATCACACATTATATAATATATATATTATTCAGAATTTACATTATTATACTATTATACAAGAAATGTTTCAGATACATAGATATTAAATATTATCTTCATTATTCACACTAATTAAAATGACATTACTAAATAATAGTGTAAGGTGGAGGTTTAAAAAAAAAATATTTCACATATATGGAGGAAGACGATAGATGAAACTATATTGTTTAATCACATTATTACATATAAAATTATTGCACAACCAATGAGTCGTATAATAATATTTGAAAAAATTAGTATGAAAAATAAATATTAGACATAGATGGAGGCAGATGAGAGATTCAAATATATTAAACATTTGAATTGTTATTACAGTTAATGAAATTGTGAAGAATAAAAATTTCGTAGTTAATTAACATATTATTGAAAATAATGAGAAATAAAATGAGAAATAAATAATTTAAAATCAGAATCACTTCAATTATAATAGTTATGAAATAATTAATCAAAACACATGATATATAAAAAAATTAACATCAATATCAATAAAATTATTACGCAAACATTGACACATATAATAATATATTATTCAGATTTTAAATTATAATATTATACAACTAATGTTTCAGAAAAATAAATTTTAAATATTTTATTAATTATTCAAAATAATTATAATTATGTGAATAAATTAAGGTATTTAAAATATTGTGAAATCTTTTATTAATAAAATTAAATTTGAAACAATATTGATTTTGATTAATCAAAGTATTCATATATATTTCAGTAAACTATTGTCACTGAACAAAAGGAAGGATAAAAAATACATTATTCAGAATTTAAAAAAAAAAAAAACAATAAGAAGAAACATTATGCATATTTGAAATAATAATATTTTAAACAATATAAACATTTAATTGTATTCTGATTTTTTTGAAATTTATATTATATTTAATATTTATTTTATTTTATTTTATATGATATTATATTCTGAATTTTATTTTATATATATTTTCATTTCATTTTATCTTTTTAAATTATTATTATATAAAATTAATATACTTATACGTATTTTCATTCATATATTCATATCATATACAATTCAATTCAATACAAATAATTTTTTGTTTTATAATAATATTTAAAACACACTACCAGTAGAGTATTATTGGCTTACAGCACAGTGCACAGCAACATGTCACATCACTGCAAATTTGTTGACGGCTCACAGTACTCAAGGTAGGGCACAGTTCAAAACTTACATCACTTCATTAATTGTTGTATGGAGGCAATCTGCAAAAAATAAAATCAAATTAATCACAATGACAGGAAAAATCTTCACACATAAATAACGTGTTCTTTTCCATGATTATACCAGAAGTCTAAATTTGTGTTTACTTCTTCTGCTCTCAAGCTTGGAGATAGTGAAAATAACATAAAATATCATCAGATCAAATATTAGATATTATATATAGATATAAGGATAAAGTCACAGTGTATTCTAAAAGATTTTCTCAAAAGAAATGAAGATGTCAAAAAGCACTGTAGAGATAGAGCTTGAAACCGAACAAAAGAAAGAAAGAGCTACGACATGAATGAAACTTCATTGAAACGTCAAAGAGTACTTCAACCTGATAGTGCAGGTTAGACACAAATATATGTTTATTAATTACTTTAACCTAACTCTGTTGTGAATGTACTGAATCATCATGAATGCTTTGATGAAGAAATAAATGCATTTGTGGTTGTTCTGATTTGAAGTAAAAATAAATGCATTTGTGGCTGTTCTATAATCTGTAGAGAAACATAAATGCTTCTATGATTGTTAGGTCTGCTAAGTTTAAACAAATTAATAACAACCTCATTAACCATTATTCAAAAAAGTAAGGTCTCATCTTCTGATTGTGTTGTTTTTTGTTGGTTAACAATCTTTGTTAACAAGATTTTCATTAAAATCAAATGTAAATGACCCCAAAAAAATTCAGTTTTGTTCTCAGGAATATATTTGTTTTCATTCATTTCACTGAACTGTGTTGTATGTGTGTTATATCGAACAATAAATTATGTAAAGGAAAAATATATGCTTCTGTAAATGATTTATCTGTTAATTAAAAAGTAAAAACTAATGTGATTATTATATCACTTGAAGACACTGTAAGAACATCTTTAATATTCTGATTTTAAAAAATTTAGGAAAGTTTGTGTGTAAGAATCTCATAAAATTAAACTATTTGGTGTTCAAATAGTATTTTAGTAGCATCAGCTTGCATGTTTATTCTACTATTAGTAAGCAATTATGTTGTTTCATATTACACAGTTGAAAGGGGACAAGACCAATATACTATAACAAATACAGCTGAATGCTCAAGAACCCCACTAAGCAACATTACAAATGGTAAGATTTTATTTTGTATATGTTAGTATTTGATTGGAAATGATTTCTAGCAGTAATTCTTTTGTTTCAAAATAAAAATGATGAAATTAAAAAAAAACGTTCAATTATGTTATCACTTCCTACTACAACAGGTCATCATAGATCTGGAAAGGCAGATAGGTTATGGCATGTTTTATCACCTGGAAGGCACAGAATATGTAGTGGTGTTTCTCAAGAAGCTTCAAACACAAAGTCAGTTTCATTTTTAGAGGAGAATCTCACAATTAATCAAAGGGGTGGTGAGTATGTCTGTTTTCTGAAAATTATCAATGTATTGTTGTATAGTATAAACTGAATTATATTTCATATTTCAATTTGGAAAGATTGAAGGAATCATACAATAGCAAACAACATTTCAGAATGGATATAACTATACAATAATTATTTTTTAAGTGTATTCTACAAAAGCATATTTCAAAATTTAAATTTACTTTTGGGTTTTTTGGTATGGTTGGCCTCTTAGATATTTTCAATATTGCATTTGGATTATACTTTTTAAAATTGTCTTATTTGACATGCAGAAAACATTCGAACTCATATTCGTACTCCGATTTGCTCAACAGAATCATTGAGCAATATTACAAGTGGTACGACTACATATTCAACTCTCCACATTTTACTTTTAATATGAATGTAATTATTATAATTGATTTAGGACAAATTATCCAACATGAATCCAAAACCCTTTTTACATGTACATTTATGTCAACGCATTTCAATTTGTAGCGCCGACAAAGACACATGGAAGTCTGCGTACTTTGTCTTCTGGAAAGTGTACATTACATAGTGGTGTAATTCAAAGACCTACCCAGTTGACATCAAAACCCATCTTAGAGCAGTCAAATCCATTTGTTTCATTAGGGGATAATTTTGATTCAACTGATGGTAAGTTAATTATTTTAAATTAATAAAAATTTATCATTCATTATATACGTTCTTTAATTTTATTTTTTTTTGGTTTTTATTCTCAATGAAGAAGAGGATATTGCATCACACGATATTCAAAATATAGGTAATTATGTGTAAATTATTTTTTTAGATCGAGATTTTTTTTTTTTTTTTTTTTTAATTATCAAAGTGCCATAATATTTCTAATGGAAAGAATATGCTAAAATATTAAGGTTTTCTCACAGGAGAAGAGGAGGAATGTCATGTCCATACCAATACAGGTAATTTTCGTTAGATTTAAAATAAACTTGATGAAATGATTAATAGAACATGATAGAGGACATGTAAGATTTTTGTACACGCATGGAAAACTCACATCATAATTTGCAATTTGTGCACTGCTCACATAACAAACAAATTTAACATGCTTTGCTAAACTTGCAGTTCTGGCAAGATATAATCGAGAAAAAAAATTTGTACACATACTAGAAAAGATTGACATCATATACCTCTGAATATACTGTGTTATCAAATTTGACTTTTATTTGGATCCTGCAGGGGAGAATGAAAGAAAAAATTTAGATTTTACAAATTGAGTTACTACATTTAAATCAACCAGTAGAATAGAAAACAAATGAAACCCGAATCTTCAGAGTAAAAAATCTGAACGATGCTGAACACTTTTTTTTCGAAGCCTTAAAAAAAATACAAAAATACAAAAACAATAAATAAAAATGCAGCACATACTCCCCGTTCTAACTATAGATCTCGACAAGCCTGGTGTTCCAGCTCCGACATTTGTTAACGACTTATGGAAACTCATTTGCAGATCTTGCAAAGAAACATGAAAAAAATCGTAAAAAGACATATACAAATATAATTTTCAAGTTTATGTATGTTCGATCTGAATAAAATGATGTGTAAACAACTTGGAAAGCCAAAACCTAAAAATAAAAAAATTTGGAATAGACAGAAGAAACTAGGGCTGGGCGTGGGTTGGGTTGGGTTTTGGTCCAACCCAAACCCAACCCAACTTGGTCGGGTTGATGTAAAATCAACCCAACCCAACCCAATGCTAGATTTCAACCCAACCCAACCCAATAAGGTGTCAGGCGGGTTGGGCTTCGGCCCAAATTGGCAAAATGTATTAAAATAGCCCAAAAATCCAATTTTTGTAGCCCCAATCAATTATTTAAGTGTACAACCTGTAAAATCACTTAAAATTTAAATTATTGACCCAATTAAACAACATTTATAACAACTTAAAATAATGTACCAAAAATTTTAAATACCTATAAAATCCAACTAACAGGAAAAACGTAAAGAAAAATTACAAGTTTTAATCATTCTAGGCTTCTAGCTACATTTATAAAGTATAGACTTGTATAATCATTCAAATAATATCATACCGTCAATCAAACAAGATCAATCAATTCATCCAAATAAAATTGAGACATCTCAAATATAATTTAATAGTACAATTATCCAAATATAATTAAAATAATAATCCATCCATTAATAAATATTTAATACAACAACAAACAATCAAAATTAATACAACAACTGTGAAAAATCGTTTCTACCGAACGAACTAGACTTCAAGTCCTTCAAAAATAGCGTACCTGTCATTTTGGCAATATGAGATTAGGAATCTAGGATTAACAAATTAAAGAAAAAATAAACATGCAAATTTTGATATACCGAAAATCAATACTCCAAGAGTCACAACTCACATTAGTACATCATTTAGCATTGCGCACTTGATCATCTTGATTCATTGATTCTAGAACTTCTACAAAATAATAATAATAATAATAATAATTAATATCACGTGAAACTATATTAAAATAAGTAAAAATACATATTTTACCTTCATCAAATTGGTTGTAAAGCTCTGCATCTTCCATGCAGAAACCATCCAAGTTCAGAGATGCTTTCAACCAATTTTGAGCTCACACCAACACCTCAACCATTTTAGGAGTTAAGGAACTACGAAAAGGGTCGAGTATCCTTCCTCCAGTACTAAATTTGGTTCGGGTTGGGCGGGTTGACCGGGTTGGTTTGGGTTTTGCCCAGCCCTAGAAGAAACTTAGCTTCGTATTTACGTATCTCTTGAAGCCCGGTGTTCCAGCTCCGAATAATATTAACAAGTAATGGCAAGACATTGCAGATCTTGCAAAAGAAACATGAAAAAATCGTTAAAAAAACCTATACAAAAATAGTTTTCATGTTTATGTTGTTAGAAATTTTATTTCACAGATAAATTATTTATCCAGGATCCAAAATCGTCATGCTAAATTATCAAGAATTAAATAACTGAAGCGGAAGCGTACCTTAACCGACTTTATATACGTAGTCCTTATTTTCTCTCTGATGATGGGATGTCAGACAAGATGAACAATACGTAGGATTCAGGGACCATAACCGACTTTATATACTGAATTTCCAGTTAACCTAATCCGGCCCATCATGAATTAGGTAATGGCCTGGTATCTACACATAAAAGCCCATACATTAATTAGATGCATTAAAGCCCAATATACCAAATCCTTATTAGATCACTTTAAATGGCCTTAACCAAAATTGATAGCCTTTTATTCAATACACAATAATTCACATATAAGCCCACACGATTGATTAAAATCCTTACAATCTCTCACTTGGGCTATATGTGTAACCTTACAATTGTGTATCAATCATAACCTTATGAGTACTCAGAATTTTGCTATCATTACTGAATGCATCCCCAAACAATCCGGTCCATCAATTATATCAACATAGGATCAAAGCGGCTTTTGCTACATTAATCGTAACTAAACCTATCAATGGTCACGTATATCGACATAACTGACTGACATGGATCAAGTATGGATGTATAGCATGGAAATTACATGTAATGTGATCTTCAACATGCCTATTTCCAACTGGTCCATCTTTAGTGAGATCATCCTCAAACGAGTTCAGAGATAATAAACCTGAAACCTTACAGCTGTAAATAACTTTAACTTTAAACTGTATCCAAAAGGACAGTAAATGTGTCTTATGCACCCAAAATACAAACTCCCACTGAAACCGAATATCCTCAAGAAATACAACACCCATATGAGTATTGTGCTCATGAAAGACCTTGTGTTGTAATACTTTAGTAAGCGGATCCGCAATTATGGAGTTTGTCCCAATGTGCTCTTATTGACACGTGTCCACTCTGAACTGTATCCTTCACAACCAGGAACTTATGTTAATGTATTTTGACTTAGTTGAGCTTCTGTTGTTACTGGAATATAAATCTGCTGAGTTATTGTCATAATATAACTTTAGTGGTCTTTCTATACCGTACAGAATACGCAGCCCAGTGACAAAATTTCGTAGCTATATTCCATAATTAGATGCCCCCAAAATTGCTACAAACTGTGCTGCCAAGTGAAAGAAGCTAAAGTGTTTGTTAAGCACTCCTTCCGGAAATAGCTCCTCCAACCAGCAGATAAATGTAGCCTGATGTGGATCTTTTACTTTCTTGGCATCTAGTAAAATCGGAATCATAATACCATATGATCTCCAACTGATCCGATTTTCTGTATATGAGCATGTAATCTTTTGTTCTCTTTAGATACCTTATAACCCATGTTTGACTGCTTTCCAAATGATCCATCCCAGGGTTACTTAAATATCTCCTTAGTATCCCAATAACGTATGCAATATCCGAACGCAATACAAATTTGAGCATACATCAGATTTTCTATAGCTTAACTATATGGGATCCTCTGCATTTCTTTAACTTCAAGATAACTTTTCGGACATTAGTTGAGACTAAATTGTCTTCCTTAACGATATAAGGGTGTCCCCTGATTTACTGTCTTGCATGCCAAACCTCTTAAGTACTTTATCGATATAGCCCTTTTGTGACAATCCAAGAATACCCCGAGAACAATCCCGGTGTATCTGAATTTCTAATACAAAAGAGACATCACCAAGATTTTTAATCTCAAAATTTTATGTGACATGCTTATATCATTAATGGCAAGCAATAATCAATATATAAAACCAGGAAAATACACTTACTCCCATTGAACTTGTAATACACACAACCATCAACAGCATTAATCTCAAGACCAAATGAGATAATTACTTGATGAAATTTGTATTACCCTTAACGAGAAGCTGGCTTGAGCACATAAATGGATTTCTTTAATTTGCAAACTGTCACATCAATGTCTCCATTGAGAAACGTCGTCTTAACATCCATTTGATGTAACTCGAGGTCAAAATGTGCAACAACCTAACTTTCCTGAAAGAGTCTTTCATTGAAACCGAAGAGAAAGTCTCTTTATAGTCAATGCCATCATTCTGTGTAAAGCCCTTAGATACAAGACGAACCTTACATCTTTCCACATTACCTTTCGAATCTCTCTTGGTTTAAAAATCCATTTAAGACCAATGGGCTTCGCACCTTCTGGTAATGGGACAAGATCCCAAACTTTATTATCTTGCATATGCTTATACTTATTATTTATGGCATCAATCCACTTTTGAGAGTTAGAACCCTGCATGGCCTGATGGAAATTGATTGAACAATCTTCCACCATTCCATTATTTTCCTTATGTTCTTGGAAAAATACTATTTAAATTATCCGGAATAGCATTTTTTCCCTTCTCTCGTGGATCTCCTTAATGACTTTAGTTATTGAGGTTGTTGAGTTTGTACTTCTGAAATTTACCTTATTTTGGATGGGAGTTCTTCAACATTGTCTAGTTGAGGTTCTGAATATGCTTCTTGATCAATGACATGCATAGAAACTTGCACATTGTCAAAAGCAATAGTAGGAATCGAAACCGATCCTTCCTCAACTTCTTCCTTAAAGACAATATCTTAACCTTATTTCTCCCCACAAACTCAACTTCCTCAAAAATGTTGCAGTTCCCGTTTCAAAAATTGACTTAAGTGTGGGATTATAAAATTAATAACCCCTTAACAACTTTATTTTCTTTATTTGTTTTCTTGCCCTTATCTTTAGAGGTGTTTGACAAGTGAACACTTTTAATTCTGTCCTTCTTCAACTTTTCTTCCTCTTGCACACAAAATAGAATGAGCTCATTTAGAGTTCATTTCTCCCTTTGATAGTTACAACTGACATTAAATTACTGAATTGTGCAATAAGCTTGCACACTATGAAATGAGCTCATTGAGAGTCAATTTCTACTTTGACAGTTATAACTAACCTTAGATTAACTATATTGTGCAGGAAGCAATATCAATACCAAATGCATGAGCAAGTCATTAGACAAGTCGAGTTTTAGTTCCTTAAGTTTTGAAGCAGTGTGAGACATCTACATGATGTACTCCCTTATTTTTCCATTGCCTTTATACTTTATTGAAATCAAGTTTTGCATAAGCGTGCTTGTTTCAGCCTTATCATTTTTCGCAAAACGTTTCTTAATTTCGACAAGGAATTCATTGGCATCATTTACCTCCTCAGATACTATGCCACTAAAGGCTTCCGGAATGCCGCACTTAATGATCATGATACTCACGTAATTTAAGCAATCCCACTTCTCAAAGTTCCTCATTTGATTAAATAAACTTTCATCCGTAAGAGGAGCAGGTTGCTCAATCCTTAGTATACGATCTAGATCCATGCAGCCACCGAAAAGTTAATGTTCTTGTTTTGATCCTTGAAGTTTGTTTCATAAATACAGGGATTAAATTTGAGCTTCTAGATATACTACTAGCAGAATTTGAAACCGAATAGAGAACACTTAAACAAAATAGCTCACATAAATACCTTATTATGCAAATCATACTTTCAAATAATGGTAGGGCCCATCACAAGATACCTAGCACAACATCAATATTTAGTCTTTGGACAGAAATATTGACTTGTAAGTGGTACTCTTGGTGTAGTAATCAAATACTGACAGTAAGACATGTCAACCAACAAACCTTTCTTTGGACCGATTTATTGATCACACGTAAAACCAAATAACCGTCACGTATTTATCACCACAAGTTCATGTGAAATTCGGGCCAAATATTGACCTTCCTTTGGGCCGATCAATATCCGCATGAAATAACACACAAACACCTAATTTTCCCTTGGTGTAGTGATCAAACACTGGCAATAAGACATGTTAACCAATAAACCTTTCTTTGGACCGATTTATTGATCACACGTTAAATCAAATAATTGCCACCTGTTTATCACCACAGGTGCATGTGAAATTCGAGCTAAATATTGACCTTCCTTTGGGCCGATCAATAACCGCAATGAATAACACACACAAATACCTTCTAATATTCAAAGTTAATTAATATTCACAAGAGAGGTTGCTTTGGCAACATGTTGCTTCAACTAACTTACTTTCGAATATTATATCTCTCAAAAGAGTCCTAGTACCAAAATTTGAAATTGAAATCCACTGATTTGCATATATATTTGACTTTAGGATTTGAATTATAGAATTCAAAACTTTAGAATAAAGCAATTCTTAAGTTGAGATGATCAAATTGCAATATTCTTAAACCTTAGGTGGCCAATTATGTAAAATTTTAAGCTTGAAGGACTTAAATTACAATGTTCCCAGAACTTTATTGGCCAATTTAGAGAAATTCCAAACATTATGTCCCAATTTGAAAGAAAAACAAACTTTAGAGGGCCAAAATAGGAACTTTTCAATCTTTAAAGGTTGATTTTGAAAAATTTCAAACTTTAGGAGCCAATTTAGAAAATTCCCAAACTTTAGGGACTTAATTTTTTTAAAAAAAAAAAATAATCAAACTTTAAGGACCAATTTTGAAAATTTCCAAACTTTAGTGACTGAATTAGAAAATTTTCAAACTTTAAGGACCAAATTAAAGAATTTCAGAACTTTATGTGCTGTATTAGAAAATTTCAAAATTTAGGGACTGAAAATGAAAATTTTCAAACTTTATGAACCAAATTAGAGAATTTTTAAGCTTTATGGATTAATTTAGAAAATTCTCAAACTTTAAGGACCAATTTTAAAAATTTTCAAACATTAGGGACCGAATTACAAAATCCAGAACTTTAACAGGCCCAACTTAATTAATTTTATAAATTCACGGGCTGATTTTATAAAATTAAGAACTTTAAGGACCAACTTAAACTATCTCATAACTATTGGTTTTAAACATAAATATAGAATAAACAGAAGGCCTTGAGGTGCAAATAGTTCAAACTATCCAAAATTGCACAAGAAGGCCTGAAATCTTCTAATTTCCAATGACAGCCCCTGCCTCCAAAATCAAATTACAGCAGCTAGGGTTTTGCTAACCCTTGCCGCAGCCAACGCTCCTCCATACCGCCAGAGACGGCGCCGCTATCGGCATGCACAAGCAGCGTCAAGACGATGCTCACCTGCAGCGTTCGACGTTGTTCCTACAGCGAGGCTGTAGCTTGAGGCGCAAGTTCCGGCAGCTGTCATGTCACCGCAAATCCTGCACGGGCACCGCCGCTAAGCAGCGCCGCGCGACCACCGCATCCCCATCAACCGAATCCGACCACAATAACCGGCTATACCTCAACCACAATCAACCAAAAAACATCCCATGAGCAGATTCTATATTTCAACCCCTTAATCAGATTCAAATCCATTCTCAACAATCCAAAAATCGAATTCAATTGATCCATATATTCATAATCCCTTTTCGAAATCAAATCCAAATTAGAGAAACCCATACCTTAATTTTGAAATATATACACATACAGGTTCTATATACTATGCATCAACAAAACCCATATAACAATCCTAGAAAAATCGAATCAGAATGGCAAAAAATCAGAAATCCAAGTCTGAATTCACAAATCCATAACCGTTTTCGAAAGGTGCATACATACAAATTCCATATATTATAATTTCAAAACAAACTTACGCATATACATACACACAGAAACTCCAAATCTGAATTTATAAATCCATATTTTTCAAAACTTTCAATCCTTCGGTGTATGTATATGACTCTTAATTTGATATACATAGGCAGGGAATTAGGTTTTACATATATGCGTTCGAAATTGATCTGATAATTCAACACGATGTTGGCTCTGATACCACTTGTTAGAAATTTTATTTCACAAATAAATTATTTATCCAGGATCCAAAATCATCATGCTGAATTATCAAGAATTAAATAACTGAAGCGGAAGCGTACCTTAATCAAACGTGATTCACGATGAACGATTACGGTGTTTGGATCTTCTAAATCAATTCGTAGTCCTTATTTTCTCTCTGATGATGGGATGTCAGACAAGATGAACAATACGTAGGATTCAGGGACCATAACCAACTTTATATACTGAATTGCCAGTTAACCTAATCCGGCCCATCATGAATTAGGTAATGGCCTGGTATCTACACATAAAAGCCCATACATTAATTAGATGCATTAAAGCCCAATATACCAAATCCTTATTAGATCACTTTAAATGGGCTTAACCAAAATTGATAGCCTTTTATTCAATACACAATAATTCACATATAAGCCCACACGATTGATTAAAATCCTTACATATGTATGTTCGATCTAAAAGAATTGATGAAGAAATAACTTGGAACGACAAAAAATATATGAACCTGTGGTTATCTCTTGAAGCCTGGCGTTCCAGATCCGAAGAAAATTAACGAGTTATGGCAAGACATTACAGATCTTGCAAAAAAACGTGAAAAAAGCGTTAAAAAACCGGTACAAAAAAAGTTTTCAAGTTTATGTATGTTCGATCTAAAAGAATTGATGCGTAAAAAACTTGGAACGACAAAAAATATACGAACCTGTGATTATCTCTTGAAGCTCAGTGTTCCAGATCCGAATAATATTAACGAGTTATGGCAAGACATTACAGATCTTGCAAAAAAATGTGAAAAATTCGTTTTAAAACCTATACAAATATAGTTTTCAAGTTTATGCATGTTCGATCTAAAAAAAATGATCTGTACAAAAATTGGAACGCCAAAAAATATACAAACCTGTTGTGTTTCTACCGCATCAACGCTTGTGCAGAAAAGAGTGTCGAAAATCACAACCCACAGTGGCTTTTCTAGATCCAAACAGGTTACTGGGTAAAAATCAAGCCTCAACAAACAAATTTTCGGTTCGTGGTTTTGAAACTAGGGAGTGGAAGTGATTCTAGACATGATCCATGGCCAAACACTTCTGGAAATGAGAGAGGATATGTGCGATTTTGAAGAATAGTCATGGTAATAGTTTCACTTTTGTCTGTTGAGAGATGAGAGAATGGAGAGATATTTTCATTTGGAACGAAAAAGAATACTCTAGAGAATGCCATTACTTGCTCCGACGGTGGACACATGTTTTTTATTTTTATTTTAAACAAAACTTTTTAATTTCATTTTATATGATAGCCTCTGTTTGTTAAAAGTTTTTTGTTTAAAAACATGTTTTTTATGGTGTTTAGGTAAAATGTGAGGTTGAAAAATGAAGAGAGAAAATGTGTGTGATTGAAAAGTAATTTGGGGAATTGTGTAGGAAAAAATATGTTTAAAAACATGTTTGCCAAACACAACCATAAATTCTTATCTTTTCGAGAATACAAATTTCATAATATTACAATTTATGAACCAAATAAGAATAATACAATTTTTTTAATTACTTTTTAATTCCCCATAATTTTTATGCACAATTTTCATCCCCATGATTTAGCTAAAAATAGAATATAAATCAATTTATAAGTGTAATCATGTTAAAGAACGAAGTCAATAATTGTGCAAAGTTAGAGTGTGTTTGCTAACCCGTTTATACACAAATACTTATAAACATTTACGTAACACTAGGGATTTTTTTGTCGATCCAATGCTTTATAAAAAAAAATTATTTTTTTACATTTTGTACTCTCTGTTTGATAAAACACTTATAAATGATTGTTTATAAATTTTTCTATAAAAAATTTATGTGCCAACAATTGTCAGTCAAAATTTAACCACTTCTAAAATATTTCACATGAAACTTTGCCATGTCAAAAATGTTGACTTCTCACCACAATTGACAATTCGGAATTATTTATATTTATACTTAATTTTTAACCACAAACGTAATTTCAAAAAGTGGATGAATCAATTTATAACCAATTTCGTCTTGAAGAAAGATGTCAAAGATATTGTAGACAATTAGAATGTATTCAGTAAACTATTTATAAAAAATAAATATTTATATAAAAATATAAATTTAATGAACCAAATTGTAATAAATTATTTATGTGCCAACAATTTGTCGATTTTTTTTAACCATTAAAAAAAATGTATACATGAAGTTTTGAACAATAAAACATGTTGACTTTTCAATAGAGATGTACATCGAGATGGCGTAACATAACTTTTACTCTAACGACTTTTATTGTGATACATTATATTTAATATTGTAAATATTGTAATATAATTAATTTCTTATATTGATAATCTATATTACTCATATTAATTAATTCTCATGTGCAATAATATCTTATATATTTAATTAATTAATTAATGTTAATTTTTCCATTTTTTGTATTGAATTCTGGTGAAATGTTAATTATATTTGTACAGAAACTATATTTCACAATCCAGTTTTGGTTCATTAACTATATATCGAGCATAAAACTAAATGTTTGCATTAGGAGGTTTAAAATATTATTTACTGTCCACTATTATTTATGGAGGGAGAGACTTAAGTAGATTTGATAATTTAATTACAGTCAAGAATCGTTGGGTAGGAAAAAACTTTATTCTTCGTCAAATAACCCAGTCCGAACATAGCTCATTTTCTAAATCATATCATTTAGAAAATTAATAGTAGTGCTTTTGTAGTAATATTGAAAAAAATTAATAACAACCAAGTAAAAAGAAATTAGCACAACAATTAATTAACTATGTCAAATATAATGGAACATGAACATAAATAACCACATACATTATTATTAGTAACATCGTTGCTTCAAAAAGTGTAAAATTAAAAACTAAAATGAATTTTTTCACCATATTTGGACACGAAATCATATAGAGTTTAATACATGTTAACTTATGCAGATTATTGGGACATTAGGGATCCAATCTATAGTTGTGAATATTGTGGCGCTTCATTTTGGTATGATGAGAGAACTGGCAAGCATTATAATACATCAAAGTCGAAGTTCTCTTTGTGTTGTATGCAAGGAAAAGTAGAGCTACCTAAGATGCGTAGTCCTCCACAAGTCCTAAATGATCTGCTACATGGTACAAACCAGAAAAGCAAGCATTTTGTTGAGAACATTCGACTATACAATACAATGTTCTCTTTCACATCCATGGGTGAAAAATTGATTCAACTGTAAATAAAGGAAACGGACCTCCCATATTTCGGATCCACGGTCAAAATTATCACATGATTGGAAGTTTACTCCCTCCTGAAGGTTTGCCACCTAAGTTTGCCCAGCTTTACATTTACGACACCGAAAATGAAGTGTCAAATAGAATACAAGCTGTTTGGTGAGTATTAGATGTTCCTTTCTGCAGTATATATAATTTTATTATAGTTTTTATGTATATAAGAAATAATAAATGTGTTGTTGTTTTTTACTATCTCAGCAATAATGTTGACATCAACAAGCTTCATGCTGAGATTGTTTCTGATTTGAAGTCAATGCTTGATAAGCACAATGTGTTAGTAAAATCATTTCGAATGATAAGGGACACCATTCGTGAAAATGTGTGGTCAGATCTAAAGTTGAGGCTCATTGGAAGGAGAAAACAAGATGGTAGAAGGTATAATCTTCCATCCGTCTTAGAAGTTGCGGCATTAATAGTTGGAGACTTTGAAACATCTCCAGCCGATAGAGATATAATAGTTGAAACAAAGAATGGGCATCTAAAGCGAATAAATGAATTGAATGCTTCATATCTTGGTCTTCAGTATCCATTGCTTTTCCCGTATGGTAAGGATGGATTTCGAGAGGATGTCCCATTGAGGTACTCAAATACAATGCCTTCAAATAGACGGAAAAAATGTAACAATGAGAGAGTTCTTTTCTTATAGATTGCAAGAAAGGGAATATGAGCCTTCCAACATTTTACTGGCAAGAAGGTTGTTCCAACAATTCTTAGTTGATGCATACACAATGGTTGAATCTTCGCGTTTATCGTATATACGTGCTCATCAGAAGGATTTGAGATCTGATATGTATAGAGGATTAACAGAAGCTATTTTATGAGGGGAAACAAATCCTTCTTCTCAAGGAAAGCGTGTGATTTTGCCCTCATCTTTCACTGGTGGAGCTCGATATATGGTCCAAAATTATCAGGATGCAATGGCAATTTGTAAGTGGGCGGGTTATCCAGACTTATTCATTACATTTACATGCAATCCTAAGTGGCCAGAGATTGTGCGTTTTCTTCAACATAGAGCTTTGAAACCATAGGATCGACCGAACATACTTTGTAGAATATTCAAGGTCAAGTTAGACCATTTGATAAAAGATCTTAGAGTAAACAAGATTTTTGGAAGGGTGAAAGCAGGTAATTTTATTCATGCATTTTTTTCCGTTTATATTAAATAAAATAATTTATATGATTGAATATGAATAAATTTCACACTATCTGACATTTATATACACCATCGAGTTTCAAAAACGTGGTTTGCCTCATGCACACATCTTGCTTTTCCTATTCCAAGAAGATAAATATCCATCCAGTGAAGATATTGATAAGATCATTTCAGCAGAAATCCCTGATGAGAATACGGATCCTGACTACTATCATTCAGTGAAAAATTTGATGATGCATGGGCCCTGTGGAAGTCTAAGGAAAAATTCTCCGTGTATGTTGGACTGAAAATGCTCTAAACATTTTCCAAAGTGATACAAATATTGCACTATTGTTGATGCAGAAGGATATCCAGTTTATCGTAGGAGGGACAACGATAGAACCATTACTAGAAATGGGATTGAGTTGGATAATAGATATGTGGTGCCACACAATCGATTCTTGCTTCTGAAATACGGTGCTCATATAAATGTCGAATGGTGCAACCAATCCAGGTCCATAAAGTATCTCTTCAAATACGTGAACAAAGGTCACGATCGTGTTACTGCAACTTTTTATCGCAATGCTGAATATAATGATGTGCGCAGTCAGGTTGATGAAATAAACATGTACTATGATTGTCGTTACATCTCACCATGTGAGGCTGCTTGGAGAATTTTTTGGATTTGATATTCATTACAGAGATCCAGTAGTTGAAAGATTGCCTTTTCATCTACCTAATGAGCAAAACATTATATTCTCAGATTCCGATGCAATAGATGAAATCATGAGTAGACCTACGGTGAATTCGTCAATGTTTTCAGCTTGGATGGAAGCTAACCGTAAATACCCTGAAGTAAGGTCTTTAACGTATGCAGAGTTCCCAACTAAATTTGTATGGAAGCAGTCTTTAAGGGAGTGGCATCCGCGGAAGCGTGGATTCTCTATTGGACGTATGTTTTATGTGCCTCCTGGGTCCAATGAACAATATTATTTGAGAATTTTGCTTAATATAGTCCGAGGACCAACAAGTTATGAAGAGATAAGATGCATAAACGATGTTCGATGTAATTCATTTAGAGATGCTTGCTACGCCCTTGGTTTATTGGATGATGACAAAG
Source organism: Ligustrum vulgare (assembly GCA_963555705.1). Classification (NCBI taxonomy): domain Eukaryota; kingdom Viridiplantae; phylum Streptophyta; class Magnoliopsida; order Lamiales; family Oleaceae; genus Ligustrum; species Ligustrum vulgare. Next base: position 41,773,999 of record OY743183.1, read on the forward strand.
AATATGTTGATGGGATAGTTGAAGCAAGTCACTGGGGATCTGCACACTGTTTAAGAATTCTATTTGCAACGTTGTTGTTTTCGGGTTCTCTTTCTAGGCCTGAATTTGTATGGGAAGAGTGTTGGCAGTACTTATCAGATGATATTCTCTATAGGCAGCGCAAGATTTTGAAACACAACGGTATAACGATCTTCCTTCATTTCCATTGTTAAGTAATAATAATTAGTGATATTAATATTAATATGATGATGATGATGATGATAATAATAATAATAATAAATTATCGAAATTCTAATTGTTTTGATTTATATGTTTAACACGCAGAATTGGAACTCAGTGATGATGAATTAAAGGATTATACTCTAGCAGAGATTGAATCAATATTGAGGAGTACTAGAAGAAGCTTACGAGATTTTCCAACTATGCCTTTTCCACTGGTTGTTGATTTTTCAGTTAGAAAAAACAGACTTATCCAAGATGAGCTACGTTATGATAGAAATATGTTGGGAGAAGAACACAATAGATTTGTATCCAATCTAACAGATGAGCAGCGAAATGTGTATGAAACAATAATCCAAGCTGTTGATAAGGGCGATGGTGGAGTGTTCTTTCTATACGGGCCAGGAGGTACAGGAAAGACATTTGTGTGGAAAACTCTATCTGCAGCAGTACGATCGAAGGGACAGATTGTAGTAACAGTTCCATCCAGTGGTATAGCTTCACTTCTGTTACCGGGCGGGAGAACTGCGCATTCCAGATTTTGTATTCCTTTAACTCCCACCGAAGATTCAACTTGCAACATTAAACAGGGTAGTCCACTAGCAGAGCTAATCCTCAAAACTGATCTTATCATTTGGGACGAAGCTCCTATGATGAATAGGTATTGTTTTGAAGCTCTAGACAAAACTATGAAGGATATTTTGAGATTTAGCAATCCACTAAGCTTCACACAACCATTCGGAGGTAAAACTGTTGTTTTTGGAGGAGATTTCAGGCAGATATTACCTGTCATTCCAAAGGGTAGCAGGCAAGATATCGTACTTGCAACTATTAACTCATCATACTTATGGAAACATTGTAAAGTTTTGAAATTGACAAAGAACATGAGGTTACAAAGGCCAAACTCGAAAATTCATCTTCAAGAGTTAAAGTCATTCTTAGATTGGATTTCAAATATTGGAGATAGTACAATTGGTGGGCCAAATGATGGGCATGCCTTCATTGAAATACCTGATGATTTATTGATAAAAGGGACAGAAGATTTTGTTGGCTCAATAGTAGAGAGTACGTATCCAAATTTCTTGGAAAGAGCGAACGACTCATCATACTTGCAAGAAAGAGCCATTTTAGCCCCAACGTTGGATGTTGTTGAAACGGTCAATGAATACATGGTTCCTCTCAATGAAACAGATGTATATACATATCTGAGCTCTGATGCAGCTTCTAGATCAGATTCAAATATTGATCTATTGGACGATCTACACACTCCGGAATTCTTGAATAGTTTAATATGTTCGGGAGTACCTAATCATGAGTTGAAGTTGAAAGTTGGCACTCCTGTTATGTTGTTACGAAATATTGATCATTCCGCAGGGTTGTGCAATGGAACTAGACTGGTCATAACGAAACTTGGTCGTCATGTTTTAGAAGCAAAGGTCATTACAGGAAGTAATACAGGCCACAAAGTTTTCATTCCAAGAATGACTTTAACTCCATCAGATCCAAGACTACCTTTTAGGTTTCAAAGAAGGCAATATCCATTGATTGTGTCATATGCCATGACTATTAACAAGAGTCAAGGTCAATCACTTTCCCATGTTGGACTTTATCTGAGAAAGCCTGTTTTCAGTCATGATCAACTTTATGTTGCAGTTTCTAGAGTTACAGACCGTTCAGGGTTGAAGATACTAACTTGCGATCGAGATGGAGTATCGTCCAATTCAACTGCAAATGTTATCTTCAAAGAAGTATTTCAAAATTTAAATTAGACGATCATGTAATACTATTTACATATAATGTAGATTAATTTTACCTCTGTGTTTCTCTTTTTTGATAGAATTTTTCTACCGTAAAATAATAAATCCGTGCATCGCACGGGTGGATGAACTAGTTATCAAAAAAATGAAACTAGATTGACTCGGTGTATTAAAGATGATAGGAATTGGGAGTAATAATATTATTTTAACTATTTTTAAGACATTAAAAAAATTATATAAACTAGATTTTTTAGATAAAAATAAATTTACACAAGATATTAAACATTATAGCAATAATATTTTTCAATTTTAGAACTAGTGATTCAAAGAAACTATAGAATTGTTGTATTTATTATACTATAATCTATTTCAAAACTATAAATATTACAAGTATTTTAACCCATAAAAAATGATTTTAGAATTATTTTACTAACAATGAAATATAAATATTTGGAGGATTGAATAATAAAAAAAAAACAATTTTCAAAATAGAAGGGATTGTTTTTTATTTTTTTAAAAAAAAGGAAAGGAAAAAGAAAAAGAAAAACAATAGAAAAATTAAAAAACACCAACCTCATCTTGCGGAGTCGAACCCAAGTACTACAACCAGTAAGGGAGTTACTCACAATTGGGCCAAGCCCTGACTTGTTTCCTCTAATTAAAATGAAAAAATAAAATAAATAAATGAAGAAGTGGAAACACAAATTCCACATCGAAAGTGCAAGTGTGGATGAAGACTTAATAACACTATATACATGTGCTATTTGGAGGAGGAAATTACATCTAAACCTCTTTTTTAAGATTCAAATTCAAATATAAGATCACATTTTAATAACTTCACAAATCAGGTCATAATAAAAATTTACATAATTAAATAAAATATTATAAAATGAAATACCTAATCCTATGATCCCTTACTTTCTAAAACCCTAATTGAAAATTTTCTCTCTCTTCCGCTTTCTTCTACTCTCTGCACCATCTCCTTACCGATGATCGGACCCAGGGTGTCGCTCGGTGGCAGAAAGTGTTAGCAAAGCACAGCGGTGCCTGCCCACATAGTAGGGCCTCTTGGCGGATGGCAGGGGCATAGAAACGGCTCATGCATGCATTGTGCCTCGACGCAGGAAACGGGATCAGAGACGGTGATCTTCAGGTGTTGTGGTGATATTTTTATGGTGCATGTGCTATGATCAAAGATGGTGGTTTAGGTGCCGTGGTGGTGTATGTGGTGGTGCCCTGTAGAGTACGGTGGTTGTTGGGTGCAAGCAACGGTTGTGGGTCTGGTTGTGAGGTTGTTGGGTGCAGGCAACGATTTTGGGTTAGGTTGTGGTAGTTAGAAAGTACGATAGTTGTGTATGGTTTTGGGTCTTGTGGCCGCTGTGCCTGCTTCCATCACAGTGCCGACGTTGCTACATCGAGATGGAGTTATTCGATGTTACAGGGCCACTGCTTCCAACGATGAGGAGGAGGTGATAATGGTATTGTTATCTTCTTTATGTACGTGGGGATGCAGGCAGGTTGCGATGTGCGTGAGGTCGAGTTGGTCAGTTGACATCGTTGTTATGGTTGTTACGGTGGTGGTTATCGACTTGGTGGTTGGAGGAGACGTGGTTGTGACCTACCATTTTTTACCTTTGTGACCTTAAAATGAGTCTTATGTGACCTTAAAAATTGGTGGTGGTGACCTTAAAAAAAAAATTAAGATGCGTTGGTTGTGACCTTAAAAATGGTGGTTGATAGGTTGTGATTGAAATAAAACTGTGGTTGTAACTTGTTATCCTTACTGTGACCTAATCGTGATATTTATATTTTGTAACCTGAGATTTTACAATGTTGTGACCTTAATATTTATAATTAATAAAGTATTTTTAACTATTTAATTTATTTAATTAATCTTAATACAACCTGATTTTTGAAAATGTATAGGTTTCATCTTAATTTTGAGATTTGCATTTATAATCACCTTATTTACGTATTTTTCCCTATTTGGGGTCACACTTTTCTGCTAGTGGGGTAGCTAATTCAAGCTCTACACACTGGAGTTAAAATAATTTAAAATAAAAAAGGCCAAGAATCAGAATCGCCAAACTAGGGGAAAAATTGGTATTGGGTCGAAAAATAGGTTCAAAATCGGCGAATCATTGCATCTCGTCCAAGTTTTTTAATCTGTTTTTTTACATTTTATGACCCGATTTTTGAATCGGGTCACGGATTTACCGATTCGATGTGCTAGTCCAGTCTGGTCCAGGTTTAATAACATTGGTTCTAGGTAGGATTGATTTCAGACGGAACAAATCAATAATAGGTGTTCCAAGTTTGGTTCAAAAAAATTTCGGAATCAAAATGTTCCAAATTCCTTTCCAAAATTTTCGAAATGCGCAAATTTCATTTCAAATCGAAACTCGGAAAATTTTGAAAAATTGCAATAATTAATATGCTATTAAGCCCTTATTTGGATTTCATTAAAAAAATTTTTTTGTAGTACTCAATATTAATCATCAATTAAAAGTTAAGCCCACAATATTTGACTTTCCAACCATCAATTCTCTTAAAAATCACTATTCATTTCAAAAAACTATTTTTTTTAAAAAAAATGGTGTAACCTACACCTTGAGAGCTCGAACCGACCATACCCTGCTCGAACCGACCCTACCCTAGCCCATTGGTTCAAGTGGTAAATCGCAGGACGTGCCTCCCAAGAACCAGGGTGAAGGGTACTGAAGGTCCCCACAAGTGGTGGTAACTCCCGCTTGCCATAAGGTCAAATCCATTTTCAGAATTCGAATACTGCACCCGACTGCGCTGAGCGTGTTATCAGTCTTCCCCTTTACCACTAGGAGATATGCCCTGGAGACACAAAAAACTCTTTTTAAACAATATCAAATACGATCTCAGATTTATAATAATTTTAAGTATATGAAAAAAGAGATTTGAAAAATTCTATGTTTGAAATTATACAAGTCAAAAACTATAAAAGTTATAAACCATATACGAAAATAAAATAACAATGTGACATTTATAAATAAATTTTAATATCTGTATTCGGCGGCCACATTAATTTGTGATTTAAATTACAATTTAAATTACACAATTTCTCAAATCACTTTTTAATCACATATATTTTTTCTCTTTAATTTTTAATCACATATTTTAACCCAAAAAAAAAAAATCTCTCACCTCATTAATTGGCCGCCGAACAACCTGGTTTTTTCATAAAGGGCGGATTAAGCCCGGTTTTAATGTGCACGAGATTCTAGTTATTGTCTTATTCCATTGACTGTAGTAATTGAATCTTCATAGACTTGGCTATATTGTGTACTCTTTATGACTATTTTCTTCCCCGCTCTCTCTGCAATGTGTGTATAACCATTGCCATGCTGTACAAGATGAAGGATGTGGGATTTGAATCTAGTGCACAAACTCAAACAAGCGTTCTTCCAACATGTAATTGATTTGAAAAGGCTGAGATTGGGGAAAGAAGTCTATGGATATATTACATGACATGGATTTTTGTATAGCCCTTACATTGTCAATAGATTAGTTCATTTGTACATAAGGTGTGGGATATGAAAAGTGCTTTCAAGATTTATTCAAAATGTTCAGAAAGTGATAAGGCTTCTTTTAATACAACTAATATTTCACTCGTGCGGTACACGAAAGTTATTATCCGCAATATTGATTTCAATAAGTATTCGTAAAATTTTAGTACTTATACATAATCAACACATATATAAATGCATAAAAAATAATTCTCAATTACAATAATTATTAAAAATTAAAAAAAAATAATATAAGTAATTCAAATTATTAAAAAATTATTTGAATAGTAATTAAGAATGATTAAAAAATATTAATCATTCTATTAATATTACTAGTGCATCACCCGTGCGATGCACGGATATTGTATCATACAAAATATATTGTAAAATTAGTGAATAATTTTGGTATATTGAAAAGAGTAATCCTACAGGTATAGGCCCTGTACGAATGCAATTTTCCAATTGAAAATACAAATTTGATTTGTAATAAAATATGTCAACACTTTTCTTTTAAGTTTAGTATAAGCATTATAAATTCAATACTACACCATTTTAATCCATAAATAAAAATAAGTGAGATATTGAGGATGCTATGTTTGTCGGATACTTTAGTATTTTACTTAATACATTGGTAAATAATACTAAAGTATTCGCCAAATATAAATATATTGTGGAATGTATCAATTATTTCTCATGATTTATGCCTCTCGTATTTATGTTTTTCCAATTTTGATTCAAAAATATAAATCACAATAATTATAAATGTGTGCTTAATCTTAAACCCACAAATATTTGTATTTAACCAATAAAAATATATTTTTAATTATAAAATCAAGTAGTCAAAATAATAATTACATAAATTTAGCAATTATCATGATATGACAAAATGCTACGTTGGTGACAAAAAAATTATAACGAAAATGGTATACCATATAATCTTCACACAACTATTAAAATTAAGAATGATTAAAAGAATATTATTCGCTTTTAACCACAATTTTTGCAATTTCCTCACGTATTTAACATTTTATCTAAATTTCTTTCAGAAACATCAATCACAGTAATTATAAGCTTTTGTTTAATCTTAAGAGCAAATATTTGTATTTGACCAATAAAAATGATTGTTAATTTCAATAATTTTTATGAATTATTGTCAACTTCAAAGAAAATCCAAATTTAGTAGTTTATTTAATGGTGTATCATGTTTTTTATTTAATATTATGGATACAATATTGATTGTGTGGAATGTATTAATATATTTCTAATGGTTTATGTGTAGCGCCCCGAGTTCTAAATACCTGGTTTACCACGTCATTTCTTGTCTACATTTTTAAAATAATATTTTAGCGGAAGAAATCACTGAAATTCGTTTTTTTTGGAAATATTAAATCAATTGTAATGGTCGATAAAATTCGATGACATTTATGAAATATTTCAAACTAACGAGTCGAGCCATTAATAATATGAAACATTCGGCAACGCCCTAATTTCCCAAATAATTGAAAATCTCAAAATTTGCCAAAGTTTAGAAATATGGAACATCAAAATAAGATTCTCAATTATTTAACGACTATTGCCACTATCATCCATCATTGGCCACCTTCTCCGAAATCTGCAAAGGTTGTTAAAAATAGACGTGAGCATTTCATAGAAATACTCAGTAGACTCGCGCATAATAATCATTTAACGTTATAAATTAAAACACATAATCATGATATTCAAGTCTCAGGTGTCTAACGATCACCAGTATTCTCATGAACATAAAGTTCAAGTCTCATGCATTTACGCAAGTAATCCTCATGAACAAAGAAAATGTTCAAGTCTCATGCATTTAAGCAAGTAATTCTCATGAACACAAAATCATATATGCTAAACTTATAAATCAAATAATTATTGATGCGCACTTTTGAAAAACGTAAATTTGTAGATAAGAGTCTACCTTAAATCTGACGAGTGTAAAGTTGAGCGGGAAATGACTTCAATTCCTTATTTCACCGTACGCTTCGTCTATCCAATTTGAAAATAAGTTAAATTAGTCTGTTGAAATCTATAGTTTAAAATTGATAATTTGAAAGTTGAGGGACTAATAATGAATACTTTTCAAACTTGCGGGACAAAAATGTAAATTTTCAAAAGTGGGGTCGAAGCTTATAACGAATATTAAACAATAGGGCTGAAATAATAGATTTTTAAAAATGAAAGGCTAATTAAAATCATTTGGAACTTAAGGACTAAATTGTAATTTCGAAAACTCTAAATTAAAATATACATATATCTATACACATCATATCCCCCTCTCTCACAAGGTAGAGAGAGAGAGAGAGAGCGGAGGCAGAGGGCGAGAGACGGGGAGGGGGAGGTGCGACGGTATTGTCGGCGATGACTCCGGCGCCGGGTGCAGCGAACGACAAGGGTGGGTAGGCTGGGTTCTTGTGGGGTTTAGGTGCGAAATGGGTGTGAAAAATGGGTGCAAACAGGGACTCGAAACGCGATTTTCCGGCGAACAGGCGACGGCGGTCGAGGTAAGGATTTGGGCTTCTATTTCTGGGTTTTGATTTTGGGTTTGTTTTGGGAAAATTGGAGAGGGTAGTGGTTGCGGTGATGGGTGTGTCTGTGTTGGGGTCGCGGCGGCTTGATGGTGGTGGTGAATGTGGAGCTTGGTGATGATGATGATTGTTGTACAGGTTGGCTGGGTTGGCGTGGTGTAATGGGGATGGAGGTGAGTTGGAGGTGGCGGTGGTCGAGGCTGAGCTAGGCGGCAGCAGTGAAGTTTGTGGCTGCACGGTGGCGGTACTGCAGAGGGTGATGATGATGGTGAATGCTGGGTGTGATTTCCGGCTGTGTGAGGTTGGTTTGCGATGAAGCCGTGGAGGTGCGTTGGAGTGCAGGTTTGTAGTTTGGGCTGGAATTGGTGGTGCTGAGACGGTGCTGCACAGGGGCGATTTGGAGTTGGTTGCAGTAGGGTAGATTGATCGCTGAAAAATGGTGGTGTTGGGGGCAGTGGTGATTGAGGTTTGGTGATGGTTGATGAAGGGGGAGGGAGCGTTACCTTGCTGGACTGTAGGCTGAAACAGGAGCTGGGGAAGATGCTGGTTTGAGGCGAATGGTGGAATTGTGCAGTGTATAAGGAGGGAGTGTGCTGGGTGAAGTGAGAGCAATAGAGTATGGGCTTAGGGTGGTGGAAGGATGGGTTGCGTAGAATATTTGTATGGGAATTTTATTGGGTTGGGTAGAGTGCGCAATTCAAGGCAACCATGCACGCAGCAGGAGGAAAAATTCTCACGCGAATTCAACTGGATTGGAAGAATTAAACTGATAAAATGATATTGATGAAAATTGGAATTTAATATGATGTGAAAATAACAATTAAAACAATAATATTTGGAAATTCGGAATTTAATTAAAATCAAATTGACTTTACATTTCTCGACTTGGTTAGACGAACGCGTCGTGACGTTAACTTAAAAATGGGTGAGATCGCAACGACACGATTTTCAAGACTTTGAAATAATTATTAAATTGCGTAGAAATTCTCGGTCGCTACAACCTTACCCCCTTAAAATAATTTCGTCCTCGAAATTTAAACTTACTTGATCTATGATTTCTGAATACTTGGCTAGGATCTCATCTTCCTTTTCCCAAGTAGCCTCATCACTATTGTGTCTACCCCACTGGACTTTGACTAACGGAATCTCTTTGTTTCTTAAAACATGGACTTTTCTATCTACTATGCACATGGGTGTCTCCTCATAGGATAAATCTTTCTGAACCGTAAGAGACTGATAATTGACCACGTGACTAGGATCGTGGACATACTTTCTCAGCAGAGAAACATGGAACACATCGTGAACGACTGCCAGTTCTGGTGGTAAAGCCAAACGATAAGCTACACTCCCTACTTGTTCTAATATCTCGAATGGTCCAATAAAGCGGGGTCTCAACTTTCCTCTTTTCCCAAAACGAAAAGTGCCCTTCATCGGGGCTATCTTCAAAAATACTTTCTCCCCAATCTGGAATTCCAAATCCTTTCTTCTCTGATCCGCATAGCTTTTCTGTCTATCCTGCGCGATCTTAATCCTAAGTCTGATTTTCTCAACAGCATCAACTGTTCTTTCAATAAGTTCTGGACCCAATAACTTCTTCTCACCGATCTCATCCCAATAGATTGGTGATCGACATCGCCGTCCATACAATGCCTCATATGGTGCCATACCAATAGTAGCTTGGAAACTATTATTGTAGGCAAATTCTACTAATGGTAGATGATTCTCCCAACTGCCACTCAAGTCTAGCACACAGGCTCGAAGCATATCCTCCAGCGTCTGAATAGTGCGTTCAGACTGTCCGTCAGTCTGAGGATGGTAGGCAGTACTAAAATTTAATTTAGTACCCATTGCCACGTGCAAACTCTTCCAAAACCTCGAAGTATATCTCGGGTCTCTATCCGAGACGATGGAAACTGGTACTCCATGAAGTCGTACAATCTCTTTGATATATATCTGCGCTAACTGATCCATATTGAGAGTCATCCTGACTGGTAGAAAATGAGCTGATTTTGTAAGTCGATCCACAATGACCCAAATGGCGTCATTCCCTCTTGCTGATTTTGGTAACCCTGTGACAAAATCCATGGAAATTTTCTCCCATTTCCATTCTGGTATATCCAAAGGATTTAACAATCCTGACGGTCTTTGATGTTCGGCCTTGACCTGCTGACAGGTCATGCATCGTGAAATAAATCTTGCAATGCAACCCTTCATGTTCCTCCACCAGAAGGTATTACGCAAATCCCGATACATCTTTGTTCCTCCTGGGTGGCAAGCATAAGGTGCTGAATGAGCTTCTGTCATAATCTCCTTTCTGATTTGATCATCCTTCGGTACACAGAGACGTCCTCTAAACATAAGTGCTCTATCGGAGGCAATCTCGAAGCCTATTCTCTTGCCAGTTCCAACTTCGGATCTGATCTTCTCTAAGAATCTATTACTTCCTTGTGCTTCCACAATCCGACCTCTCAAATCTGGTTTAACGGTCAAATTTTCCAACCTGCGGGCTCCTTGAACTGATGGGACTCGTACCTCGATTCTTAGATTCTGCAAATCTCGAATCAACTGATCTTGTATTGTTCCCAGAGCTGATAACTGTCCAACATTCTTCCTGCTCAAAGCATCTGCAACTTTGTTTGCTTTACCCGGGTGGTAAAGAATGGTGCAATCATAATCTTTCACCAGCTCTAGCCATCGACGTTGTCTCATATTGAGTTCCTTCTGAGTGAAGAAATACTTGAGACTCTTATGATCAGTGTAAATATCACATTTACTCCCATACAAATAGTGTCTCCAAATCTTCAAAGCATGCACTACGGCTGTGAGCTCTAAATCATGTGTCGGGTAATTCTTCTCGTATGGTTTCAACTGTCTTGAAGCATATGCAATCACTCTCCCATTCTGCATCAATACACAACCTAATCCATGTTTGGACGCATCACTGTAGATAACGAAACCATCTGAACCATTTGGTATGGTCAACACGGGTGTCGATACAAGTCTGTTCTTTAGTTCCTGGAAGCTCTGTCCACACTGATCGGTCCACTGAAATTTAATTCCCTTCCTGGTCAACTGAGTCATAGGACCCGCTATCTTCGAGAAACCCTCGATGAATCGTCGGTAATATCCAGCTAGTCCAAGGAAACTTCTCACATCTCCAACATTTGCTGGTGTTGGCCAATTCATTACAGTTTCGACCTTAGAGGGATCAACCTCGATGCCACAAGCTGTAACAACATGACCTAAGAAGTCAATTTTCTCGAGCCAAAATTCACACTTCTGGAATTTGGCATACAATCTCTCGGCTCTTAATATCTCCAACACAATCCTCAAATGCTCCTCATGCTGCTCGGAATCCATGGAATAAATTAGTATGTCATCGATGAAAACAATGACGAACTTGTCAAGATAATCGTGGAATACTCGGTTCATCAAGTCCATGAACACTGCTGGGGCATTTGTGAGACCAAAAGGCATTACTGTGAACTCGTAATGTCCATATCGCGTTCTGAACGCTGTTCTTGGTATATCGGCTGGCTTGATCTTCAGCTGATGATAACCCGATCTCAGGTCAATTTTCGAGAAAATAGCCGTGCCTTTTAACTGATCGAATAAGTCTTCAATCCTGGGAAGGGGATACTTATTCTTTATTGTCAGCTTGTTGAGTTCTCGGTAATCAATGCACATCCTCAAGCTTCCGTCCTTTTTCTTTACAAACAGAACGGGTGCTCCCCATGGAGATACACTTGGCCTGATGAAACCCTTCTCTAACAGTTCTTCTAACTGAACCTTCAGTTCTTGCAATTCCTTCGGTGCCATGCGGTAAGGAGCTTTAGATACAGGGGCAGCTCCTGGTATCAAATCAATGGAAAATTCCACTTGCCTATCAGGCGGGGTGCCTGGTAGATCATCTGGAAACACATCACTATATTCGCATACTACTGGCACTGAATCCAAGGTAACTACTTCTGACGGTTTGTCTTGAAGGCTAACCAAATAGCTCTGACAATTGTTCTTGGCTAACAACTTCTCTGCCTTCAAAGCCGAGATAAGACGAGGAAGTGCTTTGATCTTCGATCCATAAAACTTGAACACTTCTTCACCATCCCTGCGAAAAACAACTTCCCTCTCGTGACACATAATCGCAGCTCGATTGGCGCTGAGCCAATCCATACCCAAAATAATATCGAAATCTTTCATGCGAATAATATTCAGATCTGCTCCCAATATTTGGCCATCAAAATCTATTTGTACCGATTTGACTATCATATTAGTATCGATAGTACCTCCGGAAGGTAGGCTAACCTCTAATGTACTACCAGTTTCTTCCCCTATTAAGTTCAGTCTCTCTGAGCATACATCAGATATAAACGAATGCGTAGCTCCTGAGTCTATAAGGACATATACGGGGATACCAGAAACAGACAATATACCTGTTACCATATTAACATGCTCAAAATGGAAAAGTACTCTATGGGGAAATAATTAAGACATGCTCAGGGATTTAGGATATAACATGTGTACCTGCAATCACGTCAGAATCCTCAGCTGCATCCATAGCAAATACTCTCGCCTTCCCTCTTCTATTCTGGTCCGCGTTCTTCCTCTGATTGAAACTTTGGGCAGACGAAGCAGGACAGTCTAAGGCAAAGTGACCCGACTGGCCACACCTGTAGCAGATATCTTTACCCGCCAGACACACTCCCCGGTGTAACCTCTGGCACTTAGGACAAGGGGAAGTAAAATTAGTCAAAGGTCCTCCCGTGGGTCCTGAATTCTGCCTCTTATAAGGCGCCTGATTCCTGTTCTGATTTTGATTACGATTTGGACTCTGCCATTTCCTCTTACCCTGATATCTCTGCTCATTACGGTTACCCTGGTTCCCAACTGGTGCACCCGCATAAGTCACTGTCTGAGCTTTCTTCACTACCTCCCTGTAAGTGGGTAGTTCATGCGAACTAACAATCTGTCTAACGTCCGAGCGCAGGCCCCTCTCGAAACGTCGTGCCTTCTTGAACTCAGTCTCCACCAAATGTGGAGCATAGCGAGACAATTCCTCAAACTTTCTTTCATAATCGGTGATATCTAGCTCTCCTTGAACCAGATGTAAAAATTCAGTCTCCTTGTGGTCCCTGAGAGCTTGCGGGAAAAATTTATCCCTGACTTCAACTTTGAACTCTTCCCAAGTGAGAGCTGCTTGCTGTACTGCAGTCCTGGTCCGGGATGCAGATTCCCACCAGAAGTCGGCTCTACCATCCAACATAAATTCAGCGCATAAGACCTTCTTGTCCTCCGGGCAAGAGATGTGTCGGAATATCCTCTCGATCGTCAGAAGCCATTCCTCAACGGCCAAGGGGTTATCGCCCCCATCAAAGGTAGGGGGACGGTACCTCCGAAACTGTTCGATAATTGGGACCGGGGGACCCGCTGGGGCTTGCCTCAAATCCTGGACAGCTTGTAGCAAGTCTCTGATAACTGTAGATTGTGTTGTGGGACCCTGTCCCGAAGCAGTCTGCTCATCAGTCGTCTGATTCGAAGCGGTTCTGATTACACGCCTCGACATTCCCTTTTAAAACGAAAAATCCACGTTCACTACTACTTAATCTAATTCTCATCAATCATGCCATGTCCAAATAATTATTATGCAAAGTCCAGCTAGGGTTCATCATTTCTAAATTCGAGGACAGGAATTATTATAAAAGCGTTCTTAAATCATATTATTGTTCCCATTATGCTCAACACTCGTTCTTCTTTTCTTTCTCTTTCTTATTCGGATACTATCTCTTTCTTTTCTTCTATATCTCATAAATCATTAAAAATAAGTATCCGAAATACTGAAATAACATTAAACATCATAAACTCTTTACCTCGGAGTTGGTGGGACGAATGATGGCAGTGGCAATCTTCATTAATCATCATTTAATAGTGTGAAATGTTTCTTGAAATTCATTTTGAAAAATTTTGCCAGTCTACAGAAACGCAGACTGGCTCTGATACCAAGCTGTAGCGCCCCGAGTTCTAAATACCCGGTTTACCACGTCATTTCTTGTCTACATTTTTAAAATAATATTTTAGCGGAAGAAATCACTGAAATTCGTTTTTTGGAAATATTAAATCAACTGTAATGGTCGATAAAATTCGATGACATTTATGAAATATTTCAAACTAACGAGTCGAGCCATTAATAATACGAAACATTCGGCAACGCCCTAATTTCCCAAATAATTGAAAATCTCAAAATTTGCCAAAGTTTAGAAATATGGAACATCAAAATAAGATTCTCAATTATTTAACGACTATTGCCACTATCATCCATCATTGGCCACCTTCTCCGAAATCTGCAAAGGTTGTTAAAAATAGACGTGAGCATTTCATAGAAATACTCAGTAGACTCGCGCATAATAATCATTTAACGTTATAAATTAAAACACATAATCATGATATTCAAGTCTCAGGTGTCTAACGATCACCAGTATTCTCATGAACATAAAGTTCAAGTCTCATGCATTTACGCAAGTAATCCTCATGAACAAAGAAAATGTTCAAGTCTCATGCATTTAAGCAAGTAATTCTCATGAACACAAAATCATATATGCTAAACTTATAAATCAAATAATTATTGATGCGCACTTTTGAAAAACGTAAATTTGTAGATAAGAGTCTACCTTAAATCTGACGAGTGTAAAGTTGAGCGGGAAATGACTTCAATTCCTTATTTCACCGTACGCTTCGTCTATCCAATTTGAAAATAAGTTAAATTAGTCTGTTGAAATCTATAGTTTAAAATTGATAATTTGAAAGTTGAGGGACTAATAATGAATACTTTTCAAACTTGCGGGACAAAAATGTAAATTTTCAAAAGTGGGGTCGAAGCTTATAACGAATATTAAACAATAGGGCTGAAATAATAGATTTTTAAAAATGAAAGGCTAATTAAAATCATTTGGAACTTAAGGACTAAATTGTAATTTCGAAAACTCTAAATTAAAATATACATATATCTATACACATCATATCCCCCTCTCTCACAAGGTAGAGAGAGAGAGAGAGAGCGGAGGCAGAGGGCGAGAGACGGGGAGGGGGAGGTGCGACGGTATTGTCGGCGATGACTCCGGCGCCGGGTGCAGCGAACGACAAGGGTGGGTAGGCTGGGTTCTTGTGGGGTTTAGGTGCGAAATGGGTGTGAAAAATGGGTGCAAACAGGGACTCGAAACGCGATTTTCCGGCGAACAGGCGGCGGCGGTCGAGGTAAGGATTTGGGCTTCTATTTCTGGGTTTTGATTTTGGGTTTGTTTTGGGAAAATTGGAGAGGGTAGTGGTTGCAGTGATGGGTGTGTCTGTGTTGGGGTCGCGGCGGCTTGATGGTGGTGGTGAATGTGGAGCTTGGTGATGATGATGATTGTTGTACAGGTTGGCTGGGTTGGCGTGGTGTAATGGGGATGGAGGTGAGTTGGAGGTGGCGGTGGTCGAGGCTGAGCTAGGCGGCAGCAGTGAAGTTTGTGGCTGCACGGTGGCGGTACTGCAGAGGGTGATGATGATGGTGAATGCTGGGTGTGATTTCCGGCTGTGTGAGGTTGGTTTGCGATGAAGCCGTGGAGGTGCGTTGGAGTGCAGGTTTGTGGTTTGGGCTGGAATTGGTGGTGCTGAGACGGTGCTGCACAGGGGCGGTTTGGAGTTGGTTGCAGTAGGGTAGATTGATCGCTGAAAAATGGTGGTGTTGGGGGCAGTGGTGATTGAGGTTTGGTGATGGTTGATGAAGGGGGAGGGAGCGTTACCTTGCTGGACTGTAGGCTGAAACAGGAGCTGGGGAAGATGCTGGTTTGAGGCGAATGGTGGAATTGTGCAGTGTATAAGGAGGGAGTGTGCTGGGTGAAGTGAGAGCAATAGAGTATGGGCTTAGGGTGGTGGAAGGATGGGTTGCGTAGAATATTTGTATGGGAATTTTATTGGGTTGGGTAGAGTGCGCAATTCAAGGCAACCATGCACGCAGCAGGAGGAAAAATTCTCACGCGAATTCAACTGGATTGGAAGAATTAAACTGATAAAATGATATTGATGAAAATTGGAATTTAATATGATGTGAAAATAATAATTAAAACAATAATATTTGGAAATTCGGAATTTAATTAAAATCAAATTGACTTTACATTTCTCGACTTGGCTAGACGAACGCGTCGTGACGTTAACTTAAAAATGGGTGAGATCGCAACGACACGATTTTCAAGACTTTGAAATAATTATTAAATTGCGTAGAAATTCTCGATCGCTACATTATGCATTCTCCTCTCGTATTTAAGCTTTAAATTTTTCACTCAAAAATAAGAATCATAATAATTATAAAAGCGTGCTGAATCTTAACCCACAAATATTTGCATTTGACCAATAAAATTATATTTTCACCTATAAAATCAAGTGGTCAAAATAACAATTTCATAAATCTAGCAATTATCATGATATAACAATCGACAATGTTGGAGTAAAAAAATTATAGCAAAAATCGTACCATATAACATTTACAAAACTATTAAAATTAAGAATTATTAAAAAAATATTATTCATTCTTAACCAATAACATTATAGTTTTACATATAAAATCAAGTAGTTAAAATAATACTTACGCAAATCTTGCAATTATCATGACATTGAAACCGGATAACACTGAAGGTCAAAAAATTATACCGAGAATTTTAGATCATATAATTTTTAGACAATTATTAAAATTAATCTTATATTTGTTTTATTCAAAAAAAATGTATTAATACTAATTAATACTTAAGTTCGGCCAAATAAAAATTGCATCGAGCATTTAATATGAAATGGGAAAATGAAAAGTCATTTCCCATCCACACCTCATTAATCAATTCAACGTCAACAAATGAAAAGTCACTGGCATGACACGTCTTCCACCTATTCCAATACATATTCAAGTTGATAATTAATGTTAAACAATTGTATCGAAAATTAGGAAAAAAAAAACACAAAAAAACAGAAGGTTTCAAAAAAAATAAAAAAATAAGTGACAGTGGGTGGGAAATTTTTTTTACGGCTGTTGTGGTTTAATATATAATATAGATATATATAATATAATAATAATAATAATAATAATAATAATAATAATAATAATAATAATAATAATAATAATAATATATTAAGATTTCTCCCGTACACAAAATGCATAAAAAATAATATATTAAAATAATTAAAAAAATTTTACAAACAATAAAACTACTTCAAATTATAATAGTTTCTTTGAGTAATAAAAATCAATTTATATATTTAAGTAGTAAATGGTTATTAAGTTTTCCACATTTTTTCACAAAAAAAAAAATAAAAAAATGAAGTTGTTGTTCGATAAAAAATTGATATTATTTTTTATCGAAAATAACAGATATTTGCACATTGTTTGGAGTTGCGTTTTTAAGTATTAAAATGAACATCCTTAATAATTTCAATTTCATTTCCCATTGCACTAAACGCATTATCAAGCCCCTGTTTGGTACCTATTATTTTTAAATCTCATTTTCAACCACACATTATACCAATAAAATAATCTACACATAAATCCAAAAATATTCTCCAATTTTTAACTACACATTCTCTAAAAAATTTACTATTCCAAATCACATTATTCCAAATAATGGGTCTCAAACAGGGACCAAATGCAGTCAACGCGTTATCCATAACATAGTAATTAATTTCACTATGTAAAATGATTTCCATAATACCATTCAAATGTATATCAATGTGATGACATAATAATTAGTTTTAGTTTCAATAAATTATTAATTATCATCAGTACATCTTACGTTGATGCAAGCAAGTTTAATTCAAATAATTAAAAAAATGAATAGTCACCGTTTTCTAAAAAAAAATTACTGCTTTCTGGAAAAAAAATCTATTAAGAAGTGTAAACAAACTTATTTGTCACTAATATTTTTAACTAAATAAAAAAGAACAAATATTAAAGTTTAATAAAATATTAATCTAATTAATGCACAAATAATGTAAGAAAAAGTAAAGCTATTTTTGTTTTTCAAAGTTAATGTGTAGTTTTCCAAATGTATTAATTTCTTTATAAAATTTATTTTTTATAAAGCAATTAATGATGAATATTAATGCATTTCAATTTTTGGAAAGTATTTTAGACTGGAAAACAACGGAAGTTGCAATTTAACAATATGAATTTTGATAAGTGCTTGTTAATTTTTAATACTTATACATAATTTATCCAGTATACAAAATGCATAAAAAATAATATTATATTAAAATAATTATTAAAATTTTACAAACAATAAAATTACTTCAAATTATAATAGTTATATTAAAAATTTTTATAATTTTTTTATCATCAACTCTTTATTAATTTCTACATCTTGTCTTTTGAGACGATTTTTGTTCAATATATTTGTTTTGTTGGTGAAAAATACTTATTTATTTCTCATATTTTTAAATAATCAAAATAAATAATTAATACAAAAGTTAAAAAAAATATTTGCACATCCTTTCAATGCAAATTAGCAGAATATTTGAATAGAAATTGCGATTAGAAATAAAATTTATTAATTAATTGAATGTTATAAATAACAATGCGATTAAAAAAAGTTAAGGATATAAAAGCAAAACTAAACAAACACCGAAGATCTATCTTGCAATTAAACTATGGTGTAAATTTTAAAAAATGTGTTGTATGAATATAGTTCCCTAAAATAATATATTATATTTTATATATATATATAGACAACCTATTAGCATTCAATACATGTAATCAAGTGCCTATTTACAATGCATTACACACTTTCCCACATTAAATGTCTCATTAATTGTCAACAACTCATTTCCCAATTCCGAAAATTCAATTGAAAAAAAAAACACTTATTTATCTCTCATATTTTTAAATAATCAAAATAAATAATTAATACAAAAGTTAAAAAAAATATTTGCACATCCTTTCAATGCAAATTAGCAGAATATTTGAATAGAAATTGCGATTAGAAATAAAATTTATTAATTAATTGAATGTTATAAATAACAATGCGATTAAAAAAAGTTAAGGATATAAAAGCAAAACTAAACAAATAACGAAGATCTATCTCGCAATTAAACTATGGTGTAAATTTTAAAAAATGTGTTGTATGAATATAGTTCCCTAAAATAATATATATATATAGACAAACTATTAGCATTCAATACATGTAGTCAAGTACCTATTTACAATGCATTACACACTTTCCCACATTAAATGTCTCATTAATTGTCAACAACTCATTTCCCAATTCCGGAAATTCAATTGAAAAAAAAAAACACTTATTTATCTCTCATATTTTTAAATAATCAAAATAAATAATTAATACAAAAGTTAAAAAAAATATTTGCACATCCTTTCAATGCAAATTAGCAGAATATTTGAATAGAAATTGCGATTAGAAATAAAATTTATTAATTAATTGAATGTTATAAATAACAATGCGATTAAAAAAAAGTTAAGGATATAAAAGCAAAACTAAACAAATAACGAAGATCTATCTCGCAATTAAACTATGGTTTAAATTTTAAAAAATGTGTTGTATGAATATAGTTCCCTAAAATTATATATATATATATATATATATATATATATATATATATATATATATATAGACAAACTATTAGCATTCAATACATGTAGTCAAGTGCCTATTTACAATGCATTACACACTTTCCCACATTAAATGTCTCATTAATTGTCAACAACTCATTTTCCAATTCCGGAAATTCAATTGAAAAAAAAAAAAAAAAATTTCCAAAAATAGAAAGTGAAAATGGGCGGGAAAATTTTTGACGGCTGTTCTGCTTTAATATATAATATAGATTAATTAAAAAAATCAAAGTATTAACTTTTCAATATTAACCTTCATTCAATAACTTTTTCTATAAATTATTTATAAGCAGCACGTTTTTTCAACTCACTTTTTAACCACGTTTTTTCAAAACTATTTTTCAATCACACATTTTACCTCGAAACAAAAAATATAGTTACTGAATAAAGGCTTAATTTATTAAAATATTTAATTATATATATATATATATATATTAGAAAATATGATTTGTAATATGAAAGATAACAAATGATTTGACTATTAATAATTATAACACAATTTAATTATTGATGACTACACATATGATTTATAATATTAAGAACAGCAAATAAATAAAAAATCAATAATTAAATAATAATTTTAATACGATAACTAAAAATATTGATTGAACTCATTCAATATTAACGTTAATAATAATAATAATTATAATCAAAATATACAAATAACAATAACATAACATCATATTAATTATTTACTATAATACTAAAACATAAAGAATTTAAGAATTAAATTTTGTTAAACTATCCTGCTTTTATATGTAGTATAGATTTTCGTACCAGTACGATGAACTGAAATTGCTAACTGCAATATAGATAAGTATTCATAAAATTTAATGATTATACATAATCAACACAAATGTAAAAGATACAAAAATAATTTTTTATTACGACAATTATTAAAATTTAAAAACAATATAAATAATCCAAATTATCGAAAACTTCATTGAATGATAAATGCAAATTCTGTAGTTTTTTAATTGTATATCACGTTAGATGTAATATTATGAGTACAAATAATTTATGCTTGTTTAATATATAAATATATTTAGAGCTTGTTTGCTCAATAAAAATTTTTACCAAAAATTTTCAAACTCAATTTTAATCATCCATCTTTAATCAAACCCACAATTTTTTACTTTTCAAACCAATCTAAATCACATATCCATAAAAAAAATACAAAAAAAAAAATCACAAAAACCGAAACTTTTCCATACACCAAACGTGCTCTTATTATAATTTCTATATTTGCCTCACATATTTAACTTTTTCTCAACTTTCGTTCAAAAATCACAATAAACTATAAATATGTGTTTAATTTTAACTCATCAAATATACGACAATTGAACAATATTGAAGATCAAGAAATTGTTATATCATATAATCTTTGCACAATTATTAAAAAAAATATTAACCATTGTTTAGTATTTACCATAAAATAATATTAGTATTTATATGTGTGTATATATATAAGGCAATAAATGCATTCACATCTATCCAAATTTTGCATTTACTTTACATTCACACTAATCTATTATTTTCTCTTTATATATAGTAAGTACAAGTATAGATATTATATTAGTATAAGTGATAATGGGGATATTTTGAAGGCAAAATAGTTCTTTGATAAGATGGGATCATAGGGGAAAATGAAGGACTTAATTTCTTGGAGCTCTAATGTTTTCTTAATGTGCTGCGAATTTAATGTAAGACTATGGGAATGTTTTAATAACTAAAGGTGAGATTAAAATCTATTTATTTTACCTTTTATATCTTTAAAGGGCCTCATAATTATTATCGTCTAGGGTCTCAAATTTATAACGAGGACCGGCAATGCTCAATAGGCGCCTAAGCAAAGGTTTCACACTTCACACTTAGTGATCCAGAAACCTTATTCGCACAAATAATCACTAAAGTTGATTGGGAATTTCAAGTTGATCGGGAATTCCAAGTTGATCATTTAGAGTTTTCTTTTTTCTTTTTTTTTTTTTAATTTTTTATCAACCAAATTATTCACAAAAATGATCAAATGCAGCAAATATGATTACTCTGTTAAATCCATTTTATTCAAATTATTGGATAAAATAAGCGAAAAATACTTCAAACTGACCTCTTGTCTAATCGTTGCCTCGATTTTTTACTTTTTTTAATTATGAAAAATACGTTTAAATTATGAATTACAATCTAAATTTTAATCCAAATCAGAATCAACAATTAATATCAATGTTCACTGATATCTCGCTACCGCAAGTGCACGGGTCGTCACCGGATTATCGTCCCACGGAGACTGCTATTAATTACCGAAATGTGTTAGTTCTAAACCTTATTTGAATGAACAAAATAATTTGATGTTTGAAATCTAAAACAAAAGAAATCAATTAAAGAGTTAAATTGCGAAATTTGTTTTGTTTTTAAAAACGATTGTAAAATAGTTGGGATTCACGATTTCACCTAACCAATTAAATTAGCTCCAATTCCATGTTTTATTTCCTAATTATGTACTCGGTCGAATTCACTAATTTATATTGAAATTCCTCTCTCGAATTTAAATCAATTTTACCTACATAAGTCAACCATGTATCTCTACAGCGGGTCTGAATATTCCTTATCTAGATGCAATAAATACAAGAATTCACACACGACCGCAATAATAACAAGAGTATATCTCTATCTCTCGTTCAATTATCGGATTTATTACCATGTTCTAAATTATTAACTCACATCTCGGATTATGGAAATAATTCAATATATCATGAACTGGTGATCAAGCAATTCAAGCATTAAGAACAATAATAAATCAATACATGCAACTAAACATTAAAACAACGGAATTTGGAATTAAAATAATATAGCTAGGCTACATCGTTCATCCCAACATAGAATTTAGTTACACATTATCAATAAAGAACAATAACAATAAAAATTAACGTTCATTAAAAATAATATAAAAAATGGAAATCTTGCACCAAGTTTTGATTCTTCAATTATCTTCAATTCACGCCCCTTTGCGATGTTTGATTCCCCAAGAATTTGATGTTGATTTCTCGATTGTGACTCGTTCTTTGGAGAGGCAAAGGTCCAGATCTCGTGCCTCTTATGTTGTATATATAGGTTTTGGAGAAAACCTAGGTCAAAAAGCCCAAAACCTGTTAAAAATTGCGAGAAAAATCTGATCTGCGGCCCAGCCGAAAAGCCACGCGATCGTGTGGTTAACACCTTGACGATTGCGTGCTTGACCCTAAAACTCTCGGGTTACGATTTTACACCATCTCGCGATCGCTTGGTATGTAACCAGCGATCGCGACTTCGCTCTTTTCTCGGCTGTACAAGTTAGTACCTGACTTTTGATTGCACATTCAGTCCTCAACTTTCAATTGTTGCAATTTAGTCCCCAAACTTTATCTTCTTCTCGATTTGCACATTCAAGCTCTTAATTCATTTAATTAGGTCCTCCAACCTCTGATTCGTTCATTTTGGCACATTGCATCTTTCCGGTTGACGTCACAAACTTATCAATTGCTCGTTTTAGCTCCAATCAACATCCAATTATGCATTTTTCTCATCAATTACTTCATTCTTCATCTTTTGAGATATTTTCTACAAAGTAAACAGATAAACACAAATTAAATAGCATATATTCTAAAATGATAATAATTTATTCTAATTTAGACGTACAAATAAGTATATAAAACAAACTTATCAAATACTCCCAAACTAGAATTATTGTTCTTCCTCGAACAATGAAAAATAAACTACAAAAATCAAAGAAATAAAAGAGAAACTATTTTTATTGTGTTAACATGTTTACCATATGCCTCCATAATCCAAACCAATTTAAGCTTTAAGCAAGCGTCATGAACAACAATGCAAAATAATTTCTAGTTATATCTGCCAGATTTTTAAGTGTGTGTGTGAATAGCCAATGTCAAACGCATACTCATGCAAAAGATATACTCAATACTCTGTGGCTCATTATGCATAATCCAGCCCGAATCCCATGTGGTCAATCTATGAATTCTAATGAAATTCCTTTCAGCGCTCATGGATGATCACCACTTTCTGCTTTTCTCTCACATATCCCGGGTTTCTATCTATGTGGATTCTAAAAATATTCTTTGCTTTTTCCACACAAGGTAGTCAGAATCAGAAATATGTATGCACAACAAATCAAAAGAAAGCAGTCCCCAATTCTAAAACCTCAACCACCATGGCTCAGCCAACTAAGCTTATACCATGCAATAATAATTTTTTTTATTGGACGACTTTTTCTTTTAATGTCTCTGTCTTTTACCATCTTTGTGCAGAACTTTTCATACTGGCGTTCTATATGACCCCTGTAGCGGGCTTTCAGATCGGCAACTCCCAAACCAGTTGGCTTTAGGGTACCAGGTTCAAAAAACCCCTCAGACGTACTTGCCCGAGTCATAAAGGTTTAAACAGAAAAGTTAAAGATGTTATAGTGTCTTATGTGTAAGTCCACTCTCCGTACTTGCTTTCTAATTGACCCCTGTAGCGAGCTTTAGGTCAATGACTCCCAAGCCAGTTGGCTTTAGGGCACCAGGTTTGAAAGACCCCTCGGACTTACTTACTCGAGTCAAAAAGGCATTTGAAGAGCGGAATAAGACCTTCAGCATTTTTCTGTTTTTATGCTGGAAATGGTTTATACTCGTTGACCAAACTGCAGTGACTAAAGGGCAAAACCAAGAACCACAGACCTCCAACCTGTCAATACACACATATTCCAACCATTTTACCCCCAAACTTGCCTTTTAGCATGATTGGTTCTAATTTAGGGGTGAGATGTCTAACAATCTAAGTTCAGGGATTTTCAAGTCATTTCTAAGTTCAAATTGCATAAAATCTGCCCCACATGTATTAAACAGCATCCCTCACACAAACAATTATCCAACACTGGCTATGTGCGCAATAAGTATGAATCTAGCAAAACATAACTAGTTTAAAATAAGTTCATGCTTTCATGTTGTCCATTTTTCAAGCATAAACACAAATTGATTCATACTATATCCTAGGCAATAAACATGTTAACAAAGTTTTCAATTTTTTTTTAATCCCAATAAAATCGAATGAATATAAAATGAATGAAGAATACAATGAATTTTCACCCCTAACTTGAAATGAACATTGTCCTCAGTGTTTGTCAAAAAGATTCAATAATGTAAAACAAGACAAAGAAAAGAGAACGAGAACTTCCCTAGTGTAGAGGATGTATTTCTTTGAAGCTCCCTGTTGCACTGCATTGGATGAATCGACCCTTTGTTTATATTATTGAAATTTGGTTGGGGTGTTTTGATTGGTATTTTCCTAGCAAATGAGAGATAAGTAACATTAGAAGTCATAAACACCAATAAGAAATAATGGAAGTTCAGGACCACACCCCCAAACTAAAGTTAAAGCACATTTTTGAATTTTCAAAATTGGTCGACCACACTTATTCAAGCCTTGACATCGCCTAGAAAAACATAAATTTTCCCGAGCCATCTTTTGATATATTAAAGTTCACCGCATGATCGACAGTATATTAAAAAGTCAGCTCATTTGAAGATCAATAGGGTCATGAAACAATGTGGAGAAGTAGGTGACGTGAGACAGTTTCTGGGTGCAATGGCCTACAATGGGGCTGCCTTGATGCAATGTTGGTTTTCATGATTTTCATGCAATGTAGTGAACTAATTCTAGAACTAAATACACAAAATCAATGATGAACATGTCATGAAGATAAATGCCGGAATGAATTTCTAAAATTAGCACAAGAACATCTTTGTAGCATTTCATCAAACACTTAATGGGCATTGCAAAAATCAATGGATATATTCATAGGGTTGGAGGGATGAATGAACCCAAAATTTTTGTCTACTAAACCACAAATCACAATCTCCAACCACTAACCTAAGCCCACTCTTCACCATTCACAATTTCAAAATCCAAGAACTCAAAGAAAATTTCAAAATTTTGAGTAAACATGGATTTAAATGAAGAATTTCATACCTTTCATTGATTTGGATTTGAAAATAGCAATGAATTTGGTGCAATGAAGTGTTGATTGCATGCATGATAGATGAAAGATCATACTTTTGAGTGATTTTGGGGAGATAAAACAAGTTTATAATGTTTAAAGTTGAAAGAATGAGGAAAAGAACTTAAACTGCCCAATTTGGTCCCAGTACAGCCACGCGATCGCCTGGATGGAGTGCCAGCGATCGCGTGGTTCAAGGTTAAAGAATCTGTTGATTTTTAATGCAGATTCGCGATCGCCATTGCCTATTAGCACGCGATCGCGTAGTACACGGCAATACTGAAATTTTTTCCTATTTTTTTATTTTCAAAATCATTTTTCTCCCCCTAATCACTTCTTCATGATTGATGCAATGATTTTCCAAACCTTATCGTCATGATTCAAACTAGTGTGTGTGTGAGTTTGGAATGACGATAAAAACCTAACCTAATATAAACATGCAAAATTAAAAACATACCTAAATATGCAACAATAGACTCTTATGCACAAGTGTTCTAAACATGAAATATGCAGAACACTCAAACACATTTCCTACCATACATATATTTAAAATCTTAACACTAAAATAAATAATAAAAGCGTAATAAGTAAAAGGGAAGAAAGGTTGGGTTGCCTCCCAACAAGCGCTCCGTTTTAAGTCTTAAGCCCGACTTTAGCACATAAATATCATGGAGGTTTGAATGATCCTCTTGAAGCTTTGCATTTCTTGCAATTCCCTGCCTTGCATATCTCTATTCGTTTTCTCACTTTCTTGAATCCCAAAGCCTCACTTTTAGCCAATTGTTAAGGGATGTTAGGCTTTTCTTCCTTCTTGTCCCTCCATCCATCTTTAGCCTTTATGAACTCATGTTTTGTGACTACCTCCTCCTCAATATTTATACCATGCTTGGTCTTCTCTTCTCTTCTGGTTTCTGGACCACCCCCTCCACCTTGAAGCAGCTTTCATTTAGACCTTCAATATCTTGCCTTGGCTTGATGCTGAACGTGACTTGTTCCTTCTCGACCCTAAAGATGATTTCTCCCTTTTAAATGTCGATTAAGCATCTTCCAGTAGCTAGGAACGGCCTTCCAAGAATGAGGGGCATTTGGGCGTCCTCTTCCATGTCCAAAATCACAAAGTTGACTGGGAAGAAAAATTTGTCTACTTTTACTATCACATTCTCAACAATCCCATATGGATATTGGATTGATCTGTTCGCCAGCTTTAGTGTGATATTGGTTGGTTTAGGCTCCCCCAAACCAAGTTTCCTGTACACAGACAAAGGAATTAAATTAACACTGGCCCCTAGATCACACAAAACATTATCAAAACTGAAATTACTAATAATGCAAGGGATAGAGAAACTCCCTGGATCGGTCAATTTTTGTGGTAATTTCTTTTGAAGTATGGCGCTGCACTCCTCACTCAGTGCTACTATTTCATTATCAACCAATTTCCTTTTATTTGACAACATCTCTTTCATGAATTTCAAGTAGAGCGGCATTTGAGCCAATGCTTCAGCAAAAGGAATATTAATGTGCAGTTTCTTGAATATTTCCAAAAATTTTCCAAACTGCTGCTCCAACTGATGCTTTATCAATCTTTGTGGATAAGGAACTGGGGTCACATAAGCTTTGACTGGTGGTCGAACTCGGGTTTCTTCTTCAACTTTTTCATGAACTTCAGGAGTTGACCTCTGTTCTTCCTCACTTTCCTGTTCTTCCACCACATCTTTCTTTTGGTTCTTCTGCTTCCCATATTCCTCTACAATCACTTCAGATAGCTGAATCCCGCTCCTTGTTGTTATTGCGTTAACATGCTCACGAGGGTTCATTTCAGTATTGCTCGGTAACTGTCCTGGCTGCCTTGTGTAACTGCCAGCCGCCAGCTCTCCCATTTGTTTCTTCAATTTTTTATTTCAGCAGCTTGATTCATTATCTCACCATTCTGACTCTTGACCAGCTAAATTAACACTTCTATGTTCTCGGATATGTTTTTCTGAGATTGTTGCTGTTGCTGTTGCTGAAATCCAGGCGGATGCTGAACATTTTGATTATTAGACCAAGAGAAGTTGGAGTGGTTCTTCCATTCTGGGTTGTAGGTTTGTGAATAAGGACCACCTTGTTGCCTGTTGCCCATGAAATTGACTTGTTCTGGATTTGATTGACTCTGTTGCATGGGACAGAAATTCATAGTGTGATTTTCAAAACAAAAATCACATAGCGCTGTTTGAACTGAGTTGACTGTCTGCACACCCATACTGTCAATTTTCTTCGTCAACGCATCCAATTTAGCATTTAATGATGTAATCTCATTAACACCAATTACTCTCCCAGACTTAGGTGTAGCTCTATCCGAGTACCATTGATAACTGTTCGCAGCCATCTTCTCAAAAATCTCAGATGCTTCTTCATATGTCATATCCATTACAGATCCTCCAGATGTTGAGTCGGCGTACTTCTTGTTTTCATTTGTCAGCCCATTGTAGAATGTTTGAACTAGTATCCAATCAGTGATTCCATGTGTAGGATACTGTCTGATGAGCTCGTTGAACCTTTCCCAAGCCTCAAAAATTGATTCCCCAGGCTGTTGACTGAATGATAAAATCTCCCGCCTTAGCTTTGACATGCGGCCAGGTGGGAAAAATTTATCTACAAATTTCTGACTCATGGTTCCAAAAGTGGTGATTGTATGTAGGGGCAAAGTGTAGAACCAAGCTTTAGCTTTGTCTGCCAAAGAGAATGAAAATAACTTCAATTTCACAGCATCATCTGAAACTCCATTCATGCGCTGCATTTCACACAATTCCAAAAAGGATCGAAGATGTGCATGAGGATCTTCAGTGGGCAATCCATGGAAAACACATGAGTTTTAGATCAGTGAGATCAAAGAGGTTTTGATCTCAAAATTGTTAGCTTGGATTGCAGGAGGTACTATGCATGTTCCAATGTTCCCCACAGGAGGAATCATGTAGTCTCGCAAAACGCACATTCCATGATTTTGTTGCTGTCAGATTTTGTTGATTTCCCTGATTATCTTGAATTCTATCATCTACCATGGCTAAGTCTGTTTGTTGATTCGCTTCCAACTATTGTCTACGCCTCTGTCGAAAGGTGCGTTCAATTTCTGTATCAAAAGGAATCAAATCAAATGACTTAGTCCTTCTTAACATAAATTAAAGAAAACAAAAATTAAAAGCAAAAACTGAAAAGTAATATAAAAATAAAAATAAAAATAAGCAAAATAAAAGTTCAAAGTAAAATAAGAACTAATGAGTATCGATATTAATTAACAGTCCCCGGCAACGGCGCCAAAAACTTGTTAACTGATATCTCGCTATCCCTGCAAGTGCACGGGTCGTGAGAAGTAATAAAGTGGACCTAAGAGTCCGGATTATCGTCCCACGGAGACTGCTATTAATTACCGAAATGTGTTAGTTCTAAACCTTATTTGAATGAACAAAATAATTTGATGTTTGAAATCTAAAACAAAAGAAATCAATTAAAGAGTTAAATTGCGAAATTTGTTTTGTTTTTAAAAACGATTGTAAAATAGTTGGGATTCACGATTTCACCTAACCAATTAAATTAACTCCAATTCCATGTTTTATTTCCTAATTATGTACTCGGTCGAATTCACTAATTTATATTGAAATTCCTCTCTCGAGTTTAAATCAATTCTACCTACATAAGTCAACCATGTATCTCTACAGCGGGTCTGAATATTCCTTATCTACATGCAATAAATACAAGAATTCACACACGACCGCAATAATAACAAGAGTATATTTCTATCTCTCGTTCAATTATCGGATTTATTACCATATTCTAAATTATTAACTCACCTCTCGGATTATGGAAATAATTCAATATATCATGAACTGGTGATCAAGCAATTCAAGCATTAAGAACAATAATAAATCAATACATGCAACTAAACATTAAAACAACGGAATTTGGAATTAAAATAATATAACTAGGCTACATCGTTCATCCTAACATAGAATTTAGTTACACATCATCAATAAAGAACAATAACAATAAAAATTAATGTTCATTAAAAATAATATAAAGAATGGAAATCTTGCACCAAGTTTTGATTCTTCAATTATCTTCAATTCACGCCCCTTTGCGATGCTTGATTCCCCAAGAATTTGATGTTGATTTCTCGATTGTGGCTCGTTCTTTGAAGAGGTAAAGGTCCAGATCTCGTGCCTCTTATGTTGTATATATAGGTTTTGGAGAAACTCTAGGTCAAAAAGCCCAAAGCCTGTTAAAAATCGCGAGAAAAATCTGATCTGCGGCCCAGCCGAAAAGCCACGCGATCGTGTGGTTAACACCTTGACGATCGCGTGCTTGACCCTAAAACTCTCGGGTTACAATTTTACACCATCTCGCGATCGCTTGGTATGTAACCAGCGATCGCGACTTCGCTCTTTTCTCGGCTGTACAAGTTAGTCCCTGACTTTTAATTGCACATTCAGTCCTCAACTTTCAATTGTTGCAATTTAGTCCCCAAACTTTATCTTCTTCTCGATTTGCACATTCAAGCTCTTAATTCATTCAATTAGGTCCTCCAACCTCTGATTCGTTCATTTTGGCACATTGCATCTTTCTGGTTGACGTCACAAACTTATCAATTGCTCGTTTTAGCTCCAATCAACATCCAATTATGCATTTTTCTCATCAATTACTTCATTCTTCATCTTTTGAGATATTTTCTGCAAAGTAAACAGATAAACACAAATTAAATAGCATATATTCTAAAATGATAATAATTTATTCTAATTTAGACGTACAAATAAGTATATAAAACACACTTATCAATCAACCACATATTTTATGAAACTCACATCATTTCAACCATGTATTTCATCAATTTTTATCAAAATCTACTAAAATCTTATTTTAATCCCCACCGAACAGGGGCTAAAGTGCAATATGGAAATTCTTGGCTGAATGTAAACTCCATTCTGCCATCAATCGACTTTTGCTCCAACGATTTGTTCTAATTTCAAAACATTGAATTGATGCCTGTTTAAGACATAACGTAATAGGCATGGGCGTGGTTCTATATGGTTCTGGTTCCTAGGGAACCGAACCAAGAACCGATGGTTCTTTTTGCAAGAGAAGAATCGAACCAGAATCGAATCGTTCGGTTCTTTTGGTTCTGGTTCTGGTTCCTATTTTCTAAACTAAAATTTTTCAAACTTAAGCGATGAAGCCATGGTAGATTTCGGCTTGTAAGGGTCGTAAAACGATAAAGTCATCGATTTTGATCAAAATGCGAATACAACACTCAAAATCATTAACACCAAAATATTCTCTCATTTTTAAACAGTAACGTATCTCCTCATTCGTGTGTATGTGCTCATGCTAAAAATTCTTCAATTTCTGCTAATAATTCTCCATCTTTTCACGGAACATTCGCACAAGTCCAGCAAATACTTAAAAACAAGATAACAATTAATTTTAAGATGAAGAGTGAAGATATATTGTTTGTTCATTCTTGAAGAACTGACGACTGGAGGTTTGAAGTTGAATGATAGAACCAATAAAAGAAAAATGATTTTTGATCTATGATTTTTTGTTTATTACTTGTTTTGCTTATAGTTATTGTAATGTTTAATGAGTTAATAGTTGTTGGATAATTGATATTGATTAATGGATCAGACAACATGCATCAAGATTAGGAATTGATAATTTTTATTTTATTTTTTTAAACTTATATTTAAAAAAAAAAAATCGTGTTTTATTTTGGTTCTTGGTTCTGGTTTTGAACCAAGAACACCGGAACCAGAATCGGAACCGATGGTTCTTGGTTTTTAGAATCAGAACCTTTTAAAATTTTGATAGAACGAACCGAACCGCTAGTTCTGATTCTTTTGCCCAGGCTAAGGACGTAATCTCGCAAACAGGGGGACCAAATTAGCAGCGTTTGTCAACTTAAGTGACTAATTTAATTCAAAAATAACATTTAAGGATTAACTTGGATTTTACTCGAACTTCAATAACCATTTTTGCAATTAGCTCTGTTTACGTGGAGACCATCTGTGAACAGCAGTCCTTGTTGTCAAACTGCCTTGCAATAACCACATCTACTTGGACACCGCATAAACAACATCTTCACCACGTTTCATGCATGAACGCCTCCTTGCGCCACCTTGCACTCGTCCGTTTTACTGTATTCGAGCTAATCTACACCCAGAGACCTATATTTATATCATTATTCTGATCAACTTGATATATCCTTCATATTCTTCCATAATTTTCTTATTTTCTTGCGAAGTTCTGGATGGAAATGGCTTTGAGAGACTTTGGTTTTGATGCTCCGATGTTAGTAGCCCTCCATGATATGCTGGACTTTGTCGACGATGCTGAGAAGCCGCAGCACCCGTCGCGGGCGTATATTCGGGACACAAAGGCCATGAAAGCTACACCAGCAGACATCATAGAATACCCTAATGCTTACCATTTTTTGGTGGACATGCCGGGGCTGAAATCGGACCAAATCAAGGTGCATTTAGAGGACGGAAATGTCCTGGTGGTGAGTGGCGAGAAGAGGAGAGAGAAAGAGAAAGAGGAGGAGGAGAAAGAAGGGGTGAAGTATGTAAGAATGGAGAGGAGGTTTGGGAGATTGTTGAAAAAGTTTGTGCTCCCCGAGAACGCGGATTTGGATAAGATTTGTGCTGTTTGTCAAGATGGGGTACTGAAGGTGACGGTGGCGAAGAAACCGCCACCGGAGCCCAAGAAACCGAAGTTGATTGAGGTGAGAGGGGCGGAGCATGGTGGAGGAGGAGAAGGGAGTTATGAAGTTAAAACTTCGCTTGAAACCGATGAGGGTGATGGTGATGATCAGGTCGACAAACAAGCGTAAATGGTTAAAAGTTGAACGGTCTGTATTAAATTATTAATTATACTATGTTTGTGGCTCTTGTGTGTGCAAATAGCGTGTCCTTCTCAAAATAAACATGTTCATCATGGATTGTGAAATGCTTTGTTTGGTCTTCAGCTGGATCAGCTGAATACGTTCTGATGTATATAATAATAATGTTATTACGGATAGCATTACTTTCGTAATAATATTTTATGATAAGGAATTGAATAACTTGTTGGGCCATATATACTAATTATATCAAATTAAAAGTACATGTTTAGATATGAAAAAAAAACTTGGACATAGTGTCGACCTACAACAATGAAAGTTGTATTGGGTGGTGTTGCATCTCATAATTGGGGTCTAAGGTCAAAGGTCTTCCGGTCAATGATAAACAAGTGATCACAATTTATCACAAACTAAGGGTCGAGACTATTCATACAAATTCAAGGGGCCACTGTGATCATTGTGTAACAATATGTGTAAAATTGTCTATAATTAATAGAGATCGATCCAATATCTAATTATTAGATGAAAGGCTTGATGTCTAAATATCATTTCATATAAATAACACAAGAGGAGAGAGAGAAAGGGGATAGGCCTCACTTTTTCCTACAAATTTCTCCTTCTTGCAACTATTTCTTTAGTTTTTGGATCGAGAGAAGAAGCTCCAAGCTCTCTAATGGTGATGATAAATTCTTACCAAATATTAATATAAAGATCACTTCTCAAGCACAACTGGATCAAGCATTTTTCATCATAAAAACTATTTTCTATCTTCTTCCAATTTTCATTCCTTGCTGACCCTAGATAACATTTTTAGGTGTCAACAAAATGACACTAGAAGGAGGGCCCGTTCTTGTGCAACCGCCCTCATTTTTTCGGCAAAGACCCATCTAGAAGACTGTCATTTTTTCGGCAAAACTCATGAAAGTTTGAGTTCTCTTTACAAAGAACAAAAGGTCAGGGAAGCTAGAGTTTTGGACTATCTGAAAATGGATTTCTGGCAGGTGTTTGTGGCTTAGGCAAATGGAATTTCGAGTGCACAAGATAAGCAGCTTCTTCTTCCGTTTGGTGAGATGTCGGATCTCCAGTATATTATATTATGTGCTGCAAGTGGGATCTGTGTTGCAAAGGGGGTAAATGGATTTGCATGTTGCAAAGATTATCCTCGGGAAGGAAGAGCAGATTCAACAGAGGCAGAGATTTGGGATTGGTTTTAGGCTAAACTTGTTTATTGTAATTGGGCCGAACTTGTTTATTATTTTTGTTGGGTCATCATTGTTGTTTATTTTAATGTTGGGCCATTGTTATTTTTTATGGGAAATTTACAAGGAACCCTACTTTTAAAGATGACATTGTATTAATAAGATGATCAATTTTACAATTTTAAAATTCAGGTGCTAATTCAATTAACATTAATTAATTAAATAATTTATAATACATATGAATATCAAAGAAACCCAGACCAAACATAGACTCCCAACCATTCCTCTCTCTCTCTCTCTCTCTCTCTCTCTCTCTCTCTCTCTCTCTCTCTCTAAGGCGATCCGGCCATATCCTCGATCTCGCCAGAACCTCCTCCTCTCCGACCTATCGTCGCTGTTAGATGGAACCAGCGGCGTCGCTGCTGCTTCCAATCTGGCAGCGGCATCGCTGATCCCCCATATCGCAGAGCAAAAATCGTAGCAACAGGCGCTCAATGCACCGATCGACATTGCGCTGTGCAACATATGCGACGAGATGCAGCGGTTTCGTCTCGTCGTGTAGTCACTGTGATGTGCTGCGCTGCTGTACAGCTATTGGGAAGCAGTTCCGTAGATCTGGTGTTGTTCCAAATCGAAGACGAATGGGGTAATGGTTAGGTGCTTATATGTTGCGGTGGAAATCAGGAGGGTGATGCTAGTGTTGCAGGGACAGTGGCAGAAATCATGGGTGGTGTGCTGGTGCTGGTGTTCCATGTAGTGGTTGTATGGTGGCGGTGTCGTGCGTGGTTGCGGCGCGCCTGTGGCGGCAAGTCGGAGAGATTGTGGTGGTGCGAGTTACGATCGTGAGGTTGTGGTTTGGGCTGTGGGGTTGGGATAGAGGTTAGGGGTAGGGTGGATGATTTGAATATTCATTATCGAATAGTGCGTGACCAATTATTAGGTAATCGTGACCAAAATATTGATTAATTGTGACTTGTGACGAGTATGGGATGTGACAAATTATTAGGTAAATGTGACCAAAATATTGACTAATTGAGAATTTGTGCGAATTGTGATCAATTATTAAGTATGGGATGTAATCAATTATTAAGTAAATCTGATCAAAATATTGATTAATTGTGACTTTGTGCTACATGTGATAAGTTCAGGATGTGACCAAGAAATGAAGAAAACACGTAAGTTGTGACCAATAAATAAATAATATGTGATCAATTATGGATGATTGTGACTAATTATATTAGAGATTGTGCCCAACTGTGACTTTGTGTGACCATTGGACAATGACGTTATGTGACCTACAATTGGGTCAAATATGATTATGTGTGACCGAATGTGACCTCGTATCACCGAGCTGTGACCTCGTATCACCGAGATGTGACCTCGTGTGATCGAATTGTAACTTTATGTGATTGAACTGTAACCATGTGTGACCAAACAGTGACCTTGTCTGAAATTGTGAGACCGAACTGTGACCTCGTGTGACCGAATTGTGATATGTGACCGAACTATAAATTTTTGGTATTGTGTGACCGAAATGTAACTTTGTGTGACCAATTGTGACTTTGTGTGATCGAACTGCGACTTTGTGTAATCACATGTAACTTTGTGTGACCAACTGTGAAAAAAATCATTTTTTGTGTGATTTGTGACTAAAATATAACTTTTTGCGACCAATTGTGACTTTGCGGGTTGGCTGAGGTGGGGGTGGGAAAAAAATAGAAAAAAAAAATCATTTTTAGTTTGGGTGTGATGGGATGGGATAGGGTGGGGTGGGTGGGAACATAGAGAAAAAAAATCATTTTTAGGGTGAGTAGAGGTCGGGTGGGGCTAGAAAAAGTAGAAAAATCATTTTTTGTGGTGTGGTGGGGTCGGGGTGGGTGGGGTGGGGCCGGGGTTGGAGATGGAAAAGTAGAAGAAAAAAATCATTTTTTTGGGTGGGGTGGGGGTGGGGTGCGTAGGGGTTTGAAAAGTAGAAGTAAAAAAATCATTTTTTGGAGTGGGGTGGGGGGTGGGTAGGGTGGGGTCGAGATCGGGTTGGGGGCTTGAAAAAATAGAAGAAAAAAAATAGGTGGGTGGGGTGGGGTTGGTTAGGGTAGGGTGGGTTGAGATGGGTGGTTGTGGTGAAGTGTGAAAAAATAGAAGAAAAATCATTTTTGGATGAAATATGGTAGGTGACGGGGTGCGCTGGGATGGGGTGGGGCAGTTGGGGGGAAGTGTGAAAAAATAGAAGAAAAATCATTTTTTGGTGGGGTGGGGGTAAAAAATAAAAGAAAAATTATTTTTGGATTGTGTATGATGGGGTGGGTAGGTAGGATGGGTGGGTGGGTGGGTGGGGTGTGAAAATATAGAAGAAAAATCATATTTGGGTGGGGTGGGGTGGGTTGCGAGGTAGGGTCATGCTGGGGCGGGGGTGGGTGTGTGAAAAATTAGAAGAAAATAATTAATTTTGGGTGTGGTGTTGTGGGGTGGGGTGAGGTGGAGTGGGGATGGGTGGAGGGTTAGGGTCTGGATACGAGTTGTGAAAAAGTAGTAGAAAAAAATCATTTTGAATGAGATGGGGTGGGGTAGGGTCTGGGGCGAGATTGGTGGGTGAGTGGGAAATTAGAAGAAAAAAAGTTAATTTTGGGTGGGTGGGGTGGGTGGTGTTGGGGTAGGTGGCAGGATAGGGTAGGGTAGGGTCTGGGCGAGTTGTGTAAAAGTAGTTGAAAAAAAAAATCATTTTGGATGAGGTAGGGGTGGGGTGGGTGGTGTTAGGTTGGGGTGGGTGGGGGTGGTTGGTTGGGTGTGTTTTTTTGGGTTAGGGAGGAGTGGGGTGGGATGGGACGGGGGGGTTGGTGGGTGAGATGAAAAAAAATAGAAATAAAATCATTCTTGTTGTGTGGTGGGGTGGGGGTGAGGTGGGTGGGTGGGGTGTTGGTGGGGTGGGTAAGGTGGTGTCGGGGTGGGGGTGAGTGTGGAAAAATAGAAGGAAAAAAAATCATTTTTTAAGTTGAGGTGGGGTGGGTGAGTGTGGGGTTGGGTTGGGATGGAGTGGTTGTGGATTAGATATTGTTTTGATTTTATGATGTAATATTATATGAGTTTTAATTTAATATATAAATGATAATTATTATAATATTATGTTAATTAATTATCTAATTAATACCCGATTTTAAAAACAAAATTATAAGTTTGTTATATTTAAAAAGTGAAAGTTTTAGTTGTATAGTTTTGTTCTTTTCCCATTTTTTATTATGAAAATTACATCTACACCTGTTTTTAAAAAGTAAAATTCAAAAATGAGGTGAAACTTGTATAATTTCAATTCTCAGGTGATAATTAAAATTTTAATGATAAAATATAATATTATTATATATTTAAATTAATACTCAAAATATCCCAACTCCCTTCATTTCAAACCCTAACAGATTCGCCCCTTCCTGTTCTCTCTCTCTCTCTCTCTCTCAACATCATCACTCTCAAACCACACCACCGGAAGCAGCAGTTGCACCACTACTTACCACCAAGGCAGGTCGTTCGACGGCAACCACCTCTGCCCTTTCACCCATGACCACACATTATCCCCTCACACCAAGGCAAGAAGCGACGACGCCACTGCACACCGCCACAACAAGTCGTTCGACAGCAATCACCTCTGCCCTTTCACCCATGACCACACATCACCCCCTCACACCACTGGAAGCACTGGTTGTGCCACTGTACACCACCACAGCAAGTCCTTCGACGGAAATCACCTCCACCCTTTCACCCATGGCCACACATCACCCCCTCCGGCACCACCTCTGCTTCAAAGGTGATTACCTCCTCCATCCCATATTCCATCTCTCAATAAAATCACCAGCAATCACCTCTGCATCGACCCCGCCACTGCTCTGAAAGTCTCAAAAAGGCCGACGCTGGTAGCGGTAATTTCAAGGTAACCAAACACCGTTACTCACCTGGAGGTAGGGGCGCCGCTGCTAGATCTAAGCATCGAAGCAGTGGCCTTCAGTTTCTTTGATCTGGTGGTGGTGTTGCTTCAATCTGGCGGTGGTGCTTTTGATCTAGTGGTGGAGCAGAGGTTTACTGATGGTGGAGGTCGTGATGGCGGTGGTGTCGCACTGTGGTGGCAGCAACGGAAGGTGACCTGATAATGATTTGAAACAGGGGCAAAAATGGTGTTGTGACCTGTTGAAATGTATAATATGTGACCAACGAAAATATGTGACCTAATATTGATGAGTTGTGACTTCGAAATCAAGTAAATATGACTTAATAATATGATAATTGTGACTAAAAAAACTCGTGATCTAATAATTTGATAATTTGTGACCTGAAAATATGTTGAGTTCTATTAGTTGATATTTTGTGACCTTAAAATTAGTTTGTGAATTAAAAAATATGTTATTGTAACCTAAGAATAAGTTCAACTTGTGACCTAATATTTCGATAATCGTGACCTTAAAATCATTTGTGACTTAAAAACTTGTGTTTTGTGACTTGAAATATATAGTATTGTGACCTTAATATATATAATTAATAAAATATTTTTATTATTTAATTTAGTTAATTAGTTCTAATTAGAACCTGATTTTTGAAATTCTATAGGTTTCATCTTAATTTTGAAATTGATATTTATAATCACCTTATTTCCGTATTTTTCCCTTTTTTATTTTAGTTGAATACTAGTATCACACCCGTACGTTAAACGGAAGAACAATATAAAATGATTTTACTGTAAATATCATTACAAAATATGAAAAATAAATTGAACACATAATTTGCTTTGATTAATGATATAGATTGTCAACGAATATCTAAAATAGAAATAAATTACAATTCTCATCAATTTTGGAAAACCTCTTTAAATAACACATTGTTTGTACAATTTGTAGTTGCTCACACCTATGTGATACATGAGAGTTGCTATAGACAAAACATATTTAAACAATTGCTCACATTTAAATTAAATAATGCAATTTCTCAAATATATGTTGTATAGAATAAATAAAAAATTTCATCCAAATATTTTTTACTAATGTAAATAGAAATAATAACTCTCAAAATATTATAATTTACATAAAATAAAGTAATTGTAACAAATTAAATATACGCGGTCCTATATATAAATATAAATGTAATAAATTAAGCAATATTGACGATGCGTGAAAGTGAGAATCAACATCAAGATTTGTGGTGCACGAACGTTGAATTCAATTCAAGAGATTCTTCGCATGATTAATAATTTTTAATTTTTAAATGTGATGCATTTAATTGAACATAATTAAATACATATTTAATTATATGTCAATAAAATAATTATTAATGAAAATATAAATAAAATATATATAGTGAGTCTTTTTGTCTATATATGTTAATAAAATTAAGAAATAAAGTTTCACCATTTTTTACGGTATATAATTATTTTTTTTAATATTTTAATAAAATTGTAAACCGTTGAATTGTTTTATCTCTTTACGGGAAAACAGACCATGAATTAAGTGTTTTAGAGATTGTACCGTGAACATATCAACTCCATTTCTGGAATTAACGTTCAATAAATGATTTTAAAAAAAAACTTTTGAACTACAAAATTAGGCTCATATAATACATGTGCAAAACTCAACTTACATATTCTCCTTAAGATCGACATTTTTCTTTTCATATGTTGTTCTTCATCATATTCTTCCCAGAAAGAGGTGTAAGATAGATTTTTTTGCTATAATTTAATTTTTTAAGCTTTAATTATTAATTTCAAGTATTATTCTAAAAAAATAATCATTAATTTTAATAAATATTGATACATTAATTGAATCTTTTTTCTTCATACTGACATTTTCTTTATTCATATTTTTACATTATTATTGTAATAAAACTTACTGATCGATCAATCGTTTAATAGAAATTATATGAACTAATTGTTAAAATCTGTAGTAAATTTTTGCATATTTTAGTTATTAAAATTTATAATTAAAAATAGAAAAATGAATAGAATCAGTAAATGAATAAAAATAATGTGAAAATGATGAATGAATTGAAGAAATCTTAAATTTGTAAAATTAACTCAATTTAATTGGATTTGCCTTAAAATTTCGATTACTTATTATTTATTTTAATTTAATGAGAAAAAAACATAACATAAATTAGTCATCTATGACTAAAATGAATTTAGTTAACTAATTATAAATAATATTATATGACTTAAATGATATAATTTAAAGTGAATTAGATATTAAGGAAAAATATAAAAAATAAAAAATAAAATTTTACCTTTAATTTTTTATATGATTTTACTGACAATATATTTAAAATTCTCTCTCATTTTTTAGCTTGCATTAAATTTCTCACTGTGATATTTAATTTGACACTCATATTACATATTTTTCGATTTCAAAATAATACAATAATTATTAAAATAATAATAATAAAATAGAAAAAAATAACATTTTTGATGTTATTAATAGCATAGCACGGATGAAAATACAATTAATGACACATGTAAAATAATAATTGCTAAAATATTTAATATAGTATTTTTAGCCAAAAAAATTTAGATTTAAAAAGTATTTTCGGGGGGAAACTATGTGTGTATTTTGGTGACGGTTATTCTACTTATATATATTAAGATTTCTTAAATTTAGTTGGGTCCCATATTTATTTACCATAAACATCTGCCATCGTAAGCCCAATACATTGCCAAGACAATCCAATTTGGTCGTATTCCAATAGGTTCAAATTCAGCTCACGAGATCGCTTATATCCATACTCCAGTTCACCTATAAATTCAATTTGTCCACGATTCACTTCGATAAGTTCAGCTCACTCATCTCCAGTGTGACAAGTAAGAAGGTAGCTAATTCATCTCCAGGTCGGCAAACAAAAATTCAGCTCCTTCATCTCCGCTTTGGAAAGTAAATAATTTTGGCTAGCTCAATTCATCACCATTGCAATGTCGATCCATTTCAGCCGGGGCGCTTCTGAATTTAGCTTGGCCATCTACCAGTTCGACTTGTGAGAATCCAACTCGTTCACATTTAGCTCTTCAGCCTACTATGAGTTCAGCTCGAAAAAGATTAGACGCCTGTGAATCCAGTTCAGTTTGTTTGCTTCTCTTCAGCAGTGTTCAATTCAGCAATATTGCTTAGGCTATTGTTGATGAGCAAAAATGCTCACTTCGAAGGAAATATTCACTGTGGCCACGTTCAACTCCAACTGGGCCATCTTTGTACAGTAGGACCATTTTTTTCTATTATAGTTAACTAGTTAAGCCATTCGGAAGAGACAAGCATGGTTACTCGGTATTTCGCAAGGGACTCAAGCCTGTTTTTAGCTTCGAGTTCAACAAAAGCATTCAAAATTGGCCAACCATATTTACTTCACCTCGATTCTTTAGTTCGACAAAGGTTCACTCCGGTCATCAGTTTGGCCATATCAATTCTTCCCCGATTCGGTTTGTCCAGTTCTTTCATATTGATAAGTGTATTTTATACACTTATTTATATGTCTAAATTAGAATATATTGTTGTCATTTTAGAACATTTACTATTTAATTTGTGTCTATTTGTTTACTTTTCAGAAAATATCCCAAAAAATGAAGAATGAATTAATTGATGAGAAAAATGCACAATTAGATGCTAATTGGAGCTTAATTGAGCAATTGAGGAGTTTATGACAACAATCGAGAATCATCCTTGATGCGAAAGTGAATAAATTAGAAGTTGAAGGACTGAAGAGCAAATTAACATGAGGGACCAACTTGCAAATATCCAATAATTGATTTGGATCACAAGAAGATACTTTGAAAATTTTTAGGAGTCAATTGGATGTAAGTATAAGTCAAAAAGGAATGGAATATGATAATATTACCATAAAATTGATTCCAACCGCAGAAGATTCTAGACATATTTCAATTCAGACTTTGAGACCTAATTTTGGAGTAGTAAACGTTCGAATTGGGAAAATTCTATTTGAAGAAGAATTTTATCCCTTTAAGTTATCTTTTTAACATAATTTGAATCACCTTAATCGGATAAGGGAATATAAAGATATGATTGAAACAATGAACGCTGTGCAGAGACCAAAAAATACTCGCGCCTGGGTTTAACGAATTTCTTTTCCTTTTTCGACTAGGTATCTTCTCCAACTATAAATACAACCTCTTGGAACAAAATATGAACTTTTGCCTCACCTAAGAATAATCCAAAACTCAGATTTTATCATTCAAATCTTGGGAGATTCAAGCATAGCAAAAAGGCGTGGAGATTAGAAGATTAACACGAGATTTCAACTCTTGGTGCAAGATTTCTTTTCTTGATGTTAATTTTATAAATTCCATTATGTATTATTATTATTTTTATCATTTTTGTTCTTCATTTATGATGTGTAGCTAAATTCAATGTTGGGATGAACGATATAGCCTAGTTGATTATTTTAATTCGATATTCCTCTGTTTTAATGATTCATTGCATGTGTTGATTTATTATTGTGTTTAATGCATGAGTTAACTGGCCACTGATTCATGATACAATGTGTTATTTTCATAATCTTAGAGGTGAGTTAATAACATAGATCTGGGTAATAAATTCGGTAATTGAACAAGAGATAGAGATGTACTTTTGTTATTATTGCGGTCGTGTGTAAATTCTTGTGTGTTATGCATCTAGATAAGGAATATTCGGACCCTCTGTAGAGATACATGGTTGACTTATTTAGGTAGAATTGATTTAAACTCGTGAGAGGAATTTCAATATACATTTGTGAATTCGACCGAATGCATATTTAGGAAATAAAGCAAGAATTGGATTTAATATAGTTGGCTAGGTGAAATCGAGATTCTCAACTACATTACAATGGTTTTAAAAACAAAACAAATTCTGCATTTTTTATTTCTTTAGTTTAATTCATAGTTTTAGTCTTAAAAATCACAATTCTTTCATCTGTTCAAATAGAGTTTAGAGTTAACATATTTCGGTACTTAATAGCAGTTCTCGTAGGACGATAATTCGGACTCTAAGGTCCACTTTATTACTTCTCACGAGCTGTACACTTGTGGGGATATCTCGCATCACGAGATATCGGCGAACACATATCAATTTGGCTAGAGCATAATTTCAGCTCAAAGAGTATCAGTTTAGTCAATTTTTTGTCCGAATTCCAGTTAATCGGTTCATTCCAATCTCTTAAAATCAACCAATACAAAGTTCGTTCGTTCATTTCCATCTCACTTCGACCTATAGAATTCAGTTTGGCAATGCTCAGTTTGATAGCCAAGCACTTCGTTAATCTCAGTTCAACATGGAATAATTATGCTCATTTTGGAGATGTTTGCAGCCAAGCAGTTCAACTAGGCAGTCATTAAGCTCAGTTTGCAGCCATACAGTCCCAATTTGACCACGTGGTTCAATTTGACCATGCACTTCAGTTTGGCCAAGTGTAATTCTGTTATTCACTTGGGCGATGTCAAGCCTGCCCCCATTTCATCAATCCTCTTAAGTTTGTTGAATTCTTCATTTCAATTCAGCTATGACCAATTCAGCTCGTTCATATTGCTTCTAGCTTTGGTCATAAGTTTGACCATCAATTCAAATTAGAAAAATCCAATTCAACCATTTTCGGTTCAGCTCTATTAAGCTCCAGTTCGACAATTTTTAGTTTCACTTCAGCTTTGTTCAGCTCCAATCAACATGTTTAGTTTCAGTTCAAGATTCAGAAATTGAAGGATACTATATTTGCTGTCAAGGGATTGCTAATGAAGGGCATGAAGGATAGATGTGTTCTGGGTGATTTCAGCCTAGATATAGACAAGAACCTTCCTTGTGCAGGAGCTGGTGCATTCAATAATCCAGATTGTTTTGAGGATGTTACCAAGGACAGATATGATCATGCAAGTGGAGAACGATAGCCCATCAAGATGCTTATTTAGCTCTTACACTATTTGGTGAAATGT
Organism: Ligustrum vulgare; assembly: GCA_963555705.1. NCBI lineage: Eukaryota > Viridiplantae > Streptophyta > Magnoliopsida > Lamiales > Oleaceae > Ligustrum > Ligustrum vulgare. Next base: position 41,817,715 of record OY743183.1, read on the forward strand.
TGAACAATGGGATACAATTGAACCCTATCTTATTTACTGCCATATTTTCAGCTTATGCTCATACTGGACTCGTTGAAGAAGCTAGGGGAATCTATAAAGCGCCGTGTCATATCAAATTGATTTCTCAACATTTGCAATACAGAGGGATCTACGGTTGGTTCTGCATCAAGGAACTATGTCATCTCCTAAGTTAAAAATTAAAACTCGTATTAGTTGGAAGCTTTGATATTCAAAATGCATCACAAGCTAGTATCTTGACTATTAAAACTAGAAAGAGGATGGAAGTAACTGCTCGCTAACTAGGAAGAACATCAAGGATTTGGGCCGTCCTAGTGGATTTAAAGGAAAGACGGGGGAGTTTGAAAATAAATATGAAGAGCTCGAATAACAATTGAAAAGTCAGAAAACAAAGACTACATCAGCTCAAAAGAAAGCACTTAAAGCTACAGTTGTTGACTTAATCGATGATATCTACCTCACAGCCAATGAGCTGATGTTTACTTTAACTGATGAACTGATGTTTAATCCATTTGATATTTATTTCAGTGAGACCATCGCTTCAGTCTGGCCACCATTCAAGTCAACAATTTCTTCAAGCTTTACTCTAAGGATTGATGAAATTTCAGTCCAGCTTGGAAAAATTCAACTTGAAGAATTGTTTGGTTCATAATGAAGTGGAGCTATCAGGGCAATCAGCTCAACACAACCCTCATTATTAGGACAAAGACCTTAGTTTATTGTCGGTAAGTACCCTAAGGGAAGGCCATCAACATCATAAGGCAGAAAGACCTCCATGAGAGGCAATCAAAGACCTTAGTTGATGGTCCGTAAGTACCCCAAGGGCAGGCCATCAACATCACAAGGCAGAAAGACCTCCACGAGAGGCAATCAAAGACCTTAGTTGATGGTCCATAAGTATCCAAATGGAAGGCCATCAACATCACAAGGCAGAAAGACCTCCAAAAGAGGTAATCAAAGACCTTAGTTGATGTTCCGTAAGTACCCCAAGGGTAGACCATCAACATCACAAGGCAGAAAGACCTCCACGAGAGGCAATCAAAGACCTTAGTTCATAGTCCGTAAGTACCCCAAGGGCAAGCCATCAACATCACAAGGCATAAAGACCTCCAGAGAGGCAATCAAATACCTTAGTTGATGGACTATAAGTACCCCAAGGGTAGGCCATCAACATCACAAGGTAGGAAGACCTCAACGAGAGGCAATCAAAGACCTTAGTTGATGGTCCGTAAGTACCCCAAGGGCAGGCCATCAATTCACAAGGAAGAAAGACCTCCACGAGAAGCAATCAAAGACCTTAGTTGATGGTCTGTAAGTACCCAAAAGGTAGGCCATCAACATCACAAGGCAGATGGACCTCCACGGGAGGCAATCAAAGACCTTAGTATATGGTCCGTAAGTACCCCAAGGGCAGGCCATCAACATCACAAGGCAGAAAGACCTCCATGGTAAGGTGAAACTTTAATGACGAGGAGGTTACCTTGACGAGGTAAAACCTCCATGGTGAAGTGGACCTCAATGACGAGGCATGCCTCCACGATGAGGTGAAACCTCCATGACGAGGTGAGACCTCCATGGTGAAGTGAACCTCCATGGTGAGGTGAAACCTCCATGATGAAGTGAGACCTCCATGATGAGGTGAAACCTTCATAACGAGGAGGTGACGATGACAAGGTAAAACCTTCATGGTGAAGTGGACCTCAATAACGAGGCACACCTCCATGATGAGGTGAAACCTCCATGACGAGGTGAGACCTCCATGGTGAAGTGGGCCTTAATGGTGAGATGAAACCTACATGACGAGGTAAAACTCGCGCAACAAGGTGAAATTTCGCGAAGAAGTGGAACCGCCCTGACGAGATGTATTTCGTACTATAAGTCCACAGCTCGCGATGAATAAGTAGATTCATATTGGTTCATAGCTTGCAGTTGCTTCGTAACAATTAGCGACTTGAATAGTTTGGGGAGAAGGTAGTACAAAGCTCCTCAATTCAAAACATCAAAAAAAAATAAAGATCGAAGATCTAGTACTCCGGGGACAAGGCAGTACCAGTCCCCTCAATTCAGATCGTTAAAGAATTCAGCTCGGCCATTTCCCACTTTGGCCGTGATTTGTTGACCTCGGTTCACTCTCGTTTCAGCTCGATCATGAAGTTCAAATTCCGGTTCTGCTCAGTTTAGTTTCTTGGACCAGACGTTACAATCTGAAATTGATGCTGAATTTCGAGTTGGGCTAGTTAAAAGCTCGTGTTACGCATCTTGAAGAGCTTGTTGGCAAACTAAAGTTTGGAAGCATTGGTTCTTCAAAAGAAGGTAATTACAAAATTGAACTTCAAAGTAAATAGAATTCAAGAAGCGAAGAGTCAATAGAAACTAAGATGGCTTGTTTTGAATTGAATGTTGAACGTCTAACGCATGCTTTAGAAGCAACGAAATAAAATACAATGAAGATCCACCTCGAAATACAGAACATATGAGATGTACTCGGGAATTGATAGAATAGATAAAGTCCATGTCAAGCTAGAGAAAAGCGAGACTTGAGGTTAAGCTACGACATTTCGAAGATGAAATTGAAAAAGGACTTACCTCTAGCTCATGGTCTTCATTATGAAAGTTTTGAAGCCCGCACTGATTGCAACGAAGAATCTCATGTGGCTGTGAATTCTGAAACTGAGGTTAGTGTCGTCCTATCAATTTATAGATTTTCCAAGATAAGTTCCGAGGCCGTGAGCTTGGGAAGGAAATTCAGATTTGCGGTGCTATAACCGTTGAGAGTGCCTCTTTTTTACCCGTCAAAGTTCCGGAGCCAGAAAATGATACAGGAGAAAGGCTCAGTCGTTGAGGACAACATCTGAACTTGTAATCATAAATATAGGAAACTCGAAATCAAAATCCAACCAATCAGATATGCAAAATGTGCGAAACTAGAAACCTCAGGGGACACGACAGAACCACCCACTTGAGGCCATCTTGTTCAACCATACTAGAATACCTAGAGGACACGACATTATTATGCCCCTAAGGCTAATATTATTATGATATGAACCGTCGAGGGAATATAGCAGGATCACGACACTGAGGCCAGGTCTGATCTATTTCAGTAAACTCCATCATCACAATTGACAAGGTGAAAACTTGTTGCAAATTTTAGTTCCAATAATTCAGTTCCTATCAACTAATTCGCTACACTGAGTTATCTTCAGATTTGATATTATGACCCATGCGAATATGATTCATAATAGTTTGACCTTATTGAATGACCTGAGTAAATGGGATGACCTGAATACTTAGAAAAACTTCACAAGTAGTCGAAAGAACTAGATCTACACATTAAAAATAAAAGTTGAAGCAATCAGAGCTAAAGCTCAGGTCAAACAATAGTAGAGCTGAATGTCATATCATACACATGCAGATCTTTAGTTGGATATTATTTTAGATCCTCAACAGATAATTGTTTTAGTTCTTCAACCGGTTATCATTTCAGCTCTTCAGCTGATCGTTATTTCAGTTCTTTAGCTGATTGTTATCTCAGCTCTTCGGTTGGTAATTATTTCAGGTCTTCAGCTTAGATACCTCTTTGGTTTGGCCATCTATTCATCTCTTATGTCTTGCTACCTCTATTATTTATAGTCTCCTCAAATCAAGTCCATAGATAAAAATGAAGACTCCGACTACCTGGATTAAACAAAGAAAAAATGACTTAATAGAAACTTGTTGACTATGGATCTGATTTGAACTTCAGTTCTTCACAACCATCTTATGATCGACCTGGACCATGATTCTGTTTAACAGGAAGACCCGAGCATAAGATTTGCAGATGAACAATATAACATATTTGAGGAAATTCAACGGAATAGAATCACGACAGGGGCTGGCACTGCAAGGTCCACACTTAAAGCGTTCTTAAATCCAGACCATGGGAAACATTTGTTGCACCCCATAATTCAGGTCAAGGTCAAAGGTCTTCCAGTCGATGGTCAGGTAGCTTATTGGTCAAAATCTACCTCAAACTAAGGGTCGAGACTACTCATACAAATTCAAGGGGCCACTATGATCATTATGTAAATATATGTGTAAAATTGTCTATAATTAATAGAGATCGACCCAATATGTAATTATTAGATGAAGGGCTTGATGTGTAAATATCATTTCATATAAATAACATAAGAGGAGAGAGAAAGGGGATGGGCCTCACTTTTTCCTATAATTTCTCCTTCCTACAACTATTTCTTCTTCTGGACCGAGAGAAGAAGCTCCAAGCGCTCTAATGATGATGATAAATTATTTCCAACAAAAATCCATCCACACCAATTATCAATATAAAGACTTCTCAAGCACAACTGGATCAAGCATTTTTCATCATAAAACCTATTTTCTATCTTCTTCCAATTTTCATTCCTTGCTGACCCTAGATAACATTTTTAGGTGTCAACAGGTGGGTAGTTACCTTAAACCCTCAAAAAGTCTAAGGTATGGGAACAGATTCAAGAAAATTGGAAGATGGAGGTCATGATTGCAAAAATTGCAAGTTGATTTCGCATGGCGATCACAACATGGAGCCGAAACTAAGCAGAACCAAATTCCACTTGTCCATGCAATGCAAGGATTAGGCCCATGCGATCGTATGGGCCATTTCTGGCTCAATTTCATTTGTTTGTTTTTGTTTTCCTTAAGGTCGTGTTTGGCTCAGTTTGGCGACTTTTATGGGACTTTTAAGGTCTCATCCTTTTTGAGTATTTATACTTTTACTTTCCCCCTTCATAAAAAATTTCTTCCCCACTCTCTCAAACTCTAACCTCCCTTTTATTTTTCTTCTTTTTTTAGTTAATTATTAGTTGTAGTTTTTGTTTCCAAGTTTTTAGTGTTCATTGAAGCGAAGAAGTAAGAAGAGAGGTGAAAATACAAAGTAAAAGTGGAAGATTTTTTTATCAAAATCAAGGGAGTATTGAATTTCATTATCTTGTATTTTAATATCTAATTTCTATATTTTGTGATATATTTTCATAAACCTCATCTTTTGTGTATTATTTATAAAATATGCTAGTTTTTAGTGTTGGGATGATTGATGTCTTACCTTAGTTTAAGTAATTTTAATATTTATTTATTGATTCTATGTACCTATTTTCATTTGTGTTTGTCATTGAGATTATCTCATATGTTTGCTTGATCGCCAAATATGTGATTTGTGAAGTGTATGATGATCGAGAGTATTATGCATTTTAGACCAAATAACAAATGACTTAGTTCATAATTTAGGAGATAGAAATATACTCCTATCCCTAGGAGATCTATTAAGTTGTTTTCACAAAAAGTTAATGTTTTTTTATTGGTTTTTAATTGAGATATTGAGCTGCAAAAACTTTAGTCTCTCACCAGCTTGATTCTTTAGAAAAATATGTTTTGGGTGAAATTCCTCCTCAAATAGGTAATTTCACTAGCCTGGAATTACTTGCAATTCATGCAAATTCGTTCTCAGGAACCATTCGCAAGGAAATTGGGAAGTTGTCTCAGCTGAAAAGATTGTACATGTACACAAATCAACTGAATGGAATGATTCCACCAGAACTTGGGAATTGTTCAAATGCAATCGAGATTGAATTTCGAAAACAATTGGTAGGAATTATTCCAGATGACTTGGGCGAATTTCTAATTTATGTGTCCTTCATCTTTTCAAGAACCTCCTCCAGGGAAATATCCCCAAGGAGCTTGGTGCTAGAACTGTGGTTCGAGGAAGAAATGAAACATAAATTATAAACAACTTACTTAAAATTGGAAACAAGAAAATTGAAAGCGAAATGTAAGTTCAAGGAGAGATTTCACTAATTCGAACAGTCATGACTGCTCCATGTTCCAGACAATGCTCGAATCATGCTCGATGATCGCTCAAGCATTTTTAACATAATCAAAATGCTCAAGTTCCTCTCGAAGGTCGCTCTAGCAGTTTGCTTATTTTTTTGGAATTTTGATTTTAAAATAAAATAATACAAATTAATTTATTTTTAATTTTCTCCAAATAAAAAGAAATATAGATAAATTAACTCACGGCCAACGATCCACGACTTGGACTCGAACCCGAGCTCGTGCTCGTGCCGTGCCGACCGATCGTACGAAAGGCAACAACGACGTGCACATTTATGCTTTGGACTAAACCCAATAGGATCTAAGTCCTTCCTCCGTCAAACACTATTGGTACCCTTTAAGGCCTAAACTCAAGTATCCAAGTTTAAGATAATAAACAAGTCAATTTTTCCTTCTTTTCCTATGTAGGACAAAGTATAACTTAGTTCATTTATTCCAAACAAGCTTATTTCAACACCATCACTTTAATAATTAATTCCTCCTTCATCCAGAAATGGTTTTAGGAATCCAAAATATACTTCGATCATCTAATCATGGAGTATAGTACGTTTGACTCCTCATCCATACAAAATAGATATCGAAACCCACCCAAATATTTGTTCAAAGCCTTAACATTACAACACATTTCCAATAGTCGCCCACATGAATGGAAATCGCCACAAATATGCAAATGAAATACAAATGCAGATTCATTCACTAAAAGAGAGTACAAGTGAAAAGTTATTCATTGGAGAGGTAGCTTGTGGCTTTGAATTTGCCTCAATAGAATACTATCGAATTTACTGGACTAGTTGGTGAACACGATATCTTGGACTCCCCAATCGTTGGTGTAAATCAAGACAATAATACCCACAGAATAACCTTTCTAAAATTTTTTTGATTCTCATGATGATGTTCATTGTTCACTTTGGCCCTGAATAACTCTTGGGTTTCATAAGTGCTTTAGAAAATTTCAAGTCTTGAAATATTTTCATGGAAGCGGCCCCACTTCACACTTACATAGGTAATTTCCTATTAAGATTATTTTTCCCTACTCCACTTTTTTCACTCAAACTATAGGAATCATTAAAATTTATGACTTAACCTCACACACTCTGCAAAAAGCACTTTTCATTTTCTATAGAAATGGGTAGAAAACTTTTCCTAAGTTCTTAACTGAATCTTCATAACTTAGTTGTCCCATTGAACCAAGATCTTGGATCACCAATCAACAACGTTGGGTTACCATTACAAGGATTATGCGTAATGGGCTTTTAATCTCATTTCTTTTGATAAGTAATATATTTTGAACTCTTGGTAAACCTTTTGTGAGTGGATATGCGAGATTCTCCTTTGATTTCACATAATCAATAGAATTAACACCATTCAAGACCAGTTGCTTAATGGTATTGTGTTTACAAAATATATGTCTAGACTTCTCATTATACATATTAATTTGTACCCTTCTAATAGCTGATTGATTATCTCAATGGATACTTAAGGCAGGCTGTGGCTTAGGTCAATACGGAATGACCTCTAAAATATTTTAAGGTCATTCCGCTTCTTCTCCTGCCTTGTATAAAGCTATGAACTCAAATTTTATTTTCGATCGATCTATACAAGTTTGTTTTGAGAATTTCTAAGATATAGCTGCACCACCAATGAGAAAGATTAAAGATATAACCACTTGTGGATTTAGAATCCTTCGTATCTGATATCTAGTTCGCATAACAGTATCCTTCCAATACAGCTGAATATCCTGTATATTGTAATCCAAAATTTAATATGTAATTAAGTATCGAAGTACCTTATTCAATGCCTTCCAGTGGTCATTGCTTGAATTACTTGTGAACCAACTCAATTTATTAACTGCATATGCGATATCAGGATGCGTGCAATTCATAATATGCATCAAGCTTCCCATTACCTAAGAATACCTTAGCTGAAGTTAGGGATAGCAAAGAAACCGCTTCGTCCCGAACCCAATGGGGCCCCGACCCTAATGAGGTGAAAAAAGTCGTCCCGCGAGTCAACAGAGCAGGTATGAGATTAAAATAAAAAACCTGAAGCGGGTTCAGGATGAGCGAGTTTTGTTTGACCCGCCCCACCCCATAAATTAAAAAAATAATTAATATTTTTTACCATATAGTTTGAAAATATTTTATATTTTGTTAATTGTTGTTTATGATGAGTATTTGACTACATTGTAGGATCTTATTGAAAAAAAGTTTATTTGATTATGATTGTGTTGTTTAAAAAGGTTGTTCAATTTTTTTTTTTTTTAAAAGAAAAATAAAATAAGCAGGCATTAACCCGGGGGGGGGGGGGGCGAGGTAGGGGGTATGGGATGCCCCGCCCCGAACCCATACCCGCCTCGTTATGACTTAGAGGGTCATGAGGCGGGTATTGGTTCAGAGTTCTTCTCGCCCCCCACCCCCACCCTATTGCCATCTCTAACTGACAGGTTCACCTCTATTTTTTGCCAAATGTTGACTTATATCTATAGGAATTTTAACCGGACTTTCATCAAACATATCAAACTTTTTAACTACTGACTTAATACAATGAGACTAGGACAAGGTAAGTCCATCGGATGTCTTATAGATTTTAAATCTTGAAAATGACATCTGCCAAGCCCCTGTCTTTCATCTCAAAATATTTTGTCAACATCTTCTCGGTCTTCATGATATCATAATGATTGATGCCCATAATTAGCATATTGTCCACATATAGAAATACTATAACATATGTAACGACCCGAAAAATTTTGACATCCTTAATTCTCCATTATGACGCAATAAGTTATTTTTAGAATTTATTTAATTATTGCGGAATTTAAAGAAAGAAAAACGAGACTTAGAGAAGAAAAATGGAAGCCGTAACTTCCTCCTCGGCTAACCATTTAATGTGTGGTAAATTGCACATGTAAGTACGCCTTGAGTACTTCAAAATGGTACCAAGAACTCTAGATTTCGACCTTGTTTACTGCCTCAAATTTATGCTCAAACATTCCACTGGGAAACTGGAATTTTTAAAGAACCAAGCATGATGTGTTCAGTAGACCTTCCATTGTTGCCTTCTAGCTTTCAACACTCATTAGACCGTGCGTGTATATATGTTTATGTGAATTATATTATTCATTATAAGTGAGTGAGATATGCTTACATGAATTATATGGTTTCATTAATAAGTGAGTCAAATGTGTTTACTTGAATCATTTGATTAATGAAGTAAGAAATGTTTAGTTGAAACATTTGATTAATATGCTTGAGTCATTTGATTAATGAAGTGAGTATTCAATAAACAATGTATATTTTGCATAATTTGATAGCAAGTTTACAATAAAATGTCATTTGGTTAATCATGATTCATAAAGAAGATTTTTCACATAAAAATTATAGATTTGAACCCTAACCCCTCGGTAATCAATGTGAGATATTGATGTTGATCTTGAGAGCCTTGCGACTCCAAGGTAACGAAGATTGACTTGTGGAGATCTAGTAGCCTTGTTGGAGTCGAATAAGGTAAAAGATGACAGGATGTAAAAACCATAAAAGATGAAATAGTCATATGTAATATCATGGATATCAATGCACGGCGTGAGGGCCTTGCGACTCCAAGGTATCTAAGAATGACTTGTGGGAATCTAGTAGTCTTGTCAGAGTTGAATAAGGTGAAAGATGGTACTGATGTAAAAGCCTTAGAGGATGAAATAATTCTATATAATCTGATGTATTATGGTCATTTTATTGATATCCAGTTTATGAAAATCTTATGGCCATTTTATCGATATCCAGTATATGAAAATGCTAAGTACTTTGGGGTAAATGAGATAATCTATAATCAAATGAACAATAAGATTCTCTTGGGATCTTTTAATAAATAGGAATATTATTGTTTACCATGCAACTTTAAGCAAGGTTTCATCTAGGTCACAAAATACAGATTACACACTTTTATAGCTTCAAATTTTGAAAGGATAATTGATACAATACCCTCTTAACATTTGTCTGTTTTGTGAAATATCCCTAATGACTTTCCATTTTGAAGCAAAATCCTCCTAAATCACCCAAAGGTTCACTTGCTTGTATTACCAATTTCAAGGTTGCATTCCCTAAAGTTTATCAATTCCAAGATTGATTTGCACACAAAAAATTGAACAATTAATGTGTTCCTCCTTCTTCTTCTTCTTCTTCTTCTTCTTCTTCAATATAGATACATATCCTAATTTCAAATCAACAACAAAATCAGATTATTAGAGAGGCCCTATTTAATATATTCTCCGGACATATGGATCTCATGAAGCACATATTTCTTAAAAATCTTATAAAAGCACACAACTAAAATGTAGTAGTTAAAAAAAGATATATATATATATATTCCTTGTGTGCAGAAACTCATTTTATAACCATGTGTTACTAAAATTTAATGATAAACACTCACATCACATGAAAATTAATCTATTAACGTTTAATTTTTTCGATTAAAAAATAAAAATCTTTAAAAGTATTTAAAAGTCTTTTAAATCAATTTAAAAAGTCTTTAAAAGCACATGAAAGTTTTTTAAATAAATGTCCACAAAAGTCGTTAAAAAGTCTATATAAATAATAAATCCATAAAAGTCAATAAAATTTAATGAAATCCATTAAAAAAATTCATTAAAAAAATCTTTAAATGTCTTTCGTAATCCCAATTGAATAAATTTCCCTTAGTTTTTATTGTCATTAAGCTTTAGAAGAGCCTAGTACAATCCTCTTATATGGGGAAATGAAATAAAAGAAAAAGATTTATTTCCAATTTCCTTGTATAAATTAGTTTCAATTTTTTTTCCATTTTCATATTCCAAAATGAAATCCACCAAAAAAATAAATAAATAAATAAATCTTGTTTCCGATAATAATCTCAGAGTGTTGAGATGATGATGAGACAAAGACGTTCTTGATGTTTTTATTCATTTTTCTACAAGATCTCATCTAATAGAGAAATTAACAAATGTGAATTACACCATCACGCGTCTTTCTTTCATAACCCTTTAAATATAGTAGAACTAAATATAAGATGAGATATTATATTTTTATTTTACTAATAAAAGGGCTTTACTTCAAGCCAGTCTCATGGTTCTAACAGACAAGAAGCATGAGAATCTAACATTCTAACATGTTTTTAAAACAGTATGTGCCCAACAAAAACCATCCAATAAGTAGAAGTGAAAACGAAAATAATCCAACCATGAACGGCCATCCAACCATGAATACACCCAAGCATAGCACCACCATGAAAGGCAAAAATGATTTAGGACAGAAAACCCATCAACCCATGTCCCATTCAATAGTATAAGACCAGCAACATCTACCATGTTCCAACTCATTGATCCGTCGTAGCAAATCCGGTTCAGGAAATTCGCGACGACGAGTGGCAGTTACATGTGAACAGATTGTAGGATTTGTGCTCGAAGTGACGTACGGCTGACTGAATGGCATCATCCCAGGTGATTGCAGAGCCGTACTCAGCATGCTTGTAGCGATGCTTGCACGTATGTCCAGCGAGGTTTGGAGGAAAGCAGCACTGTTTAAAGAAACACACAAGGTTGTACCATGTATATTAGCAATGACAATAGGAATGATAAAAAGCATCTAAGCTCTATCCAGTCCGATTGCACGGAAACATGACCACATCGAGTAGCAAAGATGACGATTCTAAGATCATTTGAAAGGGAAGTGGATTCCAAGGACAGATTTGCTTCAGTTAGGCACTGTCTACTCAATTAATGGATTGACCTTACTAGGTGTACACACTAGCTTAAACAATAGTGTACGTATATGATACATGAACAGTAGAATGACTATTTTGTTCCCTCGGTATAATGACTATTTTCTCCCTACCCCATGTGTCCAGTGTATAAGCTAGTGTGTACATATAGCCTTTTCCTTAATGGAAATGATTATGCTAAATGTTTACATACGGAGTTACTCTCCCTCTCACATGGGTGTGGGCCCGTACCCATGTGAGAGGGGGGAGTAACTTAGTGTGTAACCGAGTGAGTAAGTGTGACATCATCCTAATGGAAATGATGATGCGGCATGAAACATTCGTTGGTACATTACTTTCAAAACATTAAAAATGTAAGAATTTTTCACCAATTTCTATGATTGTGCATCATTCTCGTGTTCTTCAAATTCTTTGTGAAAATTGAATATTGTGAATTGATGGTGATGGGCTTAGACTAGAACTTGGAGACATTGAATTATGTTTATTAGGTACAAAATTTTGGTTTAATTCAAGTCTCCTACACTATGTGTTCCATTGATTTCTTCATGTGCATGTTAGGTGTTCGATTTAATGTCGCAATGAATGTTTTGTTGAGTTTCTGCAAATATTTTTGAATGATCACCTTCACTACATGTTATACATCATTTGTGCATCATTCAATCATTGTTTAAACTGCTTTAAAGCATGAAACTCCACATGAACATCTCATTGCAAGGCATCACAGCACCACTGCACCAATTTCAGTTTCATGTCACCCACTTTGTCACATCCTTTCATGATCCAAATGAACTTCAAATGTGATAATTTTTTTGATATGTTGTAAACTAAGTTATTTACTTTCATATGCTTGGGACATGTCTCGGGAAATTTTCACTTTTTCGAGGCGATGTCAAGGGCTGAAAATCAGTAATCGACCACATAGAAAAAATTTCAAGTCTCGGGAAATTTTCACTTTTTCGAGGCGATGTCAAGGGCTGAAAATCAGTGATCGACCACGTAGAAAAAATTTCAAAATTTTTTCTAAGTCCTAGTTTGGGTGTGTTGTGTTGATTTTCGTTAGTTCCTATGAGATAATTATGCCTCTAATGATCATTAATGTTTATTGCAAGGAATATATCATCATGAGACAATTCATGCCAAACATGAAAAAGGAAATAGATGGTCATTTCATCCAACAAAACATTTAAGTCAAAGCTTTAAAAATGGGAACACCAACTCTCCAAACACAGGGAGTACATTAACCCTCTTTGTTATTTCTGTGTTTATTTTCTTTAATTGTTTTGAATACATTGAGGACAATGTATGATTTTAGTTTGGGGGTGGGAATCTCATTCATGTGCTTTCATATACACATTCATTTGATTTTGGGTAGAAAATTCAAAAAAAAAATTTGAAAAATGTGAAAAAAATCATAAAAAGTGAAAAATTTGAAAAATCTTGTTGATTTATTTATTGCTTATGATACGATATGAATTGATTTTTGTGCTTTAGTTAGAAAATTGGGCAACATACGAACTAAATTTTCTTAACATTCATCCATGTGAGACTTTAATCAAGTTGGAGCACATAGCCACTTCGAATAAAAACTTGTGTAAGGAGATGTTTGATATTTGTGGGATAAACTTGTGCACTTTGAACATAGAACTGACTGAAATGTAGAACCAAATTGCTCAAGAAGCAGTTTGGGGGTGGGAAGGTTAGTATGAGTATGCAATGATGGATTGAGGATTTGAACTTTTTAATTTTACATCTTTAGTGTAAGGGGTTTTAATCAACAAGTATAAACCATAATAACCAGTATAAAAATAGAAAAATGCTGAAGGTCTTATTCTACTCTTCAAATGCCATTTTGACTCGAGCAAGTAAGTCTGAGGGGTTCTTTGAACCTGGTATCCTAAACTCAACTGAGTTGGGAGCTGCCGACCTAAAGCTCGCTACAGGGGTCAATTAGAAAGCAAGTACGGAGAGTGGACTTACTGATGGGTGTCGAATCCAACAAATAATAATATTCTTGCTCTTGTAAAAATAAATTGCAATAGTGGTGAGCAAGGTCGAATCCACAGGGACCGGTTAGATTTAATTCTTCGGGAAAATTAAAAACAATAAATTAAATATAAAAATGGGGGTTTTGAATTTTTGAATGTGAAATCAAATTATAAATAACGAGTGCGAAATTAAAATGTTTGGAAATATCAAATTGAACAAATCTCCAGCCCAAGGTATAATCTCAGTAATGATTCACGGAATTGATCATAGATGCAAAAAATAAAATCCTTTACTCATTCTCTAAATTGGTTATGGTCATTGATACGATCTAACAACCTATCTCTCCTTACTTTATCGATAATCAAGAGATGCTCGTTAATTATTTCCCTAATCAATAAACAACCCTAGATACGATCGTATGATTTAATTTACCAATAGCATTAATTTCTAGAGAGACGACCAATTCTAACCAACAAATTCACACGCGTGATTTATTTAAGTTAGGTTATATGCCTTCATAAAATGAGTCAAAAATTAGTCTATAATTAACTATGTTATTTGCCACCTGTATTAGAAAACCTAAACAATTACGGATTTAGATTTCTAATTGGCTAAGTATTATTTTGACAATTAAAACAACGTGCACTTTGAATTAATCAATCAAAATAAAAACTTCATTCATAAGCAAAAGACATATAAATAGAAAACAATTAAAGAACAAATTAAATTTAATTAGATCTCACAATTCTTGGCGAATCAAACTTTGAATAACCTTGAACTGGAAAAATAAATTAGTTATTCATATACATTATCAATCAAAAACTAGAGAAAAATAAAATAAAAATAAAATAATGATTGAAGTAAAAAAAATCCAACTCCACAAATTTTGATCAACAATATATGGCTGGCTTCCTGTTCAATTCGTCCCCAGCTCTCTTCCTTTTTCTGTTGCTTTTTTTTCTTCCCGTCGTCTTTTCCCCCTTCCTCTGTCAGCAATCTCCCTTCCTTCTTTCCTTTTATTCTCCCCTCCACTTTATATCTCAGCTCCTCTTTTATCTTAACCTCACGTCTCCTGCCGAGATTTCCTCTAGGTTAGGTTGGGCCCAAATAATAATTGAGTAATCCTAGCCCAAAACATGTGCCACATTCTACGTTAAATAAAATTGCTGTTGTTGGAATTGTCTCCAAAGTGATTTGTAAAATAACGTCCACAAGTCCGGCCCATTAAATATTTGAGGTTGCTGTCTTTCATAATTAATAAGGCGTGCCCACGCCTTGTTGTTTGTCCTTCTCTGATTGGGTATTTTAGAGTTCCAAACTTCTTCCTTCTAATTTGTGATTTGAGTCCATTTTGATCTCAATTCTCCACCTAATCCACAAGTCACAAAATATGATTAATATCTACAATTTAAACATTTAAAATCAATGGAATAAGAGGAAACATCACAAATTAAATAGCAAATATGCACCCTATCAAATCCCCCCACACTTAGACAATGCTTGTCCTCAAGCATAAACTAGCTCAAGTTAATGGAATGTACTCTCATCACCATCCATTCTTCTATCTCTACAATTCAACACCATGCTAGTCACTTCAACAAAATTTTCAAAATCCACAGGTGGTGGGATTTAACACCTCATATTAGATTCACACAATACGCTCAAAGTGTTTAAGGTGTATAGTATATATGCACTCTCAGGTCAAAGCATAGCAAACTCTTACCATAGGCTTGCTAATATATCACATTGGAGCTATCAATGGTTTTGAATGCAAAGTAAGGGTCTTAACACCGGTTGTAATGGGGCTTGGGTAAGGTGGGATAAAAAGGATATATTTTTGGCTAATTACATTGAAGAAATTATATGAACTTCTTCGTAAGAGCTTACTTAAAATTCATGTACTTCAATCAAATCACTCCATATCCCAGTGTAGTTTATATCCTTTCACCTCTCGTGAGTATCCCGTCAACAACTATCAATGAATTACAACATGGGTATTAATTTCAATCAACTTGAAGGCACAAAATATAGACCAAGCAATTCAAACCACTCATAAGCACATGTAATGGGAGTAAACACCCTCACAAGGTATTTCTCTCTTCGCACAAAGTGTATAAGGGTGAGGATTTTCACTCAACTCACTGCATGGAGGATTCATTGCCACAGACTGCTCAGATGTCATGACCGGAGCTAACAATAACACAAGTGCAAAGTAAAGGTCTTTATTTGGTTGTAACGGGGCTTCAGGTTGGGTAGGATAAAAGGAAAATATTTAGGCTAAGTTGAGAGGAATGTTCACAAGCTGATTCAATTCAAAACGATATCTCTTCCTCCACCTTTCAATATGATTTTTCCATAATTTCCTAGCATCCAATCGATTCAGCCCTTGACTCTTATTATGCACGTGGGGTTTATTCTCTTCACATGATTTTTTTTTTTGACCCCATCATCATTTAAACATTGAATAGAACCAAATGAAAACTCCCATTTTTCTGAAGCTAAGACTGTCTCATACTTCTCAATCAATACAAGCTTGCGAAATTCCTCTCTTGTGGGTTCAAGATAGAGGTAACATGAAAGAACGGGAATCCATGGCTTGTAACGTGGCTACAAAATTCCAAAGACAGGCTAAAGCTCAAAGAGGCTTCTATTGGTATATGTATCATGGTATGCATTTTAAGAAGGCCAAATTGGGTTTCACCTAATGCCTTTACTATAGTTTGCACTTGAGTCAAGAAACTACAACGGCAGGTACAAGAGAGCACATCCAAGAACAAACAAACCATGCAGGACACACATCAAAGAATAAGAGCTTAATAGAAAGATAAAAATAGCTCATAGGCTCAAAAGCTCACGAATTATGGTTTATATGTGTTGATCCCATCCATTTATGAGATAAAGGTCATTGCTTGGTCCTGGTTTCAAACTCAGATTAATGCTAAAAAGAGTGGAGTTAGTTCAATCGGAGTGGTGTTACAACACATCAACTTTGGTTTGACTCAATTAAGTATAGATTGCAATTCGACCCCTTTATTCCCCAAACATTTCTTTCACATCACAAGTCTTTGATTTTCAATGTTTTTTTTTTCTCAACCAAAATAATTTGAAGCACAAGTGAATAGGCTCATATATTCCTTCAACGCAAGGTTCAAGAAAATGGAATATTAGCAAGGAATAGGAGTGCTCATGGCTTGTATTGTGGTCGATTTTCAACAAAAAGGCTATGGCTCAAAAGTGGGTTTCTAGTGGCATATTTCAAGGTAGGCATTTTAAGAAAGCTAAATTTGGCTTCACCTAAGTGCCCATACTTATTCAGTGCATTCAATTACCAAGAGGCATCTCAACATGCATAACAAAGCAAGTTCTAGAAGAAATCAACTACGCTTGAAAATCACACAATCAAAAGAATGGAGCATGTCGTAGAGTTAAATATGAATGCTCAAAAGGCTCAAAAACTCACAAAATAGGGTCAATGCGCATTAAATCCCACACACTCTTCAATCAATCCCCCTCGAATCCAATGAAATGAACTAGAAATCAGTTGCTCATCCAATTGTCATTAATAATTTTTTTTTTTTTTTAAGTAAAGTAAACATGAAAGATAATGAAAGAAAATGAAATGGAATTAAAAATAAAACAGAAAGTGTAAATTAAGAAAAAGGCAAAAGCATCTCCCACCCCCACACTTAGTCTAAACATTGTCCTCAATGTTGCAAAGAGAGCAAAAATTGCAAAAATATATGATAGAGGACTTCCCTGAAGATATGTAGCTATGAACTGGATGGTGGCGAAGGCGGGTTGAATCCCATGTGAGCGAAGAATGCATTCTGATTTCTTTCCATCCTCGCGAGCCGACGCTCAATCCTATCAAACCGATCCTCATCACGTCCCGTGGCCGACCCCGTAGATGTGGATGCAGAAGCACGAAAGGGGATGATGGCCCTCTCAGGGTTTCTGGCGGTAGGAATCGTGCGAGTAACCCGAGGTGCAATGGGCCCTGGTTCATTGAATTTGTATGTGCTGCCATCCTTCCAAACCAACCCCATGATCTCCAAGCAATGCAAGTCCAATGGTTGCATCTCGCAAGAAACATGAAGATCATTATTAGTAGGATCAATCAAATTTTCATGAATAGCTAACTGAGTGATCAAAGATCCTAAAATTAAAGGACGCTTGTTAGTCAGCACATTAGCAAATTGTGAGGCCAGCCAGTAGCCAAGATTCACTTTGATTTTGTTCAACATGCACCACAAGAAATAAAATTCAGATTTTGACAATACGGCTGCCGAATCTTTCCTACCCGAAAACGTGAGTGCGAGAAACCTATGTATGTACTTTAGGGCAGGATCACGAAAGAAGGAATCTTTGGATTTGCTTGGATGGTAGAAATTAGAAGTGGACAGTGTTCTGTACAAAGCAACCGGTTCAAAATCATCCCTATAATCACAAGCACTATTCAGGTATTCATCGATTTCAGCATAATCCTTGTCAATAAAACCAAATGCTAAATTGAAATCAGTAATTGAAAGTTTGAAATATTTTCCCATAAGTCTGAATTGAAGCACCCTAGGGCTATTCAAAGTGAAATCATCGGGCTTTTTGAAATCAAAAGTGATGTAAAACTCCCTAACGAGTTCAATGTAGGCAGGATGTTGAATGGAAAAATAAGAACGCCAACCTAAATTTTCAATAAGCTCAGACACATTCCTATCAATATGCAAGGATTCCATGGTATGCCTATCAATATATTTGCAAGGTATCATGTCTTTATCACAAATCATCCTATAACGTTCTTTGTCCTTTTTTTTAATGAATTGAAAATACCCATTCAAATCCGAATCAGAGGGTGGAAGAATGTGCAAACCTTTACCAATTCCAGCACGTTTGCGCACAGGGGAGTTGGTCTCAGCAGGGGCGGCTTGCGGGTCTGCAGTGGGGGTAGGTCTCACAGCTTTCTTCGAGCTCCCACGGCTGGACTGCGGTGTTTTTTTTCTGCCCATGATGCCCAATTCGTGGTTGGTTGCTGCAGTGTACAATTGAAATAAGAATGTGGCGAGGGAAAATAGAAGGTGCTGCTAACCGGTGGTGATTGAGAGGGAATAGGATTCGGCGGTATAATAGGATAGAGAAAACCGAATCTAGCCAAAGGTAGCAAGCTAGGGCTTCGGCGATGTAGGGAGAAGGAGGGGAGCGACTGGTTGGTTGCGCTAGGCGACGGAATCACAGCGGGTGGAGGAGTCGAGAGAAATAGGGCGCGCGGCGGCGGCCTGGTAAGGGGTGGGGAGGAAGAAGGTGCGCAGTGGCGTCGCGCAGAAGAGGGGCGAAGGGGATGTGGGAAGTGGGTATAGGTGAAGATATGAAAGGTGGAGGAAGAGTGGGTTGCTGAACGGTGGCCGGTGATGGAGGTGAGAACCGTCGATGGTGGCTGAAGGGGAAAAAGGGGAAAGGCAGGAGAGTGAGTTTGATAGAGAGAGGCGGGGGAGATGATGGTTAGTCCATAACATAAACAGGGGACACGTCACTAGGATATCTCATGGCTTCATAAATATTAAATTTAATGATTTCACCATCAAACTCCATTGTGAGTGTTCCAGCATGCACATCAATTTTTGTCCTAGATGTTTTAAGAAATGGTCTTCCTAGTAAAATCGGTGTAGGATTGGAAGAATCATCTTCCTCCATATTAAGTACATAAAAATCAGCAGGAAAAACCAATTCATTTACTTGAACCAAAACCTTCTAAGACTCCCTCAGGGTACACATTGGACCTATCAGCTAGTTGAATGATCACGCCTGTTTCTTTCAATGGACCAGTATTTAAAGATGAGTAAACAGACAAAGGCATGACATTTATTGAAGCTCCTAGATCTAGCATGGCCTTTTCGACTCTAACCTTACCTACTTTACAAGGGATGGTAAACATACCTGGGTCCTTGCATTTAGGAGGTAGCTTTTTCTGGAGAACAGCTGAAACATTTTCTCCAACACTTATCTTTTCATTCCCTTTTAATTTTCTCTTGTTGGTGCACAATTCCTTAAGAAATTTAGCATATCGAGGCACCTGTTTAATTGCATCGAGTAAGGGAATATTTACCTCTATTTTTCGAAATGTTTCCATGATTTCCTTTTCTTCTTCCTCCTTCTTGGATTTGTTCAATCTTGTTGGAAATGGAGGAGGTGTCACGAAAATCCTGGGTTGATCTTTGTCAAGCACTTCAGGTTGGTCAACATGACGTTGTGGGATGACTTCCTTTTCAGTTTCCTCTCCCTTACTACCTGGCTTTGACTTGCAAGGCTCTTTCAGTTCCTTCCCACTTCTCAAAGTGATTGCACTGGCATTTTGTTTTGGGTTGATAATGGCTTGAGAAGGTAATTTGCCTTGAGATTCCAATCGGCTCACAGTTGACGCTAATTGACTCATTTGAGTCTCCAAATTCTTCATGCCTGTTCTCGTTTCCTGTTGAAATTGTTGCGTATTAGTTACAAGTGATTTCACAATTTCTTCTAGAGACATACCTGAGCTCGAAGAAGGTTGTTGCGGTTGTTGTGTAGGCTTTCTAGGTTGGAATTGTTGGAACTGTTGGAATTGCGGCTTGGTCTGATAACTAAAGTTGGGATGATCCCTCCATCCTGGGTTATAAGTATTTGAATAAGGATCATACTTCGGTTGAGGTGGGCCTGGAAATCTCCCAACTGCATTAGCTTGCTCAAATGAATCTTCTTGGAGAGTTGGGCATGTGTCCATTGGATGACCAGTGGCAGCACAAATTCCACATGCCTTAACCTGTTGCATATTTCCTGCAGCCATTTGTTGAACAAGAGAGGTTAGATTTGCTATTTGATTTTCAAGAGAAGATACATTTACCTCATTCACCCTTTTTACAGGAGTGTCTTGTCTGAATCCAAACTGTTGTGTGTTAGCGGCCATGATAGAAATCAAATCCCTAGCAGCAGTTGGGGTTTTATTCACTATAGCTCCTCCGCTAGCTGCATCCATCATTTTCCTCTCCATTGGTAATAATCTCTCATAGAAGTATTGAATGAGTAATTGTTCAGAAATTCCATGTTGGGGGCAGCTTGCGCACAACTGTTTAAACCTTTCCCAATATTCATGCAAGGTTTCAGTATCTCGCTGTTTGATTCCACATACTTCTCTTCTGATGTTTGCAGCTCTTGAGGCTGGGAAAAATTTGTCAAGAAATAATTTGACCATTCCTGTCCATGTAGCTACTAGCTACAGAACCTGGTGGTAGATAAAACAGCCAATCTTTTGCTTTGTCAGCTAGTGAGAATGGAAAAGCCCGCAGCTTGATTTGCTCTTCAGTCACTCCTTGTGGTTTCATACTTGAACACACCATGTGGAATTCCTTCAGATGTTTGTGGGGATCTTCATTCTCGAGCCCATAGAATTTGGGTAGCAAATGGATCGGTCCGAATTTCAATTCAAATCCCACATCTAGGACTGGATACTGAATGCAAAGTGGCTGTTGATTTTCATTTGGTGCAGCTAGTTCCCTTAAGGTTTGTTCCTCATTGGCCATTGCTTTCTCCTGTTCAGTTTCAGAATCACTAGAAGAATCAGTTGTTGAATCTGTAGGGTCAGTTACTAAATTCAATCTGGTTTGTTTGCGCAACTTGGCTTCCTTCCTCAATTTCCGAGCTGTCTTCTCAATTTCAGGGTCGTATCGCAACTCACCTGTACGAGAACAACGGGGCATAAAAGAAATAAAGAAATTAGTAAAAGATATAAAAATAAATAAACAAATAAATAGATAACAGTAAATGAAAAATTAAATCTGATTAACACCGGTCCTCGGCAACGGCGCCAAAAATTTGATGGGTGTCGAATCCAACAAATAATAATATTCTTGCACTTGTAAAAATAAATTGCAATAGTGATGAGCAAGGTCGAATCCACAGGGACCGGTTAGATTTAATTCTTCGGGAAAATTAAAAACAATAAATTAAATATAAAAAGGGGGGGTTTTGAATTTTTGAATGTGAAATCAAATTATAAATAACGAGTGCGAAATTAAAATGTTTGGAAATATCAAATTGAACAAATCTCCAGCCCAAGGTATAATCTCAGTAATGATTCACGGAATTGATCATAGATGCAAAAAATAAAATCCTTTACTCATTCTCTAAATTGGTTATGGTCATTGATACGATCTAACAACCTATCTCTCCTTACTTTATCGATAATCAAGAGACGTTCGTTAATTATTTCCCTAATCAATAAACAACCCTAGATACGATTGTATGATTTAATTTACCAATAGCATTAATTTCTAGAGAGACGACCAATTCTAACCAACAAATTCACACGCGTGATTTATTTAAGTTAGGTTATATGCCTTCATAAAATGAGTCAAAAATTAGTCTATAATTAACTATGTTATTTGTCACCTGTATTAGAAAACCTAAACAATTACGGATTTAGATTTCTAATTGGCTAAGTATTATTTTGACAATTAAAACAACGTGCACTTTGAATTAATCAATCAAAATAACAACTTCATTCATAAGCAAAAGACATATAAATAGAAAACAATTAAAGAACAAATTAAATTTAATTAGATCTCACAATTCTTGGCGAATCAAACTTTGAATAACCTTGAACTGGAAAAATAAATTAGTTACTCATATACATTATCAATCAAAAACCAAAGAAAAATAAAATAATGATTGAAGTAAAAAAAATCCAACTCCACAGATTTCGATCAACAATATATGGTTGGCTTCCTGTTCAATTCGTCCCCAGCTCTCTTCCTTTTTCTGTTGCTTTTTTTTCTTCCTAGCCGTCTTTTCCCCCTTCCTCTGTCAGGAATCTCCCTTCCTTCTTTCCTTTTATTCTCCCCACCACTTTATATCTCAGCTCCTCTTTTATCTTAACCTCACGTCTCCTGTCGAGATTTCCTCTAGGTTAGGTTGGGCCCAAATAATAATTGAGTAATCCCAGCCCAAAACATGTGCTGCATTCTACGTTAAATAAAATTGCTGTTGTTGGAATTGTCTCCAAAGTGATTTGTAAAATAACGTCCACAAGTCCGGCCCATTAAATATTTGAGGTTGCTGTCTTTCATAATTAATAAGGCGTGCCCACACCTTGTTGTTTGTCCTTCTCTGATTGGGTATTTTAGAGTTCCAAACTTCTTCCTTCTAATTTGTGATTTGAGTCCATTTTGATCTCAATTCTCCACCTAATCCACAAGTCACAAAATATGATTAATATCTACAATTTAAACATTTAAAATCAATGGAATAAGAGGAAACATCACAAATTAAATAGCAAATATGCACCCTATCACTTACACATAAGACGTTAAAATATCTTTAACTTTTCTGTTTAAGCCTTTATGACTCAGGTAATTAAGTTTAAGAGGTTCTCTGAACCTGGTACCCTAAGCTCAACTGAGTTGAGAGCTGCCGACCTAAAGCTCACTACATGGGTCATATAGAAAGCAAGTATGAAAAGTATTGCACAAAGATGGTGAAAGACAAGGATATTAAAAGAAAAAATCGTCCATAAGAAAAAAAAATGGTATAAACTTCATTGATTGAAATTCCTAACACTTTGTTAATTATTCTTGGTCTGTCGTGCATACTTGTCTAGTCCTAACTGCCTTGTGTGGAAAAATGCAATTTATACATGTTTAGAAACCGTATCAATAGGAAAGACCTCGGGTTATAAGAGAAAAGCAGTAAGGTTGTGCTCATTCATGAGAGGGTAAGGAAAATCAAAAAGAAAATCATTGTTGACCACATGGGATTCGGGCTTACTCTTACATAAAAAGTCACACATTGGCAAGTATATTTTTACATAAGTTTGCAGTTGATTTTGGCTATTCACACACACACAATGAAGTTGAGCATTGGATGAATGAAAATATTTTATGTTATTCATATTTCTTTTTCTAAAGTGAATCGTCAATTTGGATTGTTGAAGCGCATGGTAAATAAGTTGACAAAAACAAAAACATATTTTTTATTTAATTTGCATTTTTTCATTTATAGTTTAGTTTTATTTTATTCGAGGATGAACAATAGTTCTAGTTTGGGGGTGTTGATAAGTGTATTTTATACACTTATTTCTATCCTAAAAGTAGGATTTTAATTATTTATTCAAGAATATTTGCTATTTATTCTATGTCATTTGTTTATATTTCAGGAATAACCCAAAAGTCGTGAAAACAATGGAATTAAAGCTAAAATCGAGCAATTTGATGTAAAAAGTGTCAAAGTAAGCAAATCAAGAATTAATACAGTCAATCAAATGACCAATTTGAAGAAGAAATCGAATTTGGAAAAAATTCGAAATTCAGGAGCTAAATTGCAACAATCGAAAGTTGGAGGACTTGTTTTGCAATTAAAAGACAGGGACCAACTTGTAACATTTAAAAGTCCGAAATTGCCTACAACCAGAATACCGTGCGGTCGCACGGTGCTATAACCATGCGGTCGCACGGCCAAAAAATTCTCCGACTGAAACTGACCTGCAGCGTCGTGCGATCGCGCACTTTTGAACCGTGCGGTCGCACGGTTATTCGACTGGGTCACAACTGGGCTTTTTGCGCAGAATTCAGCAGTTTTTCTCCTCAATTAACCTAGACTTCGTGGAAATCTATAAATACAGGGCATAAGGCATGAGATGAGGGGTTCCAAACTTGTCAAAGGTGATCCCGAAGGGCTGTCGAACTTTCAAGGAACCAACTGGCGCATGATTAAAGATTCTTCTACAACATGGTGAAAAGGGTGATGAACTCCAATTATCATAGTTGTAATTTATCTTTTATCATGTTTTTAGGCTAGAAATCTTGTGTTAGAATTGTGATGAAGTTTTAACTATTTGATTTCATGTTTTTACTAATTATTTAATATATGCAGTTTATGGGTTTGATGCAATTAAATAAGTGCCTTTATTATCATGCAATTGTTTGGACAGCTTTTGTGTGATTGTCTTCATGATTTTCTATGTTCGAAAGAGTAGGATTTTATTAGAAGCTATTTAATTGTCACAAAGTCCAATAGGGGATAGAAATATACACATATGCTTTGTGTTATCCTATATAGTGTTCATTGACCTTTAATGCTTTTTTAATTGGTTAATTGTCATATAAATATAGTCAATTAACATTTAGAGATAGGTTTTTATGCATCGCTCGAAAGAGGACTTAAAACATTTTAGGAATATGGATATTCAAAACCCCATAAGTTGTCTTTAAATGATTTGGTTAAATACATGGATGATTTGGTTAAAATGGATTCATAATTCTAACGCGTTTGCTTTTATAAGTTTTAACAAATCAAATTTTCTTATTGTTTCTTAAGTTTAATTTTTAATCTATTTTTCAAAATCAAAATTTTCAAATCCTAAGCTTTTCTTGTTCCGCTTAAGGGAATAGTCTAAAATACAATTTAAAACAATTTATGTGGGATCGATACTTGGACTCACGTCCACTTTATTACTTGCGCGACCCGTGCACTTGCGGAGTTTGACAAGTTTTTGGCGCCATTTCCGGGGATTGTAGTTTAAATTTATTTTTAGATTTCTTTCACTAATTCAGATTTTTTACCGCTTTATTTTTATTTTTAGTTTATTTCTATTATTTTTAGTTTCTTTTTAGTTCGTTCACTATTTGTCATGTTTTCTTCATAGGTCTTGATACTCGACATTCGAGATGGCTGTGGTTGATTTCAACTCAATGTCTGTACGTGATTTCCTCATAAGGGAACAACTATTGATAGCTCAAGGAGTTGAAGAGAATGATATGCTAGTAGCAGATTTTATCATAGGAGAGCAACTACGAGATTTAAAAGCCAAATATGAAGTTAATAAAGCTATATTGGATACATTACCTGCTTCATTATTTGTCTCACTCTCAACTAAATTTGATGAGCTTGATTTGTCATGTGAGGTATTTCTTTTACCAAGCGTAAATGAATATCAATTAAGGGAATCACCTCTACCGGGCTTTCAACAAACAGACCAAGAGGAAAATAATTGTCATGAAGATGTCACTGTCTCATTGTCAACAATTCAGGATTTGGACATCAAGCTCAATGAAACCTCAATCAAAGAAGAAAATCATATGGAAATAGAGGAGTTGATCACAATAAGGGAAACAAAAACAGAGATATTGAAAGATGCAGACTGTACCATGCAATCCTCCAACTCCATTGATTGCGCAATAATTGATTTCGTCATTGGCACAGACGAGATGATTGAAGTTTATGTATTGAAGTTTGAATCAATTTGTGACATCAAGATACATGACATAGACAAAGTGAGATTTTGGAGTAGGAATGAAAATTGGTACAAGTTCAACCGACACAGGCAAAGAAGGTCATCAAAAGCCTTGTTTAAACTTCCTTGAACGACCAACGCAATTTGCAAAAAGTCTAACTCTAGACTATAAATTAAGCATTTGTTGGGAGGCAACCCAATTTCTCAAACCATTTTCTTTAGTTATTTTGTTTATTGCTTTTGAGTTATTTTATTGCTTGATTCTTGTTTAGTTGCTTGACATTGCATTTTAGGAGCACTATTGTATTTAGAGTGCATGGATTGAGGGCCTTGCGACTCTAAGGTACCTAAGAATGACTTGTGGGAATCTAGTAGTCTTGTTAGAGTTGAATAAGGTGAAAGATGGTAGTGATGTAAAAGCCTTAGATGATGAAATAATTCTATGTAATCTGATGTGCTATAGCCATTTTATCGATATCCAGTTTATGAAAATGTTATGGCCATTTTATCGATATCCAGTATATGAAAATGCTAAGTACTTTTGGGGTAAATGAGATAATCTATAATCAAATGAAAAGTAAGATTGGCTTGGGATCTTTTAATAAATAGGAATATTATTGTTGACCATGCAACTTTAAGCAAGGTTTCATCTAGGTCACAAAATACTGATTACACACTTTTACAGCTTCAAATTTTGAAAGGATATTGATACAATACCCTCTTAACATTTGTCTGTTTTGTGAAATATCCCTAATAACTTTCCATTTTGAAGCAAAATCCACCTAAATCACCCAAAGGTTCACTTGCTTGTATTCTGTAAAATTTACCAATTTTGAGGTTGTATTCCCTAAAGTTTATCAATTCCAAGATTGATTTGCACACAAAAAATTGAATAGAGATGGCAAACAGGCCGAGCTGCTCGCCGGCTCGTCTGCTCAGCTCGTCAAATCACGAGTTGCTCGGTTCGTCCAACTCACGAGCTCGAACACGAGCCAAACAAGCAAATGAAAAAATGAGCCGAGCACGGTCGCCTCATTTTTCATGGACGGCTATTGAAACACAAGCCACAAGCCGAGCCCACGAGCTCGTGTTTTTTTGAAATAAAATGTCAATTTTAATGAGAGAAAAAAATTATGTACGAACCGCGAGCTCAAGGGCCAAGCCGAGCTTGACCATTGAGTGACGAGCCGAGCCGAAGCTCGACTCTTTTGACACGAGCCACAGGCTCAACTCGTTGCTAAGACGAGCCGAGCAACGAGCTTAAAGGACCGAGCCGGCTCGGCTCGGTCCATTGCCATCACTAAAATTGAACGATTAATATGTTCCTCCTCTTCAATATAGATACACATCCTAATTTCAAATCAACAGCAAAATCAGATTATCAGAGAGGCCCTATTTAATATATTCTCCGGGCAAATGGATCTCATGAAGCACATATTTCTTAAAAATCTTATAAAAGCACACAACAACTAAAATGAAGTAGTACTTAAAAATAAATAAATAAAAATCCTTATGTGCAGAAACTCATTTTATAACCATGTGTTACTAAAATTTAATAATCATTCATAAAAAGTCAGCATACAAATCAATTGCAACAATTTGGTCATTTAAGCTTCAGAAGAGCCTATTACAATCCTCTTACATGGGGAAATGAAATAAAAGAAAAAGATTCATTTCCAATTTCCTTGTATAAATCAGTTTCATTTTTTTACAATTTTCGTATCCCAAAATGAAATTCACCAAATAAAAAAAATAAAAAAAAATTCTTGTTTCCGATAATAATCTCAGAGTGTAGAGATGATGATGAGACAAAGACGTTCTTGATGTTTTTATTCATTTTTCTACAAGATCTCATTTAATAGATAAATTAACAAATGTGAATTACACCATCACGCGTCTTTCTTTCATAACCCTTTAAATATAGTAGAACTAAATATAAGATGAGATATTATATTTTTATTTACTAATAAAAGGGCTTTACTTCAAGCCAGTCTCATGGTTCTAGCATACAAGAAGCATGACAATCTAACATTCTAACATGTTTTTAAAACAGTATGTGCCCAACAAAAACCATCCAATAAGTAGAAGTGAAAACGAAAATAATCCAACCATAAACGGCCATCCAACCATGAATATACCCAAGCATAGCACCACCATGAAAGGCAAAAATGATTTTAAGACAGAAAACCCATCAACCCATGTCCCCTTCAATAGTATAAGACCAGCAACATCTACCATGTTCCAACTCATTGATCCGTCGTAGCAAATCCGGTTCAGGAAATTCGCGACGAACGAGTGGCAGTTACATGTGAACAGATTGTAGGATTTGTGCTCGAAGTGACGTACGGCTGACTGAATGGCATCATCCCAGGTGATTGCAGAGCCGTACTCAGCATGCTTGTAGCGATGCTTGCACGTATGTCCAGCGAGGTTTGGAGGAAAGCAGCACTGTTTAAAGAAACACACAAGGTTGTACCATGTATATTAGCAATGGCAATAGGAATGATAAAAAGCATATAAGCTCTATCCAGTCCGATTGCACGGAAACATGACCACATCGAGTAGCAAAGATGACGAATCTAAGATCATTTGAAAGGGAAGTGGATTCCAAGAACAAATTTGCTTCAGTTAGGCACTGTCTACTCAATTAATGGATTGACGTTACTAGGTGTACACACTAACTTACACAATAGTGTACACATATGATACATGAACAATAGAATGACTATTTTGTTCCCTCGGTATAATGACTATTTTCTCCCCGCCCCATGTGTCTAGTATATAAACTAGTGTGTACATATAGCATTTTCCTTAATGAAAATGATTATGCTAAATGTTTACACATCGAGTTACTCTCCCTCTCACATGGGTGTGGACCCCGTACCCATGTGAGAGGGGTAGTAACCTGGTGTGTAACCGAGTGAGTAAGTGTGGCATCATCCTAATGGAAATGATGATGCGGCATGAAACATTCGTTGGTACATTACTTTTATCAATCCAATTAGACAAAAATGCATCTTGTTTGACAAGTCGTGATTTCTTATTCTTTTCCATTTTTCTTATAAAATCACATTTCAAAAGTACAACTTATCCAACAATATACATTTTTTCCAAGTTGAACGACATTGGATTTGCCATGCCACGTCATCATTTTCATTAGTCACATCAGTATATCCTTTAATTTAGTGGAACGGAGTACCTAAACTTCAGAAGAAGAAAAAGAAAAAAAATTAAAATTTCTTTGACCAAAGTGAATAATGATATAAGCTGTGCGCGACTAATAAAATTTTTAATCCATTCACAAATAGAGGATAGAGAAGAGCAGCCAAGTCAGCTGAGAGTTGTCATCAAGGTGTACGTACCTGCTTACGATCCAGTTGAAGGTATCTGGCAGCAGAACCAAATGCAAAATCATCAATGCTAACAAGGTTGGATCCCGAAAAATCTATTACTGTACCATCCTCCCGGCATATGCCAACATGTCCAATGAAAGGTGCCAACCATGATACTACAGGAAGAGGTGTCCAAATAATGCAACAAGGGAACTTTGCTTTCTTTGGATCTATTTCATCCAATGGCCAAAATTCATGCTGAATATTTCCAGAAGCAAGTTCATTTTCAACTCCGAAACTACGATTAAGCTCCATCATAGAAGGTTTTCCTGTAGGCAAATGGCCATGTACAATCCTGCTGTCCTATTTATATTATCCTCGTAGAACATTCTACAACACAACCGACTCTATGAAGGATGTATACATGCACATCAATTGTATTGCAACTTAATGGAAGAACATATCTACAAGGAAAAATTGGATCTAAATTGAGGGAAAAAAAATGAATTAGGGGTAAAAAGGGTAAAACAGAGTAAAGGAAAGACAGCGCAACTGGTGGTAATAGTATATAGCATGTCAAGGTTGTACCACAGAAAATCTGGTTACAGAGGTAGCATCATTTAACCAATGTGAAAAAAGGGCAAAAAAAAAAATGGAAATGGGGTATAAAGAATATGTTTATGCAACAATATCACCGAAGGAACGTTATTCTCCAACATTTACTTGACCATCAATTCCGACATCTCTAGCTCGACCAGTAAAGTCCAAATGAACTTAGGATACGACAATCCAAGAAGCAAACAAATTCTTGTTTCTACTAACAAACACTAAGGAAATTATGTTACTTTTTTAGTTTTGTTGCGAGAATAAAACGTGTATTCAGAAACTTTTAGTATCTACGTCATACATTATCCACTTTTTTGCTAATTAATGCTCAATAACCATCTTAACAAAGGAACGCTGAGTATTCTAAGCAATTATATTTGTTAAACCAATTCACATCATCTTCCTTCATTCCTTCAGACAACAATAATGCCCCTGTTTGAGCCCCAGTTTTTTAAAATCAGATTTTTAAAACATTCAATCTCAACCATCAATTCTTAGTCAATTCTACAATATTTGACTTTTCAAACAATTTTAAACCACATATTCTTCGAAAAATCACAAAAACTTATCTAAAACAGTTTTACAACAATAATATTTTCTTCAACCCCTAACCTCCCAAGTCCCAACCTCTGAAAAACTTCAATTGCATAGCATGAGATTAAATGATTTCATTTCCTTCTTTTCTTCTTTCTCGATCATAACTATTCCACTTAACCAACCAATAAATTTGTTTTCCGTCATTGCCAAAAGACAATGTAGACCACGAAATTCCAGACTACTTCGATCCAGAAGAATATTAATACTACTAAACTTACTTACCAACTATAAGATTTTGCATTCAGCTTCAATTTGAACAATCTCCAAGCATGTTTCAATAAATTACTTTTACTTAAACAAA
Source organism: Ligustrum vulgare (assembly GCA_963555705.1). Taxonomy (NCBI): domain Eukaryota; kingdom Viridiplantae; phylum Streptophyta; class Magnoliopsida; order Lamiales; family Oleaceae; genus Ligustrum; species Ligustrum vulgare. The sequence continues at coordinate 41,848,409 of OY743183.1, forward strand.
AAAGTTACTTATTGGCAATTGTTTTAGTATCAAAATTTTAACTATATGAAACATATTTCTTCTTAGTAAACTTCTAAGATTAGCTGAACATCATCACTTTTCATTTCTAGAGCACATATTAACTTTCAAAGATGGAACATACTTTCAAAAATAAGGTGCTGCAGATTACTTTCAGAATATCCATTTATTGATTCAGAAATGAATAATTATAATCCCATCATTAACCAATTCTGATTGTTAAATTTGAATACATCTGGATAAATATTCCTCAAGAACAAGTGTGCAAATATGTAATAGAAAATTATAACAGAATATAATAAAAGAAGCCCATTGGAATACTCTGCAAAAACCAAATCGAACTGATACGATACTCAAAACCCACAAGAAAATGAAAAGAAATAAAAATTATATTCTTGGCTACCAAATAGATAAAAATTGCGATCTTCACTATTCACAGCCAATTTAAGCAAACAATTCGGTAAAATCGTCTTTAAAAATAGACAAAAACATATATCTGTACAGTAAAAAATGCATTAATCGATCAAACATCAAGCACATTAAAAAAATAAATGTTCAAGAAATAAAAAGATAAGAACCTTTAATAGATGAAATGCTCCTCGATTATCCTCCAAAAACTTCACTATCAATTTTATGGAAATTCGGTAAGAACTATGAAATCCCTTGTGAATTTATTGGGACCCTTACCTTGAAAGGGAGATTTTTTTTGGGGGGGAGGGGAGTTAATTCATTGATATAAAAAATTGCTTTCTTCATATGAAGAAAAAATCCTGAGGACAAAGGGGGAAGATGCATGAACCTGAAACCTACAATCTCTGACCACATATGGCCCCACTTTATTGTGGTAAGAGCCGCTTTGACTGAGAGGAGAGTTCAAAATGCACGTTGACAACTTCTTAATGCTGGAGATGACAACTATTTGTTTGAATAATCTCGTGGAGATGATCTCTACACAGTTGTCGAAATAGAGGAGGTACACATGTTCACTTCTTTATTTTTCAACGAGGTAGAAATTCTGATATAACATTAATGCTGTGTTTCATAGAAAAGATGAAAAATAGATGGTAGGAAAATATTTTCTAGAAATTGATTTGATTGAAAATTATTTTTCTGAAAAATATTAATTGGAAGTGTTTGATTAGATTAATTTTCCAGGTGAAAAAGTGGGAGATTTTCCTAATTTTGTTATTTGATTGATATTATTTTTCATGACAAATAATCAAAATTTAACTATTTTAATAAAAAAAATTATTTTTCACTAATTTGTACTTGATAATAATAATGTTAATTTCTGAAAAAAAAAATAAGTCAATTAACAATAATAAAAATGATCAAACGTGATGCAAAAGAATTTTCCACCTTAACTGGAAAATATTTTCTCAGCAAATAGGTAAGAAAATATTTTCAAGACAAATGAGGTAGTTGTGCTTTAAATGGTTGTACCTAAGAAAATATTTTTGAAGGCAAATTTTTCCAACCAAACACCCAACAAATGCAAAAGGTGAAAAATATTTTCCATAATTTGACATTTTCCTGACAAATATACATGTATCAAACATGGCCTAAAATCTTATTTGATCGTTTTTTTAAAAGTCATAGTTTCGATTTATCGAACACTATTTTTTAATTTTTTAAAAAATAAAATGGTGTTGGTAGCTTTTTTCTTTTAAGGATAAAATATTAAAATGCATTAATTCAAATCAGTCCAAACTGAGATTGATAGAGCCAAAGGCATACAATTCAACCACATACGGGTTAACAAGTTATTGACACCAAAAACTGCTAAGGCATGTGCCACACTATTACCCTCTCTATGAATAAAGGTACATGACCCATTTATTGAACTGAGTAATGAACTAATATCAGAACGAATACCCACTATTGGGTTAAAGAAATAATCACTCTGTAAATGTTGAATCAGTTTAAGTAAGTCCATTTCTGCCAAGCAATTAGGAAAGCCATTCGAGTGAGCAAAAAGTAGTTCCTCCTTCATTGCCATCGTCTCTACCACTTCCGAACTGAAATCTCTATAACAAGCTTTGACCGCGGCCCCTACAACTAGAGGTGGCAAACGGGTCGAGCTGCCCGTTGGCTTGTAGGCTCGACTAGTGAAAACACGAGCCAAGGGCCGCTCAGCTCGCCAAAACCAAGAGCCAATCGCGAGTCGGGAACCACGAGCTCGGCTCGCCGGCTCTTCAAAAAAAAAAAATTAACATTATCACTTCTAATTCTAACAACTAACAAACAAATAACAATCTATAATATCTATTATCTAATTCTAATCTAACAATTAACATTACTTTTTTACGTATTAAGTTATTAATAATTTATTTATCACATAACTTATAAGTTATAACTAATTACAAATTTATATATTAATATTCAAGACTTAAAGTATTTTAACTACCGAATTCGGAATACCAACTTAATTAACGTAAAAGAGGGGGAGGGGGAGGGGGAGGGGAAAGATGGGAAAAAAAACAAGTCAAGCCGAGCTCGGCATTGCCCAAACGAGCCGAGCCGAGTACAGCGAGCCATAGGCCGAGCCGAGTGTGCTCGGCCCATTGCTACCTCTACCTATAACCATCCCCGCATCATCACGGATGACAGCACCGAAAGAAACAACCCATGTGCCTTCCCTTATTGTTGCATCAGTATTTAGTTTGAATCGGCCAGATGGAGGTAACAACCACTTCCGGGTACCCAACTCTATCGCTCTCTGTTCACCATCATCCGTCGGACTCAATGTCCAATTTCATAAACTATCCGTAAGTTTCACCATATTCCCTACTTCCCACTACATTCCCCCCACGAACAATCTGATTTCATTCACCCAAAAGATTCAAAAAGAGACCGCAAGTCCATCCTACAACTCATTTCGTCATCTTACTGAACATCCCCACCAGCACATCAATAGCAGATAGTTGACGCACACATAATAAATGTTTAATCAAATTCCAATAGCCAACAAATTTCCTAACTCCCTTGGCCTCTTTGCAGCTAAATAAAACATGCACCGTCGTTTCTGGCATACCACAAGAAGTACAGCAAGCTTGTGTAGGAGATATCACTCTCCTCCAATACAGGTTATACCTAGTTGGAAGGAAATCATGAAACAAGCGTCAAATAAAGACTTTAATCTTTGGAGGAGCAGATATCTTCCACAAAAATATCCACCATTTATCACCCATCGACTGTCAGACCTCGATCACCCGATCATCCATCAATATGCGATATCCAATACGAACAGATTACTGACCATTTGTTTTATAGTGCCAAATGAGGTGATCATCCCTTCCTCTTGCTCCTAGAGGAATAGACAAAATAGATGCACAATCTATAGGCCAAAAAGTAGAATGAATCAGAGGCCAATTCCACGCACCTATATTAACAGAAGTGGACTGTAGAGTAAATGGTAGAAAGGAACCTAACCGAGGGATCCAAGGATCTTAGAAGATCCTAACATTTTGTCCATTTCCAATTCTCCATCGAAGTCCTCTCTGAAGTAGCTCTCGTCCCCACAAAATGCTTCGCCAAATTACTGACGGGTTGTCAAATAGAAAAAAATTTAAAAATCAAGATCAAATAATAAATTATTCAAAATTCTAATTCAATTCTACTTAACGGAAATATTTCTAGTACTCACAGGATACCGAGACTCGGGCACTCGGTACTCTAGAACATTAGAGAAATGTCTCTTGGAATAGAGGATCCAAAAATAAATTAATTGGGTTCCTATTGCAAGGCTTACTTAGCTTATGTATGGCTTAGGTTTATAATTTCACAAAAATACGTAAATAATAAACTTTAAAGATTTACTTTCAAAATTGACAAACTTAAAATAAATATGGTGTTAATTAATAAATATGCAATAAATATATTTTATTAATAAAATAAGTAATTAAATAAGTCTATGACACAATAATATACAATTTATTGTTACATTCACAAATCAGATTTTATAGGTAAAAAATCAAATTAATTGATCTGGACTTATTTCTCGATTTCAAACCACAAATTTTATATGTCACGATTTGTTTCTCGATCACAAGTCACAAATTTCATAGATCACGACTTATTTATTGATCACAAATTATCAAATTAATCGGCCACGACTTATTTCTCATCACAAATCATAAATTTAATCAACACAAACTTATTTTACGGTCATAATTTTCAAATTAATTGGTCAAAACTTTAACTTAACAAATTATGAGTTACAATTATAAATTAAGAATTTATTGATTACAGTCATTCAAATAATTGGTTATGAATACTTTTAATCCTACCTCGTCCATACCAAATCACAACCATTGTCACCAAGACTCCACAATCACCTGCACTCGCATCACCACCCCCACCACACCAGCCATTGTGTCTATGCGGCGTCGTGGAAAGAAGGTCAGGCGGTGATGCGTAGGTAATGTCATGCATAGGAGGCACCGACGACATTGTAGAAGAAGTTGCAGGAGAGAGGCAAGAGGCTCCGCACGTATCATGCATGTGCGGGGGTGCATGCAAGAGGCTCCGCACTTATCCTACACATGCGGGAGTGCATGTAGTACTTCCGAAGAGTGGTGTCATCGGAGGAGAGAGGTTGTGCTGCTGGAGAGAAATCGTAGTATGGGTGCTTGAAATGAGCGGCGAATAGATAGTGTATGAAATGAGAAGAATTAGGGTTTAAGGTGAGGTGGGTGAGTGGGATGAATTTATTTTAATTTTTTACTATAATACTATATACTCATATTATTAAAAAAATCTATTTAACACCTGATTTGTGAATAAAATATTGTATATCTAAATTTTGAATTGAGTAATTAAAATGTAGAGTTCCATGTTGTTGTGTTTTGCAGCCAAAGACTCATCAGAAGAAATAATTGATGCTTCTTCCTGTCCCGTCTAGCTTATTTGGATTCCGATCATCAGCTTACTTGTAGTTTCCAATTTCGGCAAGGATATACTTTCTCCTTTGAAAGGTTTCTCCTTACTACCTTTATAAATAGATTAAAAACCTGTGTTTATATTGGGCTCAATCACAATTATGGCATGGAACATGGCTCTAGCTACAAAGAAATTGAGCACTTGATTTTTCCCTGATCCTAAGACAAAATCACAATAAGAATTCAACTTCACACCCTTTTTCTTGTGTTTCTTGAGTGAAAGATTTTCGGTTATAAAATCTTGTTTAAAGAACAATGGCATTAGTATATTCCATAACTAGTATAAGCTAGTCATACTATATATAAGGGGAAGACACTTCCCAAATTCAAATTTTATAAATTTCTCGGTTAAACTGCCTTTCCTAAAACAGAAATATTTCAATGAATTAGAATATTTTTGATAATTGTACTATTATCTTGAAATCAAAAAATATGCAATATGAGTGTCAAATTGAAGATCTCAACGAGAACTTTAATACAAACTCATAAGTGAGAGTCAACTATAAAATATCATCCCTAAAACTACATCAAAGATTAAATATAAAGTTTTTAGTTTGTACCTTTTATTTTTTCTCAATGTCCCATTATTTCAAAATTATTATATTTTTTAAATAGGTTTAGCCATTCACTGTTTATCCTCGTGCGAGCCAAGAGCTAACATTAAAATAAAATAATACATGTAAGGAGAGGGGCATAGGTCTAACCTCCAAGAAAGAGATACCGTAGCACAAGAGAATAACGAACTAAAAGAAATAAATAGGGGAAAACATACCCCGTACATTAATGGAAAAACGGATAAATTCTAGGTTATAATCCTCTGAAGTTGGGAAGTCAATGTCTGTCAATCTGCACAAGTATCCTGATCCTACGTGGTAGATCATGTGGTATATACTCTCGGTACACTCTCTGATCCCATCCCTCAGTAGCTGGTGAGTCGAAAACCTGATTACCCTCACGATAGATCATAGATGTGAGAGATAGTGTCCATTTCTAGATGAAGAATATCTTTGATCTATCTAAGAATCCCCTCAATCAACCAAGGTCTGCCAGTCCTGATTATGCAATGAATTACCGTTGTGGAGTTAGCCTCGATACAAATAGATGTGATGCCCAATCGGCGAGCAAGAAGAATCCCATTGAGAATAGCTTACAACTTCGCCTCAAGTATAAGACAGTCTCCGTACAATGCTAAGAATGCCCTAATACATTATACATTGTGGTCTTTGATGATACCCCCTCCACTGGCAGGGTCATCCTTAATGCGTCCATCAGTGTTGAGCGTGTAGGCTCCCACTAATGGAATGCGCTAAAGGACTAGAATATTCTATTTCCTATTAAAGTTATAAAAATCTCTATTAAAGTGTCATAAATACGCATAGTGGTAACACTTTTTATTGCTTCTATTACTTGACATAGACCTACTATTTGATTTTCCTTTAAACTTCTTATATTGATGACTACTGCCCTTTCTCTACTCGGATCTCCCCCTACCAAACATATCATATTCCTCAGTGGTTCTAAAATTATTTATAAACTGTAGCGTACCCGGTCCTCAAGGGCTGCCGGTCGTCTACTCATGGTCTTTCCACTCCCCTCTTGGTCGTCCTGGTCCTCAAGGGCTGCCAGCCTCGTTTCCAAGAAATGGATTTTTGCCTTCCGCAAGGATCGAACCTTGTACCTAGGGGTTAAGTACAAAGATTCTTAAATCCCTGCTACCATTAGATTGCGGAAGGCAAAAATCCACTTCTTGGAAACGAGGCTGGCAGCCCTTGAGGACCAGGACGACCAAGGGGGGAGTGGAAAGACCATGAGTAGACAGCCGGTAGCCCTTGAGGACCGGGTACGCTACATAAACAATAGTTTCCTAGACCGAAGTGCATCAACAACAATAGCTTGAGTAAGTGTATCCCTAGCATATTCATAGCATTCCTCACCTTTCTATAGGACTTGGGTAGAGAGTTCAGTAATATTATAGCAAGATCTTTATCTGCAAATTTATTATCATTGTGTGCTAGGCTTATAACTAATTTTTTGAAATTATTAAAGTTAGTCTCTAAGTCTTTGCTTGTGTTCGTCTTAAAGCTAAACAACTTTTCGAGCAAGTAGATTTTATTAGGCGGATTCTTGGTAAAAAAAATAAAGTATCTAGGGCAACTCACAAATCTCTAGCAGTTTTAGACTCATCGACTTGCCTAAAAATGTTGTGACATAAAAGCACGATAATAGAACTACATGGAATCTCATTCATTTCTTCAATTTCGTCGGTTGTGCTTTCAAATCATCAAAAAAAATTATTTGGATTATGAAGAACTTTGCATTATTGAACCAAAAATAGCATGCATTTTCTGCTTTCAAATAGCATTGTCTCCCTTTCCATAGAATTGTGTCAATTCGACCCTTGAACCAATTACAGGTTCAGTAAAAGGTGTATAAGCCTTGGATCAGCCTTAGTTACAAGTAGGAAATGGTTTTAAGTGAAAATCCATTTTAAAGAATCACTTTATACACAGATGAATCATAGACGATAAATATATACCAATCAAATGAATGGCATATTATTTATGTACAAATAGATCCAAGATAACTTGAATCACAATTACAAGCACTTATCACAAATTCAGGACTTCTTCAATAAATAAAAAAAGACTAATCACATCAACATGCCAAGATCACACACGGGTCACTTTGACCACATAAATGAAAAGGTTTCAAATTACGTCATGCACGTATATAAAAAAAAATCATATTGAAGCAAATTCAAAATTCACTCAAGTAATTTTCTATGTAAGTTCTACAAACAAGCAATGGTAACTGACAAGGTAATCCCCAACTCTATATGGCTACCACACTATGGCCTCGATTACAATAATTAAATTGAAGGAAATAAAGAGAAAAACACTTCTGTTGATCTATAATTAGGAGAAATATGAATTGAATTTTTCAGAAAGACTTGGAAAATGAAATTAGCAGGTTTTGCAGAAGAGACTGGCAAAAAATTTCCCTTGTCAGAGCACCACATGTAGCTTAGGAAGATACACCTCGGCCTTGCAAACACAGATCTGATATCCGTTTGATGAGTTAATGCCTCTATATCGAAGAATGAGGTTTCTATCAGGTAGGTTTTCTTAGCAGCTTCGATTGTGTTTTCACCCAATTTCGGCATGCATTTAGTTGTATTTCACCATCCAGGATTTAACATGGCTATGATACCATTTTTGTTAAGCTCTATACACAAATATCAAACTTGAAAGGCAAGAAAGAATCGTCATCCTTTGAGACCAATTTCTTGTTTTGAGTCTTGAAGCACTGCCTTCACTGATTTATCTTTGTTTGTTCGAAACTCGGGTTGTTCTACTCACAAAAATTGATTTCTTGAGATTAGATCATCCCGTTACAGGATTTTCTATTATATATATTTAACTTTGAATAATAATTTTGCACAATTAATTGTTTTAGAAGATTATCATTGTAGCATACTTTACAATAATCTTAATCAATTGCTTCTTGATTCCACCAAAGCTTCAAACCCTTAAGCTTTCCTCAGTATTCTCCAATGGCATCCATGCAGGTGTGTGGGGTCACCTTTCTCTCAGCCTAGGTTAAATTAGGATTAGGGTTTTCTTTGTAAAGAGAAAATACACACTACACACTTTAGTATATGTCTCGACACTTTGCAAACTGGGTTTAAAAAAATAGTCTTAGAAGACTATTTGTAACCTCTTTATACTCCAAAACCCTACCAACCCTAGTACCATAACCCATGTTCATTTCTACACAGCCCAATATAGGTAACAAGTCTGTATAAGCCTATTATAGTGAAGCCATCGAGGGAACCTAATTGGAAACAATTAAAATAAGCTCCAATAAATTAAATATGACATGATCAACTCTTAATCAGTCAAAATTAATTTATTAATCACGTTCTATTCCACTAAAAGAATGAGATTGTACTCTTAGTAAAATTGAAATTACTGAAACAATAATCAATAATTATATCCTCTAACTTATCATTAAAACATGTTACCTCGTTGATCAACTCGAATATTCGAAGTAAGCTAAAATGACCAAAATGCCCTTTCTCTGAATATTCATAAATTCTCAACTCTCATTTTCTATCTGACAGTTCGATGTGATCACATCACACCATAAAATTCAACAATCACTGTCAAATTACTGAGCTCAGATTCAACTACCCACTAGAAGAACCAGTGATATTACGATCATACATTAAAGGTGACGGATCCATATTATGAATATATATTCCTCGTTAGTTCACTTTAATTCCCAAAGTACCGAGTTATTGATCAGCAATTTAATCTCACACATTGATACCTCAAAGAACATTCGATCAGGATTAAGGTCACACATATGATAGTCAAGTGAAATTAAATTTGTATGGTCAATGTCAGAAATTACTTTCACGTGGTCCCGTTCCAAACGTACTCTCAATTTTATTACCAAAGTCAAAGACAAAATGTAATAAAAGCGAGACGATCTTATCAAAATAAATTGTTCATATTTATTTAATGATCGTGAACATTAATTTTACATTGAATTAAAAATTGAATATTTCCATGTTTATCAATTTAAACACTCAATTTGTAATATCAAATCGACCAATGGACAAACGCAACTTCATATTAATACAATCAATTAATATTTTATTTTAGATGTCGTGAATTATACTCTATGGACATATATAATTCCAAGGTTGTTTTAGGATTTGATTACTGGCTTGTGAACATTGCACGGCCCTCCAAGAAGATAATAGGGTAAAGCTTCACCTTGATCACTAAATCGTCAACAGAAACAGGTCTCATGAACAAGCATACACAACTCCTATTCCAAGCCAATATAATTCAAAGTTTTTGAAACCAAACATTCAAGAGATAAGTATAGAGCCAAAATCTATAGAACATATAAAACCAAAGAGTATGGCCTCATTTTTCTCAAAACCGTTTTTACCTTCTAACTAATTGCCATAGGGAAATGGCCTTTTCAAAAGAATTATGGGTTGTTCTCTTTGTCTTTTGGTTTTTTATTTTGTTTTGAGTTCTCTATTTTCAGTGTTTGTCTCCAAAGCGGAAAACTGAAAAAATGCGTTTACTATGAAATTTCGAAAAATCATTATTTTGTAATATTTGTATGTAAAAAAATGGTTTATATGTTTAATTACAATAATTTTTAATTTCAATATTTCAATCAGTGCTATATGTATTACTCAGACAATATTTCATGTCCTACCAAAAAAGTAATAAAACTTGAAATTTAAAGTAATTAATATATATTAGTTCATATTAGAGAGTAGTCCAATTGTAACAATATCCAGACAAAATATTATTTCTACATCCATGTAATCTAAGGGTCCGTTAAGCGAGGGTGGAATTGGGTGGAAAGGAAATAAATTCTTGGGAATAGAATTCCCGAAAATTTAGTTTCCTAGGAATTGGAAGTGTAATGTGTTTGATTGGTTTAATTTTCTAGTTGGAAACTTTGAGTAATTTTCCAAAATTTGTTATTTGATTGACATTATTTGTCATGGAAAACAATGTAAAATTTTGCTATTTTAATCCAATTTTTTTTAAAAATTTTTTTCATACATTTGTACTGGATAATAATAAAGTTAATTTCTAGAAAAAAAATAAGTCAATTAACAACAATAAAAACCTTTTTATCTACTATATCAAGGGAATACAAATTCTTGAAAATCATGGCAAAGTACAACATGTGAGCTAAGGTTGGAAAACATATGCCATGGAATTTGTTAACTATCAAACACGCCAAAAACTTGAAAAATGACAAATATTTTCCATCTTACAAGGAAAATCTTGATTATCAAACAAGGCCTAAAGGAAATACAATCACAAACAACAATAAGCAACAGTTTGACGAGGACTTAAGGACAACTTTCTTTCAAATACCAAGGGCTTCATCCATATTTCAGGATTCAAACCCTCACCACGGTAACTGCAAGTTAGGCTAGAGACTTTCCACCTCCCCCTTTCACCACTTGGAGATGTGGCCTAGAAGGCAAAAATTCACTTCCTAGAAACGAGGCGGCAGCCCTTGAGGACCAGGACGACCGGGGGGGAGTGGAAAGAGTATGAGTACGACACGGAGAAGGCCCTAACGAGGGATCCGAATCATTACAAGAGCAATGACAAAAAAGTGGTTCTTCGAGAGGAGAAATGCTTCATCAACGTACACTACAAATTTGACACCGAAAATGGAGTCTGAGTTGAGACATTCGTTTCACGCAAGTACAACTATGTCGTTATGTAATTTAGACCAGATGGTCATGGAGGTTGGTCTAGGATCGGACTTGGTTATTGTCGATCTACTTGAGAACACATGCTCACATCAGGAATTTCAACTACGTGAAACGCCATGTGCCCATGGATGTCGCGCGGCCTGTTCAAAAGAAATTTTCTTGTACGCACTGTGCTTCCCTTACTACACTGCCTCACATTGGAGAGCTTCATACAGCGAAGTAATAAACTCAGTCAAAAACCAGTGTCACTGGATTGTTCCACATGATATCCGTTCCATAGTCATATCACCTTTAAACATACGAAGACCGCCCGGTCGTCCTCCAACCCAACGTAGATTTTCCAGGACTGAAACTTCTACAAGATTGTGAAAGTGTGGCCGTTGTGGAAATTCTGGTCACAATAGGCTGACGTGTCGACATCCAACATCAACGAGTAGCAGGAAAAGATAATGAATCACGTTTTTTTTCCCTTTTTGGTACTTCACAAGCTCTTCATGCTCTCCACTAATTTTTTTGTATTAATGAACCCTGTATTTTTTTGCTACTAGGTTACTGGGCATAGTATATTAGATTTACTTTTTTAGTATGTAATGTTACAAACTTTGATGAATGTTTTGTTGATTTAGTTTAATTCTCTACATTCTGTCATTCCAGATTCGTACTCGACGTATGAAGTGTCCAAAGCGACATTTAATGTGACAGAATTTCGTCAAAATGTAGAAACGACAGTCCAAATCTAGGCTTTAGTCAAGAAACAATATTTCGATCAAAAGTTTATATCATCATAGCTAGTCTTCTACGCAAAATAATACATGTAGGAAAATGTTTTTAACGCTCTCTTTTCATCATGCTTGGCCTTCTTTCTTCCAATGTGTGTGTAAGGTATTTTCGTTGTAGCACTTGGAATTTTTAACAGGATGGATCGTGGTCTGTGAGGCGGTACATGACAAGAGTTGGTTGCTTCTTTAATTGCAACAATCTCTTCGATATTTGTTGCCTTATCTAAAACCTCAGTTGATGCTCCATCCACTTCAACTGCATTTTCTTCTGGAGGTAGCTGGAATGTTAGATCATTAAATAAATGGGTGGGTGTTTAATATAAAAATGAACTCCACTACATGAAAAAGTAAAATTGCAATTTCAAAGTACCTGTTCTCCTTTTTCATCTCTAACACTTATGTACCCGAAATGTCGCTCATTGTCATTTCCGTGCCACCAGGTTCTCAAAAATAACCTTCTTTAGATTGGTTATCAATTTGTGCATCACCTCCTTCGAAATGCGTCCCACCCATGTCATATTTCCCAACAATATCAACGAAAGAATCATTTTGTATCATAATTTTCTTACCGAGCTCATCGATTTTGAAACTAATATCCTTCTTTTCCTCCAAAGCATAATCACGAACTGCACAAGCATGATTTTCTATTTGTGATTCAACCCTATCAAATCACACTCTAATCTCCTCCGTCAAATCAGAAAACCTATTCTCCATTGCGTCATTGTGATCCTTGAGAATACTTTTCACCTCGTCCAACATTACTTGAACATGGAAAACACCTTGACCAACCCCGACATCTGGTCATTCTTAGAAGATGCATCCGATTCTGATTCCAAACTGTCGTCATTGTATTTCCTTTGACGCCGACGACGTCTACCAATGCAACTATTCTCAATCTCCTTACCCTTTGACCCTTTATCCGTAGGATGAACTATCTATTCTTCAGGTCGCCCATCTTGTACTTCAATTGCGTCAGTTACAAAAGAGTCCAGTACTGCATCTTCAATGTCCACCAAACGCACTAGATCCACATAGTACGGTTGCGATGCTTCTTGTTCCGAGGGTCGGAGAGTTGCCCAGACATGCAGTTAGATTGTAAAATCATAGCAATGAAGTAGTTAGTAAATTACATAATGAATATATATATTTGTGAATTTAATCTATAAATTTATACTATGTATGAAATCATGCATAAGTAACGGTGTAAATGGCTAATGGGATAGGTTACTCACGCGTGTTTTGTCCAAGAATTCTGAGTACGTGTGAGAATGGACTATCTAGAGCCCGACCACTGCAACATCCTCAGTAGCTCCTCCCCAATATTTCTAGCAAAACGAGTCCCAACTTCAAGGATTGCCTCGTACACCCACAACTGCACATCAAATTCGTTTACTTCTGTGTGCACAAAAGTAATATGCAAAAGTGAACACAATGCAAGGGCAGAATATGAAATTGGAATAGAATTCATACCTAAATAGCTAGTGGAAACCCATACAAAGTATAAGACATTCTGTCCACATTGTTTATCTTCGCCAAGTCCGCCTTTTTACCCCAGCCACGTTTAATCGATCTCATTAGCGCTCGACAAGAAATTGTTCCCCACGGGTATGAGTCAAAAAAGTCCAAGCCATCAGCTATTGACAAAGTGTCCGGATGTATACCCACATTTATATCTCAAGCATTGAAGATACCCTCTATGATCAAAGCTAGGCCTAACTTGTACCGATCATTCCTATTTGGGCACTTCAAGAATACCTTTTCCAAATCAGTACAAGTTACCCTATCGCTAGCACTAAAGTATTTGCCCCACAGTCGGGTTTTGTCAAGTATTTTTTTGGATTCCTCGTCTTGTGGAACTACACTGCACCTCAACCCTATGATTAGTGAATATTCAGGCAGACCAAATTGATAGTAGCGTCGGTTAACGTTGAACCAAGCCTCATGCTCGTTCAAGCACACTATTAGGCTGTTGATCATTTTGTGGATCAACTGTGCAAATAGTTTTATTTACGGAAATTTAGAAACATGGACTATGCTGCTTTCCTCGAATATTTTAATTTACGGCAATTTAGAAACTTGGACTATGCTGCTTTCCTCGAACATTCTCTTTTGTTGCGCATCTAATTTCTCAAATACAACCTTGATATACTTTGTGTTGCTCACCTGCGATACTTTTGCTGGCACACGCTCTTCTTGCGGAACGGAGTACCTGTGTGAGATCATCATCTTCGAAGACAATTTTCATAGCGTAAATCATCTACAAAAAATTACAAAGAATAAAATAGATAAAATGAATATTGCACAATTTGTTACAGCTTTGTCTGCATTCCACAGTTCAACTACAAAATTAAAGTAGGAATGATGATCCTAAATGTTTAACAAGGTAAACTCATTGTTTAGAAAATTTTAAAATGGTTTTAAACAAGTTTAGAAAGAGTTTTTAGCAAATATATTAAATATGCCCTGTTTCTGAAAGTACGCTATTAGTAGCCTCCTGCAGCTATGTTTTCAGTACAATGTTAAACTTTTAGAAGCCTCCTGTAGCTATGTTTTCAGTACAGTGTTAGATTATTAGAAGCCTCCTGTAGCTTGGTTTCTAATCCAGTGCAAGGCTATTAGAAACCTTTTGAAATCTGCTTTCTCTTCTGAAAGGAAATTGAATAAGTAAAGAGTTTGTGTGTAAATCTCAATGTATAAATAGTGTCTATATAATAAAAAAATCATGAAAATTTTGGGGTCGTGATACGTGTCATCATATCATTGGTATTGTTTCCCGTTCCTCATGCTAAACTGCACGACGGCGCGTCACCTCCATATGTCAACCGTCTTTTGAATCTCAAAAGGCGTGGATACTTAAAGCTTTGCTCTGTAGTGAGATCCTTTCTTTTTTCTCTCAAACTTCTATCAACTTACGCCTCTCCTACTTTATTCCGTCCAAGTATTCCGGAAATCTTGCAACTTTGAAGCATCAACAAAGGTATTTCCCCGTCATTCTCATTATTTCTATCAAGCTATAGAGTTTGGTTCTTTGATTTTGTGAGATCTTTCAGGGAGGTTTCTGGGTTTTGGGTAGGGGGTGTGTGTGTGTGTCTGTGTATGTGTATATGTGTATATATATATATATATATATATATATATATATTTATGGAACCCATACTAATCATGGATAGTGTTGAGGAAGAGGAAAGGGTGTCTTTACCTTTGAGTAGGGCGAGTAGTCATTCATCTTCCTCTTCTTCTCCTCAGAACCCGTTTTTTATTGATAATTCGAGCCATCATGCGTCACCCTGTTGTTCTCATTTTATCTCTTTTGATCATATCGTTCCTAATTTTTTGCCTATTTCATCTCAAATGCAGCAAGATATGGCTCGTGTACGACCTTATCGTCATCCTCAAGACCCTTTAGTCATTCCCAATTACCAAGGTTGCTACAATGATCTCCGATTAGTCGAAGTATTAAATTCATTCATCCTTTTTCCCGATCATTCATATCGAGCTCCTTTGAAATACGAACATATTGGTGAATGTGAGGAAGGTGACATGATCGTTTTTATTGATTCGATGAAGGGCGGTCTTCGACTTCCTCTTCATCCCTTCTTCGTATAATTCCTTCATTACATAGAGTTAAATTCTACCCAGTTGGCCCCAAATTCATGGAGGATTATCGTCTACTTCCTTCTAGTATGTTTGAAAAATGATGTCCTCCCTTTATTGAACGTACTTCGATCAGTTGTAGAGCTCAAACCTCACCATGACTATAACAGTCTTGTTGTCTTCAACACGAAAAATGATTTCAAAATTCCTTCTTGTCCATCCTCCCAACCTGGTTGGAAGACGAGGTTTTGCTTCTCAAAGCGAAATAATGGTCCATTCCCTTTTCCTACTACATGGAACCATCCAAATTATGAGTCCTTTAATAGCGATGTCTTCCTTTCTGAGATCGAAGAGGAGGCCCTTTTGATCATTCAAGGATGCATGCCCCTAGGAGATCATATGAAAACAGTTCTGATTGATGATGTTCTGATCGAACATCGTATAAATTTCCTAGAGGGTAACATATTTTTTTATGCTTATTGTTTCTAATGCAACTTATTTTGTTGGTGATTCTCATAGATCTTTTGTTTCCTCCTTTTTAGACGAGATGACCTATAACTCAGATAAAGTTGAAGCTTTGTTTAGGGCCAAGGCGGCCAAGGGAAAGCGTACAAAGAGAAAGGCTAATGCAAGGGATTCCACAATCGATCTTCCCATCGACCCTCCTACTGTTTATGCGGCAGGAACTTCTTCCCTGTCACGTCCTATTACTCCAATTTGTTCGATGGCTAGCCCTCGAGGCCAGGATACCTCTACATGGTCTGCGATCAATGTTGATGAGGATGTTTGTATCATTACTGATGATACATCTATCCTGATTTCAGGTTTTGGCAATGGAGTGGCCCCTTCTCACGTCACTGGAGACGACTTCTAAGGGTCATTCTGAGGCTTTGACCGCCAATTCCCAACTGGAGAAGGAGTTAGCTGATGTGAAATGTCTTTTGGCCGAAATAGATTCTATGATATCTTGGATGCAAGGAGAATTCGAGCGGCTTCTCGAAGTTCGTGCTCGTGAGGCCATTGAGTCATACAAGAATTCTCCTGAATTTGATGAGGTGGCAAGGATTTTTGGGGTGAAGTCCATGATACACGCCTATAAGAAAGTGAAGGATTGGCTCTATATCGATCATCTTAAGGTCGACCTTGATGATTTCGACGGGTTTGCACAGGCCGAAGCTTTGGAGGAAGAAGACGATCAAGATGCTCCTAATCAGTCTTCTCCATGTATTGAAGACCATTAGTTTTAATGCTTTTGTTAGGGGAACATTTTGCCTTTATATCCCCTTTGCTTTTTAAATATTCTGATCGATGTACAAAGTACTTTCTTTTGAAGTTAATGATCAGTTCTACATGCTTTAATTTTGATATCTTTCAATGCTTTTCTATCAAACGATCAATGACCCTTGATTCAAAATTTCAATATAAGATTTTCTAAGTTTCATAAATTTTCCTATTTGTTATATCGTTGATAACGCTACATAGCGGGTTGTATGAGATCGTTTCTTAGTAATCTAATATTTGGCTCATGGAGGAACCTTTCTGTTACATTGTATTTTGGTGATCTAATGCTTCTCTCGGGACGAAGTCTTTGTGTTAGATCATTTTTTAGCTATTTGATGCTTCGCTCGTGACGAAGTCTTTGTGTTTAGATCATTTTTTAGTGATCTGATGCTTCCCTCGTGATGAAGTCTTTGTGTTTAGGTCATTTTTGAGCGATTCGATGCTTCGATCATGTCTAAGTCTTTGTGTTTAGATCGTATTTTAGCGATCTGATGCTTTGCTCATGACGAAGTCTTTGTGTTTAGATCGCTCTTTAGTGATCTGATGCTTCCCTCGTGACGAAGTCTTTGTTCCAATCTCCAAGAATTTCAAAACTTTTATTGATCATAGCATGAAATAAATTGGAATTTTAAGGACATGATATCCCCTGACACAGCCACTTCTTTTGATAAAATTCTTTCAAATGATTGATATTCCAAGGTCGTGCTAACTTCATGCCATCCACTTTCTTTGACACGTACGCTCCATTACTAGAATCATTTTGTTCGACTCGATCTCCTTTTCTGTGATTTGATCTACTGATTCAAAACGAGGCATGGCCTTTGCTTTTGAATCCTCAATCGCCTTTATGCTCATACTTTCCAAGTAGCACCTTCGCGAATCATGTTGGTTGCCTCTAATCTCTCTGACCCCTCTGGTTCTTATGAATTTGATCTTCTGAGAGTAGGTCGATGCTATATTCTTGATAGTATGTAGGAGGGTCGACCATAAATGGCATTGTAAGCCATTTTTCATATTGACAATCAAAAACTCAGTCTGAATCGCTTTGGTCGTAGGAAACAACCCAACACAAAAAGTTAGGTGGATTGCTCCTTCCACCTTACAGTTGTTCTTTAAAATCCATGCAGCGGTGTTGCCACTGATCATAGATCATCCATTTGCAAGTTTAAGGCTTTGAATACTTCAAGTGTCATTACATTTACAACACTTCCATTGTCCACAAGCACCCTCTTTACATCATAATTTTCTATATCACCCACTATGACTAATGCATCATCGTGGGGGGAGGCCACACCCTTCTTGTTATTATTTCCAAAGACAATATCCATTGAATGATGTGATCATGTACTAATTGCATTAACATCGATCGATCGAGCATATCCTTGTCTTGAATCCTTCGAGTCTCCTCCTAAAGCTGGCTCCCCCTGAAATTACATTGATCACTCCGGCATGCTACCTCTCCCCTTTGGTATGAGCATGGGTTTTTTATTCAACCCCTTGGTTCTGCACATATTTTTTCAACGACCCACGTTGAGTCAACCTTCAATCTCATCCCCTCAAAACCTTACAATGTTTGGTGTAATGTTCATGCTCTTTGTGAAATTCACAAAAACTTCGACTTGTCCCATAAATGTTGCGGCGTGGTCATCGGTCGTGGCCAATGAAGATCCTTTCGGATTTTGATCTTCATTAACACCTTTTCCCATGGCACGTTCAAGGGAGTGTATTTGTTTGAAACTGAGGCCATACTTGTGTTTGGCCTAAAATTATAATCCCTTCTTCTCTTCGGACTAGTCTCCCTTGGCTCCTTCTCCTTATCATCCTTTCGGTTTGAACTTTCTGAAACATGATCCTTGAACCCTTTTATGACGTTCAATATCTCTTCACAATCAATGTATTCTTCGCTTCTCTGGAGAAGCTCTGTCATTGTTTTTGGAGCTAGTTTCGACAGTGATGTTCTGAACCCATGATTCCTCAGTCCACTGATCATGGTTGTTATCATCGAAGGCATCTAAAAATTCTTGACCCAGAGCTTCTCGAGTGAATTTAGTGACATAATCCCTTAGTGACTCTTCTTTATGCTGCACGATATGCATTAATCCAATAGCACTCTTCTTGATATGATCCAGACCAGGCATCAAAGGGCAAAGTCGAGACATCGACAATATGACAGCGATCTACGTGCAAAACGAAGCAAGTTCCGTGTTGGGGTCGAGCCGAGAAGAGGGACGGATCGAGTCGAATCAAGAAAAAGAAGTAATTTGGGCAGAAAATACCTTACGGCCGTAAAAGAGGATCTTCACGGCCGTAATACATATATTCACGGCCGTAACACTTACTATCACGGCCGTAACAAATTATCGAAGGAAAAGGCAGAAATTAAGCAGAACGGGACTTACGGCCGTAAGCCTGGAAGTCACGTCGGTAAAAGGAGCATTTCACGGCTGTAAGAGATTCGTCACGGCCGTAATCGATGACACAATTTTAATCAGAAAGGCCATTACGACCGTAAAAGAATTATTCACGGCTGTAATTGAGTAGCGGCCAGATTTTCCGGATTTTTAATTATTTTATTCCTTTTTTTGGTTTTTAGGTTATTTTCCTATTTTAGAATTTTAGTCTAATTAGAATTCTATTTTGAGTAAATTAGATGCTAGGTTATTTTGCTTATTTATACTTCTTTCCATTCATTGTAAAAGTTAAGTTTGAGTTTTGAGATTAATAAAGTTGAGAGAGTTTTCTCCAATTAAAAGGTTGAGGAGTCCCTTTTGTGTTCTTCGAGAACAAATCCAACTTATCAAATATTGTGAAATATTTGTAGCGTTGAACTTATCAAATATTCGCAAGAATATTTGTGGCGTTTCCAATTTAGAATCTTATCAAGGAAATTGACAATCCTTGTGGTGTTTCGAAAACCTTGGATCTCGATTCCGAATCGTCAATTTCTTGCGTCGTGAATCTTGGGTCAAGGTCCTATCGTCAATTTTATCTTTCCAGTATTTTAATTTCGTGTTTAAATCTGATCTAGATCTTTCCTAGGTTTTAATTTCGTTATTCCGCGTTGTTCGACGAGATTCCCCGACTGGGATCTCATCACTTCTTCAATCGAGAACTACTTGCGAAGAAAGCTACAAATTTGGTGGCAAGTCCGAAAATGACTTGATCGATCTTGGGGGGAGAGTGTCATACCAATCCCTAGCTTCTTTCCTCAACGTTGGAGGGAATGCACAACATGCTATGGCATCATGTATGCCATGCAGGTGCATCATATCCTAAAATGTGCACAAATGAGCAATCGGATCAGTCATTCCATCATACTTCTCAATACAAGGAGATTTAAAAGAGTCTGGTGGCGGAACCGCCATGATCTCATGTATGAACGGGTCTTCACTAATCAACACCGGTCGCGATGTATTCTTCTTCTTTAAAGCCTCATCCAGCTTACGATCCAAGGCATCAAGCCTTGCCTCCAAAATGATGTCATTCAATTGAGTACTTTCTCGTTGTGAAGATTGTGACGCTTGGGAAGTATGTACACTGGAAATCTAATCGTGTTAGTCATTTTCCTAAGTCATGTTTTGTAGATTTTTCCCCTGAGGAACGTCACCTTGCTGGGGTGCATGCTGCTGTTGTCCATTCATCTGAATATGATCCACTAACATCAGGATCCAAGTTTGTAAATGTTGGATCCACTAACAACTGTTCCTTAAGTTACATAGGGAACGTTAAGGGGTTGTTCCTCTGGAACTGTTGGCTCTGGCTCCCTTGCATTCCAAAGAGTATTTCTATGAGATATGGCATAATATTAAATGAAATTAGAAATGATTAAAATCGATTCCCACAGACGATGCCAAATGATGCATAATGAAATTCTCCAAGTAGTTCCACGATCTCCTCCTTATGCTTGAACCTAAAAAGGGCGGGGCTTTCTCCCCCGTATTAACTCTGTCATGAAAATCAGTAAAAAAAATTGAGAGTAAAAAGTGTCATAATGTAGTTGCATATGAATAATTTTTTTATACCTTAGCTCCATGGGGAGTGGAGGATTAATAGGCATGATTTCCCTTGATTTTAGGGAGTAGAAATCTTCAAAATATCCGGCCAGTTGTGTCCTATTAAAAGTGAATAACCTTTAATTGGGGGATAATGTTTATCTATTTAAGAATAATCCCTGTGAATAGTGGCGCGGATCTCGCTGGATTATAACTAATCAAGTATAACGATCTTTAATCGTACATCGTGAGGATGATTGCATTTAGCGACTCGTGATCATTCGGGTTTTTATTTCATATATGTATCACCAGTTAATGTTTCAAAAGTCTCTGCTTATTTCAAATAGTTAATGTAATTGGATACTATATCCAGAGTAATTTAGGGAATGCAATAACAATAAGCAACAAAAGCACAAGCATTAACAGCTATTTCGATTCTCTAAACATGTCGACGTAAATGTTCTGCTTCCATCATTAATTAAAATAAGCCCCTAACTTTCACCAAATTACCAAACTAAGCTAAACAACATCTTTTATCCAATGCAATGAAACGAATCCAATTACCCAAATCATGCTCAAATACACAGTTTAATGAATCTCGAATTTATAATTCACGCATAGTTCACATTAAATAACACTTAACATTCTACCTTTATAACATAATCACCACTAATCAAGTCCCTAAAAAATTACTTAAATCATGCTTAAATACACAGTTTAATGAATCTCGAATTTATAATTCACACATAGTTCACATTAAATAACACTTAACACTCTACCTTTATAACATAATCACCACTAATCAAGTCCCTAAAAAAATAAAGTAGTAGTACTAATAATAATAATAATAATAATAATAATAATAATAATAATAATAATAATAATAATAATAATAAACACCAAATCTGAATAAAAATACCATCAATCATGAAGCAAAAATACACTGAAAGCAAAACCCATAAATGATTTATCATATCTCAACTCAAATGACTCCTCAAACATTTTTCGCGGCACATTAGAAACTGGAGAAAGTCTATAATTTTAGAAATTTTACGCAGCCCAGAACTAGGGATGTGACGATTAAAAAATCTAACGAAAAATCAACAAAGTGTATATTTATAATGATAAATCTACGTCTCCATAAAGTATAAGTATATCTAAAATACGTAAAGAAAAAAGAAACAATCGAGAGAGAATATGAATTTGCTTGGTGAAAAACCTAAAAGAAAGAGTTTTAGAAAATCGAGAAACAGTTTGAATCAGAAAAGGCAGCGAGTCAAGGGTCAGAAGGTCCGACCGAGTCAAACCTGTTTAAATTAAAAAATTAAAAATTATTTCAAAAATCATAAAAAAATACTAAAAAATCAACTTATTTTACAAATAACTCAACATTTACTAGTTTAAAAAATAAAATCATAAACAAAATTAGCTTAAAACGACTAGAAGAAAACAAAACAACAAAAAAATAAAAAGGAAAACCGAGTTTAAAACTGGTCGATTCTCGATTGAACCGACCAAACCCAAGTTTTTCGACAGATTTTTTGGCTGGACCTGACCGATTTTTCAATTTGTTCCCAATTTTTTCGTTCAAACCAACCGGTCTAGTTCAATTTTCTAAACATTGGAAAGAAATGGTGGAATTGAGATTGGCCTTCAAGAATTCAGGGGGCTTCTAACGAAGAATCAACAATTTTTTTTTAGTTTTCAAAAATTCATTTCCGAAAATGGAGAATAGAACGCATTTTTGTTGTTTTGTAGAAAACTACATTGAAACAACAAAGAGAACATGACCTTAATTCCCTGTCATAGATCAAGATTCAATGGCCAACTTTAACAAGAGAAAACACCGATCCAATTCTATTTTACTCACCCAATGACAAGTTGCCACAACAACCTTGAGTCCAAAATATTAAAATATTCCATCACAAATAAGAAGTTTGTAAAACATAAATCCTACAATGTCGTTCATAGCCTAATTTAAAACTTCCCAAAAATCTTGAAACACCCATCAAGTGTTGAGTGTGAATTTGTTCACCTCAAAAAAGAAGGTTATAGTGGCGACGAGTTTTATTTGTGGGGTGTGGAAAAGGTAGAGGAGGTGATGGTTGGTACATGTGATGGTGGTGGTGCCCACGGCAACGACGCTGCGTTGCTAGTAGTTTGTTGGTGGTGCAAGCGATGAAACAGTTGTAGTAGTGAAGTGGCAGTGATTTCTTAGTCGAAGGTGGTGGTGCATCGGAGGTGACACATCTAAGGCGGTGGTGATAGGTGGTTGGGGTGTTGGTGCTGAGGGTTTGGGGTGTTGGAGTGGTTTGTGTGGTGGTTGTTTTGGTGGTTGGCGATGGGTAATGGTGGTTGTTGGGGAGGGGCAAAGGTGGTGGTAGTATTGTTGGGTATAAGTCGGGCGTTGGTAGGGTAGGATTAAGAACGATTGTGACTAATAAATTCATAATTTGTGACTAGTACATTAAAAAAAAAAAAAAGATAGAGATACAATTTATCACTATTTCATGATTTTATGGTTTATTTTCATAATCTGAAAGATGAGTTAATAAACTAGATTAAGGAATAAAATCCTGTGATTGAATAAAATAGAGAAATCTCAATATATATTCATGAATTCAACTGAATGCATGACTCGGAATAAAACTAGATTTATGAGATTAATTTAATTGGTTATGGTGAAATCGTGAATCTCAACACTTTCAAAATCACTTTAGAAGAGTCTTGCTCTAGTACCCTTGAAGGGGCACACAAAGGTATTTTCGTTATTCGTATTGCATGATAGTTTAGTCTTTAGTTGAAAGCACAAATCACTATTCGACTATTCAAATAGAGTTTAGAGCTAGCCAATTTCGATACTTAATAGTAATCCTAGTGGGAACGATAATTCGGACTTATTGGTCCACTTTATTACATTTTACAATCCGTACACTCGCGGAATATTTTCTCACATTGCATTTAGAGTGAACATCTAGATTCAACCAGAAGAAGTGGAGCCAAACTCAAAATTAATAGGGTAAAATTTAAATATGAAAAGTATTTTCAAATACAAAATTTTCTCAACCAAACATTTTATCTCGAAAATATCAAATTCTTTTTTATAAATAAAAAAATCTTTACCAAACAGAGGTTTAACAGAAATTTTAATATAACAACAATGTCCTAGCTGATTCCACCTCACCTTGTGCCACTTATTATCAAGCATCTCACATTAATGTTAAATTTCATTAAATCCACAATATTAAACATGTCTAGTAGAGATGAAATATGTGTTTAGGTACGTAAAGATAATTCGTTAACAAGAAGGGCAATAACTAGACTCCATAACAATTTCAATATTTTTAAGCTGACTTTATAATATTCTAATCAATTAACACATTCAATCCTTTTTATGGACACTAGTTGAATTATAAGCTGAATAAAACAATTTCAATCGACTATATTTTCTAACAACGAAATATAAAGGGAAAGTAGTATGATTTTTTTTTTTTTTTTTTTTTTTTTTTTTGTAGTAGTAGCATACAAAATGCATTTAAAAAACTAGTTTACTAGTAAGTAAACATCTCAAACTTAGTCAAATGTACATGCTCTTGTTGTGACTTTCACTCCCCACTCTGCTATCAAGAACTCAATTACTAAAGAAAAAGAATAAAGAACTAGAATGCTATAGAATCCACTTCTATGTGGATTGAATGTGGAATCAGGAGGCAAGAGAGAAATAATAGGAAACTTGAATTAGTTTTCTTAGTCAATTTTATTAACAAATGACTAAACACTATATTTTTGAAACACCATAGAAATACATGAGATTTATTTCTTCTCGCAAGCAATAGAGAACTCTACTAGATTGTATGGAAAAATGCTCTCTCTCTCTCTCTCTCTCTCTCTCTCTCTCTCTCTCTCTCTCTCTCTCTCTCTCTCTCTCTCTCTCTCTCTCTCTCTCTCTCAGCCAACTTTATCTATTTATAGACCTCAACAGCTTCTAATTAACACAGGTAATTAGTTACTAGTTACAAATACCATTAGGCTCCAATCACTATGAACTAATTGTTAGAACCAATGTATTCATATCCTTAACCTGTAACAACAAATCTGATTTGTTTAGTAACAGATCTCAAGAGGCAACAGCTCCACGGCTCTTAATCCTATTGTTCCTGCATAATTCAACATGCATAGAAAATAGGCAATTGAAGAACACAGATCAGAAACAAAACATTTGAGTCCTTGAATTATAGTACTAAAACAAAACATAATTCATTTTCAAATATGGAGAATAGAACGCATTTTCGTCGTTTTGTAGAAAACTACATGAAAATAGCAAAGAGAACATGACCTTAATTCCATATCATAGATCAAGATTCAATAGCCAACTTTAACAAGAGAAAACGCTTATCCAATTCTATTTTACTCACCCAATGACAAGTTGCCACAAAAACCTTGAGTTCAAAATATTAAAATATTCCATCAACTATAAAAAGTTTTCAAAATATAAATCCTACAATCTCATTCATAACCTAATTGAAAAACATCCCAAAAAGCTTGAAAAATCCATCAAGTGTCGACTGCGAATTTGTTCAGCTTACAAAAGAGGGTTATAGTGGTGACGGATTTTATTTGTGGGGTTGTGGAAGAGGTGGAGGAGATGATGGTTGGTATATGTGATAGTGATGGTGATGGTGATGGTGGTGGGGCTAGCGGCAACGACGCTGCGTTGCTAGTTGTTTTGTGGTGGTGCAGGCGATCAAACAGTTGCAGTAGTGAAGTGGCAATGATTTCTTGGTCGAAGGTGTAGGCGGTGGTGCATCGGAGGCAGTGACGATAGGTGGTTGGGGGTGTTAGTGCTGAGGGTTTTGGTGGTTTGGGTGGTAGTTGTATTGGTGGTTGGCGGTGGGTGACGGTGTTTGTTGAGGAGGAGGAGGGGTGATGGTGGTGGTGTTAGTGTTGTTGGGTACAAGTCAAGTGGTGGTAGGGTATGATTAAGAATGATTGTGACAAATAAATTCATAATTTGTGACTAGCACACAAAAAAAAGGATAGAGATATAATTGATCACTATTTCATGATTTATGGTCTATTTTTCATAACTCGAGAGGTGAGTTATAAACTAGATTAAGGAATAAAATTCGGTAATTGAATAAAGCATAAGAATCTTAATATATATTCGTGAATTCGACTGAATACATTACTTGAAATAAAACTATTGGTTATGGTGAAATCGTGAATCTCAACACTTTCATAATCACTTTAGAAAACAAAGGTATTTTTGTGATTCAATTCATATTGCATGATAGTTTAGCATTTAGTTTTAAAAATAAAATAAAATAAAAAATCACTATTCTACTATTCAAATAAAGTTTAGAGCTAGCCAATTTTGATACTTAATAGCAGTTTTCATGGGAACAATAATATGATCTTATTGATTCATCTTATTACTTTTTACGATCTGTACACTTGCGAAATATTTTTGCATACTGCGTTTAGAGTGATCATCTAGATTCAACCAAGAGAAAAACAAGTAATGACGAGACCAAACTCAAAATTAACGGGGCAAAATTTAAGTATGAAAAGTATTTTCAAATACAAAAAACTTTCAACCACATATTTTACCTCGAAAATATCAAATTCTTTATTTATAAATAAAAAGCATTTACCAATCAGAGGCTAAATAGAAATTCATACAATAACAATGTCCTCGCTGATCCCACTTCACCTTGTGCCCCGGATTATAAAACATATCACATTAATGTTAAATTTCATTAAATTCACAATATTAAACATGTCTAATAGAGATGAAATATAAGTTTAGGTATGCAGAAGAGTCCATATCTGTCCCAAAATGGTGTCTTCTTAAGGGACAGCATATACTTTGTCAACAAGAAGGGCAATAACTAGACTCCATAACAATTTCAATATTTTTAATCTGGCTTGATAATTTCCTAATCAATTAATTCATTCAATCATTTATATATTATGGGGGTAAACAGGGAAAAATGTCTCGATCGTTTGGGTGTATTATGGAAATCATCCATATCGTTTCAATTTTGGCAATTACACCCTCAAAATCACATTTCATTGGGAAATTGGTCCTTATCGTTAAAGACTTTTAATTGTTTCTGTGAAATCATGTGCTGGTAGGTTTTTATTAAAAAAATCAGGGACAAAATCGTCAATACACAGGAATAAAAAAAAAGGAAAATTGAATAAAATATTTGACACTAAAATGAAATGGGAATTCCTAACTTTCACTGCTAAACGCCTTTTTTTAAAATAAATAATGTCAAACACCTTTATTATTATTATTATTATTATTATTATTATTATTATTATTATTATTATTATTATTATTATTATATGCCAATGTTTTAAAACTCGGACCGGGTATCAACCTGAAAAAAGCAAAGGATCAAGGGTCAGTGGGTCGACCCAGTGTATTAAGTAATATTATTGAAAATAATGAAAAACCAAATAATAAGAATTTAGAATAATAATGTTTTTTATTTAAGATTTTTTACATAAAAATTGAATGTGCACGAGATATAAAATATTATAATAATAATATTTTAATTTTAGAATTATCAAATCAAAGAAAATATATATTAATTATTGCTAATTATATCTATTATACAAAAATTTATTTCAAAACTTTTAAGCAATAAATTATTTTAAGTTTTTAAACCATAAAAAATGTTTTTAAAATTATTAAACTAGCAATGAAATACAAATATTTGGATAATCAAAAGAAAAACAATTATTAAAATTGAGTGGGTTATTTTTTAAAAAGAAAAAGGAAAAGAAATGATGAATACAAACAAATAAAAATCCCCAAGTCCCTTGTCTGGGCTCGAACAATGTGTACTGACCTTGGAAGGAAATATCCCAAACCATTAAGCTAACCGTTGGTTCTATGTTTCATGGCCAAAACAAAAATTAAAAGCACAAAAAAAGTTAAAAAAAAAAAAAAAAAAAAAAAAAAAAAAAAAAACTGGAACATGAATCGTACATCGAACTGAATTGATTGAATGGAGGTTGAATTGCTTTATAAATATGATTGTTTGGATCCAAAACTTCAGTGTGGGGGCTGTTGTGGTTCAGCCCCTACAAGTTTTGAGCTTAATTTAATATTTAACTTTTGTTAAATGAAAAAAAAAAATTAAAGAAAGTCCAAAATTTTACCTGCCAAACTCAGGAAACTCGGTACTGGGTCACCGATTTACACTAAACTCGGTCTGGTCTTGCGGGTTTTGTCGGGGTTTTGGTATTTTATGACCTAGCTTTTTTTCCGGCTCGTGGTTTCCTGGTCCGACCGGTCGAACCGGGCCGGATTTAACAACATTGATATATGCACATAAAAACACAAAAACATTGAACTAAACTCAAAGAAGAAGACCCCCGACCACGAGCGAGCTGCAATCTGACGAGCTCCAAAATACGATTTCCTATCAAAATTTCAGTTGGGTGCAAAACGTCCTATGTTAAGTCCATTTTGGGTGTGGTAAACGGCGATTTTAGGTTGGGGGTTTTGGGATTTTTAAGGAAAGTTTTTTCGGCTTAGAAGGAGGTTCCAATTTTGAATGAAATTTTTTCCTTCTTCTTTGTTGATAACAGGTAAAAAGACTCCAACATTTGACATGGTGAATCCTAAATTTCTACATTGTGATGAGGGAGCTCCAACATACGGTTAACTCCAACATTACAAAATTAGATTTTTTTTTTTTTGGTAGAGTGTAGTAGTGTATAAAACATTATTTTGATTCTAGTTCAATATATAGAAAGTAAAAATCTTTGTTGGTAAAAGAATCTGATTAAGGTTTTTCACTGTATTGAAATGCACTGTAATGCTACGCAGGTCCAAGCATAGATTATTGCACACTAAAAATCTGCTATGGAAGTCAGTTTTTTGATAAACCAGACAATGTGGTTTATGAAGGAAGTTTTGTGATGTTTGTAGACTATGTTAAACCTTCATTGTTCACAAAAGGGATGTTGGCAAAAATTTTACGTGCATGTGGGTGTGAGACGAATTTGGAGTTCTACTTCAAGAAATAGAGCATGAATTGAGGCAGTGGATTGGCTAAAATTAAGAATGAATGTGATGTGAGGGAGATGTTGAGGGAGAGGAGTAGAGAGAGGGAGGTAGAGATATAAATCGTACATCCACAAACTAGATATGCATTGCCAATGAAGCCCATTTTAGATGAGTTCTATGTCCCTGTTGTAGATTTTAGTAGTGAGGATAACATTGAACATCCATGGGATGAACATATTTTCGAGAAGGACCAAGAACAAATATGGTTACAATTGAGGAAATCTTGCATACCGTAGTCAGGTCGATGATGGAATTGATGGTGTGCGGAGTGAAGAGGGAAATGATAGAGAGGAAAACATTCTTGTTGAGTCTGATTATGAATTGGACAAGAAGCCAATTTCTAGTGATGAAGTATATACAAGAATGAACACCGATTTCGGGTTTGGGATTATAGATAAGCTGGAGATTAGGTGTTCTGACACAGACTACGATGTCAGAGGATCTGATGAATTTGGATAGTGAAGAAGAGGAGACCACATGTAGAAAGAGGGGAATAAATGTGATGTTGCTTAACAACTTAAGTGAATCTTTCAACGTTGTATTTTTGAATGCAAGAGAGAAGCCATTGTTGACAATGCTTGAAGAAATAAGGATATACTTGATGAAGAGAATTGTAACTCGAAGGGAATCTTGTGACAAATGGAGGGCTGATGTAGGGCCTAGGATACAAATGATATTGGAGAAGAATGAGAAAGTTGCGAAGGGTATGTACGCTGATTACTCCGGAGATTTCAAGTTTCAAGTAAGATATAACATCAACAAATTGCATGTTGTCGATCTGAGGGAGAGAACGTGTACATATCGTAGTTGGCAATTGGTTAGCATCTCTTGTCCTGATGTTATAGCTGCAGTAGTTTTAAGAGGTATGCCGGTGATTGACTACGTTGATGACATCTACAAGAAAGAAGCCTACATCAGGACGTACACACTATCAATTTGCCCCATGACCAACCCAGACTTATGGCCTACCCCAGGTCTATCCATTGACTCCACCTATATACACCAAAAAGCCAAGGCATCCGAAGAAGGTCAGGCAAAAGGAGCCTGATGAGCAGGTATCATCAAGTAATGCTAGAGCAAGTAGAAAGGGCATGACAATGAGGTGTAAGAAGTGTGGTGAACCAGGACATAATAAGAGGAGTTGTAGATAAGGATTAGCACCACCTTCATCAAATATGGGATGAATGTCACCTTTCGCCAGCAACATTTTTTGACTTAGACGTCCCTTTTGTTTTCATGGTTTTTTGGAACTTTTGGACAGATTTTTTGGTTTTTTGATTGTTACATGTCATCTTTTTGTTTTCGTACAAATTCAAACTTATTTAGAAGATGTATTTTGGATTAATGACATGTACAATTAGTAATGTAAGTAAATATTTGGTATGTACTCCATTTTGTAATTGTTTGGTGTATATTGAGATATTGTTGTGTTGGTTTATTATTGTTTACTTGTGTTGTACTATTGTTGTATTGGTTTATTATTGTTCACTTGTTATATTATTGTATTGGTTCTGGAAGAATGTGGTGGTTGTATTTTAATATGAAATAAGCTTTGTTTTTTGAAGAGGACATATCCCCAGGTCACTGTGTTTTTGGAAATTGATTTGTTGGTATATTCATTTTGCAAACAGGGATGATTTTGCCAAAAGATTTAGAGACAAGGATGTGTTTCGCAAAAAAGGTTTACATGCAAGGGAGACATTGTGCAAAATGTTCACATTCCAATGACATTTTGTGCCAAGTGTATATATACTAACGTTTGATTTAGTTATAAATAGGCAGGAATATTTTATTCCGGTGTATTGACGATTTTACCCCTAAATTTTCTAATAAAAATCGGGTATATAGCGAAAACGTCCCTATCGTTTGGGTGTATTGTGGAAATCATCCACATCGTTTCATTTTTGACAATTACGCCCTCAAAATAACCTTTGATTGTGGAATTCGTCCCTGCCGTCCAAAACTGTTAACTTTGGTTGTT
Organism: Ligustrum vulgare; assembly: GCA_963555705.1. Taxonomy (NCBI): domain Eukaryota; kingdom Viridiplantae; phylum Streptophyta; class Magnoliopsida; order Lamiales; family Oleaceae; genus Ligustrum; species Ligustrum vulgare. The sequence goes on from OY743183.1 coordinate 41,879,354, forward strand.
AAATGATGTGCTGGCATTTTTTTGGCAAAACATTCAGGGACAAAATCGTCACACCACTAGAATTTTTGCAAAACATCCCTTCCTATAATCACGTTTGACACAAAACGTCCCTGACATGTAAACCTTTTGCGCAAAACATCCCTACTTAAACTTTTTGCGCAAAACATCACTACCTATATTCAAATATATGCGGTATTATCTTTAAATGAATGAAACAAATTAAACAATATTGACAATGCACGAAAGTAAAAATAAACCTCTAAATTTGCGATGTAAGAAAGTGAAATTCAACCCAAGAGACCCTTTGCATAATTAATTTTTTTTAAATTTTTAAATGCGATGCATTTAATTGAATATAATTAAATGCATATTTAATTATAGGTCAATAAAATTAAAAAAATCGAATTGATATGTTTGTGGTACACATGCTTAAACACTTAATTCATGACCTATTTCTCGCAAAAATGGTAAAACAATTCATTGGTCTGTAATTTTATTGAAAAATTAAAATAATAATTATATGTTGTAAAAAATGATAAACCTTTTTTTAAGGTAAATAACGAAAAGTTTACATTGTCAATATTATTTAATTTGTTATATTCATTTAAATATAAGACCTCATATATTTAAATATAGGCAGAGGTGTTTTGCGTAAAAAGTTTGAGAAGTATGGATGTTTTGCGCAAAAGGTTTACAAGGGACGTTTTGTGCCAAACGTGATTATATTCCTGTGAGAGTTAATAGCACAAAACGTCCCTACCTTTAACATGTATTGTGCAAAACATTCCAACATTGTGATTTTTTACGCTGAACGTCCCAACCTTTACATTTTCTTGTTGGAGACGTTCTTTTCATTATATTTAACCATATTTCAACGTTAAATGAGGGATATTTTTATCCAATTCCATTTTTAATTCATTTCTTAAGGGTAATGGCACAAAACGTCCCTACGTTTGACACTCATTGTGGAAAAACATCCCTACGTTCATTTATTTGGCGAATAACGTCCCTACCTTTAGATTTTATTGCATATTAGTCTCCAAATTTTACTTTTCTTTCAATTTAGTCATTCCGTATTTGATTTAAAGGTCATTGTCTTCAAACGTGTATAACTTTTGATCTACAACTCCGAATTGCACTCCGTTTTTTGCGTTGAACTCCAAATTCAACCATTTTTCTTATGTTGTATCATGTGCTCATTTATTAAACATAACGTTTTGACTTTTGTATTGTAGATATTTATTTTGTTAGGGCATCATTGATTAATGTAAATTGATTTTTATAAATTTTATTGAAACAGTGAAATTTTAATTTTAGTGTGTATTCGACGACCGGTGGAATTTATAAATTGGATTTATTTGACTTTTTTTATTTTTTAAGGTAAAATGTTTGGTTAAAAATTGATATGTTTAGCCCCTGTTTGAGCCATATTATAATCTCAAATCACTTTTTGAAAATTGGAGAAAGAAATTGTGTGTTGTTCAAAAAGTGATTTGAGATTATAATATCGCTCAAACAGGGGCTAAACATACCAATTTTTAACCAAACATTTTACCTTAAAAAAATAAAAAAAAGTCAAATAAATCCAATTTATAAATTTCGCTGGCCGTCGAATGCACACTAAAATTAAAATTTCATTGTTTCAATAAAATTTACATAAATCAATTTACGTTAATCAATGATACCCTAATAAAATAAGTATCTACAATACAAAAGTCAAAAAGAAATGTTTAATAAATGAGCACATGATACATTATAAGAAAGATGGTTGAATTTGGAGTTCAACGCAAAAAACGGAATGCAATTCGGAGTTGTAAATCAAAAGTTATACATGTTTGAAGACAATGACCTTTAAATCAAATATGGAATAACTAAATTGAAAGAAAAGTAACATTTGGGGACTAATCTGCAAGAAAATCTAAAGGTATGGACGTTATTCGCCAAAAAAATGAACGTAGGGACGTTTTTCCACAATAAGTGTCAAACGTAGGGACGTTTTGTGCTAATTACCCTTAAGAAATAAATTAAAAATGGAATTGGACAAAAATGCCCCTCATTTAACGTTGAAATAAGGTTAAATATAACGAAAAGGATGTATCCAACAAGAAAATGTAAATGTTGGGACGTTCAGCATAAAAAATCACAATGTTGTGATGTTTTGCACAATATATGTCAAATGTAGGGACGTTTTGTGCTATTAACCCTTCCTGTGATTACAGACAGGGATGTTTTGCTCAAATTTTGGTGGTGTGACGATTTTGCCCCTGAATTTTTTCCAAAAAAATGCCAGCACATCATTTAACAGTCAAAGTTAACAGTTTTGGACAGCAGAGGTGAATTCCCCAATCAAAGTTATTTTGAGGGTGTAATTGTCAAAAATGTAATGATATGGATGATTTTCAAAATACACCCAAACGATATGGGCATTTTTCGCCATTCACTATTTACCCAATAAAAATCTGTCAGCACATGATTTCACAGCAATAATTAACAGTCTTTAACGATAAGGATCAATTTCGCAATGAAATGTGATTTTGAGAGTGTAACTGTCAAATATGAAACGATAGGGATGATTTCCACAATACACCCAAACGATATGGACCTTTTTCACTGTTTACCATATATTATGGACGCTAGTTGAATTATAAGCTAAATAAAAAAAAATCTATCGACTATATTTTCTAGCACGAAATATAAAAGGCAAGTATTATTATTATTATTATTATTATTATTATATTGTAGTAGAATACAAAATGCATTTAATCCTATTGTTCCAGCATAATAATTCAACAAGCATAGAAAAATAGGCAATTGAAGAACACGGATCAGAAACCAAACATTTGAATCCTTGAATTATAGTACTAAAACAAAACATAGTTCATCTTTTCTTGGAAAAACATAGGGAAACAACATCCTAGTAGAAGATAAAGAAACAATTGAAACAAGTTATCCAAAAGCTTCTTCAATCTCAGATTCTCAACCATGAGTGTTGACAGCTTCCCAAACTAAATTCCTCGGAACCGGTTTTGTAAAATCTCGAGCCTGCAATGCAGCATTTTTCAGCGTCCTTATTGTCATAACATTAGCCTCCCAGAACGATGCGCAATCGTAAGGCAATCCATGTTTCTTGCACAGTTCCTCGACAAAAGGGGAGACTTTCCTAAGATGGCAACGAGGTAACCTAGGAAACAAATGATGTTCAACCTGAAATTGTAATCCACCATGAAACCAATCCATCCAAGAGGAACATTTTATCCCAAGAGTCCCATTTGTTTGCTTTTCAAACCAGTCATTCCCTTTGGGAGGTCCAACATAAACACTAGATGAGAAATGGTTTAAACAGAACTGAACATGTTGAATCCCACATACGGTGAAACTGGCTATAACAAACATTAATCTTTCACCCCAATTTGGTAAACAAGATACAAGCAAAGGGTACCAAATCCAGAACACTAGCAATCCAAAAAGTTCTTGAATTCTATTGGGAACTTTTCTATCAGAGAATAAGAGAGAGAATGATTGTGCCCATAAGTTAATCCTAGCCAAACACATAACAGGATAGAATGTGAAATGCTGGTTGCTAATCAAGAATCTAGCAAAAGAATCAAAATTCATTTTCCTACCATAGAAATAAGAAGTGATGGAGGTAAAAAGTTTCGCCGAAACTGCGAAAAACGGCATGTGTTGAAGATCAGGATCATAATCAAGACTATTACAAGCAATGTGGTGTGAATTGTGGTTCCATTTCCACCACTCAATGCTGATACCTGCAAGGCAATTTCCTGTAAGAACTTGAGCAAATCTGTTAAGCCTTGGTGTTAGCATAATCTGGTAATGCCCAGAATCATGGCCAAGCCAACCACTCTGGATCCAGAGAAACCCCATTAAACCACCAGAGATCAAATGCACCAACGTGTTCTCACAGCAAAGAACACCATAAACACTCACAGCAAAAAGGATTACTATTGAACACATAGTGAAGAAAACGGTATGTCCTTTCTTGTCATACAGCCCAATTTTTGTAAACTCGTGAACAAGCTTCCTATAATCCTTGGATGTATCAGAAACAGAATAATCTTCTAAGTAAAACCCATTAAAGAATTTATCAAGATATTGCCAGGCACTGCCTGGATGGAAAGCAACAAATGCATCAGTTGCATCTTGACCGGCAAGATTCAAGAGTGGATGCTCACCACCTGGGTGATGATTCACCCATTCTGAAACATCATACACCTTCCCCTGAATAGAAATCCACAGATCCCCTGGTTTCTTGTGATTTTTGAGCTCTTCTGAAGTAATGTACCTTTTGGATTCTGTCATCTGGATTCAAGGAAATGGTTGTTGAAAAATTAGAATTTTTGAAAGAAAAGAGAGACCCTTACTTGTACAGTCCCTCACTCTCCTCTCCCTAAAAGAAAGGATTTTTATATCATTGGAGTCTGTGAGGTAGAGATTGAGATCTGATCTTGGAGTGAGTTGGTGGCCATGGTTTTGAAATAGAGATAAAACCTTATAAATTTCTAACGGTTGGATTTTGGGTTTTGATTCACTATTAGCTCTGAGCCAGTGACCAGTGAGGGGGGTCCTTGTTGGGCCCATTTGCATGTGGTGGCGGTTCGATTGGGCCAAAGTATGTGGCGCGTGAGGAGTAGGGTAAGTAGACAGGCTGGCTTGGCTTTACAGTCTGTTTGCTGCTGTTTTTACACATCTTTCTTTATGTGGCAAATGATTTTATTTAAGTGTTTGATTGTAAAAATGAAAAATGGGTGAAAAAAAAAATTTGGAAATGAATTGTACGGAAATTATTTTTGTAGAAATTATAATGGAAGTATTTGACTTGATTAATTTTTTAGGGAGGAAAAAGTAGAAATTTTTTCAAGTTTTATTATTTGATTGACATTATTTTTCATGGCAAATTAAGTAAAATTTTGCTATTTTAATTAATTTTTTTCGTACATTTATATTTAATAATAATAACGTTGATTTTTTTTTAAAAAAAAATCAATTAACAACAACCACTAAGACCAAACGAGGCGAAAAGTGTTCCATGCAAGGTGAAAAATATTTTTTCAATAAAACCAAATAAAATATTTTCCTTATTTTCAAGGTAATCAAGATAAGATAAAAATATATTTTCCATGACAAATAAAAGTAATCAAACACACCAAAAACTGGAAGATGAAAATATTTTCCAACTTCCAAGACAAATGCTTGCTAATCAACCATAGTAGTGTGTTTGATTGAAGGTGGAAAATGTGGGTAGAAAATATTTTTCTTTCTAATTTTCTACCTTTGGTGTTTGATTCAAAAATTTTCATGGAAAATGTTTTCCATCCATGTTAAAAAACTGGATATTTTCCTTGAAAACAAGGAAAACAAATTCCTTTGAGGAGGTGAGAAAATATTTTCCATGGAACTTCTTTTCATTTTCATTTTCCTTTTCCTTGTTCATCTCCCAATCAAACACACCCTTACTGTTTTGTATAGTGATGGCAACGGTTCGGTTTGTCCAAAATCATAACCGAACCAACAATTTTTTGCTTATACCATAACCGTCCCATAACCTCCTACGTCGGGTCGGTGCATGTTTCAGTTCGGTACGATTAATAACCACTTACACATAAGTTAATTTTTGCAAGTCCAACTAAAAAAACAATTTTAATAATAATAATAATAATAATAGTATAATAATAATAATAATACTAAGCAAATTTTGCAAACAATATCTAAATTCTCAAATTCTAAATCTAAATTTAGCAAATAATATTACGAGCATAACAATATTAGTATATTACAGTAAGATTATACGAAGACAAAATAAATTATTTTTCCCGATCTTAATACTTAAGAACAACAAATATTTTGTTTCTTGACTTTTATACTTAATTCTTCCCCGCCACAAGTATTATTAGCAACATATGTCATTGTTGAACTTGATTGGGGCCGGTCTTTGTGTGTGACGCTTGTGAAGAACTGTCATTTGGCGAAATGGAGAGTGACTGAGAGAGTGGAGATGAATGAATCAAATATTCTAGACCTAGGGTTAATGGATTTATATTAGGCTTTGGTCATGTGGGATGGGATAATTGGATTTTAATTATAGACTCTAATTTCGTGCTTTTTATGTTTTAAATATAGCCCTAAATCAATTTTTTTAATTGGGTATTTGATTCGATTCGGGGCACTGACACAATTACTATATCCGGCCCACCAAAAATCGAGTCATTAAATTTGCATACCATACACAGTCCTCATGGCGGATTCACAAGCAGGCGAGCTAGCACGGGCGCGATCGCGCTAGCTAGCTGTCGGTGGACCTCCGGCCACGACTGTGCGCACGCTGCAGTCGCCTGCCTGCAGTATCAATTTTTTTTTGGGTCTTGGCCCAAGCAAAGTAACCTACCCAAGCCAAAACTAAGCAAGCCTAAAGCCCCAAACCTCTAGCTTCAATTACCCCGATCACTCCCGACCCCAACCAAAAATTCCATTCTTCAAGCCCTTCGAGATCTCCGTTCTACTGTCCGCGTCCAGCCTCCAAACTCCAAGCCACCCAGTAGCTCTCAGGCTCCATACGAAACGGTTCATGCCTCCGGTCGCCCCATGGATTGCCTCCAGCTTCGGTTCGACGGTCAGAGCACCACTTGCTAGGTGATGCACTGACGGATGGTAATGGCTTCTTTCCTCATTCCATATTTGTTTTGTTGTAATTTTTTATTAATTGGTTTTGTAATGTATAAATTTTAATCAATAATATTGATGTTTAATTTCTCTATTTTTTGGTTAGATCTGCCCAGACCCGTCGTCACTGGCATTCGCAATTTTTTATTGATTTGTGATTTCTCATTTGAATTATCAGGTAATGACGCTGAACCTTGATTCATTACGATTGTTTTGGGAATTATGCATAAATGTTACATTTAAGTTTTTGCAATGTGGTTAGATTTGTGAATTGTGGTTAAGGGGTGAAAATATGATTTCATTTGTGAATTATTGTGATTATTGATTTATAGGCTGTGAATTGAGATTTGGTGAATATTTGATTTGTATTTATTGATTTACAGTTGTCTAAGCAAACGATTACCGACTGATGTCAATGTCATGTATTTTGCATCTATTTTGATTTGTATTGGATTAGATATTTATTTATTTCATTATAACTTTTTATTTTATTTCTATACATATTTATTCATTTTAATATTATTTCATTAAATAACATTCACAATCTCGCTACTGCGGCCTTTGACATTCATCGATCAATGGTCAACACTCGAAGGGGTCACGGCCAACGCTCTAGCTGGATTTCCCGACTGGATCTGCCACTACCCACTCTCATTCCCCCCCCCCCCATCGATTCGATTTTTTCTACACCATTCGATTCGGTTCAGGCGGTTCAAATTAACATCCCTAATTTTGTACATATTTTAATTTTAATTTTTAAATTTTACTCTAAATCAAAGTTAATAATCAATTTCAACCACATATTTCATAACATCCACAATTTCCAATCACACATTTCATCAACTTTTATCAAAATTTGCTAAAAAATTGATAATATTCTCCACCAAACAGGGGCTAAATATTTTCTCTTAAAATATTTCACAAATGTTTAAGCAAGTGTTTGGTAAACTTTGCTAACCAAAGTCTCTGTGTTGGTAAATTGTTTATAAATAACTTTATAAACATTTTTATTCAAATCGCTTTTTAACTACATTCATTTTTTAAATCAATTTTCAATCACATATTTTACCTAGAAAACATACATTCATTATTTATCAAAAAAAAATCTATAAATTACTTTCAAAAAAACTATAAACATCACATTTTTTCAACATTCTTTTTAATCATACACATTTTTTGAAATCACTTTTAACTACATATTTTACCTGAAAAATATCACATTCTTTGTTTATAAATAAAATTCTTTTACCTAACATAAACCAATTTTTTCACATTTTTGAAATCACTTTTCAACAATACATTTGACCTCAAAAACTCAAATTTCTTGCCTTTGTTTGGTAAAAAATGTTTATAATTTTTTTTTTTTATAAAAAGCTACATAGAAACATCTAATTAGTCCATTTTTTTAAATGATCAACAATTTTACACTCCGTTCTTTTACGCAATGATTACAATTTATAAACAAATTAATAAACAACACAATTTTTCGAACTACTTTTTAATCACACATATTTTCTCTCTCCAATTTTTAACCATTGATCTACCTCGAAAATACCAAAAATTTAAAAAAAAAAAAAAAATTGCGACTGGGTCAGCCGAACGCACTGTTAGTTAGTCAAATATTTTCGTCCACCATTTTTTTTCGAAAAATGTACTAGTAAAATGTTAGCACATTACTATTTATAAACAATATTTATAAATAATCGTTTATAAATGATTTATCAAATATGGACTTATTTATAAACAAAAATAAGTTGCCGGGAGGCTAAAATATTTGAATTCAAGCTTCAAGTATCTTGAACTTGTTTAAAATATTTGAATGCAAACCTAATTTTTAATGATGAAAAACTTTTCATCCCTTTTACTCATAAAATATATAATTTATAGGTAATTGACACATTACATCCCTAACGTACATATAAGTGTTTAAGAAATACGTCTCTATCCTTTTATTTTGGCGTAAAACATTTTTAAATCATCAAATCTAGCTAAATAGATAATTTTATCATTTTTCCTTACGATATTACAAACTTACCCTCCCTTCAGATAAAAAATCAAAAATAAAATAAAATAATAAAACGTAAAGAATTAATTTTATTCATAACCTCAAATTTTTCAAAAAGTGCAAACGAGTCCTAATTAAACAATTTTTAAAAAATAAAAACAAATAATAAATAAAAATAGGAATGCAGTATCTTCATTTTAAATATTATTTTAAAACCTTATTAATAAGATCATTATACAAATAAAACCATTAGTATTTAATCATATGTAACTTTAAAAAATTAGATAAAAAGGAAAAAAGAAAATAATAATAATAATAATAATAATAATAATAATAATAATAATAATAATAATAATAATAATAATAATAATAATAATAATAATAATAATAATAATAATAATAATAATAATGAAGCTCCCATCTTTTATCACTTAAACGTGAATGAAGCTATCGACTTTAATTGAATTCAAGACAACAAAATTTGTGTGTGAAAAGTTGCTCACAAACATATCAAGTTTTGATTAAATAACATGTAAATTGTTATTGATCGAATAAATCCTCTCAATCTTGGAGCAATGATCATTGAATTCATAATTGGTAAGATTCAATGACAAATTCAAATGATATGTAAAAATTATCACAATGTTAACTTCAATAAAAAGAAAGACCTGTTGGAAAGTCTTTTGATTTATTTATATAATTTAAATTAAAACATGAAAGTACCATATTATTGATTTTATTTATTGACTACTTTTGTAACTGTTAGTTACGACTCATTTGCACTTTTTGAAAAATTTGAGGTTATAGTGCAATTGATTATTTACAATTTCTTTTTCTTTTCTTTTCCCTTTTAATTTAAAGAGTGGGGATAAATTTGTCATTCTATAAGGAAATAATGAAAATGAAGAATTTTTTTAGCAAGATTTGATTGCTTTACTGATATTTTGAGCCAAAATAAAAGAATATTAGCAAGTGTTCAGTAAATTCATTTTTTTAGTTTATAAATATGTTTATAAACTATACAATTTTTCAAATCACTTTTTAACCATACATATTTTCTCTCTCTAATTTTCAACCACTACTTTTTACCTCAAAATCATAAATAAACAAATTTATAAATCAAATAGTGTTATCAAACGAAATTTTAGTGTTTCACAAAATATGTAAATGTTAGTGATGTAATGTGCTAATTACTCTTTGTTGGAACATGTCCAACACAGTAAATAAATTAAAAATAATTTTAACTTACATCAAACATGCTTGGTCTAGCCCTTATGATTGTATTTAAGTAATTTATCTTACTCATAACTAAGAATTTTTTTATTTTTTTTTTGGTGGGAAAGTGATAGTTACTTTTAACAAAAGCAATTTACTTCTGAAATGAACATAATGTATTTTAGAATAGTGATTTTTTTTTATAAGAATTAGATTTTTGAAGGAACTGTATTTTAGAATAAGGATTTTTTTAAGATTGTCTGGTTAAAAATTAAGAAATAGAAAAATGTATTATTATAATGGAGCTCAAACAAGTGGTTAATTTAATTATTAAATACAGATATAAAAAATACTAAGTTCCTGTTTGGTGTGGATTAATATCATATTATCAAAAAAAAATTGATAGAATATGATAAAATATCTAGTTGAAAAATTATTGATCATCACTTAAAATCTGATTTTAAGTTTCCAAATAGGTGCTAAGTAAGCACCTGGATGAGTTGAGATGAATTCAATATTTTTTAAACTCATGAGAAGTGGGGCCGACCCTAAATCAGGTTTGTTGGGTTGCAGGACCCAAATTCGAATATCCACATGTATATGCTTTATGAGTGCCAAAATATCATTCTTGTCTTCCAATTAAGACCTTATCTTCTCATACCTCTTTTTTCTCTCAAATTAATTTTTAACCACTCATATATATAAAATTCATCATTTTTCACATTTTTCAACCACACACTCTTCAAAAATTTCAAAATTCTCCAAAAACTATCAACATCAAACATGCTCTAAAAGTTATTTCTCACGTAAATCAAGCGTTTGTTCTTTAACGCAATTATAAATAAATTTATAAAAAACATAATTTTTCAAATTACTTTTTAAACACATACATTTTTTTCTTCACTTTCTAACCACACATTTTACCTCAAAAACATGCTTTGTTTGTTAAAATTTTTTTATTTAAAAATAAAGAATGTGACATTTTCGAGGTAAAATACGTGGTTGAAAAGTGGAGAAAAATATGTGTGGTTTAAGAAAATGTGTTTTTATAAACATGTTTAAAAATATTTTGTGAAACAAAGTTAATTGTCTCAATAATCACTGAACTTATACCCATATCTTCGATCAATCATTGAATTTTAAAGTGTCTAGTTTTGATCACTGTAATTATTTTTAATTATCTCAATAATCACTGAATTATGTCTACGTCTTCGATTGATCAATGAGGTTTAAAATGTCGAGTTTAGGTCACTAAACTTATGGATTAATTGTCCTAATAATCACTGAACTTATGTCTATATCTTTGATTGGACACTGAAGTCTTAAAGTATCGAGTTTTGATTACTAAACTTATCAAATTTGTGGATGTTAGTCATTAACTTAGCTTTTGTAACAAAATTGACGATGTGATAGACGAGATGTCCATGTGCCATCACGTCATCTTCAGCTGATCAATCACAATACACTAAATTACAACATAAGAAAGCTTTAAAAATGTAATATATTAGTCACTAAACTTTTAAAATGTTTTCGATTGTTCAGCAAACTTTAAGTTGATCGAGTTTTGGTCACTAAACTTGTAAAGATGACACGACTCACCTGAAAATTTATAAACGCTATTTCAAGTTATCAGTTGTATACAACAAATTAACAGTCAAAAATATTTTTAAAAATTTAGTGACCAATCGAAGACGTTCTTAAAAATTTCTTACTTAGCAATTTGGTGTGTTGTGATTGGTCAGTTGAAGTTGAAGGGAACCACGTGCACATTTCATCTGTCACGTCATCAATTTTGTTACGAAAGTTAAGTCAATGACTAACTTCCATCATTTTGATAAGTTTAGTTATCGAAAGTCAACATTTTAAACTTCAGTGATCAGTTACATAAGTTCAGTGATTATTAAGAGAATTAACACATAGTTTAATGACCGAAACTCGACATTTTAAACTTCAGTTACCATTCGAAGATGTTTACACTAATTCAGTGATCAAAACTTGACACTTTAAAGTTCAGTAATCGATTTAAGACATTGACGTAAGTTCAGTGATCATTGGGATAATTAACTAGGCTAAATAAACCAATTTATAATTGCTAAAGTGTTACCAAACAGTGTCTAAAAGTTTTTTCATACTTTTTAACCTTGTCCTTTGATTTTCGGTAAAATTTGATAAAAATTGATGCAAAAAGCTATGGGTCCATATAATTGAAATTAAGTGTTGACCGTAATTTAAATTAAGGTCACCGCATTACTAGACAACTTCATCCCCGATAGAGCTGGGAGATGGCACAGTTAATTACAACTTTGGAATTGGAATTATAGGACCCCTAGGTGCAATTTCATGGTTTTGGAACTTTTGATTAATACTTCGAATTTGTTTTGAAGGGTAGGGGTGTGAGAGGAGGGGTTAGGTGATTGTTAGGTAATGGTGGATGAAGGAGAGCTTGTCTGGGAAGTGATTGGTGGTCTTGGTAAAGTGGTAGTGGGGTTAAGTGGGGGAGATGAAGTACTAAAAAGATACAATCACAATCAACGCACTACTGGTCACAAAAAATCACTATTTTCATAGACTTAGTCACAAAAAGTCATGGCTCATATAGGACTAATCACACTTAACATGAAATTGATCACAAATGGTCACGATTCATATGCACTACACTACACTACGGTGTTTTCAGTAGAGTCGGTTGTGGTTGGATATGGTGTGGTTAAGTGGAGCAAATGAAATAGTTGGTTACGAATAACCATAATTTACACAGATTCGATCACAATCAATGCATTACAGATCACAAGCAGTCAGAGTTTTCACAAACCTGATCACAAAAAGTCACAAGTCATAGAGAACTAATCATAATTAACATGAAATTGGTCACGAGTGTCACAATTCATATAGAACCGATCATAATTATTGCATTACAGGTCAAAAATAGCCATAGATTTCATAGACCTGATCATAAACAGTTAAAACTCATACATAACTTGTCATACTTAACACATAAATAACCACAAAAAGTCACAGTTCACACAGATTTCATCACAATCAATGCAATACGAGTAAAACACAGTAACAATGCAAAAAACCGCATCTCAGATCCACTAACAGTTCCACGGTCACAATCATAACAACATAACTACTGCCCACACAACATATCACCACCACCTGCACCAACCTCCCACCTATCTATAGCAACAACCTCATTGAATATCATGAAGTGCATTTGGATGAAATTTCTCAACATACAATTTGATCCTGAAAAAGATAGGAACAAGAGAAAATATATTAACATTGTCAAAGAAATTTGATTCTGAAAGAATTAAATTAGAATTGACTTATGACCCAAGAACATAAATAAATAAAGACTACAAGGTGCATGCGTAGGTGGGGGTGTGGGTGTGGGTGGTAAAAGTTTCAAGAATTGATTGATCTGAACCGTCCACAATCCACCATTTTTAGGGTGGATCATGTCCAAATCTGCCTACCGATCCGTTATTTATTTATTTTTGCTTCTTCCTCTACCTCCTCTCTAAACTAATCTGCTTACTAAATATTAGACTTGTAAGCCATAAGATCAACATGTCAAACAGTCAATCACCATTAAAAATGTCACTAAACACAAATAGATCACATTTTATGCCAATTAGAATTATGTCCACAAATACAAAACTTTTCACAACATACAAGAAATCAAACATTAACACAAGAAAAATGAAAAGGAAAAAGAGAAGCTAGGAAAGGTATATATACGACCAATCCATGAACTCATATCCAAGAAAGTGGGCTATTGTGAAGTTTATGAGAATATAAAATACAACATAGTCCAAACATACATGTGAAATTACTAAAAATAAACTTGTATAAACACCAAAACAAACACTCAACTAAGGAAATAACAAAATTATTGCCTCAAATGGCTCAAAATGGAGGCAAACTTAGATTTTGTTGAAGGCAACAATTTTGCAACTTTGCATGTACTCATTGATAGGTTTAACTGTAAGTTCTGATAAGTGAGTTGTGAGTGAAGCGTACTACGACGAATGGGAGATAAGAACCTAGAGAGATAGAGCAAAGGCGAGGTGACAGGCAACTAGAGAGAATCGATAGACGATAATGAAATGAAATTAGATTTGAGGTTGAGGTTGGGGTTGGAGGTTTCTGTTTCATTTTTCATCTTTTTTTTTTTTTTTAAGCAATCGAGTGGATCAGTCGAGTCACTAATGACCAAAATTTGCCCTGTGATCTGTCTCGAGGCAACAAAATCCGCCCCCGCTAATCAGCAAGGCAAAATTTTTCTGCTCCATTCAAGACGGATATTCGTCGGGTTCGAATCGAGTCGAGTTTTTTCGCCATCACTATACAAGATTTACAGCCTACAAGTTGTGGGGGTGAGGTGGAGGTGGGTATGGACGGGCGGTTTTGGGGTTTTATATATAAATGCATATTATCTTTAATTTAACACCCAATTTTAAAAATATTTCATAAGCTTATTAGTTTTAAAATGGGATTCTTATAGTATAGTAGTTGTTTACTTTTCCCTTTTATCTTTCATAAAAGAAATTTTGATTTATATATATATTTTTCATGTTTGAGCCTCATTATAATGAGATTTTTTGGAGAAAGATGTATTTTGAATTTTAATTTTCTTGAGAATGTATGATTAAAAAAAAGGTTTTTGATTTTACATATAATATTATTTTATTGAAAAATGTGTGGTTAAAAATAAGATAGAGAAAAATGTATGAAAATTATAATGAATCTCAAGAAATATGTAATTGTTTAGAGGGTTGTGGATGTAACACATCTTTTTTCTATAGTGTTGTCACAAAATTCGCACATAGTTTTCCGCTAAAATAACTTTCTAAATCTGAATTTTTTTTACCAAAATAATATTGTATTAAATGTTTTAGAAAGTATGATGGTACATGTATCATTAATGACATTAGTATCCGTGCTATACTATTAATGTCATCAAGATGTTATTAATAGCATAGCACGGATACTAATGTCGTTAAGATGTTACTCCCTCCGTCCCATTTATATAGATTTGTTTGACTTTTCATACGGATTAAGAAAACATAATATTATTGAAAATATAATTTTTGTAAAGAAAATTTCCAACTTACCTTTATTAATATCAAAACTATTATTATTGTAAGTAATAAATAGGGGTACATTAGTAAACAAATAAAGTAAATACTTCAAAATAAAGAAACAAGCCTATATAATTGGGACAAGAGAAAAAAGAAAGGAAGCCTATATAAATAGGACGGATGGAGTATTTTTTTATGGATAAACTACTTTTTATTTTGTAATAATAATAATTATTAATATTTTGATAATTATTGTATTATTTTGAAATTGAGAAATATATAATATTGGTGTCAAATCAAAGATTTCAACGATAAGTTTAATACAAGCTAACAATTGAGAGCAAACTGTAAACATGTTGTTCATAAAATCGTCTCAAAGATCAAATCTAAAAGTTTTACTCTACATTTTTTTTACTTTTCCTCAACATCTCATTTATTTTAAATTATATAATTTAAGTCATATAATATTATCTATAATTTATTAACTAAATTCAATTTAGTCAGATGATTGATTAATCTCATTTCGAGATTTTTTCTTATCAAATCAAAACAAATAATATATATACAAATTTTCTAAATAAATTCAATTAAGTTGTGTTAATTTTTACAACTTCAAATTTTGATCAATTCATTTGTTATTTTTTACATTATTTTTATTTATTTACTGATTCTGTTTATTTTTCTATTTTTAATATTGCAAATTTAAATAACCACAATAAGTAGAATATATATTTTACACTTTAACAATTAGTTCATATAATTTTTATTAAATAATTGATCGATCGACGATTTTTATTAAAATAATAATGTAAAGATATGGATAAAGAAATTGTCAATATAAAGAAAAAAGAATCAATTAATTTAATGTATTTATGAGGTCAATGGTTCAAATCATTGATGACTCACCCAGCAAAGCCCTAGACAAAAATTCCCTTTAAAGGGGAACAATTCGTATGTTACAAGTACCGTCTAGGTGACTTAAAATATCGTAAGAGCAGCAAAAAATATTTGGATAAAAAATTTTATTTATTATACATAACATATGTTTGAAAATTTGCATCGTTTAATATTTAAGTTTGAGTAATTGTTTAAAATATATTTTGTTTATAACAACATCCGTGCATCACATGGGTGCGGACAATCACAAACTGTACAAACAACGTAGTATTTAAAGAAGTTTTCAAAAATTTGCAAGAATTTTAATTCATTTCTATTTTGAGCATTAGTTGACAGTTTGTATCGTTAATTAAAGGAAACTTTGTGTTCAAATTTTTTTTTATATATTTTATAATGATATTTGCAATAAATGAATAAATGATGGGCCTAAAGTCTGAAAATAGCCACAACATATAGTTTTACTAAAAGAACGTTTTTAAGATAACCATAGAAATCCTATAGTAATTATAGGACAAGAGTATTAAAATGCAAAACTACAACTAATCCTATAGTATAAAGTTTTTTTTTTTCTAATTTTAATATTTATAAACAATCCTTTAACTTTTCACCCAAAAAATAAATTGAACAAAAGATTAGAATAGTGGAATCCGATTTCACTTGACAGTACAGTAACTGAGAAAAAAATTGCATATACCATCTACTTAACCGTTCATTTATCAAGAACAGTCTATGTCCCAAATAAGTTTGTATATTCAAGTATATAGACTAAGCCTTTGTTTGTATCACTTTGTGGTTTATAAATTGATTTATTTATGATTTTGAGGTAAAAAGTAGTTGTTAAGAATTGAAGAGAGAATATGTGTGTTTAAAAAGTGGTTTGTAAAATTTTGTAGTTTATAAATTGATTTATAAATTATTTTATTTTGTTTACTAAATAAAGGCTAAGTGGGAAAAATAACTGACCCATTTATTTTTGACATTACACTATGATAAACTCCACAAGGAAACTGACGACAACCACAGGGTAGCAAGCAAATGACTAAGAACAAATGAAGAAAATAGAGGTACGAAAAAAATTGTTACATATTTCGAAATTTAACTTCTTTTAAATTTGTGTTCAAATAACCAAATCTGGATTTGAATAATCCAAGAGAACAAAAGGTAAAAAAATGAGGGAAAAATATATTGTTGAAGAACTTATCTATTGGCACAACATAAATCATTGATGCTTGAAGGAAGACGAAGATTCAATCAGTCAGTAGGTACCCATCATATAGTATAAAATATATAAAAAAGAAGAAATTCTAAAAAAAGGGAATGACGACAATTGAGAAGTAGAAAAATTTGTTGTCACAAAATCCTCAGGAAAATAGCGAAGTGCATAAAAAAAAAAAAAAAGATTCTGAACGAGAGAAGATGAAAATTCGGCGAGTACATAGTGTGAATGTGTTTTGATGTTTTAGGGTTAGATCTGATAGTGTAACATATCTCTTTAGAAGTGATAATAAATGGGCTAGGTGAATGCGTTGACATATGCCTTTCATCTTTCATTTTTTTTTTTTACTTAATTGATTGGATATATTAAGCCCTTGTTTGGTTTTCATCAAAATTTTCTCATTTTTTCACAGTACTCAATCTCAACTATTCATTAAAAGTCAATTCCACAATATTTGACTTTTTAATCAAATTTCAACCATCCATTCTAGTAAAAGTCACTATTCATTTTTAAAAAAAAAAAAAAACTTTTTTTAAATAATACCAAACACACTCTAAATAAATTGATTGTTAAATGGCTCAGATAAATAATTCAAATTTTGTTAGTAAGTATTTAGATTTTATGACAAGATAGGTCCAATAATCACGTTTTTTATATAAAGATATGAGCCTATACATATCTAATTAACGAGTTTGGTTATAATGTTTTTAACATTTTTCGTTTGATAATTTCGCAAATTATTTTTTCATTGGACTGTACAACTATTTAAAATCATATGTTTTAAATGATTAATTAATAGGATTATTGACTTATATTTGTTGAATACTTTAGTATTATTTACTAATAAAGTATTAAATAAAATACTAAAGTATCAGACAAATATAATTCCCTATATATCTCACTTATTTTTGTTGATCGATTAAAACAGTGTAGTATTGAATTTATAATGTAGTAACTAAATCTACATCTATATCTACATATACATATACATATACATACATACATACATACATACATACCTACATACATACATAAAAAGAGTGGACGAAGGAGAAACTTTTGAATTCCTATTTTACCCGCCGCATATATTTAGTTATATACCCGTTTTATCCTTACCCCTTTATTTGATAACATTAAATAACTCATTACATTTATTGTATAGCAATTTACAAAATTATAATATAATTTTATATTATTATATATTTCATTTGTTTAATTTAATGAACATCTATAATAATAATAATAATAACAACAACAAAAACTATGAATGAGTGAAAAACCTTTGATTCCCCATTTTATCCTTAAATTGTTATGTTTTAGGACAATATTACATTTAAAATTTAATTTATTTTTATTAAATATTATTAGTTATTATATTAATCTACTATACATTTAGATATTTTTATCTTTTGTCAATAACAATCATAAATTTTTTATTAAAATCATTAATTAAGTCACAAGAAAAAAATTAATTATATTCTAATTAAGAATATAAATAAATAATTTCAAAACTAAAATTTTGGCTTAAACTTACAATTTTTTTTATTAAAAAAATATGCTCCTAAATTTATTTTATTTGTCCATGCACAACACTTTTTTTTGCAATTTATTGTAAATATTTTATAAATTAATTTTTGATTTTTCTAATATTTTATGATATCATATTATCTTATGATATATGACACCTAATTTCTTTATTAATTTACCATGTTAAACGTTTTTTTAATATATATATTGATTACTCGATGAAATTTTATAAAAAATGCAAATAACTTACAATTCATTTCATCTTTTAACAATATCAATTATCTCGACTTCTTTTGAAAATAGTTGTAATACTTCAAAAAAAATTACGCATGTCATTCAACCTTTACAAAAAATATGCGAAGTACATGCTTACTACTAGTCTAAAAGAAAAGTGTCGACGCATTCTATTACAAATCAAATTTGTATTTTTCAGTGATACCAAATCTATTTACCAATTTACAATGAGACAATATACATGCATCGCACGGGTGATGCCCTAGTATCTAGTAAATTAAGTGCTTGCTTGAAAAAGCTTTTGGGTGCGTTTGATTCAATTGGTTTTCCATGGAAAGTGAAGATTTTCCATACAAATTCCAACTTTTGTATGTTTGATAGTTCAAAAGTTCAAGGCAATTGAATTCTTTCTTTTGCTTGCACGTGATGGTATCACTGCTTTGTTTATAAACTTGTTTATTTATGATTTTGAGGTAAAAAATAATGGTTGAAAATTGGAGAGAGAAAATATGTGTGGTTAAAAATTGTTTAAAAATTATGTTGTTTATAAATGTTTATAAACAAAAAAGGATTCTTTTACCAAACCGATGCTTGTTTTCCATCAATTCAAGGAAATTGTTTTCTTGCCTATCTAGCAGGCGACTTCTTTTTGTAATTTGCGTTACGTTTGATCCTTTTTGTTGTTGTTGTTAATTGATTTATTTTGTTTAAAAATTAACATTATTATTATCAAGGACAAATGTGATGTAGGCACACCTACAAATGATTCACAAACGATCTCTTCACAAATAACACAAATTTTCACTCTCAAGAAAACAAGCAATTTATTTCTCCAAGTCGAAAATCCCCTATAACAGGAATAAGACAGGTTTAAATAGAGAAAACCTAATGGGTCATGAATCCCTAAATGGGCCAGGCTTACAATGACACTAAACGAAAACACAAAAATTAGCAAATAAAGATAAAAATGCAGTTTTAACGTTCTAAATGACATCAAATGGCTAAAATCCATCATATGTCACGGCGAAGCCGTGCGTCTTGTCCGATTCGTCGAGACTTTTTCGAAAAGTACTTATGGGCCCAAAACGAACACATTATGACAAAGTTATGGTCATTTGAACATGCCAGGCCCAACACCTCACGCTTGTCGATCCCAACGGTCCAAGAATGTTAGGGCTTGGTCCTGCACGCCATCATCTCCACCGGGGTCCAAGGTATTCGTCCTCGAATCGGAGGGGACATCAGCTGAGGAGTCATCATCCACAAAAGGAACCAAATGTTTGACGTTGAACACATCGGCTGTACGGATGTGGCTGGAAGTTTCAACTTGTAGGCATTGGGATTTATCTTTCGAATAATTTCCACTGGACCAATCTTGCGAAAAGCTAACTTGTTGTACTCATGCACTGGAAAACGGTCATTAGTTAAAACAGCCCAGAAAAAGTCTCCAACTTCAAACTGCAAATGCCGGCGGTTGCAATCGGCCTGCTGCTTATACACAGTAGCGGACACCAACAATTTATCCCTCATCTGCTGATGAATAGTTCTCAAGCTATCAATGAAATCCACAGCGCGACCATGAGGGCGGGTCTTGTTGGCCAGTGTGAGTAGATCAACAGGACATTGGGAATCAAACTATAAACCACCTGGAAAGGACAGAACCCCTTGCTTCTGTTGACATCGTGGTTGTGGGCTAATTCTGCTTGGCTTAAACACCTATCCCAAGAGCGAATGTTATCTCCAACCAAATTTCGCAACAGCCCCCAAGAGAACGATTCACAACCTCCATTTGGCCATCTGTCTGGGGATGGTATGCACTACTGAAATTCAAAGATGTATTCACAAGCTTCCATAAACTATGCCAAAAGTGGCTTAAAAACCTAGTGTCTCTGTCAGAAATAATCAACGTGGGCAATCCGTGTAATCGATAAACCTCCTGAAAGACCAATTGTGCTACATTGATTGCATCCGTTGTCTTCTTACATGGCACGAAATGGACCATCTTGGAAAAACGATCCACAACGACAAAAATAGAATCATGACCCTGCTGGGTGCGCGGTAAACCCACCACAAGATCCATACTAATATCCGTGCATGGCATATCCGGGATACGTAGCGGACGATACAGGCCTACGTTGGTGGCATGGCCTTTGGCCATATGACAAACACGATAGCGCTCAACATGTCTGGAAACCTCACGTCTCAAGGTTGGCCAAAGAAGGATGCTGAAATCAATGCAAATGTCTGATCATGCCAAACGTGCCCTTCGCCATGGCATTCCTGAATAATTTTCAATCTCAAGCTGTAGTCCGGAACACAAAGCTTTAGTCCTTTAAAAAGGAACCCGCCATCTAGTACATAAGTAGGATTACGACCCTCCCGAACATCCTTCCTGTAAAATAGGTCCAAAGAACTGGTTCTGCTGGTACAAATCACTGAAACTATCAAAACCAGGAATTGATACCCGCATCTCCCCCAACAAAGAATGACGTCTACTTAGGGCATCTGCGACTTTGTTCACCACTCCTGACTCGTGTTTAAGCACAAAAGTGAACTGCTGAAGATAAGAAATCCAAGCTACGTGCCGAGATGAAATATTTTCCTGTGTGGCGAGGTGTTTTAATGCCTCATGATCACTGTACAATATACATTCCTTTTGAAATAAATAATGTCTCCAATGCCGCACTTCCTGGACAATTGAATAAAGCTAAACATCATATGTGTTATAACGCCCACGTGCCCCAGTTAATTTTTGGTTGTAATAAGCCATAGGTCTACCATCCTGGCTGAGAACTGCCCCTATGTCAACCTTAGAAGCACCACAATGTAAGGTAAATGGTTTATGAAAATCTGGAAGCACCAAAATAGTAGCTGAAGTGAGGCACTATTTAATACCCGAAAAAGCGACCTCTGCATCATCCGTCCACTAAAAATTAGTGCTCTTCATGTAATCCGTGAGGGGAGCCACCAATTAACTGAAATGAGGAATAAAACGCCGATAAAACGAGGCCAACCCATGAAAATTTCGCACCTCCGTCACTATGAGCGCACGTGGCCACTGTTGGATAGCCTCAATTTTTGCAGTATCCACCTCCACCCTGCTCCCGAAATAATATATCCGAGGAATAAGACATGGTCTGAGAAAGATATGCACTTCTTGATTGCTCCAAAGAAAGAGTCACGACGCAGGATGGTGAGCACATCCAGTAGGTGTTGTGAATGCTCGTCCTCATTTTTGCTATAAACAAGAATGTCGTCAAAATAGACTATGACACAGTGCCCAATAAAGGGTTTCATGACACTCATAAATGTACTGGGGCATTTGAAAGCCTGAATGGCATTACCATCCACTTAAATAAACCCTCCCGTGTTTGGAAAGATGCCTTCCACTCGTCCTCGGGGGCAAGACGAATCTAATGATATCCACTCTTCAAATCTAACTTCGTGAACATAGTAGAACCACCCAATTGATCAAGTAAATTATCCAGATGAGGAATTGGAAAACGGTACCTCACAATAATTTTGTTAATGGCGCGACTATCCAAGCACATTCGCCATGTTCCGTCCTTTTCGGAATCAATAGAGCCGAAACTGTACACGGGATAAGGCTTTCACGGATGTAACCCTTGGCCAATAATTCCTGCACTTGCCTCCTTAACTCCTCGTGTTCGGACGGACTCATCCGATAATGGGGTCTGTTTTGTAAAGAAGAACCTGGAACTAGATCAATTTGATGTTGGATATCACGCAGAGGTAGTAACCCATCCGGTAACTCGGAAGGAAAAACATCTGCAAACTCCTCAACCAAAGTCGTGTCGGAAGGGTGAATAACGCCCTCATTTGGCTCGCCCACCAGACCCGAATTTGTACTTGAAAAACTATTGCACCAGTAAATACAAGACCCCCGCTGACAACATCTCCTTCTCAAACAATGCTCGAGTCAAAAGATGGCTACTGGCCTCAGACGAAGGATTCGGTGAGACTTCATTCGCGGGTAGTGACACAACTTTTGTCCCATGAAAAGTGAAACTATATGTGTTCAACCGTCCATCGTGAGGAACCTGCCTATCAAATTGCCAAGGTCTTCCAAGGAGTATATGACATGCGTCCATTGGAATAATATCACACTAAATATTGTCTTTATACACCGCCCCAATAGAAAGTGTCACCAAAATACGGTTACTCATAGTTATATCGGTGTTTCTCTTTAGCCATGCTAAGGTGTACGAATGGGGATGGGGTTCCGACGTAAGTCCAATTTCGAAACTGCTTATTCTGAAATTACATTCTCAACTGCCCGAATCAATGATAAACTTACAAACCCGACCTCCCACAGTATATGATGAATGAGATATATTTTTGCAATGCCACTCAGCCGAAGAAGACTTATGAGTAAAACAAGAACGACGAACAACAAGCAAAGGGCCCGTATCCCCTTCCAAAACCGTCTCTTGAACAATAGTATTTTCAGGATTACCCACGCTCTCCTCTTGCTGCATATTATCAACCACAGACCCATTAGTAAACAATCCAGGGCGTGACCTACCTCGCGTAGCTGAAGGACATTCAGCCTGCCGATGACCCACGACTCCACACTAGTAACATCGCAACCCCCCAGTACCACGTCCAGTACCACTACCTGTGCTAAATCCACCATTTGTTGTGTTTCAAGCCCCCACAGTAACAGGGCTGTTTGAGGGGGTGGATGGTTGTCCATGGCCCCCAGCACTGCATCCCAAACCATTCTACTGATTCGCTTGTCTATTCCACTGCTTCTCAACCTGTAAGGCCCGTTGATGCGCCTCGAAAACTGAAATTGGTGCAAACATATTAAGAGTATCCTAAAACGGAAGGCACAATCCTCCAATAAACCTAGCAACCAACTGGTATTCTGATTCATCTAGGTCATTCCGTGTATTTAATTGGAAAAATCCTGTCGCATACTCATCTACAGATCACTGCCCTGCCTCAAATTCTGTAAACGCTGATATAATGATCGAGAATAGTTAAAGGGAAGGAAAGCCTCTTTCATATGCTTTATTAATTTGTTCCAATCCCTAATTTTAGCCTTTCCCCGTCGCTGACGGCTCGCTTTAACTTGTTGCCACCATGCTGCTGTGCGTTTGCAAAAACGGGTTGCCAGTAACGACACCCTTTTATTTTCAGGCACCTCCTTGAACTCAAAATTTTTGTCTACGGTGCAAATCCAATCCAACAGTTCATCCGCTTCATGACTCCCATTAAACTCCTGAATCTCTACTCGAAAACCTATCTCCCATTGCCGTGATTCTCCCGCAGCCCCCTGCCTATGTCGTCGAGTGTGGGGTGGGATCAATTGATCCAGATCTGCAACATGGCGGATTTCCATCTCTTGGTCTGAATCTACGAGGCTGCTTCCATCCCCATTGTTGGTTGACGACGCTACTCCCTGATGACGCTGGCCACGTGCGGCCCTTTCCCGTTGAGGCGCATGTCCAGCCTGCCCCCTAAATTGATCGGCGATGTCCATCAATCCCACCATCTGTTCGGTCAAAACTTGCATATGCTATCGCAGTTCTGCCAATTCATCACATCGGCTAACAGCTGCGCGTCCTCAGCCTCTTCCTCGAACCATGGTCTCTGATACCAACCGATGTAGGCGCACCTACAAATGATTCACAAACGATCTCTTCACAAATAACACGAATTTTCACTCTCAAGAAAACACATGATTTATTTCTCCAAGTCGAAAATCCCCTATAACATGAATAAGACAGTCTTAAATAGAGAAAACCTAATGGGCCATGAATCCCTAAACGGGTTAGGCTTACAACGACACTAAACGAAAATAAAAAAATTAGCAAATAAAGATAAAAAAGCAGTTTTAACGTTCTAAACGACATCAAATGGGTAAAATCCATCATACGTCAAGGTGAAGCAGTGCGTCTTGTTTGGCACGTCGAGACCTTTCCGGAAAATACTTATAGGCCCAAAACGGACACCGTATGATAAAGTTATGGTCATTTGAACATGCCAAGCCCAACACTTCACGCTTGTTGATCCCAACGGTCCAAGAACATTAGGGCTTGGTCCTGCACGCCATAAAAATTGTGAGAAAATGAAAAATAAATTTTTTTTTTTTTTTTTTTACTTAAAATAACTAAATTTTGCTTTATTTGCCATGAAAAATAATGTTAATCAAAGGGTTAATAGCACAAAACGTCCCTACATTTGACATGTATTGTGCAAAACATCCCAACGTTGTGATTTTTGACGCTGAACGTCCCAACCTTTATATTTTCTTGTGGGTTATAGCACAAAACGTCCCTATCTTTGACATGTATTGTGCAAAACGTCCCAACGTTGTGATTTTTGACGCTAAATGTCCCAACATTTACATTTTCTTGTTGGAGACATCCTTTCCGTCAAATTTAACCCCAACATTTAACACATGCAAGGGCATTTTCGTCAAAATCAAAAGCAACCCATTCATATTTGGGTAATTGGCACAAAACGTCCCTACGTTTGACGCTCATTGTGGAAAAACGTCCATAAGTTTATTTTTTTGGCGAATAACGTCCCTACGTTCATTTTTTTGGCGAATAACGTCCCTACATTTAGATTTTCTTGCTGATTAGTTCTCAAATTTTACTTTTCTTTTAATTTAGTCATTCCGTATTTGATTTAATGTCATTGTCTTTAAACGTGTATAACTTTTGATCTACAATTCCGAACTGCACTCCGTTTTTTACGTTGAACTCCAAATTCAACCATCTTTCTTATGATATATCATGTGCTCATTTATTAAACATTTCGTTTTGACTTTTGTATAGTAAATACTTATTTTTTTAGGGTATCATTGATTAACGTAAATTGATTTCTGTAAATTTTATTGAAATAGTGAAATTTTAATTTTTTTGTGTGTTCGACGGTCAGCGGAATTTATAAATTGGATTTATTTGACTTTTTTAAAGGTAAAATATTTAGTTAAAAATTGGTATGTTTAGCAATGTTTGAGCCATATTGTAATCTCAAATCACTTTTTGAACAACACACAATTTCTTTCTATGTTGTTCAAAAAGTGATTTGAGATTATAATATGGCTCAAACATACCAATTTTTAACTAAACATTTTACCTTAAAAAATAAAAAAAGTCAAATAAATCTAATTTATAAATTTCGCTGGCCGCTGAACACACACTAAAATTAAAATTTCACTGTTTCAATAAAATTTACAAAAATCAATTTACGTTAATCAATGACGCCCTAACAAAATAAGTATATACTATACAAAAGTCAAAATAAAATGTTTAATAAATTAGCACATGACACATCATAAGAAAGATGGTTGAATTTGGAGTTCAACGCAAAAAACGGAGTGCAATTCGGAGTTGTAGATCAAAAGTTATACACGTTTAAAGACATGACCTTTAAATCAAATACGAAATGACTAAATTAAAAGAAAAGTAAAATTTGGGGACCACTCAGCAAGAAAATCTAAAGGTAGGGACATTATTCGCTAAAAAATGAACATATGGACGTTATTCGCCAAAAAAAAATGAACGTATGGACGTTTTTCCACAATGAGTGTCAAACGTAGGAACGTTTTGTGCCAATTACCCAAATATGAATGGGTTGCTTTTGATTTTGACGAAAATGCCCTTGCATGTGTTAAATGTTGGGGTTAAATTTGACGGAAATGATATCTCCAACAAGAAAATGTAAAGGTTGGGACGTTTAGCGTCAAAAATCACAACGTTGGGACGTTTTGCACAATACATGTCAAAGGTAGGGACGTTTTGTACTATTAACCCTTTTCTTGTTGGAGACGTCCTTTTCGTTATATTTAACCCTATTTCAACATTAAATGAGGGGTATTTTTGTCCAATTCAATTTTTAATTCATTTCTTAAGGGTAATTAGCACAAAACGTCCCTACATTTGACACTGATTATGAAAAACGTCCATACGTTCATTTTTTGGCGAATTACGTCCCTACCTTTAGATTTTCTTGCAGAAATTTTACTTTTTTTTCAATTTAGTCATTCCTATTTGATTTAAAGGTCATTGTCTTCAACGTGTATAACTTTTGTTCTACAACTCGGAATTACACTCCTTTTTTGCGTTAAACTCCAAATTCAACCATTTTTCTTATGATGTATCATGTTCTCATTTATTAAACATTTCGTTTTGACTTTTGTATTGTAGATACTTATTTTGTTAGAGTATCATTGATTAACGTAAATTGATTTTTGTAAATTTTATTGAAATAATGAAATTTTAATTTTAGTGTGTATTCGACGGCCAGCGGAATTTATAAATTGGATTTATTTGACTTTTTTTAAAGTAAAATATTTGATTAAAAATTGGTATGTTTAGCTCCTATTTGAGTCATATTATAATCTCAAATCACTTTTTGAAAATTGGAGATAGAAATTTTGTGTTGTTCAAAAAGTGATTTGAGATTATAATATGGCTCAAACAGGGGCTAAACATACCAATTTTTAACCAAATGTTTTACCTTAAAAAATAAAAAAAAGTCAAATAAATCCAATTTATAAATTTCACTGGCCGTCGAACACACACTAAAATTAAAATTTCATTATTTCAATAAAATTTACAGAAATCAATTTACTTTAATCAATAATGCTATAACAAAATAAGTATCTACAATACAAAAGTCAAAACGAAATGTTTACTAAATGATCACATGATACATCATAAGAAAGATAGTTGAATTTGGAGTTCAACGCAAAAAACGGAGTGCAATTCGAAGTTGTAGATAAAACGTCATACACGTTTGAAGACATTACCTTTAAATCAAATACGGAATGACTAAATTGAAAGAAAAGTAAAATTTGGGAACTATTCTGCAAGAAAATCTAAAGGTAGGAACGTTATTTGCCAAAAAAATGAACGTATGGACGTTTTTCCACAATGAGTGTCAAACGTGGGGACGTTTTGTGACAATTACCCTTAAGAAATGAATTAAAAATGAAATTGGACAAACATGCCCCTCATTTAACGTTGAAATATGGTTAAATATAACGAAAATGATGTCTTCAACAAGAAAATGTAAAGTTTGGGACGTTCAGCGTAAAAAATCACAACGTTGGGATGTTTTGCACAATACATGTCAAATGTAGGGACGTTTTGTGCTATTAACCCTTAATCAAACAACAAAAGTTGAAATTTTTTTCACTTTTCATTAAACATTCAATTTCCACGAATTCAATTATCAGGAATTCAATTCCTTTAATTAAAAAGTAATTTGAAAAATTATGTTATTTATAAATTAATTTATAAATTTTAATGATTGCATCAAATAACATAGGCTAAATTACTTTCGAAAGTGTGAGTAACGACGTCCATCAAGTACAAGTGGAACAAAAATGAACGTCGAGTGATTTATTCTTTTTTTTTTTAATGCAACTATTACAATTTATAAATAATACAATTTTTCAAATCAATTTTTAACCTCACACATTTTTCCTATATACTTTTCAACGACAAATTTTATCTCGAAAATATAAATAAACTAATTTATAATTGCTATAGTGTTAATATTTATAAATTTTGTTTATAAACGATTACGCGACAACCTTTCATTAGACGATTTTTTTGAAAAGTCAACAATTTCGGCTGGTCAAATATCCTCGTCCACCATTTTTGATTTTTATGAAAAAATGGATCACGTTGTCACGACTCTATATATAAACAACATTTATAAACGACCGTTTTTAAATGATTTACCAAACATAGACTTAAATTTCTGAAATGAAATATTAGACATCAACTTACAAGTTACAAAATGATTTCATTTAATCATAAACGGAAATGCAAATAAGAAATTCAGGGAGCAATCAACATAATTTGAAAATGTCTAGGGACTGAGATGCTATTTATGAAACTATCAAGCATATCCCTTTCGCCGTCCCTTGATTCTCCCAGAATGGCAGAAACACAAACCCAGACAGAACCTCAAAACAGTTGCACAGCACAGTCAGCACTATCACCTTGAAGACTACTCCCTTCGACCCTACCTACCCGTACCCCCAGTACCAGTTCCATCTCTGCTACTTTGACATTTTAACTCTGCCGCGAGGCCCCTGATTTTCTCATTCTCGCTTGGTAAAATTTCTGTCCTCCATCAATTTCGTTGACCCTTTTGTTTCCTTTATCTGCAATATTTTATTTCGATATTACACGCTTTCTGTTGATTCGGGTCATGATACTAGAAAGTACAATCTTGTTCAAGTAATATTTGAATTGGGTTCTTCAGCAATTGAATTTACCATTTTGTCATCTGTGTTTATGACTTATATTTGCTTGTAAACTTAATTTACCATTTTTTCTTTTATGTTATTGTGCTTGAAATTGTTTAGAATAACTTGGAAATGACAAAATGCTTTTCAAAGTATTTTCCAAATTCGGAGGAATGCTACAAAGTTTTTTTTGAATATGCTAGTTTTATTGATAGGTCAGTAGAGTTTGGTGAGCTTGATTCTATCACTAATCGGTATAATATGGGTTTAAAGACCTGGTGGTGGTCACTTCATGATTTACATGCACTTTTGCTTCAAAGCTTTGTTTTGAAATTTCTTCTACTTCTTCATCTTGTGCTGAACGAAATTGGAGTACATAATCTTTTAAGCACTCTATGAGAATGAATAAATAACTCCACAACGAGCTGAAGAATTTGTTTTTATTCATAGCAATATTCTTGTATCAAGAAATTTGGATCTCCATTCAAAAGGAGAGTCCAAAACATGGCACGTTGCCGGAGACTCATTTGATACTCTTGAAGGTGTTAAACTGCTTGAGGTTGTAAATTTATCGTTAGATGAATTAGAGTTGGAGAGTGTTATTTTTAGTTAGGGATAAAAATAAAATGTATTAGTATTAGTATTAGTATTAGTATTAGTATTAGTATTTTATTTTAATTTTATTATTATGATTATGTTTTAATTTTTTTATATTAATGGAATTATGTTGAGTTTTATAATATGCATCCAAGTATCTATTTTTTTTTTTAGAAATAAAGTCGTATAGGCTTTGTATCATATGGTATTTGAATTACGTATCAGTATCCATGCCTCTTAGGTTGCAACTTCACATGGGGGGTTTTTGCACTTCTGTTGTAGAGCTAGGGCTTGCTCTGGCTCTTCACTTTTGTTTCTCTTTTTTTTTAGTTTTTAGGGTTACACTGTATTCAATACAACTTCAACCATAAAACTACCAACCAAAAGCTGAAACTAGTAAAACAACAGGTTAAACAAGCAAGATTGAGGAGCAAATGCCTCAGCCTCCTTGAGGTGTGTGCCTCAGTATGTCAACACATAATCCTTGACAATGGGCATTCAAAGTGTAAGTTTTGTGGCTCTAATGAAGGGTTGTGTCAAATACATTAGCCTCTGACGCATTTGAAATGACTTTGAAATGTTGATGGGAGGTTTCTATGAGGATTTAATTGGTCTAAGGTCGCCATTGAGAAAGAACCTAGTAATTCAATCCCAGCGTTCTGGGCTGAACTGTGTTTGACTACATGACATTATTAGCTGTCAATATGAAAGATGAATGAAAAAAATTAAGAAGAGATCTAAGGTAGTATCAGATGCATTTGTAACTAAGCTACCTCATTTTAGTGTAAATATAGATTAAGGCAAGCATTGGTATAGATTCCTTTCAAATTTGAAGCATTGGCTTAACTTTTGTTATATATAGACATTTAGGATGGCATGCACATACTGTTATATCTGTGCAGAGATGATGTCATTTGAGCAAATATGATTTGTAGACACCACAATGCTAACAGTGTATTGATTGGTTGATGTCTCATGTCTGTGCTGAACAATATTACCATATTATTGGTGGTCTTCTGTAATTATACGAAGTTTCATGTACCCTTGAATTCCTGGATGAGAATGATACTAATTCACGTCCATTTCAATAGTTATTATTCCTTATAGTTGTAGAGACATCATATTTCTTTGCTAATTTTCCATTTCCCAACTATGTATCCGTTCCTCTGCATCTCACGTCCAATGTGCCAGCTCACATAATCTCGACTCCTATAATGTGACTATTAATATGCAAATTTATTTATTGCTATTGCAGGTAATTTGCTCAATTAGTGGGTGCAGTTAGTAGCATTATGGCACATTTGCTTTCAACCTCATGTCCTTTAGATATTGCTTCCAGCAGCAGGACATGCTACAAACCATCAAGCCAAGGCTCACTTTCATTCTCTGCATCTCTTAGTTTTCCCATTTCTCGTTTGTCACTGAAAAGGTTTTCTGTCCTTGGGAAAAAGTCACAACAATGCTGTACCATTAATGCAACAGCTGTTTCCACGAGCCAACAAAACAAAACTGAACCTGGATCTGGCTCTCATGGTAGTTCAAGTGAAGCTTCCACTCCAAAGAAGGTCATGGTAATTGGTGGTGATGGATACTGTGGTTGGGCTACTTCCCTTCACCTGTCCAACAAAAATTACGAAGTTGCCATTGTCGACAACCTTGTTCGTCGCCTTTTTGACCACCAGCTTGGTCTTGATTCTCTCACACCCATCTCGTCTATCCATAACCGGATCAGGCGTTGGAAGTCTTTAACTGGTAAAGACATTCAACTCTACGTTGGTGACATATGCGACTTTGAGTTCTTGTCTGAAGCCTTCAAGTCATTCGAACCCGATGCTGTTGTCCATTTTGGAGAACAGAGGTCCGCTCCCTACTCCATGATCGATAGGTCAAGAGCCGTATTCACCCAACAGAACAACGTGATAGGGACACTTAATGTTCTCTTTGCTATAAAGGAGTATAAAGAGGATTGCCATCTTGTGAAACTTGGTACCATGGGCGAATATGGCACTCCGAATATAGATATTGAAGAGGGTTATATAACAATTACACACAATGGAAGAACAGATACTTTGCCTTATCCCAAGCAAGCAAGCTCCTTTTACCATCTTAGCAAGGTCCATGATTCCCACAACATCGCTTTTACTTGCAAAGCTTGGGGGATCAGAGCCACTGATCTAAATCAGGGAGTGGTCTATGGGCTAAGAACAGATGAGACAGCAATGCACGAGGAGCTGTGTAACAGGCTTGATTATGATGCAGTGTTCGGAACCGCACTGAATCGATTCTGTGTTCAGGCTGCTGTTGATCATCCGCTTACAGTCTATGGCAAAGGGGGTCAGGTAATGGCTTTGCATGTTGACATGTCTATGCATTCAAATCATTAGAAACTTAGGTTGTGTTCTGTTTGTATTTTATTTTCTGTTTTTATTTTCCGTTTTAAATTTACTGAAAATTTAATGAAAACACGTCTGTTTGCCATTTCTAAAATGTTTCTGAAAATGAAAAAAATGAAAAATACGTTTTGTTTGGAATTTTGCAGAACTTCTTTAATTCTTTGTAATTAATTTGCTTGTCAATTAATTAATTATTTTGTGGATTAAGCCTATGTTTTTTATTGCAATCATTATAATTTATAAACCAATTTATAAATAGCACAATTTTAAAACCATTTTAACTACATATATTTTCTTTCTCCATTTTTTAACTACACATTTTCCCTCAAAAATATAAATAAACCAATATATAATTGCTACAGTGTTGTCGAACCAAATTTTAAAATTTCTTGTGTTTTAGATTTGCTCTATATTATAAGAAATTAGATTATTTAGCCACTGTTCGGCTGTTAAATAAACCAAGTTTTTTGGTTTATTTCGCGTATCTTGAGGTAGACGTAGGATTAAAAATGGGAGAGAGAAAAGATTAGTGGTTAAAAAGTTGTATTGAAATTAGAGTGATTATAAATGGTTTATAAACCATTTTACCGAACACAGGCTTGTTGAGCTAATTTAATAACGGTAAGGAAAATATTACAAAAATAGATAATATATCAAAGTGAAACCAACCAAGAACAGGTTATATACAGTTTCGTTCAAAGAAAAGCCAACAAGAGTGGCTGGCCTTTTGGTTCACTTTGTTAAATTTCCAAGTTAAACGCCCGGGTTTGAAACTGCATGGTGGTAGTTTTATTTAATAAGGTTTTGAAGTCTTCGTGTTAGAAAGGGGGGGGAGGGGGGGGGGGGGGGGGGGCATTTGTACAAAATACCTCAGGCTAGGATTCAAACCGCTGACCTTTTCTTTCCAAGTATTGACACCTTGCCAACTGGGATACAAGCATTATTTGCAATACATGTGTTTTCTGCGTTTTTGAAGATTTGTATCTATGTAACTAAAAATGACCAAAATGATTTTTTCCACGTTTTGAGTTTCCTTCGCATTTTTTCTTTATGTTTTCGAAAATGCGCTTTCAAAAATAGAGTAGAGAGCGCGTTTTTCGTTGTTTCGAAAAATAAAAAAAGGGAAAACGGTTTGAAAACGACAAAGAGAACTTAGCCTTATTGTCTCAAAAGATCATTTTGAGATGAGGTAATGTTAAAGTTGAAATCTTTTATGCTGCTCAGTAGATAGTTGACTCTTTTAATGCTATTCAAGAAAGAACCCTCTGCTCATAACACTTGATATTCACATGATTATATGGGATACTTCTGATATTTTTTATGATCATAATTTAGAATTTATATTAAAGATATTTATTTGATCTACCACTAATTCAAATTTATTTGATGTACATTTTCGACTTGTTTAGGGCCTGTTCGGCTATGTTTTAATTTGAAATGATTACAAAAATTGAAATTACACAATTTCCCATATTACTTTTTAACCATTCACATTTTCTCTCTCCAATTTTTAACCTTTCATCTTACCTAGAAAACACAAATAAATCAACAAATAATTTCAATTCCTTGATTTGACACAAAACATTTCAAATTAAATCTAAAAGAACACACCCTTAGTTATATTAGACATCATTTTCAGAAGAAATAAAGAGAAATTGAACACTATAATTTATGCTACTTCTATATAAAATCTTTCCACATCTCTACCATATGCATGTTGGTGTTTACCATATGCAATTCCTGTAATTGCCAGTGACTTCCTGCTGGCTTTGAAATTAGAGTAATTCTAGGGAGATATTTTTTATTGACATTTTTAAGTGACATTGTGATATGTCATACATTCATTGGTTGGTGAAAAGTAAGTAATGAGGGTAGTTTCACTATCCAATGAATGTGACACTTATCCCTATGTCACTTAAAAATTTTCCAAAAAAATGTCTGCCTAGAATTGAATTATTAATGAAATTATGCTTTATAATTGTAACTATTCACCTGTGTTATTAATCATCTTTACTTGAGACTATTTCCAACTCTCAAGTTTTATTGGAAATGACTGCAACTCAATTCCTTCTCATTTTTTACACAGACAAGAGGGTATTTGGACATAAGAGACACGGTTCAATGCGTGGAGCTTGCCATTGCCAATCCAGCTGAGCAAGGCGAATTCCGGGTTTTTAACCAATTCACGGAGCAGTTTTCAGTCAACCAACTTGCCGCCCTCGTTACCAAGGCAGGAGAGAAACTTGGCCTTCAAGTGCGAACCATATCCGTACCCAATCCAAGAGTCGAGGCAGAGGAGCATTACTATAATGCGAAGCATACGAAACTTGTTGAATTGGGGCTCAAACCCCACCTTCTCTCGGATTCTCTTCTTGACTCGTTACTCAACTTTGCTGTCCAGTACAAGGACCGAGTTGACACTAAACAGATAATGCCAAGTGTTTCGTGGAGAAAAATTGGAGTCAAGCAGAAGACTGTTTCTGCATAAAATAAACAAGTCAGTCGCATGTCTGAAGTCATATCGTATGTCTCCAACTTTTGTCATATGATCGGAACGTTCCAGGGGATTACTATAAATATAAAAGTTGTAAACTCTACTCTTATTTGCCTACCTTTGTTCGGATCCATCTTCCCTGCTAATTATTATTATTTTTTTTTTTTTGAGGTAAGTTGTGTGGTAAAAAAGTGAAGAGAATATGTATGATTAAAAAATTGTTTGAGAAATTGTGTAAATTATAAATTGATTTATAAATCAAAAAACTTCCATTACCGAACAATGGGAGTCAATGAAATGATTTTTGGTTTGAACTTTAATTTGTTTCACGCTCATCATCGAACTTCACAAAATGGTATTTCATGGATTATGAGAAAAGATGTGATACGTCAATAAATAGACGAAATTAATTAAAAATATTTCTTCAATGTAATCAATAGATTACAATGTTAAGCTGATGTGACTTGAAAAAAATTGAAAGCGTGGGATGCTTCGTCTAAATGTAGAAGCTTCATGGGACTTGATGACTTAATATTTTATTTAATTTTATAATTATTTTCACTATAATAAAGACATTAAATCTTGGAGTTCAAAATTGAGAATTTGTTTTGTATTTTATAATTATTTTAACTATAGTAAAATAACGTTAAAAATTATATGCATTTTTAATAAATTTAATTTAACAATAATAATTATTTTATAATTATTTTAACTATAATTAATTTTAAAAAAATATATGCATTTTTAATAAATTTAATTTATCAACAAAATTGTCGCTAAAATAAAGTTATATAAAAATATTAGTCTAAGAAAACAACATTTATATTTTATAATAATAATAATAAAAAAATAAGATTATTTTAATTATTTTGCGAATGAGTTATTAATTTTAAATTTAAAAAATTTCACGTAATCAAAATTGTTTAAATGTAGAAGGAACTATTGGAGAGTAAATTTTAACTTTTCCGTCTATTTATTTATGTTCTCTAGAAGTTCGTCTATTTCATTAACACGTCATCCTCAATTCATGGAGTGCATAGTTTGCATTAGAGACACTCTCATATAACATGCTCGGTTGACATCCATTTTTGAACTGAACGTTGTGCATATCCTTGTGCTAAATCGTAAGATATAATTGAAAATCCTAAACGTTTGATGTCTTTGCCCACGAATACATAGAATTTTCAGTTTAAAAATTGAATGTCAACTGAATCAGTGGGAATAAATTAAAATTAAGCCTTTGTTTGATAAATTATTTATAAATCAATTTATAAATAACACATCTTTTCAAATTATATTTTAATCACACCAATTTTTCAAAAACACTTCACAATCACATATTTTACTTCAAAAACATAAAAAATTATAAGCAGCTCGATCTACAAATAATCCTAAACTCCATCTATTTATGTCTCTAATAAGTAATAAGAGCATTCACCACCTAAAACTTTTCAACTTAAACTGACTCCTTTCTATAAGGTTACCACTGACGCTCTCTTACAGAATTTTTAAGTTGATTGATTCCCTTTCCTCAGTATCAAAAAGGATTCTAAAAAGGCTCACTTCGGCCAACAATCTTCACAACTCCGGGTCACTCAGGATCAACTTAAAAACAGTGCGGCCTCCAGAAATCAAGTTATGCTTTTATGATATGCATATGATGTAATGAATTATCATGCAAAAGATAATTTACAATATATCAACAACTGAAAATGAAAACATAAAACCATTAATCATGAAATATATTTATTTTTTGGAGATTTATTAAAACATATTAAAGAAATTACAACTAAGAATTTCCCTTTCGGGAAGTCCCCTAAAGAGTGAAATAAAATTTGGAAAAGAAAATTACTTTAAAGGTATTCACAGATTCCTATTTAGCTATATAATGGTTTTGAATTGAGAATTTTTCTGGATAAAGAGGGTTTTCAGGATTTAGAGTAAGGAGTACACAGGTTGTAAACTCTTGCCTTAACCAAATGAAAACGCCTTCCTTATATAGAGAAATTAGAGGGAGCGAATTATCAAAAAAGCCCCTAAACGAATCTGAAAACGTAAAGCCTATCCTAAAAGAGTCTTCACACGTCTTCTTTCTGTCTAATCTTTCTTTACAACTGTCTGTCCTTTTATGACACGCGTTTCATCGAGAAACTTTTGGTCAAAAAAGGATTGTCCTACCCTGGTCCATGGCATCTTTCTTTATTAAAGTATTTTGTCTGTTTGTGTCGGCAGCATCTTCTGTTAAATATGTGTTTAAATTATGTTCTGCGATAGAAGAAAACGACATCCCACTTTCTAAATTATTGTATCCGTCTCTTTCATGTTTTTCAAAATCATCACTGTTGTCTTGACTAGAGTTTTCTGGTTCTGGGGTTTTTTCCTTTTGAGGACATTCTTGAATTTCTTTTTCTTTGGTTAATTTGTTCTTTGCAAAAGTTCTTTCAGAAACCTGATCAATTGCTTCATCCATTTTTTTCTTTAATATCTTTTTCTTTATTACAATTTTCTTTTTTCTTCTTGATGGGCCTTCACTACTTCCTGTAGACCTCTGGAGTTCATGGATCTGGGAAAGTAGTCTATTAATAGAAACAACATTATCATCTGGATCTTGGGCGTCTTGGAGAATTTCTTTTCCTTTGTTCTGGCTAATGTCTTGAATGAGTCCTTCTTGGGCTAGGCTTAAAACTGGTTCTTGCGAATACCTTACTAAGTAATCAAATTTTCCATTGGACTGGCCTAATGTATCCCAAATGTCTTGTTTCTTTCCTAAATTCTTCTGTTGGTCCCGATTAGTAGGGAAATCAACAGTTCCCTGAGTCTGTTGGACTTTGGGCAAGTCCACAGCCAAAAAGGGGCTTGATGAGTCTTTACCAGTTGTCGTTTGAACTGGACTAGCTACTGACTTCTTAGGCTCAGTAGTACCTTTGTTGGAACTAAGTTTGAGGCTAATGATTTCTTTTTCAAGTTCGGTGATTTTCTTTTGTAAAGAGGTTATTTCTGAAATGAGGTTCTTGTTTGACTCATTGATCACTCTGAAATTATTCTGCATACACTCACAATGGATACAAAAAATGCTTTGATCTTTGTTTGGTGAAAAATCAAGTGGAGGGTCTTGGTAATTTTTCAAAGACGGTGAAATATAAAAATTTATTCCTATTTGTTGCCTAGCTGACTCTAGAGCTTCTTTCAAATTGGTAAATTCTTTGTAAATGGGGTCTTTGAAATCTCTGATACTGTCTAAAACTTCTAACCATGTATGAAAAACACCTAATTTTTTTACCTTTAATTACTACATAAAACTTGAACCTTGTTCTGCTCTGATTAAAATGTTCTGACAATGCATTCATGGTTGTTAGAAAATATTTTTTATCTTTTGGATTTTTGTTATAAGAAATCCATAAATTGTCTAAAATACATTTTTGTTATTTAGAAAGTGAAACGTGCACAAGTGCTTTGAATGAAATATTGCTACTTGGAAAACAGATAAGTTCTTGTGCATCAAATCTCATGCGTTCTTGATAATATGGTCTGTTCTGACTAGATGAAGTCTGAAATGATGCTGCAGATGCATAAGAATTCACTGGAGGAATTCCTGGTCTTGGAGGAGGTCTAGACATCCGTAAACATATTAAAATAAGTCACGATTAAGCAAATTTTTACTTTCTACCACCCTACTTAAAATATCTGCTGCTTTATTATATATTCCTTTAATATGTTCAAATTCTATATTAATCCTAATATTTGTAATTCTATCTACAAAATTTAACCATCTCCTTCTACTAGTCTTTTTTGAATCTAACTTAAGTTTATTGTAAAAAGAAACAATTTCTACACAATCTGTTCTTATTGTTATTTCTTTTTTAGATATGATAAATAATTCAAAGTTATCTAAAGTATAATTTACTGCTAACAATTCTGCATCTATGCTACTTAGGTTTCCTTTTTCCTTGTAACTTCCACTATTGTATCTACAAATTCTCTCAGTATTTTTATCTGCATATTTATTGCATTTGCAATTTAAAACCGCTCCCCATCCTAATATGCTTCCATCTATTTCTATGATTAAGTAATCTGTATCTAATGGCATTGCTAACTTTGGTAAATTTCTTATTTCATTTTTGATTTCCTGAACTAATTTTATATCTTCTTGATTAAAAAATCTTTGTCCTGTTGGTGAAGTTTTTGAATATAGAGGTCCTGTTATTTTTCCTAGATCTTTAATAAATGGTCTTTCATAATTTACTAATCCTAAAAATTTTTGGATTTGTTTTAAGTCTTCAAGTTTATCTGAAAATTCTAAAGCTTTCTGGGCTATATGTGGTTGTAATTTAATTTCTCCTTGTCGTATATTTACTCCTAAAAAATTTATGTATTCTTTGAATAATACCATTTTCTTTTTGCTAATAATTAATCCATATTTAATGAATTCCGAGAAGACAATTTGCAAATGCCCTCTATGTTCTCTCCTATTTTTGCTAAAAACTAATATAACGTTTATGTATGCTACTATAAACTTACTATGTTTATTTAATATACTTTCCATTTTTCTTTGGAAAATATTTGGTACATTTTTTAAACCAAATGACATTACTAGCCATTCATAATGTCCCTCTGGGCAAGTAAATGCTGTCCATTTTATACTACCTGGGTGCATCTTAATTTGCCAAAATCCTGATTTTAAATAAAACTTACTAAAACCTTAAAGTCTTGTATTTTGTCTATTAATACTGTCTTAACTGGTATTTTATAAGCATCATCTATGGTGTTATCATTAAGTATTTTTGTAATTTATAACTATTCTACTCTTTCCTCTAACTATTTTTGAATGTTTTCTAACTATGAAAGCTGCTGATTTATGTGGGCTATCTGATTTTCCAATTACTCCTAATTTTAACAATTCTTCTACGTGCATTTTGAAATCTTCCAAGTCTAGATTATCAGCTTCTATATTTTTTGTCCTAATAATGTATTCTTGATTTTTGATCTTTAACTCACAAAATACTTTATCTTTTTCCCAATATTTTAAAATAATTTCTCCTAATATTTCAATCTTTTTTAATTTACTGATTAAACTTTCTATTTCTTGTTCTGTTATCAAAGTATTATAAATTTTTTCATTATCTAAAAATTCAATTGGTCCAAGATTTTGTTCTTCCAATTCTTGTTCACATGATTCTTCTATTTCGTCTTCTAATGGTTCTTTTGCAATGAGTTGACATTCTCTTTCTTTGTTAAAGGGGCAAATTTTTTTCTTTAGGGCTTCCACCGCAGAACATAATTTAAACACATATTTAATAGAAGATGCCGACACAAACAGACAAAATACTTTAATAAAGAAAGATGCCATGGACCAGGGTAAGACAATCATTTTTTGACCAGAAGTTTCTCGATGAAACGCGTATCATAAAAGGACAGACAGTTGTAAAGAAAGAATAGACAGAAAGAAGACGTGTGAAGACTCTTTTAGGATAGTTTTTACTTTTTCAGATTCCTTCAGGGACTTTTTTGATAATTCGCTCTCTAAAATTTCTCTATATAAGGAAGGCGTTTTCATTTGGTTAAGGCAAGAGTTTATAACCTGTGTACTCCTTGCTCTAAATCCTGAAAACCCTCCTTATACAGAAAAAATCTCAATCCAAAACCATTGTATAGCTAAATAGGAATCTGTGAATACCTTTAAGGTAATTTTCTTTTCCAAGTTTTATTTCAGTCTTTAGGAGACTTCCCGAAAGGGAAATCCTTAGTTGTAATTTCTTTAATATGTTTTAATAAATCTTTAAAAAATAAATATATTTCATGATTAATGTTTTTATGTTTTCATTTTCAGTTGTTGATAAGTTGTAAATTATCTTTTGCATGATAATTCATTACATCATATGCATATCATAAAAGCATAACTTGATTTCTGGAAGCTGCACTGCTTTTAAGTTGATCCTGAATGACCCAGAGTTGTGAAGATTGTTGGTCGGAGTGAATCTTTTTAGAATCTTTTTTTATACTGAAAAAGGAAATCAATCAACTTTAGAATTCTGTAAAGGAGTATAAATTTCGATTCATCACGGGGAAAGATTTAGACAAGGTTTAGAGTAGGTATGAATTTAATCTAATTGTAAAAATCAATCACTAAATTATAGAAATCATGATTTTGAAAATTTAATATTTGAGACTTGACCTATGTATACATTACGTCATTCAGAACCTTGAAAATATCGTTTCACGTGTAATGCTTCTCTTTCTTGATGCCAATAATTTGTTGGGATAAGTATCCCCTGCAGAATCTTCTGACACAAATTAAATATTTGAAAATTATTCTTTAAGAGCTCGTTTGGTAACAATTCTTTATAAGTTTTTGAGGAATTTTAGATTTTTGAAAAAATGTGTTGTGAAATTTGATTAAAAATTATAAAAAGTGATAAGTCTTATAAAAATATATGGTTAAAAATAATTTTAAAGAATTTTTTTTTTAAAAAAAGACAAATTGGGATCAAACAGCCCTAAGTTAATTATTAATGAAATTAAAGACGGAGTGAGCACGGACAAATAGCTCAATTTTACATCTTCTGCCTGCAAGAAAAGGTTTAAACCCCGAGACACCATGGTATGCAGATGAGATCCTAAGGTTTACTTTTTATAAATAGCATATTTCGTCAAATCACTTTTTAATTGTTTATATTTTCTCAAATAATTTTTTAAATCAAAGTTAAAAATTAATTTTAATAACACATTTCATGAGATCTATAACTTATTATTATATTTTATTAAATTTTATCAAAATATACTAAAAGCTGATTTGAATCCCCTACCAAACAAGGTCATGCAAAAAACCTCAATACAATTTTTCAGTTCGACTTTCTCGTCAAACCAAGAAACGTCTTTCTTGCCAGTGGCGGATCTAGCGCGAAAATTCAGCTCTAGCGGGAGTTGACCGTGGACGTTGACCGTTGATCGACAAATTTGACCGTTGTCTAATGTCATTAAAACTTTTTTTTGTTAGGTTTTAGACTTCTAATCAATAGAAGGGCGGTGAATTTCACCCCGATTTGTGTAACGTTTACAATATTCGACAAGATTAAATTAATAAAATTTTGGACCCAAACATGAAACTTTCGTTTAGGTTGAAAAAAAGATCTATAATCTGTAAAGTCAATAATCACAATTCACATACCAAATCAAATATTCATCAAATTTCAATAATCACAATTCAAAAAATCAAATATTCACCAAATCTTAACAATTCAAATTTCAAAATTCACACAAAGGGAGAATATGGGATTCACAAGTGACCTCATTGCAAAATCTTTAAAACTATAATTCCAATTATTCGCCAAATCTCAATTTACAACCTCTAAATTAATAATCACAATTCGCAACTCTAATCAAATATTAATCACAAATGTACATACTCTCGACCCCGTATCAGAAATTTAAATTGATTTATTTATATCATGTTGTATTTCGATGGAATACAAAAACGAAAGGACATCAAGAGCTCAAGAGGACTTCACTGTGTACCGTGTACGTGGCCATCTTTCATTCTCATCCATGACTTGAGAGAGAATGGCTTCTGACTAATCTCTAGACTCCTAGCTCCTCTAGACCAGTTTCCATACCCACGATAACCAGTCCGCCGACGACGACTAGAGAGAATGGCTTCTAATTAATCTCTAGACTCCTAGCTCCTCTAGACCAGTTTCCATACCCACCATAATCAATCAGCCGACGGCGAGGTAGCGCGGCCGCTCTACCTCGCCACACGCTGGCTCCGCCAGTGTTTCTTGCCCTCCAAGAAAATTGTCTACAAGTAAACCTAACCTCCATGCGTGCCAGCCAAGCAAGTCTAACTTGATCACAGGGAAAAAAATGAACCTCTCATCTTTTCATGCAAACGATCTTAAAAGGTAAAGCAAAGAAAATTATTTACCAGTCAAATATACTTTAGCCCTCGTTTGTTTACCATTATTCCATTTTTTTAAAACTCATTTTCAATCACATATCATTACAATAAATTATTTTATACATAAACTCAAATTTTTTTCCACTTTCTAACCACACTCTTAAACGTGATTCGTTTTTTTCTTTTTTTGGTAAGGCATCACATTGTTTTCGACAGCCATCACCTTGACACGATCGAGCATTCTAACATTTTCTTGTACTCAGACTATGGCACTATTTGTTGATGAGGCGCTACAAGCAGTTATTGACAACACGTCCCACAGGTATCAAACTCATAACTTTTAGCATGAGATAAATGAACCCTGTTGTTATACATTCGACGGCTACGGAAAATGAAATACCTTCGGGATCGAATTCTAGTCGAGTTGAATTTCTAGGATTTCGATTGGCCCCTTGCGCTTCTCATCTCTACTCAAAACTGTCACTACATTTGGAAAAATCCTTTATTGTTCAACAGACTTCATTCAATATAACAACTACACCATTCATACGTATTCTACATCTTCCATTCACTGACATAAAAATGACCTCACTGGCAACAATCTGAACTCACTTGTTTCTCAAAGATGAGAGGACTGCACTTTTAAGTAATATTTAATAAAGACTAGGCACATCTTACCAGCGTCATTAGGCTACAATTCTTCACGGGATGTCATTTTCCTCAACTTTTCTGCTAAGATCCAACAGGGGCAATGCCTTTCGATTTGGCTGCAGCAGTTGCTGCGGCTGCTGCAGCCGCAGCCGCTGCAGCTGCAGCTGCAGATGCTGCTGGACTAGGCGTCGAGGGAGGAACAGCATTGGATTGTGAATTACTTTGTGTCGCAACTACCTGTTGCTGCTGCTGTGTTTGCTGAGAGTTTAACTCGGCAAGTAGGGCATTGATCTGAGTTCCTGTAAGCGTCTCGTGCTCAAGCAAAGCATTGGCAAGAGCATGGTGCTCTTTACTATGTGTGGTGAGAATGGCTTTGGCGTTGGCATATGCTGTTTCCAGGAGTTCTCTCACTTCGTTTTCGATTTGAAGCCTAGTTTCAGTGCTCATGCTCTTACCGTTATCATCATAGTTGTGAGTAACAACTCCGACTTGCTTGCTCATGCCATACTTTGTAACCATTGCTCTTGCTAGATTGGTTGCTTGCTGGAGATCGCTTGATGCACCTGAAGTCACTTCGCTTTCTCCAAAGATGAGCTCTTCTGCAACTCTCCCACCCATGCAAACATCAAGACGAGCAAGCATCTGTTTACGTGATATACTCGTCTCGTCCTTGTCTGGCAACTGAGCAACCATCCCAAGAGACATACCGCGTGGAACAATGGTTGCTTTATGCACAGGTAACGCCCCATCTGTATGAATGGCTACAAGAGCATGGCCACCTTCGTGGTAAGCAGTCAGCTTTCGTGATTCATCTGATACAACAGCCGATTTGCGCTCACTTCCCATCATGATTTTGTCCTTAGCATGCTCGAGATCAGCCATGCTCACTGCTTTAGCGCCATCCATCGCAGCCTTGAGCGCAGCAACATTAACCAAGTTTGCAAGATCAGCACCAGAGAAACCAGGAGTTCCTCGAGCAATAATCATTAGATCAACATCATCTGCCTTAAGAACCTGTCAATGGCATTTGAGTAAAGTCAAAAGATCATAATGAGGATCTTCTATCAACAATGGATGTATAACCATACACATAAGATGATGGGAGAGAAGCATAAAATTTCCTATCAATCTTTTGGAACCAACAGCTACTAGAACAAACAGACAGTCCTAACTCAAGGACTCGTGCCTGCTTGCATCAACTCAGGAAAACTAACCTCACATACCATGTGAAAGGCTA
The DNA here is from genome assembly GCA_963555705.1 of Ligustrum vulgare. Classification (NCBI taxonomy): domain Eukaryota; kingdom Viridiplantae; phylum Streptophyta; class Magnoliopsida; order Lamiales; family Oleaceae; genus Ligustrum; species Ligustrum vulgare. The sequence continues at coordinate 41,923,722 of OY743183.1, forward strand.
ATTCAGCAAGGAATGCCATTTAAGCCTCGACAAACAAATACCCTGTTTCGCTTTGGACATCCCTTAGATTTATCCCACACGTCTAATGGTTAATAGGGACAACTTGATGCATTTCCCAGCCAACAACATTTCAAATACTTCAATTTAAAGAACCATTAAAAAAGAGAGGGGGAAGGAGGGGAGGGGGGGGGGGGGGGGATCTATGTTTACATTAGTTGTCTAAGTCATGTAAAATGTGTTTCTAGAATTGGTTAGTTAACAAAGGTGGTTATTTAGATATATGAGAATAAGGTTAGAGAGATGAGAATCTTAAATGTAAATCCATGAAACAAAGAGACACACTATATAAAACATAACCTGCAAATGTCACCATATAGAAACTTACCTTTGACATATGGGATTCCAAGATCTGCCTCCGACCTTCAACATCAGGATTTGGGACAACAATGTGACGATCAAACCGGCCAGGTCTCACCAGTGCTTTATCCAGTGACTCTGGAAAATTAGTTGCAGCGATCACAATAATCCCCTCATTCTGTTTGAAGCCATCCAGTTCAACAAGCAACTGATTTAAAGTCATTTTCATGTACTGCTGATCCTTCGGGTTACGACTTCCTCCTATGGCATCAATTTCGTCTATGAAAATTATACATGGTGACCTCTTCTTTGCAGCAGAAAACAGATCCCTCACTCTTCGGGCCCCAACACCGACAAACATCTCCTCAAATTCACTGCCACTGCAAGAGAAAAATGGCACACCAGCTTCTCCTGCTATGGCTCTAGCCAACATTGTCTTACCAGTGCCAGGGGGCCCCACAAGTAGAACACCTTTTGGAAGCTTACCACCAAGGCGTGTGAAGCGCTGCAATGACAAGAGAGCTATTGTAAGAAATCTACAAAATGGGTAAGAAGGACTAATAATTAAACCTTACAAAACACAAGAGTCCCATCAAACTAACAACACCCGTTCCCAGATAGGAAGAGGGGTGGGGGTGGGGGTGGGGCGTTGTTACATGTAAAAACGTTATGGCTGAACTGCTGAAAGTAACCATCCCAAAATATCTCATTAATATGGAAGATTTTTGTTCTATTTTGGGAGAGAGAACAAGTGAGGTTATGAAAAAATCCCAAGATGCAGTCACCTTAGGATCACGAAGGTAGTGAACAATTTCTTCCAATTCAGATTTTGCCTCATCAACTCCCTTGACATCACTAAACTTTGTATTGGATTCCATAGTGGGCTGCACTTCTTCATGTAGACCAAGTCCTGATGGAGTAAACGACATTGAGAAATCCGTTAAGCAAAATCCAACATACTGGAGAGCAAAACTACTAGAGGTATCAAAAGATACTATTACCTTTCCCAATTCCTCTATCTTCAATGAGTGCTCCAACACCTGAAATCAAGAGAAAAGCCATACCAAGAGCACGAACCGTTCGCCATAACTGTTCTTTGAAATGACCCCCCTCAGCAGCCACCATGTGTATAGGAGCACTGGCAGTTCCGAGAACTCCATCTTTAGTAGATTTCCCCACATTTCGGAAAGCTGAAAGTGCTCCTACACTTTCTTCCTCCACGTGTGAATTTGCAGCACCTGAGATTCCTGTAAAGATGGCTTGTTAAACACGCCTTAACTTAGAAATCTTCGTAGCAGAATGAAACTTTAGTGAGGGCAACAAGCCTGCTTTCTTGCTGAAGCTCTTCCAAAGTGGGCATGTTATGAAACAGAGTATGAAGACCATGAACAAATCTACAATTAATCTTACCTCTGTGCAACGTCTTGAACAGCTCGGCCTCATCAAGCCTATCAACCTTAACTAGAGCCTTAACATATTCACCAAGAGCTGAAGGGTTAGAGTGTAGTGAAGGTTGATTCTCAAATAACCTTATTACTGCCTCTGGATCATTTCGATGATTAAGCTCCTTAAGATAAGCAGCATCACTTAACCCGTCACTATCACGTACTCTACGACCTAGACTACCGACATAACTTGAATGAAACCTTCCTGTAGAGCTTGTTCCTGGAGCGCTTGCAAGATTTTGCACTACAAAAGACGGGAGTAAAAATGAGAAGCACTGTGAAGCCATATTCTACATTCCAAATCATGAGGGAGGAATTGATAAAGATTTCTGCAGAAGATTTAAGATGCTTCCAGTGTATCACTGATCAAGAAGCAGTTGAGCGAAGCAACTCTTAGTTTCAAAATATTCAGAGAGGGCGATCCTTAATCGCTGCCCTGGTTGCAGTTTGAAACGTCTTAAAGCTATGAAATTAAGGTGATACAATGGCCCCTGATGGGTATTCTGCTAGCATTTAGATAATTTATTGTGAATCATCAGTCTCTAAACCAAAAGATTTGGTGAGGTTGCAGATGCTCAAAAGGGAGAGGAGTTACATAATGCAGGTAAAATGACACCAGAAGGGAAGCATGATCAATTTGTTTTTCTTCTTCTTCTTTATTTAAATAAAAGAGCCAACTCCTTTAAAGCACAGACACAGGTAGAAGACATAGCACGACTCTCTAAAATGAAGTATGATGACCGACGCGAGTCACTCATGGCACGTTGAATGAAAAATTAACTTTCATTATATATCAATTTGAAACTATATGCGCAAATGACGTAAATAATTTTCCATGTGGTCAAGCCACTGAACCAGGGAAATGAATTTTTAATGGCAGTGGAACAGTAATACAGTATTTAAATGTCAAATTCATGAGATAAACAAATTTATAAAAATTAAAGGCATTCTTAAATATCAAAAAGATGCAAAGTTTGTGCTTTTTTGGTAATCAACCTTTTTTCAACCACATCTTCATTTTTTTTTTTGGAAGATAACTACATCTCCATTTTAAAAGTAGTATTTAAAATTCAGCAGCATGCCATGTTCTCAATATTGCCTAGCACATACCAAACGTTCTCAGTGTGTTCAAAATAGCAAAATAAAGATTGCACGTACACAGACATATGGACACATAATTTTTCAAAAAATCAGGACAGACACGTAGGGGACACACAAATTAATTTTTAAAATTTTTATTATTATTATTATTATTTAGTCTAATATGCAAACAATACATTGTATATTTGTTGCATCAAAACAATTACATCAAATAAAAACAAACTCGTAAGTCTGGTTTATGATTTTTTTTTTTTTTTAATTTCTCGCGTTTCTCCCTTTCCTTTTCATTTTGATGCATAAGCGTTGCACACCAACTCTCTGAATTCAACAGAACGTCAGTACAATCTAGAGCAAAATGATGGAAACATTCTAAAGGTGCATCCCTAAGTGGTAGAAACATGCCCGAACATGTTCATGTCCAAAATGAACTCACGTGTTCAAAATGTCTCCAAGCATGTCATGTTAGACACGAGTTAGAAGACGACTAAGCAGCTTCAAGAAAAGGTTCATGACTCCCAAGTGACCTAATATGCTTTTTTGAGCTACATTCCTAGAACACGTGTCACAAGTATAACACTAAAGGTTCATTAGTTACAAGTTATTACTACAAATAGGACTATTAACTTATCGTCACCAATATCATGATGCACTAATATGTGATGAAGTATGTGCATCATAATAATCATTGCAGGCTAGAACAACAAAAAGTTTGCGGCTAATATATATGATATGGATAATGACAGTTATCCTAGGTCCATGTAGCAAATACGAGGTATGGATCAATGTTTACCCGCAGCCAACTAAAGGCCAAGGAATTTCTCAGGTTTATAATCCAACAATCAAGGCAAGCAAAGGGTTGCACATGCACTTCCTCGGTCTTCATGCCACACTTTGTTACCTGATAAGTAGTGATTATCATGCCAATCTCTTCCACAAGCTAACCAACAACAATATGGCTAATACCCCAAAATCCAAAATGAAAAATTGCATGCTGGACAGGTTATACAATCCCTGGCTCTATGCCAATATTCACCTAACATAAATGGTGGATGTGACAACTCCCCCTCATTTTACTTCCCCATATAAACCCCTATGCCATCTCACTTTGGAAGCAAGTGAAACTCAACCAAGAAAATCATATACTTTCTTACTATACCTATCATCAAAGTGATTCTGTCCATCGCCCTAGGCAGCCAAACTTAATAATCAGATCTTGTTTTGCAAGTATTTTTATGAAAGTAAGTTCATGTAGTAATTGGAAAGTCTTAATCAATTTCTGACGTCACGGCAACAATTAACAGAACTATTATCCCTAATAGATATTACGGAAAACTAATGAAAGAATACTCGAAAAAATAATTCAAAAGAATGAAATATATCTAACATGGAAATAAATGTGCTCTCCATATATAATTTGATTTTGATATAGCAAAATCTGGCTTCACCACACATCTATAGGTGAAAAAGATGAGAGTTCAAACGAAGTGATTGGAGCACATCCCACCTCAAAATATTTAAAAAGAACACATCAACATCAAGTTTGAAGCTAATTCACAGCTAACGTATCATTATTGTATACCTCCACCTCCTTTAGACATCCATGAAGTGCAATAAGCTTGGCTTATGGAATTGCTTAGCTGCTTCAATTGTGGTTCCCGCCTTTTGATCTATAGCGGTGACAAAAAAGCATAAGCCAATAAAACTGACGAATAACGCATGAAATGTATACTACTCTGCCTAGCATATCTTAGTGCTGGCCATTGGTCAGATTTGCTTGGTTTCACAATCATCCCCACATTCACCTATTTCTAAAAAGATAAGTCAGTTAAATTTGTAGGCTAAAACATTTTACAACATAATTAACAGTTGAGGCAGCTCCAACGAGCTAATTTAACTACACCATTAATCAACCCCAAACTAATGTGCAGAAATGAAGAGGAAACAACGAAATTCACAAAACAAAGCAAATGGAGCAGCCAAAATCATAATTTTTACTCGTTAATCTCATGAAAATATCAAATATTTAACAATTATATCCAATTAATTATTCAATTAAATGTATTACCTCAAAATAAATAAATAAAATAAATAAAATACCAGAAGTTCTACTGAAGTTACACTCACCACTAATCCACAGAAACTGATAATTGATCAGACAAATATAAATAAAATCCATTAGAGAAACACTAACATTAGGGTTTTGTAATCTTTAAAAAAGGAAAAAATAACCCTACAATAAAGTTCCACAATAAGAAGAAAATACGAATAAAAAATCCTACACAGCATCAGAAACATTATACATGAAGCCCTATTATTAGAAAGAATTCTAACTTATGAAGATTGAACTGACTTCGGTGAGAAGGCGTCGCAAAGCCATTTCTTTTCCAAGGGTGACAGATCTTTCTCTCTCCTTTTCTGTTTAAAACCCTCTTTCTGCTTATATATTATCTGTATCTAGTCTAGTCTGTATATTTGGATCTTTTTAAGAGGTAATCGTGATCGAAAACGGCGGAGGAAATGGATCAAATCAAAGTCCCTAGGAGGAACCAGAGAGATTTTTATTTTTATTAGAAATAAATAAGTAATTTCCAAGAAAAAAACTAAAATTAAAATATCGTGTGATAATAAGTGAATTAGGGGCGGGTGTTGCTACCGTGTGCCAGTAGTGCGCACTTATTTCTTTTTTTTTTTTGCAGTTATTGAAGTCAAAATATTGAAATAGGGAAACTTGTGTGTTATAGCGGTCAATACATTTTAGGGAAAATTACACCAACTACCCTTAAAAAATTAAGTGGCCGTTCTCTTTGTATTTCGACTTTGGATTTTGAGTTTTGGATTTTGTTTTGAATTTTGGATTTTGATTGTTTGTTTTGGGATTGCTGAAAATATGTTCTCTTTGTGATTTTGAAAAACTGTTTTCAAAAATAGAAAACTGAAAAATGCGTTTACTTTGTAATTTTTTGATATATTTATTTTGTGATATTTTATATGTAAAAAATGGTTGATTTGTTGAATTACATTAATTTTAATATTAATAAATCAATTAGTTCTCTATGTCAATAAATTCATCATTAATATTGTTTCAGCTAAACAAAAATTTAACCTCATACCAATAAAATCTTAACATGGATCTATATATAATGACAAAATAATATAAAAAATTCAAGTGAAGGAAGTGTCTCACATTTACAAAAAAAAAAATATAATAATAATAATAAAAAAAATTACAAAAAAAAAAAATATATATCTTAACATGGATCTATATAATAGCAAAATAACATAAGAACTTCAAATGAAGGAAGTGTCTTACTTTTATAACAAAAAAATAAATAATAATAATAATAATAATAAATAAATAAATAAAATTTACAAAAAAAATTTAATCTTAAAATGGATCTATATTTAATGGCAAAACAACATAAGAATTTCAAGTGAATGGAGTGTCTCGCTTTTACCCAAAAAAAAAAAAAAAAAAAAAAAAAAAACTTAACATGGATCTATATATATAATGAGAAAATAACATAAAAACTTCAAGTGAAGGAAGTGTCTCACTTTTACAAAAAATAATAAAAAAAACAAAATTTAAAAAAAAAAAAAAAAAATCTTAACATGGATATATATATAATGATAAAATAATATAAGAACTTCAAATGAAGGAAGTGTCTCACATTTACTTTAAAAAAAAAATCCAAAACGCGCGTTTTGATCGTTTTGAACTTTTTAACACAAAATATTCAAAACGCAATAAAATCGTTTTGAGTTTCCTTTATATTTTTTTTGGTGTTTTGAAAAACGCGTTTCTGAAAATGGGCAAAGTGAACGCGTTTTCGATATTTTCAAAAATCGAAAACTCAAAACGGGCTAAAAACAGCAAAGAGAACGGGGCCTAAGAACTTTCAATAATAATACACTAAACACAATTTAAACTATAACTACCGTATTAAATACGGTACAGAAAACAGAACATTCTCGTAACTCCAAACCCCCCCCCAAATGACATGGAAACTTAGCTGGCGTTCTGTTTGTATTTTATTTTGTATTTTCATTTTCGAAAATGTTTTGTATTTCCTGTTTTCTTTTTTATTTTCAAATTTGCTGAAAACGCGTTTTGTTTGTCATTTTTGAAAACTGTTTTTGAAAAAGAAAAGCTGGAAAACACGTTCTGTTTGAAAATTTTGCAGAATACTACTTAAACTATTTTTAATTAATTTGCTTGCAGAATACTACTAACTCAAACTCAAATTTCCTTTCACAATACACTGAAAACATGGTTACATGCAATACACTAATGTGAGCATTAAGAGTCTATATTAACACAGCTTGGTCAAGTTCGGGATTTGAGAAAACTCTACTTCTATTAAAATCCAGAAAATGCAAGTTCTTTCAAAACCACCAGAGTCCATTTGTCAGTGCATTTTTTGAAATATAACAACAAGAATTCTCACTTAATTTTTTTTTGTAATATTGATATTGAATTCAATAAAACTTTATTTAAGTTTAGTTCCAAGTTAGGATAATTCTAAAAAAAAAAAAAAAAAAAAAAATTATTTATTTAGGCTTAATTCCAAACTAGAATAATTCTAAAAAAAAATAATAAAAAATAAAAACTTTATATTAAGCTTAGTTCTAAGTTAAGATAATTCTTTTTTAAAAAAAAATAATTCCCAAAACGCGTTTTCCGCGTTTTAGACATTTTTTTGTCGAAATACACACAAAACGAGGTTTTGGGTGTTTTGCGTTTTGATTACAAATTTTTTTTTTTGGTTTTCCAAAATGCGTTTTCGAAAATGGTAAAGAGAACGCGTTTTTAGTGTTTTCGAAAATAAAAACAGAAAATGACCTCAAAACAGCAAAGAGAACAGGGGCTTAGGTGGCGTTCTGTTTGTATTTTATTTTGTATTTTCATTTTCGAAAATGTTTTGTGTTTTGTGTTTTCATTTTTGTTTTCAAATTTGCTGAAAACGCGTTTGGTTTGTCATTTCTGAAAACTGTTTTTGAAAATGAAAAGTTGGAAAACACGTTCTGTTTGAAATTTTGCAGAACACTATTTAAACTATTTTTAATTAATTTGCTTGCAGAATACTACTAACTCCAACACAAATTTCCTTTCACAATACACTAAAAATATGGTTACATGCAACACACTAATGTGAGCATTAAGAGCCTATATTAACACAGCTTGGTCAGGTTCGGGACTTGAGAAAGCTCTACTTCTATTAAAATCCAGAAAATACAAGTTCTTTCAAAACCACCAGAGTCCATTTATCATTACATTTTTTGAAATATAACAACAAGAATTCTCATTTAATTTTTTTTTTTTTGTAATGTCGATATTGAATTGAATAAAACTTTATTTAAACTAAGTTCCAAGTTAGGATAATTCTCAAAAAAAAAAAAAAAAAAAAAAAAAAAAAAAAAATTCTTTATTTAGGCTTAGTTCCAAGTTAGGATAATTCTAAAAAATAATAAAAAAATAAAAAACTTTATATTAAGCTTAGTTCTAAGTTAAGATAATTCTAAAAAAAAAAAAAAAATTCCCAAAACGCGTTTTTCGCGTTTTGGACATTTTTTGTCGAAATACACACAAAACGCCCAAAACGATGCTTCGGGCGTTTTCCGTTTTGTGTACAAATTTTCTTTTTGTTTTCCAAAATGCGTTTTCGAAAATAAAAACAGAAAACAACCTCAAAACAGCAAAGAGAACAGATGCTTATATTCTTGACTTTGGCGTCGAGTTCTTGGCATAGAATTTTTGTACTTTGGAGAATTTCTGGATTGGACCATATTGAAAAACCATATCTCATGTTCTTGTTATAAGGGATGTCTCTCTGGCAACTCATATATATAAAAGAGAAGAAAGAATCTTTTGGGAAAGTGTTGAATGGGGATTGCCTTGTTAGTGCCTCGTATAAACTTGATTTTCTGCAAGATAAAGACTCAGAAATTATTTGCAAGAAAGAAGTTGCGCAATTTCGAAAAGCTATCATAAAAGACTATATTTTCCCGAGTTTATTATCATTTCTTTTCTTTTCTTGTGTTAGCATTGATTATTTAATTCTATTGGTGAAAAGGTACATGTATGATGAGGAGACAACTGATGATCAAGAAGAAACTGGTTGGAAATACATTCATGGTGATGCGTTCAGATACCCCAAGTACAAATCTTTATTATTAAGAAAATGTGTTGAAGAAAGCTAGTGCCTCAGTCTTAATGACCAGTAAGATTTCAATCTGCTAGCATATTTTTATTTTTTTTAATGGTGAGAATTGTTGACGTCTCTTTTTGTCAACAAATAAAAGTGGTATGAACTTTTGAATTGATAGATGGATTGTATGTCTTTGATTAATTTGTCTAAATATGCAGCTCTTTAATTAAATGATCGTCGTTGTAATAAAGTTTGAGATATTATAAGAAATAGGAAAGGTAACAGATCAAAAGCGAACTGAGATCAAAGTTACACAAATTCACGTCCAGTTCGATACCGATCTGATAGCCAGGTCGAATCAACGAAATCAAATAGCAAGAGTTTGGAGAGGTTTTTTTTTATATCACATGCCCATTAATGAGCATTTACCCCCTCTATTTATAGTAGTTGGGGAAGTTAAACATAATCATTACAACATATCACGTCTGCAGCATGTGACTGACAATGACTACTGAAATTGCTGACAACATGTCACAGATGATTATACTGACATTTCACAAACAATCATAATTACTGACACATAAATACAGCTGATTTGATGTTTCAGCAGCGCCGCCAGTCTCACCACGCTCGGAATTCACCTCGATCAACATCACCTCGACATCAAGTCACCTCGTTCATGGCAAATCACCTCTCTCTTCAAGTGGAGGTCGGGTGAAAATCACCTCGGCAACTTGTCACCTCGGTTTTGGGAAATCACCTCTCCCTCCAAGTTGAGGTCGGTCACAAACTCGCCTTGGCATCAAATCACCTCGTCATAAAATCACCTCGATCTTAATAAACCAGCTGCCATTTTAAGTTGAGGTCAACATATTTAATCCACGTCAGCACGATAAACAACAAATGTCCCCTCGAGATCGGTCCAACAAAGATTTTGTGGGCGGGTCTCGAAATCCCAGTTGTCTTACAGCCTTCTAATTGATGTTGCATTTAATTTTTATTGATTCCCAATTACCAGGTGTCGTTGTGTGACTGGTGTGTCAGTTCTCGGATCAAGTGTCGCCGCCTCCATAATTTCAACGCGTCTTGTCATTATGACTAATTAATTATCTCTCTCTCTCTTCTTTCCTTATAAATAGGGGCATTCTTCTCGTAAGAAACCTATTGATCCTTCGAAATTCTCTTTGTCAATATCAGATCGTCTATTTACACGACCTTGATTTCACCTCGTTATCATATCAGATCTGCTATTTCTTTCGTCAGGTGAGGGTGCTTTGACGTTTTTTCTCTGTTTCCTCTTGTTTTGAAATTTCTTCCCCCCCTTTTTTCTAACTGTCCAGCTCGTTGTAATCACTCTATAAGGATGAGCGATAGTATTAGTTTTGAGGAAAGTGGGGTGAGGTCGGAAAATAGGGGTCATGAGGCCGAATTGTCTGTGTCCTGGGAGGAGAGTAAGGAAACCCAGTGCCTTTTTCAAGACGAGGAGGGTGATGATGAAATCCCACAGCCCATACCTTTAGCAATAGTGCCAGAATCCCGTTCTCTCTTGGCCAGTTCATTTCGATACCCTTCTACCGCCACATTCCAGCGACCTGACCCTTGTACTAGTTACAGTTCGGATTTCGCTTGCAAGCATTTCCGATCTGAAGCCACTGAAAACGAACTACAAATTTGGAAAAACAAATATAGAATCCCAGGATACGTACATTTTTTCCTTCCCGAAAGTTACGAACGAGCTGACCAACCACCCAAAGGTTGTGTAGCTACTAATTACCAAATCCTGGAGGCAGGTCTCAGATTTTCGCTTCCGTTCATCATAACTGACTTTCTCCGATCTTAGGGTATAGCCCCCACCCAAATTCACCCTAATGGTTGGAGGTACATCCTTGGGCTCATATCCCTTTACAACCGTTTGAGATACAACGATCCCTCAGTGGATGAATTCAATTATGCATATCAGTTTCGAGCTGATGGCAAAAAAACGGGGTGGTTCTATGCGATGCAGAGGTCAGTTTTCGGGGGACAAAGATTGCTGATTGATTTTCCTGAATCAGTTCGCTCTTGGAAAGAGAAATTGATGAGGTTCGAAGCGCGGAAGAAACGCCGAAAAGTTCCGAACTCAGGTTGTGGTTGGACGGATGAATCATGACCCGATATTCACGACGCGATAGCTCGACGATGCGGAATAAAGAACCACGACTTTCGAAACACCACAAGGATTTGCCCAATCTCCTTGATAAGTCTCTGATTTGAACGCCACAAATATTCACGCAAATATTTGATAAATTCGGGATGAACGCCACAAGATAATCAATCTTGATAAGTTTGGGTTTGTAATGTGAATCCACACATTAAACAATTGAAAAACATTCAATCTCTGTTTTATTTAATAATCAAAGTCTTTATTTACAATGAATCAGAAAGCGTATAAATAAGCAAAATAACCTAGCATCTAATTTACTCAAAATAGAATTCTAATTATGCTAAAATTCTAAACTAGGAAAATAATCAAAAATAATAAAAGGAAATAAATTAATTGAAAATCCCCGGAAAATCTGGCGCTGCGTCTCTTACGGCCGTGACAAACCTTCTTACGGCCGTAAAGTTGCCCATTTTTGAATGTTACGGCCGTGAATATTTTTGTTACGGCCGTAAATTGAAAATCTTGAATTTCTGCATTTTAACCCGAGGGGAGGTTACGGCCGTGACTTTTATTGGTTACGGCCGTGACAGGCCTTCTGCATAATTTCCGGTTCTTTTTCGACACTGTTTGATCTTCAAAGCTCGTCGATCCTGTTGAATTCTTGTTTTGACTTGAATATTTAAATTTTCCCGTCAAGCCTGCTATGACTCCAATTGTCGAGGGTCCGGATCACATCATACCCTCCTTCTTTAGGATGATTCGTCCCGAATCATAGCTTTGTTCTTGGTGTTCCACTTCACCTCCTGGATCAAACGGAAAATTTCTGCTTCCATGCCATGAGTTCAATAAATTGGAATCCTTTGATTTGCAAATACGGAAGAGATGGAGCTTGAACTTCCTTAGCCATTCGTAGTGTGGTTGAAGCTTCCAGTCAAAATTAACCTGCAAAAAGGACTTAAACAAAATGGGGAGGGACATGTTAGCTTCATGAGGTACAAGGTATGGATCCTTGTATTCATGACAAACCACCACCAACTCCACTTCTTGAACCACGAGGCTCTTCTCTTCGCCTCTTTCCTCCTTTGCAATTTCTTGTTTTATTTTTTTATCTTCAAACTCATCCACATCTCCGACCTCCACATTTTTATCACTAATTTCATGCACTCCCCCAACGGTATTCAAATGTGGATCTACCAATTCAAAGCTCAAAATTTGAACTTCTACCCCAACTTCTAATTCCTCATCATATTTTGGAGTTTGTTCACATAACTCCACGTTTTCAACTCCTACCACAAAGTTCAGGATCTCTTCAACTAAATCATGTCTCAAGCCTCCCTCCTTCTTTTCAACTTTCATATCCCGAGGCTCAACATGATTTTCACTCTCTTCTAACCATCTAATTACCGCCTTTCGTTTCTCCTCATGTTTTCGCAATTTAGCCAAATATTTTCTTTCTGCCTCCCGTTCACACCTCAATCTTTCCTCATAAATTTCTTTTTGAATTTTCAAAATTGCTTTTGGATCAATCTCAGCTCCTCTCTTAACCCCGATTCCATCCCTAGGTTTAGGATCACGCCTATAATCACTACGATTTGCTTGAGATCGCCCCTTTTTAAATTTCCCTTCCCTTTCATCTAATTTATCCAACCTAACCAAAGCTTCATTCAAAAATCTCCACATACGATCTTTGGCGTTTTCATGGGAATTGGACATTGTAAAATTTTTTGTGGAAGGACACAAAAAGAATAATGAAAACAAAGGATCAAAAAATTCAAGAAAGTGGTTCTTGAATGGACTTTTTTTTTTTTTTTTTTAATTTTAAGATGAATTTTGGGAATAAATAAAATAATAATAAAAAAAAAAATATATTTTTTATAAATCCGAAATTTCGACAACGAACACGACAAAACAAACGGAACTTAATTCGGATAAGAATTAAGCAAAACAAACACTTTTGAATTTTGTTGGATTTTTATATGGATCAAACAAAGAAAACATTTACTGGCACGAAGAACAAGAAAATCAAGAAAAGAAAGACTCAACAACAAGATATGGATGATTTTTATGGGACTCGATGATAGACATAAAAATCAAACTGGATAGAAAAACCTGAATTCAGAGTCTAGCTCTGATACCAGATGATGAGGTTCGAAGCGCGGAAGAAACGACGGAAAGTTCCGAACTCAGGTTGTGGTTGGACGGATGAATCATGACCCGATATTCACGACGCGATAGCTCGACGATGCGGAATAAAGAACCACGACTTTCGAAACACCACAAGGATTTGCCCAATCTCCTTGATAAGTCTCTGATTTGAACGCCACAAATATTCACGCAAATATTTGATAAATTCGGGATGAACGCCACAAGATAATCAATCTTGATAAGTTTGAGTTTGTAATGTGAATCCACACATTAAACAATTGAAAAACATTCAATCTCTGTTTTATTTAATCATCAAAGTCTTTATTTACAATGAATCAGAAAGCGTATAAATAAGCAAAATAACCTAGCATCTAATTTACTCAAAATAGAATTCTAATTATGCTAAAATTCTAAAGTAGGAAAATAATCAAAAATAATAAAAGGAAATAAATTAATTGAAAATCCCCGGAAAATCTGGCGCTGCTTCTCTTACGGCCGTGACAAACCTTCTTACGGCCGTAAAGTTGCCCATTTTTGAATGTTACGGCCGTGAATATTTTTGTTACGGCCGTAAATTGAAAATCTTGAATTTCTGCATTTTAACCCGAGGGGAGGTTACGGCCGTGACTTTTATTGGTTACGGCCGTGACAGGCCTTCTGCATAATTTCCGGTTCTTTTTCGACACTGTTTGATCTTCAAAGCTCGTCGATCCTGTTGAATTCTTGTTTTGGCTTGAATATTTAAATTTTCCCGTCAAACCTGCTATGACTCCAATTGTCGAGGGTCCGGATCACATCAGAAATGGTTCTTCGTTGGGGGAAATTGGATGAGCCCCTATCGAAGTGATGGAATCAGTTCAACCATTCCCGTTCTCTATAGGGATAAATTCAGTAAGTCTTTATATCTGGGATATTTTCGAGCTAAGTTGTTCTAATATTAATCATCTCGTTTTTTGCAGAGGTGAGAGAGGCAGATTTGGACCCAAAAGTCATCGAGAGGATTATCCATCTGACCGACCAACCTGACCATTACAGATCGGTGAAAGAACTTCTGACCGAAGAACGCTTGTTTGAATCAACCCTTACCTTTGTCGATCCGTCTGATTACTACCCTCCACTTCCAAAGTGTAAGTGTCACAGATCATTGCACAACAACTTTTCAACGCCTTGTATTATTATTATTTTTTTGTAACTTCCAAGAACACTTATTTCTGCATTTCTTTTCATATCAGCCCGTAAAAGTAAAAAGAGGATGGAATCAATGAAGGCGAAGAAACTTGCAAACGCCAAAGCTGAGGCTCGCAAGAGAGCAGCCAATAAACAGTCTGAGGCTGCTGTCCAAGGTTCCTACAAGGAGGCCGTGAAAAAGTTTAAAGATTCTGTGGATTATGAACACGATGTGGACGAGACCTACTATCTCACGTTCAAAGAGATAGTAGAGGAGCTGGAAGAAAAACGACCTGAGGTGGACATAAGTTTCTTAAAAGAGAAACTCGAACTGGTCTACAAAAAGTATTTAGAGCTGATGCCTGACGAGGTCGACGAAGAATCCTTACTCTCTCCACTCACTGAGTCTCAAACCAACCTGCCAGAAAAAGTTGTCAATATTGAAGAATAGTTACACATTTTCAGATCAACGTCGTCTTGTAACTTTCAATTTTGTTCCTTTTGAATAGTACAAAGAAGAATTTCATTTTAGCATTGAGTGTTTCAAAGTCAAACAAAATGAATTATAAACGAGGTGAATACTTCAGCAATTTTCAAACGTTAATTCACCCAATATAAAATGCAGAGGTGAATTATAAACGAGGTGAACACTTATGCAATTTTCAAACTTTAATTCACTCCAAATAAAATGCAGAGGTGAATTATAAACGAGGTGAACACTTATGCAATTTTCAAACTTTAATTCACTCCAAATAAAATGCAGAGGTGAATTATAAACGAGGTGAACACTTCAGCAATTTTCAAACGTTAATTCACCCAATATAAAATGCAGAGGTGAATTATAAACGAGGTGAACACTTATGCAATTTTCAAACTTTAATTCACTCCAAATAAAATGCAGAGGTGAATTATAAACGAGGTGAACACTTATGCAATTTTCAAACTTTAATTCACTCCAAATAAAATGCAGAGGTGAATTATAAACGAGGTGAACACTTCAGCAATTTTCAAACGTTAATTCACCCAATATAAAATGCAGAGGTGAATTATAAACGAGGTGAACACTTATGCAATTTTCAAACTTTAATTCACTCCAAATAAAATGCAGAGGTGAATTATAAACGAGGTGAATACTTCAGCGATTTTCAAACGTTAATTCGCCCAATATAAAATGCAGAGGTGAATTATAAACGAGGTGAATACTTAAGCAATTTTTCAAACGTCAATTCCCTCAATATGAAATGCAGGGGTGAATTATAAACGAGGTGAATACTTATGCAATTTTCAAACTTTAATTCACTCCAAATAAAATGCAGAGGTGAATTATAAACGAGGTGAACACTTATGCAATTTTCAAACTTTAATTCACTCCAAATAATATGCAGAGGTGAATTATAAACGAGGTGAACACTTGTACAATTTTCAAACTTTAATTCACTCCAAATAAAATGCAGAGGTGAATTATAAACGAGGTGAATACTTCAGCAATTTTCAAACGTTAATTCACCCAATATAAAATGCAGAGGTGAATTATAAACGAGGTGAACACTTATGCAATTTTCAAACTTTAATTCACTCCAAATAAAATGCAGAGGTGAATTATAAACGAGGTGAACACTTATGCAATTTTCAAACTTTAATTCACTCCAAATAAAATGCAGAGGTGAATTATAAACGAGGTGAACACTTATGCAATTTTCAAACTTTAATTTACTCCAAATAAAATGCAGAGGTGAATTATAAACGAGGTGAACACTTCAGCAATTTTCAAATGTTAATTCACCCAATATAAAATGCAGAGGTGAATTATAAACGAGGTGAACACTTATGCAATTTTCAAACTTTAATTCACTCCAAATAAAATGCAGAGGTGAATTATAAACGAGGTGAATACTTCAGCGATTTTCAAACGTTAATTCACCCAATATAAAATGCAGAGGTGAATTATAAACGAGGTGAATACTTAAGCAATTTTTCTAACGTCAATTCCCTCAATATGAAATGCAGGGGTGAATTATAAACGAGGTGAATACTTATGCAATTTTCAAACTTTAATTCACTCCAAATAAAATGCAGAGGTGAATTATAAACGAGGTGAACACTTATGCAATTTTCAAACATTAATTCACTCCAAATAAAATGCAGAGGTGAATTATAAACGAGGTGAACACTTATGCAATTTTCAAACTTTAATTTACTCCAAATAAAATGCAGAGGTGAATTATAAACGAGGTGAACACTTCAGCAATTTTCAAACGTTAATTCACCCAATATAAAATGCAGAGGTGAATTATAAACGAGGTGAACACTTATGCAATTTTCAAACTTTAATTCACTCCAAATAAAATGCAGAGGTGAATTATAAACGAGGTGAATACTTCAGCGATTTTCAAACGTTAATTCACCCAATATAAAATGCAGAGGTGAATTATAAACGAGGTGAATACTTAAGCAATTTTTCTAACGTCAATTCCCTCAATATGAAATGCAGGGGTGAATTATAAACGAGGTGAATACTTATGCAATTTTCAAACTTTAATTCACTCCAAATAAAATGCAGAGGTGAATTATAAACGAGGTGAACACTTATGCAATTTTCAAACATTAATTCACTCCAAATAAAATGCAGAGGTGAATTATAAACGAGGTGAATATTTCAGCAATTTTCAAACGTTAATTCACCCAATATAAAATGCAGAGGTGAATTATAAACGAGGTGAATACTTAAGCAATTTTTAAACGTCAATTCCCTCAATATGAAATGCAGAGGAGAATTATAAACGAGGTGAATACTTAAGCAATTTTCAAACGTCAATTCCCTCAATATGAAATGCAGAGGTGAAATCGAAACGAAGTGAACACTTAAGCTCGGCACATTCTCACCAAAACACCTCGTCTGTAGAATGGAGGTCGGTCATTTTTCACCTCGGTATTTTTCACCAAAACACCTCGTTTGTAGAATGGAGGTGGTCATTTTTCACCTCGGTATTTTTCACCAAAACACCTCGTTTTTAGAATGGACGTCGGTCATTTTTAACCTCGGTATTTTTCGTGGGGACCTACTTCATCTTCATAGATTGCCTTGTGATGTCGATGATGTCCTGCCTTATAGGTACTTACGGATCATCGATGAAGGTCTTCGTTTCGCCTCTCAAGGAGGTCTTTCTCGCCTTTGAGACGGATTGCCTTGTAATGTTGATGATATCCTGCCTTATAGGTACTTACGGATCATCAACGAAGGTCTATGTTTCGCCTCTCTAGGAGGTCTTTCTCGCCTTTGAGACGGATTGCCTTGTAATGTTGACGATATCCTGCCTTATAGGTACTTACGGATCATCAACGAAGGTCTTTGTTTCGCCTCTCTAGGAGGTCTTTCTCGCCTTTGAGACGGATTGCCTTGTAATGTTGATGATATCCTGCCTTATAGGTACTTACGGATCATCAACGAAGGTCTTTGTTTCGCCTCTCTAGGAGGTCTTTCTCGCCTTTGAGACGGATTGCCTTGTAATGTCGACGATATCCTGCCTTATAGGTACTTACGGATCATCAACGAAGGTCTTTGTTTCGCCTCTCTAGGAGGTCTTTCTCGCCTCTGAGACGGATTGCCTTGTAATGTCGACGATATCCTGCCTTATAGGTACTTACGGATCATCAACGAAGGTCTTTGTTTCGGAAATATCCATTCGGATTTGCACACTTTGAAACATTAAACTTTTCATTCATTTGATTACATATCTCGGTTGACATAAAAAAGTATTCACATTCGATTTCACAATGGGGCTCCCTTCTTTCGCCATTTGGACGTTGTTGGAAGCAAAGCCTAAATTGCACTCCCGCGCAGCTCTTTGATCCCCCCTTATGGTAGCCACTCCGTGTGGTGTAGGAAACTTTAGACAATAGTGATAAATTGAAGCTGCTGCCTTGAGCTCGTGGAGGATCGGCCTTCCCAGTATGGCATTGTAGTTCATCATGACGTCCACTACCACAAAATCGGAAATTACGCGTCTCTGACAAGACCCTGTCCCCAGTTCCACGAGTAACGATATTTCTCCTTTTGGGCAGATGTAGTCACCCGTGAAACCTTGAATCCTTGTCCTCCTAGGCCGTAAGCTACGCTGGTCAATTCCCATTTTTTCAAAGGTCTTCCAATATAACACATTCACAGCGCTGCCGTCATCCACCAGTGTCCTATGGATCTTTATTCTGCTCACCGACATCGTGATCATCAAAGCATCTGAATGTGGTTGGAACACCCCCCTGGCGTCTTCCTCAGAGAAACTGAAGGACTCTGAATCGTCTGGCGTGATTGCATGACTACATATCCGATAGCTATTTCGAGCCTCTCGGGCGAATTCTCGTCTCTTTCTCTTTGACCCGATCTGGACTTGATTTCCGCTCACAATTGTACGAATTTCATCAGGCCGGTCTTTGCCGCGGGGCTCCGTTCCATGGTGGATTGCGTACTTCTCCTGCTGTTTGAATTGCCTTCCTAAATCCCGTGGGTCAGCAGCATATTCTTGTAAGCTCCCCCTCTTTATTAACCTGTCAATTTCGAATCTCAAATTTCGGTATTCCTCCGTGGTGTGTCCCACTGACCTGTGGTATTTGCAATACCGGGATGAGTCCAAGTTACTCGGGCTCTGCTTTATCGGCCTGGCCGGCGGAATAATCCCCTTGTCTTTCTCATTCATGAAAATGACCTCAGTTGATGCATTTAATGGGGTGAGCTCACCTATCTGTTCAGGATTGTGTGGACGAAACCTATCCGATGGTTTGTAATCTCTCTTTTTCCCAAAAGTATTTCCTTTGAATTCTTTCTTATCATCCTTGCTTTCCTTCTTGTCTGACATCACAGCTGTATTGTGATGACTTTCTTTGGGACCTGACGCCTCCTCGGTGTTAATAAACTTCTCTGCCTTGTTAAGAAACTCCTGGTACGTGCGAGGTCCATCCTCATGTACTGACCACCAGAAACGAGTCTGCGTTTGTAGGCCTGACAGAACAGCCATGAGAAGCGCGTCATCCGATATTCTTTCCATTCCCATGATCTGTCTATTAAAGCGGCTCAAGTAATTCTTTAGCGATTCATCCTTCTCCTGTCTGATGGTCACCAATCTCTCCTTCGGTGTGGTCGGAATTTTTGACCCCATGAATTGCTTCAAGAATTGGCCACTTAGCCGAGACCAACTTGATATGGAGTGCTGAGATATATTGCGGAACCACCGTTGGGCCCGGTCCCCAAGAGTTAAAGGAAAAGCCCTGCATATTATTGCGTCGCTTGCCCCTTGAAGCTCCATCCATGACATGTATTGATCCAGATGCGAAACCGGATCAGTCTCTCTATTGTACCCGGCGAGATGAGGCATCTTCATTTTGCCAGGCAGAGGTTGTGACAATATAATCTCCGTGAAAGGTGATGCCCTCTTGGTAGATGGTTCTGTTGATCCCAACCCTTCTTGTTTCGCCTCCAGGTCAGACAGTCTTTTCTTCAATTGCTCAACTTCAGTTTGATCTGGTTTGCTTGACGGAAGAGTCGGTGGCTGACCCAAGTGAAGAGTCGAGCTGCCAGCCGGCTGGTTTTCTGGGTTCACTTTCTTCATCGGAGATCTTTCCCCATGTCCCTTAGTCCGTCTAGCCTTACTCTCCTCTCCTTTTTCACCCCTTCTTGCTTGATTCGGTCCCATCCAACTCAGGGATTTTTGACTCCGTACATAAGGTGTGCTTTCGCCTACCGCACTCCTTGTGTTGTCAGAGCGTCCAGTTTGTTGTTCTTCGAAATGTGAGCGTCCATCGGATCTTTGTAGTTGTGATTGCACCTCATGCTCCTCTTGGTAACGACCTCGATCTTGATTTCTCCTCATCTCTTCCATTTCTCTTTGCATCCTATCAAGTCGATCTAGGACCATTCTCATGTTGTCCTCCACTGGGGGTCGCGAAATGGGGGATCTCCCGGACATACGGGAATTCCCTTGCGAATCTTCACCACGATGTGCCCGGTGACTCCCTGAACTTTGCCTGTAACTCATTATGATGCAGGAACAAGTATGTGATTGCTGAATACAAGGATACGGGCCCTCCTTCTAGCGCCAATTTGTTGACGTCTCTTTTTGTCAACAAATAAAAGTGGTATGAACTTTTGAATTGATAGATGGATTGTATGTCTTTGATTAATTTGTCTAAGTATGCAGCTCTTTAATTAAATGATCATCGTTGTAATAAAGTTTGAGATATTATAAGAAATAGGAAAGGTAACAGATCGAAAGCGAAATGAGATCAAAGTTACACAAATTCACGTCCAGTTCTATACCGATCTGATAGCCAAGTCGAATCAACGAAATCAAATAGCAAGAGTTTGGAGAGGTTTTTTTTATATCACATGCTCATTAATGAGCATTTACCCCCTCTATTTATAGTAGTTGGGGATGTTAAACATAATCATTACAACATATCACGTCTGCAGCATGTGACTGACAATGACTACTGAAATTGCTGACAACATGTCACAGATGATTATACTGACATTTCACAAACAATCATAATTACTGACACATAAATACAGCTGATTTGATGTTTCAGCAGCGCCGCCAGTCTCACCACGCTCGGAATTCACCTCGGTCAACATCACCTCGGCATCAAGTCACCTTGTTCATGGAAAATCACCTCTCTCTTTAAGTGGAGGTCGGGTGAAAATCACCTCGGCAACTTGTCACCTCGATTTTGGGAAATCACCTCTCCCTCCAAGTTTTGGTCGGTCACAAACTCGCCTCGGCATCAAATCACCTCGTCATAAAATCACCTCGATCTTAATAAACCAGCTGCCATTTTAAGTTGAGGTCAACATATTTAATCCACGTCAGCACGATAAACAACAAGAATGAAGATATTTAGATGTATTTTTTCAATTTTGTCACGACTGTCACTTTTTTGTCATTTTTTTTTTTTGTTTTTGAAATATTTATCACTTTATTAATATCTTCCAATTTTATATGTTAGTCAATAGAAACAAAAATAATCACCAAGATGCAGAAGAAAATTAACAATAACTTGGATTTATCCTAAAATTTTAATTGATGTTAACTATTAGTTGTTACTTATTTTTCACTTGTCACTTTTTAATAATATAAAAGACATTCTGTCCCTTTTTTTGTTAAAAATTGTCACAATATCACTTTTTAATTAAAAAAAGTGATAAAGTGACATTGTGTTACTTTAACAAAAAAAAGAGAGCGGCATTGTGCAATTTGTTAAGTTACGATTCATGTAGTCAATGATGAATATTGTAAAAATTGAATAAGTGAGATACAAGTAGCAAAAAGTGATAAAACGTCACTTTTTTTACGGTGCAACTTTTTAATTAAAAGAGAATGTGAATTAAAAAAAAAGTGATAAGAAGTGACATTTTGTCACTTTTTTTTTAAAAAAAGTGGCATTGTGTAATGTATCTATTAGTGTTTGTGAACTTGTGTAATTTGTTAGTCAACGATATATATTTCAAAAATTGAAAAAGTGACATTGAAGTAAAAAAATAAATAAAAAATGACACCATGTCACTTCTTAGTTAAAAGAAATGATAAAAAAATTACATTGTATTTGTGTATGAAGAATGGAGAATGTGTAATGCATATCTACTAGTGTTAGGGATGACAATAACCCGCGGACCCTATACCCATTGGAGAGCCGACATAAATGAGCGGGAATTATCCGATTAAATGGATTCGTGGGTCGAGTATGGAGGTAAACTTTGAAACCCGACATGGGTATGAGTCGGGTATAAGTTTTATTACAATATTCATGCCCGACCCACATACCCATCAATTTCCTTAAAAAATTAGAGAATTTAAAACAAAAGTGATTGTGTAAAAAAAAAAAAAAAAAAAAAAAAAACCTAAATACCAATTGACATTGTTAGTGTCTAAACCTTAATATGTTTAAACTATTGACTTTGTTAACATCTAAAAAAATGTTTATATTGGTTTGTTTAGTTTCAGCCTAGAACAAGATTTTTTTAAAGGGTTGTCCACATAAATACCCTAATATTAGGGATCAAACTGAAATTTACTTAAGTTTTATAAATATTAAAAATTACTTATAATAAAATCTTAAAAATTGAAAAATACTTATGATACTTTTCAAATATGTTAGTATCACAGTATGATACTTATGATTATATATATATATATATATATATATATATATATATATATATATATATATATATATATATATTTTAAATGAAAATTTCAAAATCATCATACGAGAAGATAATTTTAACACAATCAAAGTTGTTTCTTACTCGAATTTAAATAGGAAGCAAAATATGAGATTCGCATTGCACATGATGTCAACATAGCAATAACGAGAACTGAATCACAGTGAATATCAGCACTGGAATTGCTTGATGCCCTTCTCATAAGCGATTGATAACAGGTTCAACCTCAGGTGGTGTGTACAAATGATGTCTTAGGGCTACACTAGCAATATCAACGTTATTGGGGTTTACCTTTTCTTCCATAATTTGCTTCAAAATGGAAAGAGATATGGTCTCAGCTTCATCAAGAGTTAGATCCTTGTTATACTGATATTGCAAAGAGCTGTCAGCGCTTTCATCAACTAAACCACTCATAGTACAGCCAATATGCTAATCGATTTCCATAATCTTCTCCACACTGCTAGGCTCCAAAAGTTGAAAGGTAATGTGCATCTTGACAGCAAGAAACCCCTAGTTGTTTAGGCGATTGCAGTGGAATCCAACTTGATGGCTTCAATGGGATATTCAACTTGAAACAATCGACCTTCCTGAGAGAGAGAGTGTTAACTCTTCTATCATACTCATTCCTTGCTGGAAACATTCTCAATTTGATTATCAGAACCCCTTAGTATCACATTATGATACTTTTTCAATTTTTTGTAGGATAATTTTAGTATCAGAGTTTGATACTTTACAAATTTCACCGAACAATTTTCATACACTAGCCACCACCATCACCGAACCACAGCCACCACCATCACCGATCATTGAACCATAGCCAAAAGATTTGCTTAATTAAGAGAAAAATTAGAGAGCATACTAGTGTCATAGTATGATACCTTTAAATCTTTTTAGTATCACATTATGATACTTTTTCAATTTTTTGTAAGATAATTTTAGTATCAGAGTTTGATACTTAACAAATTTCACCAAAGAATTTTCATACACCAGCTTCCACCATCATCGAACCACAGCCACCACCATCACCCACCAACAAAATCGAACCACAAAAACATAACCTCCAAAATCCAAGTAGAAGAACACCTTACTGCAGCAACTCAACCGCATAGAGATGGAACTGGTGAAGTAGAATGAAGTAGCCCAGTATACAGGTGAAGAAATCAGTATGAAACACCAAAATCCCACCTAGAACATCGAATCACAGCACTAAGTTCCCCAAGCTAGGCTGAAATCGCCATGTAGGAAAGATGAACAACACGTACCCACTGATGTATAGCCTGTACCAAGCACCAAATCACAGGGTTCGCACTGAGTTACCCAAGCATGTAACAAAATTAAGAAGCCCGAGTAAGTCCAGTGTCCAGCATTGAGTCGGTTTGGGGTTTGAAAATTATTGGGTAGTATCGACGCCGAAAGTGATGGGGTTGAGGAGTAGGGTGATGTCGGTGCCAGGCGGTGGTGGTGAGGTCGGCTGGAGGTTTGGGGACTTGGCTGGCAGTTTGGGGATGATGTAATCAGCGACCAAGATAATGAAGTATTTTTCAGAATTTATTTGCTGTGTAGTAAAAATCAGTTTCGTTATGTTAATTAATTATTTAATGCAATTAACCCTTTTTTAAAGCCAAATTCAAGTAAAGCCCAATATTTAACTGATTTAAGTTAATCCGGAGCACCTATAATCTATTTACAATCCTCAAAAAATAAATAATTGGTAATGAATTTCAAATGGGTATAGAAGTATATACGCCTCCGATCCACCCCCAACCCGCACCCGACATGCCATTCTTAAATGAGTGTATGGGTAGGGTATGGAGGTTGTAAATCTCTAGTGGGTAGGGTATAAGTTTGGAAAGCCCGTCCTATACCCGACTCATTGTCATCTCTAACTAGTGTGTTGTGGACTTGTGTAATTTGTTAGTCAATGACGGATATTAAAAAAATTGAAAAATTGACCTTCAAATAGAAAACGAGACAAGTTTTCACTAAAAAGTGGCAAAAATATAGCTTTTTAGTTAAGAAAATGACATTATGTCACTTTAAAAAAAAAGTGGCAATGTGTCACTTTTTAAAAAAATTGGCACAAATATTATAATAGTTTGAATAAAATTAACAAGTCATGAATTTATTCTAGTTCAAATTTATGTCTGATTAAAGAAAGTAACATATATACCAATTTTTTTGAAAATAAGTGACATTATGTAAAAAAAGTGACAAAATTATTAAAAATGTGGCACTCAAAATTTACAAAGTATTTTTACTTCCTAAAATTTTCTAAAAGGTATTTTGTAAGTGGTCCAAAAACAAGGGTGTTTGTATAAACACTCCTAAATTTTAAAGAGATCTTTTGAGTGATACTATCTTATGAAACTAGTTTTTGATATTTGTCACTCCATAAAATATATTCTCAAAAATCTCATTTACAAATAAAAAAAATTGTCTAATTATCATCTACAATTATGGCCGAAAAATAAGAGAGCAAAAAAATCTATTTATTATTGTTAGTTACACAAAATTATAACCGAAATTGATTTTAAAAATTCAAACATTTGGATATTGAATAGAACTCCCCGTTTCCCAACGAGTGATACCAGATTCTGCACCGCATAGTTGTTGCAATGGGTACTATTTCAGATATATGTTATGCGATTGCCTTGTACTGATAATAGCCCCATTAGTACATCAGAAAATATGGAATGTGTTCATCTACAGATTTGATTTTTCATAACACAATCAAGATAGTATTTTCAAAATACTCCATGATTTCCTGATTCACTTGCTCCCACAGAATCTGCTACTTAAACTACGATGGTTACCTCATTAATCACTGCAGATCCCACCGATGTTTGTTCGGTTGAATATCTTGAATGCTTGAAGTTCCAATCCCATCTGACCGCCCATATCCCCTGCGAAGGTCTGATAATCAGCAGCATCATCTTTACATGGCTACTTCAACACTTACCGCGAGCTGTGATCTACATCGTGAGGTTTGACATCAGAATCCTGAAATTAGCACCTATTGACATCGATGTATCAGATCACATTGTTACTGCATTGATCATTCCTGAAGGCTTTTTTCGGTCATTCTCTATTTGTTCGATGCATAACAAAGAGTATGAACTATCTTCTATTATTTTGAAGCTTAATTGTTATGGGCATAATAAAGAGTATGCACAATCTTCTAATATTTCCAAATCTTTAATAAATTATTATCTTAAAGTTTCTAGTTTCATAGTTCGTTGTTCATTTTGTGGCTGAAACGGAGCTCATAAACCATTATTTTGTCCACAGCGGTCTAGTGAAATTGTTGGTGATTTCATCTACAGGCTTATACAAATTTTAAAATTGTCCATTTTTTGTATTTGAAATTGTCTCGAGACAAACTTTCTAGTGATATAACTCACTCGCTACAGGCTTATTCCTAAGATAAACTTTCTAGTAAGGTTGAAAGTTATATCACCTAAAAGCTTATACAAATTCAAATACAGGAATTTTGAGGGCATCATCTAAATTAGTTGGCTAAGGCCTCAAAATTTTGAGGACTAGTCCTGGGTTGAACAATAGCACATCTAATGGCCAATGTGACTACTAAGTCCTGTGACCATTGACGAAATTAATCCATATGGAGAGATTATTATATACAAAAAATGATTTCCAGTTTCAATAAAATTTAAATTTTCTTCACTACAATCAATGAAAACCCCTCCGCGCGCGCTCTAGATCTAAGGACAGGGATGGACGCAAATCTAGTGTACCATCATGCAATTAACGTTTTTGCTTCTGATTATTACATACTAGGAGAGTCATGACGAAGAGTACATTACAAATTTACAATATTGAAAACAACGCTAATTAAAAAAAATTAAAAGGGGCACGAATTCAATTCTTAGTACTAATTAATTAATACAGTAAATTAGGAAGGTGCTTAGCTCCCTTTCAATAGATTCCCAAGGATGAATTAAGCTGGAAAAAATGAAGCATTTATGCATCTGGAGAATGGATGCAGATCGATGCTTCCCTGTCCGGCCAGGGACGGCCTTGCTATCGTAACCTTTTCTCCCTGTGTAGGTGAAAAAGAGCAACAAACTCATTTTTTTGGATGCTAACTTTGCCATGGTGGTTGGTGTTGATGAGTCTGCTGGTCATATGAGGAAGAACCCATCTGATCAAAACCAGCCATACTGAGAAAATCTCTATGAGGGAATGCTCTAAGACCTAAAAAATCCCGAGTCAATCCATCATTACCACCGCCACCAGGTCCACCTCCAACGGCGCCACTGCCACTAGCGGCCGTGGCTTCTTTTCTTACAATATTCAAATGGGAAGTCCCTGGATTTGGAAGATTTTCTTGAAAATTATTGTCTCGTTTTGAGTTTAACATTCTGTTGAAAGTATCCTCAAAGGCTGATGATCCTTCAAAAGCACTGTTTGGAGGTATACAAGTCAATATATTCATATCATGAAGCATGGAAGAATTGGCACCCACTGTTGCACCTACAAGTTGTTCCATGCAACTTGAGGTGAGATTAACAAAACCTGTTGCTATCTCTTCACGTGAAGCTGAGGACAAACCCAGTCCAGCACCAGCTGTAGATGAGGCCAATGATGTGGCACTGAATCCTGGTGCACTCATGTGAGCTAGGTGGGCCCTAAAAATTCCATCTGATTGAGCAGTACATGTTTTGCTGTTGCTGCTGCTCATTGTAACCCCAATTTGTGCTGCCTTTTGCAGCAATGCAGTTGCAGACATGTGATGAGAAGGATTCAAAGCAGAAGAAAACGTGGAATTTTTAGGGTTTGTGTTTTCTTGATGGAGAATTGACTGTTCTAACCTGGACGAGGAGGTGAATAATTCACTATACGGTGGACCTGGTGCACCTAGCCCAGATTCTACTGTCATCCATGGAGGTATTTCAGTTCTTGAACTGAAAATCTGTTGTTCTTGTTTGAGTGAAAATGGCTGATGCAGGCCGTGGAGGTGGGGTGTAGACGAAGTACCAGCTTGTTGGGATGATAAAAGTGGGTTCATTTGTGTCATTGATCTTGCACTTTCTTCTGCTAAAGCATCACAAAAAGCTCTGTGGGTGATGAAACTGTCCCTCCTGTGAACAAATTACAAAAAAACAAACATAAGAAAACAAAAAGAACAATCAATCAAAAAAAATGCATGAATTGTCAAAGTAGTGCTCTCTCTCTTGTCAACCCTATTGGTTCTTCCTTTTTATTTTATCATCATTTTGTATAATATCGACAGATCGAAGAGGCTAAGACAATAGTACAAACGAGTAAGGTTTTTTTCAATGCTACAAATTGCTTTTTGCAGAGAAGTTCTTTAAAGTATAACTTTAGATCCATCCCTCCTTTTCACCCTCCATCCCGAGAAAAAAGAGAAAAGAGGCACTTTATCAGTCAAGTGGGTGATTACCAGACCCCGATCAGCTTGTCAGTCAAGTGGATGGTACCCTGACCTAGGGCAGGGGCGGTGGGATGCCTAATATAATCCCCCCTTTTTTTTTTTTTTAAGGAATTATTGATTTTAACAACAAATTGAAATAATATGTAACTGGTGTTTTCATTATTCAGCTAAACCGTCTACCTGTAAATAAAGAATTAGTGTAACTATGATGGACTGAAATAATAAATTCCAGGTTTTAAGATCCAATTAATTTAGATTATTGATTGTGGGTTTATTAATAAAATGTTTACGGCTTATAATCTAAAAAAAATTTCTTATTTCTTACCTGGAAAAGAGTGTTCCACAATCACATTTATACTCTCTGGTACCACAAATTTTGGAATGAGCTTTCCAATCGGATTGAACTGCATAACGCTTTGAGCATTTTTCGCATTTCCACTTCTTCTCACCATGTTTTCTGCTGAAATGTTTCTTTATCCCAGTGAGGTCCCCAAGAGCCCTTGAGGGATCATGGTGCACACAGCTTGGCTCTGGACATACATAAACCTTCTTCTTTACCACCTCTTTGTTGTTTCTTTGCTTAAGTTTCCACGGCAAATTGTGCCCTCTTCTGTGTAGTTGCAGATTCTGATCTCTCTGGAATCCCTTGTTGCAAATCTCACATAGAAATCTATTTGTTGCAAGTAGACTTTTTGGAGATAAAGCTACCACCTCAGACTCAGGGTCTAATGGCCAAGAGAATATATTTTAATTAATTTCAAGAAAAATCAAGAAATTGACGAAGCAGTGGATTTCGTATTGGATTTGGATGGACCCATATTACTGTGGAAGCACCACATCTGGAATCTTAATTATCTTTTATAGAGAACACATTTGTTGAAAATTTTCATAAATGAATAACACGTACGTACGGGCACGAGTCAAATACCATATTGAATCATCTAATCTAAATCAGAGAGAGGATATATTTATATATTTAAATTTAATCTTCAACGTATATTGCACGTACCTGGATTCCCGGGAAGATTTCTTTTCTTCTTCGGTGGAGGTCGTGTCGGATTATCAGTTCTGTTGCTTGAAGATATGCTAGCTTCATTGGATGCAGATGTTAAATTTGACATACTGTCATCAACCAACATACCATGTAACATTCTCTCTCTTTTCCTTGATTCTTTGTACTCTTAAATCTCTGGGTTTTCTCTTACCACACAAGAAAATATAAGATTCATTGATCAGCCATGGATCTGCAGCTTTTCTATTGGACAAAGAAACCCTAATTTGCAAAAAGGCTTACAAAAGGTGAAGCTGATGAATACTATTACAGAAAGGTAAAATTCTGCTTTCTTGATAATACACTGTTCTTCACTTTTCTCCCAAGCACACTAAACTATCAACAAACAGAAAAAAGGGATTACAATTTCTCAGAAAAGAATTTAAAAAAGTACAAAATTCTTCATGCAACTATCCTTAATCCTATACAAATGAAAACATTACCTGTTGGTAGCTGCTAACAAGAAGATGATTATACAGAAGCCACACAAATTAAGAGAGAGAGAGAGAGAGAGAGAGAGAGAGAGAGAGGAGAGAGAGAGAGATATGGATGAGAAGGTATCCTTCTCTTTACTTCTCCACCCTCATCAAACAAAGTAACAAACCATAGGCTAAGCAACCAAGCCTTTCTCTGACGTTACACTTTGTCTTTTCCTTTGTTTTCTTGTAAACAGTGGGTCTTCAATTATTGTAAGTTCTTTATTAATATCTAGTGTGTGTATGTATAAGTTAATATTTTTTTTCTTGTTTTTGTTACTTGTTTTGGTTATAGGGAATATTAGTACTTTGTTAAAGAAGAAAAACATTTTTTTGAATTTTTCGTGACTTTCAATTCCTTGCAAAAGACAGACATAAAGGATCAAATTAAGCCATGTTTGAGCATCAATATTATCGATAAAATCATTTTTCCAAACTCGAATGAAATATTTTTGCATGTAAACCTAAAATTTTTCCTACTTTTTTATCTACACATCCTTAAAAAAATTATTTTAACAAAAATGATTTTTCATAAAAAATGAGACTCAAATAGAGCTTGTGAAAATAGGAGAATTTAATTTAATCGTTTCGAATCTGCCAATAGAAATTATGCATGTATTACGTTTGACAAATCTTATTGATTCCACTTCCATCCATATATGAGAGATCGATGTTGGCTACGTACTTTGAAGAGGATTGCGATGATAGTTATGAGGAAGGTACTTAACAAATATGCAATTTATCCAACAATACAAAGTACAAAGAGAGTCGGCTCATAAAATGATTGCTAGTAGAGCTTGTTAGTATAAGCTTTATGAATGTGTTTTTGTGTATTACCCCAACATTTTAAACTATAAATTTTGTACAGTTAACAATTTTTCAACAATACATTCCACCAATCGAAATTTACTAAAAAAATATATTTTTTACCTAAACCGAACAGGGTTATTGTAAGAGGGAAAAATTCCTATATTTTAGGTTTTTATTTACAAGAGAATATGCATGTACACATTCACATGATTGATTACATTCCAGCAGACATGCACTCACGGGCAGCTATTGTTTTATTCTTTCTGTTTGGTGATGAGTTTTTTGAAAACTGAAATCATCAGCCAAAAGAATCATACCCTACTTTCAATCAGATAATTACATGTTATCGATATATATATAGAAACACATACATTAACGTAAAAATTAGACAATGACGAAGTCAATCTTGCTACAGGGATTGAAATTAAAGTTTGCAGAAATTTTTACACTCACAAAAATGATAATCATATGTTTTCTCACCACATGACATCAACTTAAAAATCAATAACTCGTTTGGGGTTCTTGATATTGATTTAGCTCTTAATGTGGTTTTGATAAAAAAATAAAATAAAATAAAAATCAATAACTCATATTTATCTACATCGTTTTCGATCACCCAAAAAGTGACACAGAAAGATGGCAATGTCGCATTATTCATGAGTCTGTAATTGAGTGATATATCTATCAATGCAAATAATCAAGATCATGAATGTTTGGAGTTTGTTGGACGCAAATGGGAGCTAATCGATTATGATAGTGAATGTCACGAATAAAGCGATTCTATTTTACGCATTTCATTTTTAATTTTAATTTTAAATATACATTATAATAAGTTTTCGTTTGGCAAAATCTACAAATAATTAATGAACGATTAAATTTCAATTTCAATCATACATTTTAATAAACACAGATGTAATATCGATTTATCCATCATTTATATCTATATATTTCTATATTAAATTATTTATAAGTAGTTTAATAATTATTTTTAGTATATCCTTTCACTTTGACCCTGTAGAGTGCTTTCTAATAAATTGTCGCTATTGGTTTTTAAAAAATTATTTTGACGGTGACTTGGAATATATGCAAGAAGACTTGGGTCAATGCATGCATTCTATAGGAAGAATAAAGTTTGAACCACACAATGACTTCATTTTGATGAAATTTCAATTTATCTCCTTTAGCATCGACATAACCCTCCAATGACATTATCCCCAAAAAAGAAGGGAAAAAAATAAAAATAAAAATCCAATGATGTGCTCGCTAAGAGCCACCGTCCACTTAGATGTAGTCAAATCTATTATCAAATCCGAGTTCATACTTTGATGTATTTATACCAAAACTTTAGCCCCTATTTGATTCTACTAAAATTTCATAAAAAAAAAAAAAATACTATTTTTCTACAGTAATCAATCTCAACCATCCAAAAAGTCAAGTCTACAATTTTTTACTTTTCAAACCACTTTTAACCACACATATCCTAACACCACTATTCGAAACTTTTTTTTTTTTTCAACTTTTAGTAAAATCAAACAGGCGCTTAATGCCCCAGAATCTGGTGTCTACATTATTCATACACAACAATGATATAGCGTAAATTACCTGAATCCATGCTTTTCATCTGTTGCACACAACTGAATTTCTGAATGAGTTCTTTTCTTCCTCTTGCTTTTCCTTGCAGTTTCCTTGATGGTTAGGTAATTTCATTTTCTTGTGTTTTGCCTTTTCTTGTGTTTTGACTTTCAAAAAAACGTGTATTTACTAAGCAGAGGAAGAGGGAACAATTATAAACAGTTGTTATCTCTTTATTTTAAACTCCCAATAAATTTCAATCACTTTCCCGCACCTTAACCATCACAAGTGGGCCATATCTTATTAAAACTTTATCTTTAAAGTATATTAATACACAATAACATGAATTTGATATCTGAATGTTACAAACCTTATAGTTACGTGAGCCACATAATGATATTGGAATAAAATTACGTGAGTCATGATATATGTCTACTGTCGACAGACCTCCTCCTAAGTGCATCGAGCTAGCCTCTGCTCAGTAGGAATATCGGCTCGAATAAAACCCTGCATCTGAGTCTCCACCGTCTCCACCCTCCGATCCTGGCGAGTTAGTATCCCCATGACAGCTGCGTGTCCAGAAGCCTGCCTCTGCTCCATCAGTGTAAGCTCAGTCATGATCGGTCTAAGAGCCCGTCATCTGCCGGAGGTGCAAGTAGGGATGGCTGTGCTGGATCTCCCATAACTGGTCCCGGCATGTCTGCAGGAGTTGGAGGTGCCCGGGGTCCCCATATATTTTCCATAGTTTTTTGGCTAATAGTGACTTCTAAGGGATCAGGCTCCTCATGAGGGAGTAACTCCACTCCCTCGGAAAGACAAATGGCACTGATAAGACTGGGGAATAAAATACCTAGCCTGGTATCCAACTGGGACGCAAAAGTGATTACGAAGTCAAATATGTGCCGCCCCAAGTTTATCTTGCGCCCCCTGGCCAAGTGGTGTAGTAGTGCGGTGCGATGTGGGGTCGATGTTATGACACACAAAGATATGCAAGATTTTTCCCTGGCCTCTCTAGCACCTCATCCTCTCGGTCGTATAGGAATCGAGTGATCATGTCAATTTCAATATCCCCTGGTATTGGCTCTATCCCATCCCTAGTCAACTCCAGAACTCTCTCTATCACCGTAGGAGAAAAGTTGATCCACTTACCACGCACCCAAATCCGGCCCCTATATTCTGCTCCCTCCGTATCAATAAATCGATTAAAGTTAGCAAAAAATTCCTTTACCAGCAGTGGCTAGACTCTATGTGGTATGGATGCGAGCTTGTGCCATCCCGCGTGCTCTATGAGATGTACCAACTCAGAACGTGGGAAGTCAGTTAGTATCACCTCCCTTTCCCCCAAAAACCGTTTTTTCTTGAGATTCTCATCGAACAATTTCTACTCTTCTGGCCCCATGAATCTATGGATTTATCCTGTATCGAACTCCTCAGAATTGGAGTCCGAGTTAGATGGGTGTCTCCTTGGCCGTTTTGATGACCCCGCTTTTCCCTTGGCCTTGCGAGGTGGAACTTGGGCATTTCGGGGCGGCATTGTACCTACAAATGATAATTAGGAAATATTAGACTCAATAGAGTATGTATGAAATGGAAAAACAATGAGAAACACACCCAAATTTATGAAAATGCATCAAAGGGAAAGAAGAAAATATGGGTGAGTGGTGCTTTTTGACCTCGGATATCACCTCGAAAAATAAAAATTTTTCCGGGACATCTTCTGGCATATGAAAGTACATGATCTCATCTACAACATACTAAAATTTCAAGTCAAACGGAGGTCATTTGAGTCAAGAACCAGGGGGACGAAAGTGTGCAATGAGGCTGCAGCGGTGCAATGGAGGTGCAATGAAGATAAATATGAAATCTAAGCTTTTTATGCATTCCAATGGATCAAAACATGAATTTTTTGCATGAAATTAACCCCAAAAATGCAGTGAAGATAATGGTTCAGGCGAAATTTGCAAATGGGGCATGAATCCAACATTGGCATTTAGTCGAGCACCTTGAGTGCATTGGTGAAATTAGGTAAAAAATCATAACAATATATGCATATATCACTCCCAAATTTTCCTAACATCAATGCCCATCAACAATTACACCATTTTCTACCTAGTCCTATCCTCCATCAAGTAACAAAATCGATTTTTTAACATAGGTGTAAATTTCAAAATTTAGGGCAAAATGTAAAGTTTTAGGGATCTTACCTTGAATTCTTGACTTGAAGGTATTGTAGAGGTAGGATTACACCCAATGTAGTGCAACAAGAAGATTTTTTTCAAAAAAATTCGAAGGTTGGGCGATTTTTTAGAGAAAGGCAGCGTCTGATGTTTTGTTTGAAATGGAACTGCTGTTCGGTTTTTTAAAAAAATTCAGCGCCCATAGTTCTACCGTGCGGCCGCACGGTTGTAATTCCGTGTAGTCGGATGCCTAACCTGATGAAAAAAAAATTTCCAGTTTTGTTTTTGACTCGTGCTCGACTTCAACATAGTTTATAGTGCATGAACATGAATTATGAGAATAGATAACATGTTTTAAGTGGGTGACTGTGTGAATGATTGGTAAGAACATTATGTGGCTAATAATCTACCTAACTTTATATACATGCGAAATGTGAGAATATGAAGTGTCAACTTGAAATGCAAAAGCGTCAAAATGTAGAAATGAAGTGATGCACTCTAAAATAATAAAATAGCACAAAATAAAATAAAATAAATTAACAAAGGAAAACAATGTAAATAAAAAGGAAGAAATATGGGTTGCCTCCCATAGAGCGCTTCATTTATAGTCTTAAGCTCGACTTTCTCGGGATTTACTCCAGTGAGGTAAGAGTAGTGGTGGTCTTTTCTTTAGAGAAATCACCACCCAAATAAGGCTTCAAGTGTTGTCCATTCACTTTAAATGTGCCATTCTCTTCATGAGTGATTTCAACTGCCCCGAATGGATAAACCTTGGTTACCGAGTAGGGCCCGACCACCTTGATCTCAGTTTGCCTGGAAACAATTTGAGGCGAGAATTATATAGTAGAACCTGTTAACCAACCTCAAAGGCCTTTCTTTGAATATGCTTGTCATGCCACTTTTTGGTGCGTTCCTTATACAATTTTGAACTCTCATATGCTTCCAACCTGAATTCATCCATTTCATTTAGTTGCAACAACCGTTTCTCCCCCGCTGCTTGTAAATCAAAATTCAACTTCTTCATAGCCCAAAAAGCCTTATGCTCTAGCTCAACGGGTAGGTGGCATGCCTTCCTCTTGAAATACAATTTTCCCAATTCAAACTTTTACTAACCCAAAAATAGGTTTCAAAATCCAACTAAAAATCTGAAACATAACTTTTGCGGTTCCGTTTTCGCTCTAATTCCTTTTCAAGTGCAACTTTCATCCTTTTGCTTCCAATCTCATTCAATTGATTCCATAATCTCCATTCATTTTTTCATGGACCTAATCAACTAATGGATATTTACAATTTGGTCCCCACTTTGTCTATTTTGCACGATTTTGATCATTTTTGTTCTTTTAACCTCCAAATGCATCCAAATTTGAGTTTGTCCTAAAAAAATCAAAACATATAAACAATTAAGCAATATCCAACTCTAAAATATTCAAAATTTTCTAAATTTGATATCAAATAAGTACATAAAACTTACTTATCAGTTCTAAACACCATTTTGAGAAGATTGGCCCCAAAGATTTCGGGTTAGAATCCTGCATTGGATTCATTCATGGTAACCCCATTAGGATTTTATCTACGTACATTGATTGAGAAATCAAAAAAACCTTCTTGATCTATCTCTATAAATTCTGGTTCCCAAAGTGAGATCTTATTTATCAAATCCATCATGGAGAAATTTTAAATAAATGCACTTTTACTTTTAAGGTTAAAGATTCAACTTCTGATAGATAATATGTCATCTATATATAGTATTAGAAATATTGAACACTCCCACTAACCAATTATATACACACATTCTTTATTTTCAACTTTTGATAAAATCAAACATTTTGATTATCTCATCAAAAATGAAAATTATAGCTCCTTGAGACTTGCTTTAATCCATAACTAGATGTTTTAGCTTGCATACTATGTTTGGATATTTAGATTCAAAACCTTTGGATTGTGTCATACACAAATCTATTGTCAAGATTCCATTCAAGGAATACGATTTGATATCCATTTAAAAAATCTCATCATCACAGCATGTTGTTATTGTAAGCAGAATCCGAATTGATTTAGAGTAAATGCATTTATAGCCTATGGGTCTTATCCATATCATCCGAATCAAACAAGTTCCAAAACTTGTTTTTATCTCGAATTCCACGGCTTCATGCCATCTCATTTAGTCAACATTTGACTTAACTTCTATATAAATATAGACTCATTATCCTCGATGACTAATACAATATCAGCAATCAGGGATGTGTAACTCAATGGAGTATACATGATCCTAATATCTTTACATGGAGGTAGTGCGTTCTCAGTCGTCATTGCATTCCGAGCAGCGTGCGCGTTGCAATCATTGATCTTTGCTTTCATCCAATGCAAGCACATATTCTAGCTTAAATAATCGATTAAATATATATAAGTGATATAATGAACTATTTTATGTTCTACTTTTACTCACTGGCGGACACATAGGGGGGGGGGTCCTAGGGGTCACGTGACCCCCCCCCCATTTTGATTTTTTTTTTTTTTTTTAAATTTTTTGAAAAATTCAAAAATAAAAAACCAAAAAAGATGCTTTGAATGGTTGAATAATTGTTTTTTTTTAGTTGAATGAAGATAAAGTTTCGACTTTGAATAATTAAAATTTATGCATATTGAATAGATTCTTTTTGATGAAATATATGTAAAAAATTGTAGCATGTACTAAGTAAATATAGCCTCTTTTTGGTATCAATTAAAATCTAAATTTTAATCTTGGTCAAAGTCAACAATCAATCTCAACCATAGATTTCATAGGATCCATAACTTTTTAACCACGCATCTCATCAACTTTTATCAAAATTTACGAAAAATCTAATTTTAATCTACACTAAACAGGAATATAATTGATTGAAATTTGAATATGTTAATTGATTGTTTACTGTGATATAATCTGTCAATTTCTTTTGAATTATAACGTAGATCTTAGTGAAAATAATTTAATATATTTGTGAGATTGCATATTATTTAGTACATTGTCTTTTGTGAATTTGAATTTTATCATAATCTTCGATCTTTTCCTAAAAAAAAATTTCGGGGGCAGCCTCCGTGTTCCACCACAAACTGTGCCCCCTGCTACAAAATTTTTGCTTCCGCCACTGCTTTTACTCCCATTGTATTCCTTTTGATTTACTCAATAAAGGACACAGTTTTTGGTTAAGTTCGACCTACTGTTCAGAAGTATCTAATACTTCATAATGAGAAAGATATTTACCAGTGAGTAGTCTTGAGTGACTCAACAAGCTGACATCTCTTGTTTTTCATTATAACAATGGAAAACAAATGACTAAATATGATTTTAAGTGAGGGATTTAGTCTCATCATTCCTATGTATATTAATTAACATCAATCATGCAATTAATCATACATAAAATATTATTGTGGATGATTATGGACAATATCTATCTAGTCTTCTTGATCAATGAAGAAGACTAATTGGTCAATTCCTAGGGGACAATGCATTCTATCATCGAATGCTAAATGCAATAATCTTCATCTACTTCTGCAACATGTATCCTATACTAGTTGTCTTCTTGAGGTCACCTCCAACCTATATCTTATACTAGTTGGCATG
The DNA here is from genome assembly GCA_963555705.1 of Ligustrum vulgare. Classification (NCBI taxonomy): domain Eukaryota; kingdom Viridiplantae; phylum Streptophyta; class Magnoliopsida; order Lamiales; family Oleaceae; genus Ligustrum; species Ligustrum vulgare. Next base: position 41,961,535 of record OY743183.1, read on the forward strand.
CAGGCCTGTATCAAAGGACACGCATGCCCATATCTACAAACTAGAGCTCGTAGATCCAAATATATTAAATAATAGGCACGTAGACCCAATTAAATAATAATAGGCTCCCAGACCCAACCAACAAAAGTAGAATAAATTAACCATGCATCCAACCAATCACATGGGTCGAGTCCATAATCATCCACTAAATACACATTCATCATATAAATATATAATGATATAATATCTAATCTAATTAATTTAGGATATTATTCCTAAATAAAATAAAATTCAATTTAGGGTCAAAGTTATATATTATGTTAAAATCTAATTTTAACATTAATTTAAAAAGTCATGAACTTTAAAATATAATTTTAAATGGGTCAAAATTAAAATTCTGGTCAAAATTTTAAATTTGGTCAAACCCAATTTGAAAATCAAATTTAAAACCATTTTAAAATTGAAAATCACTTGAAAATAGGGTTAATTACACTACTAGACACTGAAGTTGTGAAAAAATTTCAAAATGGACACTATAGTTCATTCTTGATGCCAATGCACACTAAAATTTTGGTCTCTTACTAAATTGGACACTCAACTTGCACCAAAATTGATAGTTTCCAATAAAAATTGAGGACCCAAATATAATTTTTTCCAGAAATCAAAATTGTAAGGCAGCCCCCATCCTCCTTCCTCTAACCTCCCCACCACTTGATTTTCGAACAAGTTCCGATGCAAAATAGCACCGCAATTGATGTGATTTTACACCTAATTTTCGCACCGGTCCCGGTAGCAACAACAATTATATTTGGGTCCTCAATATTTATTGCAAACTATCAATTTTGGTGCAAATTTGCCCAAACTATCCATAAATATGTTAAGAAGTGTCCAATGTAGTAAGAGATCAAAATTTCAGTGTCCAGTGGCGTAAGGAATGAACTATAGTATCCATTTTGGAATTTTTTCACAACTTCAGTGTCCGTTAGCGTATTTAACCAGTTCTTTGTTAGATGGATTGATTTAGAATCATAAGATAGTGCTGCATTTACAACTCATTCTTACAACTTTTAACTTACAATCGTGGTGGCACAATCCTATTAGTTTATACATCACATCGTTTTCAAAATTAATCAATGTTGTCAAACCCGAACTGGACCGATCGGTCGAACTGGAAAACCAGTGACCCGGTCAGTTAAACGAGTCAAAACATTCCAAAAACCCACATTTTAGAAAACCGGTAAAAACCCATAGGACCCGATCGATTTTCAAACGAACCGTCGAGCCGGTACCGGTTTGCCCGGGTTTGGCGATTCACTTTCCCAGCTTTCTTTGATTTTTTTTATTATTATTAAAAAAACACTTTTAAACTGAATTGTGGGGTTTGCTTGTAAAAGCCAATCCCTCGTCTGATCTGAAAGAACAGCACAACATGAGGATGTATATATAGTGTATTGGAGGCTTTCAAAATTGGTGCATTTCCGATGTGGGATAAGTTATTCCACTTTTCCTTTACTTTCAAATTAATTGTTAAGCAAAAAGTACAAACCAACTACTAGCCGTGTTGGCAAATGAATCACCATATCATATGGAATGTTATTGGTTCGAATCTTCATTTGTTAAGTTTGGCTATTTTCTTTTTTATTATTCTTTGTATTTTTTTCTTTCTTCTTCTTCTTTTTTTTTTTTTTTTTTTTTTTTTTTTTTTTTTTATTTAAAATCATCTTTATATTGAAAATTGTTATTTCTTTTCATTATCTTTTATTTATTCAATTCTCTAAATATTTGTAGTTCATTGTTAGTATAACAATTTTAGAATCTTATATATATATATATATATATATATATTGGAATCAATGTGTATTCTAATGATGCGAATGTTTGTATTTACTTTAAACAAAAAATCGATGCATGCAACACAACAGTCAAGATTATAAGTTTGTACTATGCACATGCAGAACACCTGGATAATGTAAACTGAATAGACTGAATTAGTAAACAAATGGAGAGGTTTGCAGAAAACAGTTGAAGGTAAAGAGAAATAAACAATTTTGATAAACATAGAAATTTCCATAGCTGTCAATTACATAATGCAAAATATGAAGTAAGAATACATCAACAAACCAAAAGTTATCTTGTAGTCTGACAAGATAACTTCCACATTGTTTAGTATTCTTGCACACATAAGTTCATAGTTCTACAGTCCAAAGGAACTAAACAAAGTAAGCAAAATGGACAAGCATGAAAGCTAATATACTATAATCTTTATGAATTAGAGATTTTCCAATTAATTTGGGGAAAGGATCTTTCTTTCTTAAAACACCATTTTACTTTTGTGAGCAAAAAATATCTCTCAACTGATTCTTTTATCTTAGAATCAAAACAATGCACTCCACCTGCACAAACACTTGACAGATCAGACGACTCAAACATATGCATAAATGAGTTGACATCTTATAACTGCGTACAATTAAAAACAAATTTGAGCTTCTTCAAATAATAAAAATTAAAATGTTCTCTTACAAGTCACATTGATGAATGTTCAATTTTACACATTTAAAAAATCAACTGTAATTAATCAACTTATATAAACACAAATTCCACAAATAAAAAACCCACAAAAAATAAAGGAATTCTTTAATCGATTTTATATATCCAAGTAATAAAAGAACCTAACCAGAAACTGAACTCAACTACGATCAATGAAGATAAAAAACCATCTAGAAAATACATAAACCCATTTATCGTAAAGAGAACTCAATAAAGTCAAGTTTGAAGCAGTCAACATAATCAAAACATTAATTTAGACCCCGAGGCAAATTTCGAAATTTCACTTTCAATACAAACAATTCTAATACCCAAAACTCAAAAGAAACCTCAATTAAAATCATAAAGAATGCAGAAAACAATAAAATTAAATTAAAAACCTAGGTAGAAAGGATGATATTCTTACAACGTTTGGTTGAGATTTGGAATTTGTTCCAGCCACTACCATAAATGAAGGTTTCTTTTCGGATTCATCACCATTACTTCGCTTGTCCATAGCCATATTGAAGCCCTCAATGTGAACGGCCTAGCCTCTTTCTCCTGACATCAATTAAGTTAGTCAAAATTCCATGTAAGATATTATGATTGCGTGTAAATAATGATGACACGTTCACGTGAGTTAGGTCCGAAGGAAATCCATGAGTATCCCATAAATCAAATGCATCCTGCAATCATATCATCTATCACAGTAAGAAACAAGAAAAACCAAATTGGCTATTCAAAGACTATTTTATTCATCCCAATGACACTAAACTGAGAATTACCTATTAGGGATGGTTTTAAGAATTATGGGTGTGATAACACTCAAAAGTTCAATTGAATCCTGGAATAAAATTTTAACGGGTTTGTCAAAATGTAGAAATGGAAACTATTCAAAATTCAATTATTTTATTATAAAAATACTATAAAATTTTGCTGATTCATTCATGAATAAAAATAAACAAAGAAATATGTGCATTTTTACCTAATAAACGGAACAATAGATCAACCAAACAGTGCCAAAAAATAAATTGAAACCATTTTTTTTATTAAAGATTGAACAAACAAATATTATTTAACTTCTAATCCAATGAATTTAAATAGAGAATGCTGAAAATCCAAGAAACTTATATGTTTTGTTGTATTCTCTATTTTAATTAAATAAAACAGAGAATGCTGGAAAACCTGCAAAATGAAAACCAAGATATTAGTCATATTTTCAATTTCATTAAATAATAAATCCTTCATGTTAAAATAATATTCCAAACAAAAGAAATCATCATTGTACCCGAATAATCAAGCAAGCTCTTATACGAATGCAGAGAATAGTTCAAGAAGGAATTGATAAAAAATTATAAGTCAATGAAGCTTGAACCAGCCCTAGCTCATTTTACACTAATGTTAAGTCTTGATTAGAAAAACCAATGACAGAAACTTGGGATTCCTTTGTCTCTTTTTAAGTGTATAAAATCATATTATCACACAGATACCCATTGATCAAAGTCAAAAAGTACCAGATGGAAAAATGTTTTTAAATTATAATTAGATACACCATAAGAAATTGAATGTTTTCAACTAAATAAAAAATCAAGCACTGCTTTCACTTTCGCACCAGAAGGCACACAAAACCTATTTGCAGAACATTGAAAGATTTAAAGAAGGTATGTATAATGTGTAATGTGTAAGTATACTATGTATGTTTATTATAATGAGCTAAACTATGTGTATCCAACTAAATTCCATACCAAAGAATGAACAGACAAGACGAAATTTCTAAAAAAAAATTACCTTACTTCATAGTAGACACTAAATCAACTCTACAAGAAAAAAAAAAATGAGTTCAAAATACATCACATAGAATCAATACATCAAACGGAATTTCTGGGGAAAATCTTTTTTACCTTATTATAGATCAGACACCACATCAACTCACCACGAAACCGCTTCTCAATTCTGGAACAAAACAATACGTTTTTGAAGAAATTAATGGAATTGGAAACCTCAAAACAAAAAGGGAACATAACTACATACACATGGAGGATTTGAAACCATTGATCGATAGAAAGGAGAAGAGGGAATAGAAACAGCGCTTGAAAGGAGGCGATGGATTTGGCTCGACCCACTAACCCTTGACCCTTTCTTTTTCTCGGGTCGATGTCCGGGCCGAGTTTTAAAACATTGAAATTAATACACTACAATTTGCCACATCATGAGTCGTAAGTAATGTTGTACAAAACAAATGTACATGTATCATAATTCTTAAATTGATAGCTTGGTTGCCAAATTGTAAGTGTGTTTGGTGGTAAGGCTTCATGTCCCATCTTTGTAATTGTTCTTTTTGATTTTCAATAAAATTTATTTTAGATTTGGATTTTCAAGTTATGATGATTACCCAAAAAAAAAAAAAAAACTCGAGAAATGTAAATTTGGATAAATACCATTCTATAACGGACTGAATGCTAATTTCTTTAATTATCAAGCATCTACATATGAATTTTTTTTTTTTTTTATTATTATTATTATTATTATTATTAACTTCCAAACTAAAAAAATCATGCTCAGTCATGTAAAAATGAAAATATAAAATTAAATAACATTTTTTTTAACCTATCAAATATGCTTAATAAACTTTTTAGGTTTACAATTTTTTTAGTAAGTTTTTGAATTTTATAATATGAAAATTAAATAATACTTCATTCAAAAAAAAAAAAAAAAGTAAATAAATATTGGGACGAATTTAAAATTTTGTGTTTGCCAAGGTGAAACATCATATTGGTCATAAAAATTGTAACCGTTAGGATTTTAAAGAATAAAATTCATCTACAATAGATTCTACATCTATTTTCTTGATGTGTAGAAGTGGATTCATTTTGAAGGGGAGAAAGAAGTGTTGTCATTCACTGGATCACCAATTTTGAGAGGCACCAATATCACCAACAACTATATCGACAAAAATTGATGTGTTCTGGACCCTCGACAATCGAAGTCATAGCAGGCTTGACGGGAAAATTTAAATATTCAAGCCAAAACAAGAATTCAGCAGGTTCGACGAGATTTGAAGATCAAACAGTGTCGAAAAGAACCGAAAATTGAATCACGACCGTGGATGGGATTGGTCACGACCGTAACTTTTGAAGCTCACGGCCGTAAATGAAGGATCACTACCGTAACCTGCTCTCTGTCTAATTCATAAACCGGATAAAAGGACTTACGGCCGTAACAAAAATATTCACGGCCGTAAATGAAGACACTCACGGCCGTAAGACAGCTTCTGGACGTGCGCCGCTGTGGAATTTAAAGATTTCATAATAGTTTATTTCCTTATCAGTTTTTAGCTATTTTAGGTTAGTTAGAATTCTATTTTGAGTAAATTAGCGTCTAGGGTTTTGTTTGCTTATTTATACGCTTTTTCCATTCATTGTAATTCAGACTTGAGATTTGATTTGATTCAAACAGTTTTATTGAGGATTCTATAAAAGTTATATGTGGATTCCTATATTTTCTTTCGAACTTATCAAGATCCAATCTTGTGGCGTTCAATCGAACTTATCAAATATAAACAATAATATTTGTGGCGTTCAAAACCAGAAACTTATCAGGAAAATTGGACGATTCCTTGTGGCGTTTCGAAAGTTGTGGTTATTTATTCTGCATCATCGAGCCATCGCGTCGTGAATATCGGGTCATGATTCATCCATTCAATCACAACCTGAGTTCGGAACTTTCAGGCGTTTCTTCCGCGTTTTCGACGAGATTCCCGACTGGGATCTCATCATATGGTATCAGAGCTGGACTTTGAATTCAGGTTTTTCTATCCAGTTTGATTTTTATGTTTATCATCGAGTCCCATAAAAATCATCAATATCTTGTTGTTGAGTCTTTTTTTTCTTGAGTGTTCTTCGTGCCAGTAATTTTTTTCCAGTTTGATCCATATAAAAATTCAACAAAAATTCAAAAGTGTTTGTTTTACTTAATTCTTATCCGAATTAAGTTCCGTTTGGTTTGTCGTGTTCGTTGTCGAATTTATAAAAAAAAATTATTATTTTTTATTTATTTTATTTATTCCGAAAATTCATCCAAAACTGGAAAAAAAAAAGTCCATTCAAGAACCACTTTCTGGAATTTCTTGATCTTTGTTTTAATTATTCTTTTTCTGTGTCCTTCCACATAAATTTCACAATGTCCAATTCCCATGAAAATGCCAAAGATCGTATGTGGAGATTTTTGAATGATTCTTTGATGAGGTTGGATAAACTAGATGAAAGGGAAGGGAAATTGAAAAAGTGGCGATCTCAAGCAAATCGTAGTGATGAGAGTCATTATAGGCGTGATCCTAAACCTAGAGATATAATTGGGGTTAAGAGAGGAGCTGAGATTGATCCAAAAGCAATTTTGAAAATTCAAAAAGAAATTTATGAGGAAAGATTGAGGTGTGAACGGGAGGCAGAAATAAAATATTTGGCTAAATTGCGAAAGAAGGAGGAGAAACGAAATGCGGTGATTAAATGGCTAGAGGAGAGTGAAATACATGTTATAGTTGAGCCTCGGGATATGAATGTTGAAAAGAAGGAGGGAGGCTTGAAACATGAATTAGAAGTAGTTGAAAAGACCCCGAATTTTGAGGTAGGAGATGAAAATGTGGAGTTAGGTGATCAAACTCCAAAATTTTATGAAGAAAAATTGGAAGTCGGGGTAGGAGTTCAAGTTTTGAGCTTTGAATTGGAAGATCCACATTTTGGTAGTGATGCGGTGGTACATGAACATGGTGATTCAAATGTGGAGGTCGGAGATGTGGACATGGTTGAGTTTGAAGATAAAAAAATTGAACAAGAAATTGCAAAGGAGGAAAGAGGCGAAGAGAAGAGCCTCGTGGTTCAAGAAGTGGAGTTGGTGGTGGTTTGTCATGAATACAAGGATCCATACCTTGTACCTCATGAAGCTAACATGTCCCTCCCCATTTTGTTTAAATCTTTTTTGCAGGTTAATTATGATTGGAAGCTTCAACCACACTACGAATGATAAAGGGAGTTCAAGCTCCATCTCTTCCATGTTTTCCAATCAAAGGAGCATAATTTATTGAACTCATGGCATGGAAGCAATAATTTTCCGTTTGATCCAGGAGGTGAAGTGAAACAACAGGAACAAAGCTATGATTCGGGACGAATCATCCTAAAGAAGGAGGGTATAATGTGTTCTGGACCCTCGACAATCGAAGTCATAGCAGGCTTGACGGGAAAATTTAAATATTCAAGCCAAAACAAGAATTCAGCAGGTTCGACGAGCTTTGAAGATCAAACCGTGTCGAAAAGAACCGAAAATTGAATCACGGTCGTGGATGGGATTGGTCACGACCGTAACTTTTGAAGCTCACGACCATAAATGAAGGATCACGGTCGTAACCTGCTCTCTATCTAATTCATAAACCGGATAAAAGGACTTACGGCCGTAACAAATATATTCACGGCCGTAAATGAAGATACTCACGGCCATAAGACAGCTTCTGGAAGTGCGCCGCTGTGGAATTTAAAGATTTCGCAATATTTTATTTCCTTATCAGTTTTTAGCTATTTTAGGTTAGTTAGAATTCTATTTTGAGTAAATTAGCGTCTAGGGTTTTGTTTGCTTATTTATACGCTTTTTCCATTCATTGTAATTCAGACTTGAGATTTGATTTGATTAAAACAGTTTTATTGAGGATTCAATAAAAGTTATAGGTGGATTCCTATATTTTCTTTCGAACTTATCAAGATCCAATCTTGTGGCGTTCAATCGAACTTATCAAATATTCACAATAATATTTGTGGCGTTCAAAACCAGAAACTTATCAGGAAAATTGGACGATTCCTTGTGGCGTTTCGAAAGTCGTGGTTCTTTATTCTACATCGTCGAGCCATCGCGTCGTGAATATCGGGTCATGATTCGTCCGTCAAATCACAACCTGAGTTCGGAACTTTCAGGCGTTTCTTCCGCGCTTCGAATCATATCAAAAATAGAAACCTTAATTCTCCTCCCACCTCTAACGACATGTATAGCATTACAGCAAATATGAGGAAAAATGCGAGAGGGAGGGAATATGTGTTAGAAAATTTATCACAGATAATTATTTATCTATGATCCAAAATAAATCATCATGCTGGATTATCAAGAATTAAATAACTTAAGCGGAAGCGTACCTTAATCAAACGTGATTCACGATAAACGATTTGGCGGTGTTTGGATCTTCTAAATCGATACGTAGTCCTTATTTTCTCTCTGATGATGGGATGTCAGAGTAGATGAACAGTACGTAGGATTCAGGGACCATAACCGACTTTATATACTGAATTGCCAATTAACCTAATCCGGCCCATCATGAATTAGGTAATGGTCTGGTATCTACACATAAAAGCCCATACATTTAATTAGATGCATTAAAGCCCGATATATATTAAATCCTTATTAGATCACTTTAAATGGGCTTAACCAAATTTGATAGCCTTTTATTCAATACACAATAATTCACATATAAGCCCACACGATTGATTAAAATCCTTACAATCTCCCACTTGGGCTATATGTGTAACCTTACAATTGTGTATCAATCATAACCTTATGAGTACTCAGAATTTTGCTATCAGTACTGAATGCATCCTCAAACAATCCGGTCCATCAATTATATCAACATAGGATCAAAGCGGCTTTCGCTACATTAATCGTAAATAAACCTTCAATGGTCACGTATATCGACATAACTGAATGACATGGATCAAGTATGGATGTGTAGCATGGAAATTACATGTAATGTGATCTTCAACATGCCTATTTCCAACTGGTCCGACTTTAGTGAGATCATCCTCAAACGAGTTCAGAGATAATAAACCTGAAACCTTACAGCTGTAAATAACTTTAACTTTAAACTGTATTCAAAAGGACAATAAATGTGTCTGATGCACTCAAAATACAAACTCCCACTGAAACCGAATATCCTTAAGAAATACAACACCCATATGAGTAATGTACTCATGAAAGACCTTGGGTTGTAATACTTTAGTAAGCGGATCCGCAATTATGGAGTTTGTCCCAATGTGCTCTTATTGACACATGTCGACTCTGGACTGTATCCTTCACAACCAGGAACTTATGTCAATGTATTTTGACTTAGTTGAGCTCCTGTTGTTACTGGAATATAAATCTGCTGAGTTATTGTCACAATATAACTTTAGTGGTCTTTCTTTACCGTACAAAATACGCAGCCCAGTGACAAAATTTCGCAGCTATATTCCATACTTAGATGCCCCCAAAATTGCTACAACTGTGCTGCCAAGTGAAAGAAGCTAAAGTATCTATTAAGCACTCCATCCGGAAATAGCTCCTTCAACCAGCAGATAAATGTAGCCTTTATGTGGATCTTTTACTTTCTTGGCATCTAGTAAAAATCGGAATCATAATACCATATGATCTCCAACTGATCCGATTTTCTGTATGTGAGAATGTAATCTTTTGTTCTCTTTAAATACCTTATAACCCATGTTTGGCTGCTTTCCAAATGATCCATCCCAGGGTTACTTAAATATCTCATTAGTATCCCAATAATGTATGCAATATCCGAACGCATACAAATTTGAGCATACATCAGACTTTCTATAGCTTAATTATATGGGATCCTCTGCATTTCTTTAACTTCAAGATAACTTTTCGGGCATTAGTTGAGACTAAATTGTCTCCCTTAGCGATAGGGCTGTCCCCTGATTTACTGTCTTGCATGCCAAACCTCTTAAGTACTTTATCGATATAGCCCTTTTGTGACAATTCAAGAATACCCCGAGAACAATCCCGGTGTATCTGAATTCCTAATACAAAAGAGACGTCACCAAGATTTTTAATCTCAAAATTCCTTGACAAAAAATCTCATAATTTTATGTGACATACCTATATCATTAGTGGCAAGCAATAATCAACATATAAAACCAGGAAAATACACTTACTCCCACTGAACTTGTAATACATACAATCATCAACAACATCAATCTCAAGACCAAATGAGATAATTGCTTGATGAAATTTGTATTACCCTTAACGAGAAGCTGGCTTGAGCACATAAATGGATTTCTTTAATTTGTAAACCATTAGCTTTGGGTCTACTGACACAAAGTTTTCTGATTGCACCAAATAGATCGTCCCATCAATGTCTCCATTGAGAAACGCCACCTCAGTATCCATTTGATGTAACTCGAGATCAAAATGTGCAGCAACCTAACTTTCCTGAAAGAGTCTTTCATTGAAACCGAAGAGAAAGTCTCTTTATAATCAATGCCATCATTCAGTGTAAAGCCCTTAGATACAAGACGAACCTTATATCTTTTCACATTACCTTTCGAATCCTTCTTGGTTTAAAAATCCATTTAAGACTAATGGGCTTCGTACCTTATGGTAATGGGACAAGATCTCAAACTTTATTGTCTTGCATATGCTTATACTCCTTATTTATGGCATCAATCCACTTTTGAGAGTTAGAACCCTGCATGGCCTGATGGAATTGATTGGACCATCTTCCACCATTCCATTATTTCCTTATGTTCTTGGAAAAATACTATTTAAATTATCCGGAATAGCATTTTTTCCCTTCTGTCGTGGATCTCCTCAATGACTTTAGTTATTGAGGTTGTTGAGTTTGTACTTCTGAAATTTACCTTATTTTGGATGGGAGGTTCTTCAATATTGTCGAATTGAGGTTCCGGATATGCTTCTTGATCAATGACATGCGTAAAAACTTGCACGTTGTCAAAAGCAATAGTAGGAATCGAAACCGGTCATTCCTCAACTTATTCCTTTAAGACAATATCTCTAACCTTATTTCTCCCCCCAAACTCAACATCCTCAAAAATGTTGCAGTTCCCGTTTCAAAAAATTGACTTAAGTGTGGGATTATAAAATTAATAGCCCCTTAACGACTTTATTTTATTTATTTGTTTTCTTGTCCTTATCTTTAGAGGTGTTTGTCAAGTGAACACTTTCAGTTATGTCCTGCTTCAACTTTTCTTCCTCTTGCACACAAAATAGAATGAGCTCATTTAGAGTTCATTTCTCCCTTTTATAGTTACAACTGACCTTAAATTGACTGAATTGTGCAAGAAGCTTGCACACTATGAAATGATCTCATTGAGAGTCTATTTCTACTTTGACAGTTATAACTAACCTTAAATTAACTATATTGCGCAGGAAGCGATATCAATACCAAATGCACGAGCAAGTCATTAGACGAGTCGAGTTTTAGTTCCTTAAGTCTTGAAACAGTGTGAGACATCTACATGATGTACTCCCTTATTTTCCCATTGCCTTTACACTTTATTGAAATCAAGCTTTGCATAAGCGTGCTTGTTTCAGCCTTATCGTTTTTCGTAAAACGTTTCTTAATTTCGGCAAGGAATTCATTGGCATCATTTACCTCCTTAGATACTATGCCACTAAAGGCTTCCAGAATTCCGCACTTAATGATCGTGAGACTCACGTAATTTAAGCAATCTCACTTCTCAAAGTTCCTCATTTGATTAGATGAACTTTCATCCGTAAGAGGAGCAGGTTGCTCAATCCTTAGTACACGTTCTAGATCCATGCAGCCAACGAAAAGTTAATGTTGTTGTTTTGATCCTTGAAGTTTGTTCCATAAATATAGGGATTAAATTTGAGCTTGTAGATATACTACTAGCAAAATTTGAAACTGAATAGAGAACACTTAAATAAAATAGCTCACATAAGTACCTTATTATGCAAATCATACTTTCAAATAATGGTAGGGCCCATCACAAGATACCTAGCACAACATCAATATTTAGTCTTTGGACAGAAATATTGACTTGTAAGTGGTACTCTTGGTGTAGTGATCAAACACTGACAGTAAGACATGTCAACCAGTAAACCTTTCTTTGGACCGATTTATTGATCACACGTTAAACCAAAAAACCGTCACCTGTTTATCACCACAGGTTCATGTGAAATTCGGGCCAAATATTGACCTTCCTTTGGGCCGATCAATATCAGCATGAAATAACACACAAACACCTAATTTTCCCTTAGTGTAGTGATCAAACACTGGCAATAAGACATGTTAACCAATAAACCTTTCTTTGGACCGATTTACTGGTCACACGTTAAACCAAATAATTGCCACGTGTTTATCACCACAGGTGCATGTGAAATTCGATCCAAATATTGACCTTCCTTTGGGCCGATCAATATCCGCAATGAATAACACACACAAATACCTTCTAATATTCAAAGTTAATTAATATCCACAAGAGAGGTTGCTTTGGCAACATGTTACTTCAACTAACTTACTTTCGAATATTATATCTCTCAAAAGATTCCGATGTACCAAGATTTGAAACTGAAATCCATTGATTTGCATATATTTTGACTTTAGGATTTGAATTATATAATTCAAAACTTTAGAATAAAGCAATCCTTAAGTTGAGAGAGTCAATTGCAATATTCTTAAACCTTAGGTAGCCAATTATGTAAAATTTTAAGCTTGAAGGGCTTAAATTATAATTTTCCCAAAACTTTATTGGCCAATTTAGAGAAATTCCAAGCATTAGGTCCCAATTTGAAAGAAAAACAAACTTTAGAGGGCCAAAATAGGAAATTTTCAATTTTTAAAGGTTGATTTTGAAAATTTTCAAACTATAGGAGCCAATTTAGAAAATTCCCAAACTTTAGGGACTTAATTTTAAAAAAAAATTCAAACTTTAAGGACCAATTTTGAAAATTTCCAAACTTTAGTGACTGAATTAGAAAATTTTCAAACTTTAGGGACTGAAAATGAAAATTTTCAAACTTTAGGGGACCAAATTAGAGAATTTCAGAACTTTAGGTGCTTTATTAGAAAATTTTCAAACTTCAGGGACTGGAAATGAAAATTTTCAAACTTTAAGGAACCAAATTAGAGAATTTTCAAGCTTTAGGGACCAATTTTGAAAATTCTCAAACATTAGGGACTGAATTAGAAAATTCTCAAACTTTAAGGGACCAAATTAGAGAAATTTCAAGCTTTAGATGCTGATTCTGAACATTTTCATACTTTAGGGATCAATTTAAAAAAAAATTCAAACTTTAGGGGCTGAAATTATAAAACCCATAACTTTAGAGGCCCAACTTTAATAATTTCATAACTTTAGGTTTAAACTATAATATCAAACAAACAGGGAGGACCTTATGTGCAAATAACCATAATTATCCAAAATTGCACAGCACACCCTGAAGAATTCAAATTTCCGGCGCAGCCCCCTTCCCCAAAATCTGAATCGCAATTTGCTAGGGTTTGTAACCCTAGCCCCAGCCGCCGTTTCCAAAATCGGCAGAGGCGCAACGCCACCACCGAACCGGAGAACGCAGCGCCAGCCTCCATCGCCTGCAGCGCCATCGACGGCGCTGCACCCAAGAACCATGCCGCGCACTGAAATCCTTCGCCACAGCCAATGGCGTCTCCACCAACTGCAACGCCATCGTGCGCGGCTCCCCATCTTAATCCGAACAGCATCCAGCAGCAACCACAATCAACCGGCCATACCACAATCATCCTCAAACTTATTCATACACGATACATTACAAATTCACAGCCTTAATTCATAATACACACAGAATAAATACACACAGAGATCCGATTTCAACCATACATAAATTCCAAATCCACCAAAAATGACCGCGTGTTCATAAGCCCAAAATCAATGTACAGGTTCTATATACGACCTCAATCCGTATATATAATCCTCAAATTCAACACCAAATTTCACAAATTCATAGTTCATACACAGAGAAACGTTCGGTTAAAAAAAAAAAAAAAAGAATCTGACACCTTTTGAGTAAACTGAATCGATGTATATATTTCAATTATTATCCATAAAATAGAGCGTTGGTTTTCGCGTGCATGCATACAGAGGAAAACGATTTGGCTGTATATGTTATTGAAATAGATCTGATAATTCAACACGATGTTGGCTCTGATACCACTTGTTAGAAAATTTATCACAGATAATTATTTATCTATGATCCAAAATAAATCATCATGCTGAATTATCAAGAATTAAATAACTTAAGCGGAAGCGTACCTTAATCAAACGTGATTCACGATAAACGATTCGGCGGTGTTTGGATCTTCTAAATCGATACGTAGTCCTTATTTTCTCTCTGATGATGGGATATCAGACAAGATGAACAGTACGTAGGATTCAGGGACCATAACCAACTTTATATACTGAATTGCCAATTAACCTAATCCGGCCCATCATGAATTAGGTAATGGTCTAGTATCTACACATAAAAGCCAATACATTTAATTAGATGCATTAAAGTCCGATATATATTAAATCTTTATTAGATCATTTTAAATGGGCTTAACCAAATTTGATAGCCTTTTATTCAATACACAATAATTCACATATAAGCTCACACGATTGATTAAAATCCTTACAATATGAACCAATCTAGAGTGTACGACAGTACCTCCATGCGTATATTTTGTTTCTCCTCATTTAAATTTTGGAAAAAAATCATATTTGCATGAAATAAAAATAAGAATATCATATACACTACATCTTCTAAAATATGTCTATAAATACTGCATAAGGTATAAAATAAAATAAAATTATAGATTCTACATCCCTATTTTTTCTCCAATCATCATTCTGTAACTGGAATTTGAAAAAATTACAGCAAAAATTACGGTTATTAATTACATTTCCAAAATTTAATTAACACTAACTTCTAAAATTAGATCCTAAATCACATCTAGTAACTGATATTTTTTCTGTTAAGCACACATTCACTGGCATTGAGTGTTCCCATCATATTGAAGAAAAATTCAAAATAACAATGGCAAACGCACGCAATGTCGCTGGTGTATTCCTGCAAAGATGATACCAGCAAATTTCATCATCTGGACAATCTGTTGAAACCTTTTTTTTAACTAATTGTGGGGTTCTTCCCCATTTTTTGACTCTCCTGTACACAAAGTATATTATCAAACCCATTTATGTGTTGCAATTGGAGACAAACTGTGTAATTTTCATGCTTTCTTTTTCTTTCTTATGTATCTACATGCTATTTGTTTCAGAAATTAGCATCTTTTAGTTATGTGTTGGGTAATGGTGTAGGAAATCACCTGCATGTGTAATTCTGATTTTTTTTTTTTTCCTTATTAAAGTGAATGCTATAACTCACTCCTTAATTATTTTTTGAGCGAAAGAATGGAGCCAAAAAAAAAAAAAAATTACAAAGAGAAGTTCAAAAATTATTTTTGCAGGGTTATATATTTTTTGCACATTTTGAACACATGAAACATCCTTGAATGATTACATCCAAGTCGTGCTCATATCCTCCTAACATTTTGAAACATTTTAATCCATATGGAAATTGATATAAAGCAATGATCATAACATTACGATATTGTAGATGAACCGGTTTTAGTACATGAGTAATATTATTAATAAAAAGTGATATAAGTACGATAAATAAATAGGATTACTGTAAAGAAATATTGTAACTAATAATGAAATAGTTGCTTGAATGGTGAAATATTATTATTTTAACAAGGCCATCGTGATAGAATTGCGACAAAATAATTCGATATGTGATCATACAAAGGGTAACCCAACGAAAAGTATAGTGCATCACAACAACGTTCAAGAAAGACACTACATTTCGAAGACTTACCACAAAAATTTAAAGTTCAACACATGTCATCCATTAACTGTATAGATAACATATCAATAAATGATCAATTTGTTTGAGAAAGCAGGACATCTCAATAAATGTGAAAAATATTTGTAGTAGATGTAAATATATAATAATTTTTTTAATATATTCCTTGAACTTATACATAAAGAGTATATAAACATGTTTGGGGATTCTTACTGCACGCATAGCTCTCTTGGATTTAAGTGAAATACTATTTATTTGGGGTTTTTGGAAGGGAATAAAGTCAATGAAGGGCTTGTTTGATGGAGTAAATTTAGCCATTAAAATGATTATCCTATAGGAGTTTAGTGACTTTTATTATTTCATTTTTACTATAAAAAAAACAGTATTTATGGAATAAAAAGAGATAAAATGTAATATTTGAATATTTATCAAATAGTAGGTGTATGGCTTATTTTCCTCTTAGTTTTTTCAAAAGGAATGGGCCATTTGGTGTGGAACTGGACTGTCCAGTTCCCACATTAATCCGCCCAGAATAAATATCTATCAACGAGTTTAGGAAATTTGATGAATATACTCATTGTGATGTGCTATGGGTTTCATATTTCTATGGTTAACTATTTTTGGTATCAATTGCTACTACAAATCATAAAATAAATAAATAAAATTAGTTGTGTATGTTTCTCTAAATAGAATTAATTAATAACTCCTAAGTTTTTTATTTTCTTTTGATTTTAATGTTAGTATTGAGGGAATTGTTGGAAAAACAGAAAATGTATAAGGATCGAACTATGCCGTTCCAATTTTTCTATTACGTGAATTGATTCATAAAACATTGACATTTTTTTTTTTTAATTTTATGTTGTTCAAGATTTTTATTTCCCCTTTTTTACGGAACTATACCATTTTTTGTATATTTGTAAATAATAACGTTTTTATTGTTGGAATATCATTAATAATTTGTTGTATATTGATTAGTGCATTTTATACACTTATTTAGCTACTAAAACTAGGAAATTAAATGGTCATTTTGTAAAGTTTCTACTTAATTCATTGCAATTTGTATCTATTTTGGTTTTTACCTTAAATTCAAGGGAATGAAACAATCAAGAAGAATCACGACAAATTAAAGTGGATTACGGACAAATTCGAACAATACGGAAGTGGATAATGAGGATCAAGAATCAAATCGAAACTATAGTGAAGGAATTCAGAGTTTCAAGGACAAAATTGAACAAAGCGAATTGTGAAGGACTTACTAGCTAAAAGAGGACAAAGGACACATCAAAAGGACAACATTTTTATAATCCAAGTGATCGCCTAACCACAACCAAGCGATCGCTCAAATGACCTTTTTGCACGATAGAACCCAAGCTATTTCTACCAAACGATCGCATTGGTATATACCAAGTGATCGCTTGGCCAAACGAGAAAAAGATTATGTTTCCTTTTGAATTTTGTGAAACTTCTTTGGCTTGAATAATGATTCTACCCTAACTATATATAGGGGTTGTACAAAATTTACAAGATACGCATTATTCAAGAGGCAAAAACTTGGAGATTCAAGGGAAGATTCATAGCAAAATTGAAGATCAAGATTCAATTCCAGATTCCTCCTTCAACAAATCTAAATCCTACATCCGAGCAATGAATCATATTAAATCTCATTGTTATGATCATAATGATACTTCAATTTCCAGATTTTTATTTTTGTTTGTGTTTAATTAAAGACAATTTATGATTTTGAGCAATTAACTTCATTATTACATGTTTCTATAATTATATGCACAATGATTAGATGATTTGACGTGACTTATTTTTAGATTCGAAATACTATAAATTAGTTAGATATGTTCTAATTACCATAAAATTCTATAGGAGATAGAAATATACTTCTATACTTTATGTAATCTTTAAGTATTCATAAATTCTTAATGTTTCCTCGTATGTTTGTATTCATCATAGAAATATATGTAGGTCACATATAAGAATAAGTTTTTATTCCTCTCGAAAGAGAGTCTTAAACAATTTAAGAACATTGATCTTTATTACCAATAAATTATTATTAAGCATTTAAATCTAGATATAAAAGATCGAATAAAAGTGAATTATAGATTATAGCACTATATTCTCATTCATTAAACAAAACATTCTTGAATTTTTTTTTCTCAAAATTGAATTGTTCTTTCTTATATAATTAATTTTATTTATTAGTTTAGTTTTTAATCCATAAATATCAATTTGGCTATTTCACGTTTTAGGTTAGTAATTTAGAAAATAATTTATCTCAATCGTTGTGGGCTCGATATTTAGACTCATAATCTATTCTACTACTTTTTAGTTTAATTTACGCAATTTATGGGTTTAAACAATTAATTGTGGAGTATTTTTCATCTACAATTTTGGATGCATGATTATATGTTGTATGTGATGTTTTTCTATGTTCGAAAGAATGAAAAATCATTAGACTCGAATTCACTGCCACAAGATTTGATAGGGATAGAAATATATCCATATACTTTGTGTAATCTTCAATAGTTTTCACAGAACGATAATGTTTTTTTACATGTTTGGATTTGTCATAGAAATATAGTCGAATCTCTTATAGAAAAAAAACTTTAACTCACCGTTTAAAATAGGGTTTTAATAATATTAGGAATATGAATTTTCAAAACTCCATAAATTGTTATTAAATGTTTAAGTCAAAATATGGATTATGGAGATAAAGTGGATTCATAATTCTAACATATTTGTTTCATAAGTTCATTAAAATCAATTTTCTTTGCTTTCTAAGCTTAGTTGGTAATTTAGTTTTAGTTTATAAAAAATCTCAAAATAATTTCCTAGTTTCAATTGATTTTAATATAAAATACAATTTACACAATCCCTGCGGGTACAATATCTGGACTCACTATATTACTTGTGTGATTCGCACACTTGCAGTAAGCAACTTTCACTAGATTTTTCGTAATCTTGTTAGCAAAAGGGTCAACCTCTTGACCATCTTCGAGTTTATCCATGAGGTTTGGTTGCACAGCTAAAGTAGTTAATCTTTTCTTTTCTAGGCTTGAATGTTTAGATTGAAGCTTGCTATGTCTTCCTTTAACTCTTCTGAGGTTTCTCGGGTGGAAATATTTCGGCTCGGTGTGACAACTACCACATTTTCTATCCTTGGTTAGTAACTAATTGTACTTGTTGCGACCATGCTTAAAATGAGCCCAACAAGTCACTTGTAGGGGCCCACACGAGACCCAATGGACGTCAGCTATGAATAGAACTTAGGGCCTCACAGGTTACATAATCGTCGAGGTAAAATATCGTCCGAAGCCTCCATGGACGAACTGGTTTTTCTAGGCTAATTTGTTTTGTTGTGGTGCCTCAAATCGGTGATGGGACCGAAGAAATGTCAGGGAGACATGACTATCCCTGTAAACTATGTCTTGATAAGACATCGCCTTTATAAGGGATGCAATGGGAGTCCCTCCCCTACAATAGGTAGCAATGATTACATCCAACCAATTGGTTTACCTCTCCAACGGTTAAGGGGAAGACACGTGTAAAGTATGACACATGTCACCATCTGGAACAATAACTTCAACTATAAATATAACACACTTTCCTCCAAGGAAAAGGTTAGAAACTCAATATATAAAATCTTACTCCATTTTCTCTCTTTTACACACTTATATTTCCCGCACCCAATTTATATTTACTTGAAATGAGTACTGACTTAGGCATCAGAGTGCATACAACCTGGGCCCCCTTTACAAGCTGATTGTTTGTCCTCGTGCGCAGGAGATCCACGTGTTCAAGAGGGAGGAGCTGAGACGTGTTGATCCAAGGTCCTACCAGATTTTGTGGTCAACATTTTGGCGCCGTCTGTGGGAAACCACACTTCTAACCACGAAATCGCATGGTAAAAAGCTACCAAAGGCCTTGAACAAAGGCAGATAACCTCTTGAAAAAGAATGAAGCACCTCTTGAAAAAGGGTTGAGAATAAAAAAAAACCTTAAAAAAGGTTTAAAACTTTGAAATATAAGTTTACTCACCTTGAAAAATGCTTTAAACTTTGAAATATATGTTTACTCACCTTGAAAATGGCTTAAAACTTTGAGATATAAGTTTACTCACCTTGAAAAAGACTTAAAACTTTGGAATATAAGTTCATCTACCCTTGAAGAAAAGACAGTGCAAAAATCACTACAGTCATGAATGAGAGTGATAATGATGTTAACCCTTGGAGGAGTAGGGAAGGACAAGATGGCGGTGAGAATGCACCCCAAGGACCTCATGAGAACGCCAATAAGGGGGTTCCCCTACATAACCCTCCGTGTCGGCACCGAAATTGCTGCATGTTGCAGGATATAACACGCATGGCTGCCCAGATGTTGGAAATGCAGAATCAACAAATAGAGCAAACTGCTGCAATGAATGCCAACATGGCTAGAGGGTATGTGGTAAACGAACCAATGATGTCATCGCAGTACTCGCAGCCACATTACTTACCCTCTAACGCAGGCACTGCGTCATATTATTACAACAAACCGTTGGTGTATGCAGAGGTGGATTCTGTTCCCCATGGCAAAGAGGACCCGATGTATACAACACAGGAAGAACAAGGTCAGCCACCTAACTATCAGGGAGAAACCTCACCCTCAAGGTCTGCCAGCATCTTTAGCCGGATAGGGGATTATTCAGACGCAAACGAGGAAGCCGGGCTGAACAAGCTCGGCATCAGACACGAATACCTAGGAATAAGCGGGAGCGAAGGGCTGAAGAAGTCCTTTCGCAAAGTCGTATGCCTAGAGATAGATATGAAGCAGGGACGGAAAAATTGTGCCCACCGACTCATGAGCCTAGAAATAGGGGGAGAGAAGAGCAGAAGAGGCTCGCTCCAAAACCCAAGGGGATCTGCCTACCTATCAAAGGCCAAATTATGGCCGAGCTTTATCACCCTGGAGGTGGAGCCATACTCAGCTACCCCACGACCGATACCATGGTGCAGTGAATTCCGACCATAACGAAATCAATGAATTACCTTCGTATGAATTAGACGACAATGAGGAAATAAGCCCTTTCATGAAAGGCATTCAGAGGTTCCCATTGACCCCTGACTTCGAAATGTCGAAGATAACAAAGTTCTCCAGGAGAGGTGACCCTGACGATCACCTATTAAACTACCGTACCAGCATGGAAATAGCCGGAGCCACTCATGTGCTAAAATGCAAAGCCCTTGATCGACTTATTTTGACTCTTACCGCAAGTGTACGGTATCGAACAAGTAATACAATGGATTTAAGTCCGAATGTCGTTCCCACAAGGATTGGTTAGATATATTTTCTTAAATTATTAACCTTAACCGAAACAAATGAATTTTCAGTGATTTATAAGAGATTCTAAATGAGTAGACCAAATTACCAGAGAAATCTAAAATTAATGATCAAATAAATAAATAAATGGATTTTTCAAGAGTTGTTTAACAAATGTATGTGAATGAAGTGCTAGGATTTAGAATTCATCTTAGTATTGATATTTCACACTTTGATTCAAATAACCCAAGACAAGGTGTATTATTGACGATCAATGTTTCTATAATGCCTAAAACTCTCTTTCGAACAAGAATTAAGCCTTTTCCTAATTACAATCCACCTATATTTCTATGATGAATGCTAATATTTAGGAAAGCATTAAACAAGCAAAACATGAAAAGATCACATAGGGCATAGTGGTATATTTCTATCCCTATCGAACCCTATGGCTATTGATTCAAGTCTAGTGAAATTTCACTCTTTCGATCATAAAAATTCACCACATACATCATATAATTCATGCATCAAAATTATAGATGAAAATAATTACGAATCAATAACTCAAAATACCAATTGTCATAAGATTAAGTAAACCAAAGCATGAAATAATTTTTTAAGACTTCATCATAATCCTAGCACAACGGAAAATTAGCCTAAATACATGGTTGATAGCAAATAACAAATATGAAAGAACTTCATCACCTATAATATGAAAATCTCAAGAAAATTAGGATGAATCTTCACAAATCCGCTCTCCAAAACTTTGATGTGCTTCTTGGTGTATTTTGTCCAGAAATCCCCTCCAAATTTCGTGTATTCTCTTCTTTATATATGCCTCCCCTCTGACCTAGGCGAAAAAGGGTGGATTAAATCAGAATTCGCGTGAAAAGCCCACCAGTGGCCCAGTCGATGCTACCGTGCGGCCGCACGGTACAAAAGTGTGCGATCGCAGCCTCGAAAAGCCAACTTTCAGTCGCCTGTTTTTCACCTCGTGCGGCCGCATGCCTTATTTAACTGTGCGGCCGCACGGTTAAATTTTCAGATGCAATTTTTATCTTTTAAATTCTGCAACTTGGTCCTCATCCTTTATTTCTCCTCAAGTTCCCATCTTCTGATTTGAACAATTTGATCCTTATACTTTTGAAAATCTTTGATTTCATCTTTTCTTCCACGATTCTCCTTCTTTAGCCATGTTCTGCGTCCAGCACTCTTGCTTTGCTCAATTTTGGTTCAATTTCCTCCCCTTTTGCTCATTCTTTCCTCTAATTGCTCCATTCTCTTGATTTCGAAATAAAACTGAAATATGTACAAATGATAGATAAATTAGTAACCATTATTCGCAAATAATTATATACAATCCTAATTTAAGCACGTAAATAAGTGCATAAAATGCACTTATCAAACACCTCAAACTAGAATCATAGTTCGTCCTCGAACAAATAAACTGAAACATAACTTCAAGAAAATAACTTTAACTCATCATTTGACTTGCTTGCTTTTATTTCTCAGGTTCGGCTCAAAATACACATTTCAGAAAGAGAAGTAAAACAGCACGTTAAAATATTTGTTACTTATTCCATGCTCAACTTTTCCATGTGTGTGTGTGAATAGCCAGAAGACAACTGCAAACCCATGTAAGGTTATACCTAACATTGTGTGACTAGTTATGCATAGATAAACCCAAATCCCATGTGGTCAACAATATTTTCTTTTGATTTTCCTTGCACTCTCATGGATGATCACAACCTTACTGCTTTTCTCTCATGTCCCGAGGTCTTTCCTATTGATGTGGTTTCTAAGCATGTATACATTGCATTTTTCCACATAGGGCAGTTAGGATTAGAAAAGTTGGCATGACAGACCGAGAATAATTTATAAGGTGTTCGGGACTTCAATCAACAAAGCTTATACCATTTTAGTTTATTTTCCTTTACTTGGATGACTTTTTCTTTTAATGTCCTTGTCTTTTACCATCTTTGTGCAATACTTTTCATACTGGCTTTCTATATGACCCCTGTAGCAGGCTTTCAGATCGGCAACTCCCAAACAAGTTGGCTTTAGGGTACCAGGTTCAAAGAACCCCTTAGACTTACTTGCCCGAGTCATAAAGGCTTAAACAGAAAAGTTAAAG
This sequence comes from Ligustrum vulgare, assembly GCA_963555705.1. Taxonomy (NCBI): domain Eukaryota; kingdom Viridiplantae; phylum Streptophyta; class Magnoliopsida; order Lamiales; family Oleaceae; genus Ligustrum; species Ligustrum vulgare. The sequence goes on from OY743183.1 coordinate 41,985,149, forward strand.
ATGTTATAATGTCTTATATGTAAGTCCACTCTCCGTACTTGCTTTCTAGTTGACCCCTGTAGCGAGCTTTCAGATCGGCAACTCCCAAACCAGTTGGCTTTAAGGTACCAGGTTCAAAGAACCCCTCAGACTTACTTGCTCGAGTCAAAAAGGCATTTAGAGAGCGGAATAAGACCTTCAGCATTTTTCTGTTTTTATGCTGGTCTTTATGGTTTATACATGTTGATCAAAATCCCTTACACTAAAGACACAAAAGTTTACGTTTCAGATTCTCGATCTACCCTGCCTACCCTTACTAACCCTTCCACCCCCAAACTGTTATTTGAACAGTTTGGTTTTACATTTCAGGTCGGGATCTAAATTTCTTAAGGTTTGTGATTTTTCTGTCAATCCTATGTCCAGAGTGCACAAATTCACCCCACATGTGTCAAGCATCCCCCTACACAAGCAATTATTTGACTTCGGCTATGTGCTCAAGTTTAACAAAGTTTAGCATGAATTAAGTAAAATAGAAAAATGTAGGTTTTCATGCTGTCCCAAGTTTCAACTAAAATATGCAAATAAACCGAACTACATCATAGACAGCAAACAAATCAGCAAACCAATTTTTTTTTTTTTTTAATATCGAGAGAAAATATGAGCAAATTCTAAATGATTCAGCAAAATAGAGAAATTCTAATAAATTCAGCAAAATAGAGTTGTAATAGATATTAGAGCAGTTATACAGATCAATACTAACGTTATGAGGTAAACCGAATACACCACCCCCAAACAAAATAGTACATTGCCCTCAATGTAAACAAAAATAATGAAAAATGAGGCAAAGTACAATTAAAACGATCAGACACTTCCCTGATGTATGTAGGCTGCTACTGATGTGAGGGCCCTGCAGATGGATCAGGTGGGTCACGAGGATCGCGTGCATGTCTGGTCTCCAGGCTCTCGAGTCTGTGCTCCATGGAGGTCAGGCGGGTCCTGATATGTGTCTGCTGTCGGCAGACCTCCTCCCAGGTGCATCGAGCCAGCCTCAGCTCAGTAGGAAGATCGGCTCGAACCAAACCTTGCATCTGAGTTTCCAGCGTGTCAAGCCTCCCATCCTGGCGAGTAAGTACCCCCATGACAGCTGTGTGTCTAGCAGCCTGCCTCTGCTCCATCAGTGTAAGCTCAGTCATGATCTGTCGCAGGAGCCTGTCATCTGCAGGAGGTGCAAGTGGGGCTGGCTGTGTTGGCTCTCCCATAACTGGTCCCGGTATATCTGCAGGAGCTGGAGGTGCTCTGGGTCCCCTTACATTTTCCATGGTCTTCCGGCTAATAGTGGCTTCTAAGGGATCAGGCTCCTCATGAGGGAGTAACTCTACGCCTTCGGCCAGACAGATAGCACTGATAAGGCTGGGGAATAAAATACCCCGAGTAGTGTCCAGCTGGGACGCAAGAGTAATGATAAAGTCAAATATGTGCTGCCCCAAGTCTAACTTACGCCCCCTGGCCAAGTGGTGTAGCAGTCTGGCCCTCTCAACGTTGAAGGTAGTGCGATGCGATGTGGGATCGATGTTATGACACACAAAGATATGCAGGATTTTCAAGGAGTTAGTAAGCTCTCTGTGCACAAATCGCCCTGGCCTCTCTAGCACCGCATCCCCTCTGCCATATAGGAATTGAGTGATTATGTCGATGTCGATATCCCCTGGCACTGGTTCTATCCCATCCCTAGTCAATTCTAGCACCCTCTCAATCACCGCAGGAGAAAAGTTTATCCATTTACCACGCACCCAAGTCCGGCCCATATATTCTGCTCCCTCGGTATCAACAGAAGGATTAAAATTAGCAAAAAATTCCTTTACCAGCAGTGGGTAGACTCTATATGGTGTGGATGCTAGCTTGTACCACCCCACACGCTCGATGAGATGCATCAATTCAGAATGTGGGAAATCGGTGAGTATCACCTCCCTTTCCCCCAAAAATCTTTTTTTTTAAGATTATCCTCAAACAACTTCTGTTCTTCGAGCCCCCTGAATCTATGTATAGATCCTGTATCGAAATCCTCAGAGTCGGAGTCCGAGCTCGATGGGTGTCTCCTCGGCCGTTTTGATGACCCCGCTTTTCCTTTACCCTTGTTAGGTGGAACTTGGGCTTTTCGTGGCGGCATTGTACCTACAAATGATAAATAGTAAATATTAGACTCAATATAGTAGGTATGAAACGTAAAAACAATGAGAAACACACCCAAACTTAAGAAAATGCATCAAAGGGAACGAAGAAAATATGGTTGAGTGGTGCTTTTGGACCTCGGATATCACCTCGAAAAATAAAAATTTTTCCGGGACATCTTCGGGCATATGAAAGTTCATGATCTCATCTACAACATACTCAAATTTCAAGTCAAACGGAGGTCATTTGAGTTAAGAACCTGAGGGACGAAGGCGTGCAGTGAGCCTGCAGTGGTGCAGTGGAGGTGCAGTGAAGGCAAAAATGAAAACTTAGCATTTATGCATTCCCATGAATCAAAACATGAAATTGTTACATGAAATTAACCCCAAGCATGCAGGGAAGGTAATGGCTCTGGCGAAATTTGCAATTGAGGCACGAATCATCACTGTGGCATTTCATCGAGCACTTTGAGTGCATTGACAAAACGTAGTGAAAATCTTAACAATACCTACATGTATCACTCCCAAATTTTCCTAACTACAATGCCCATTAACAATTAAACCCTTATCCACCTAATCCCATACTCCATCAACCATTAAGAACGAATTTGCAACAAAGAGTAAAATTCGAAATTTAGGGTAAAAATGCAAAATTCTTGTGAAACTTACCTTAAATTCGTGATTGAAGATGTTGGAGAGGTTGGATTATACCCAATGTGTGATACACAAGAAGATTTTTTGTCAAAAAAATTGAAATGGGCGATTTCTGAAGAGAGGCAGTGTCGTGCTTGTGTGAAAGTGAGGCTGCTGTCCGGTTATTTAGTTTGAAACCAACGCCCAGATTTCAACCGTGCGGCCGCACAGTTTTAAATTCCGTGCGGTCGCACGGTTGGACTGATGAAAAAAATTTCCAGTTTTATTTGGTGCTCATGCTTGACTCCAACACTTTTTATGATGCATGAACATGAATTATGAAAATGTATAACATGCTTTAGGTGGGTGACTATGTACATGAGTGGTAAGAACATCATGTAGCTAATAATCCACCTAGCTTTCCATTTATGCAAAACGTAGGATGATGAAGTGTCAAATAGCAACGCAAAAGTATGAAAATGCTCAATTAAAGTCATTCACCTAAAAAGAGCTAAAATAGCATAAAGTAAAATAAAATGAAACAAAAGAAAGCAATTGTAAATAAAAAGAAAGAAATATGGGTTGCCTCCCATAAAGCGCTTCATTTATAGTCTTAAGCTCGACTTTCTCGGGATTTACTCTAGTGAGGCGAGAGTAGTGGTGGTCTTTTCTTTAGAATAGTCACCACCCCAATAAGGCTTCAAGCGTTGTCCATTCACTCTAAATGTGCCATTCTCATCATGAGTGATTTCAACTGCCCCGAATGGATAGACCTTGGTAACCGAGTAAGGACCCGACCACATTGATCTCAGCTTGCCTGGAAACAATTTCAGGCGAGAATTGTATAGGAGAACCTGTTGACCAACCTCAAAATCCTTTCTTTGAATATGCTTGTCGTGCCACTTTTTGGTGCGTTCCTTATACAATTTTGAACTCTCATATGCTTCCAACCTGAATTCATCCATTTCATTTAATTGCAGCAATCTTTTCTCCCTCGTCGCTTGTAAATCAAAATTCAACTTCTTCATAGCCCAAAAAGCCTTGTGCTCAAGTTCAACAGGTAAGTGACATGCCTTCCCAAATACGAGGCGATAGGGAGACATTCCAATGGGTGTTTTGAAAGCTGTCCTATAAGCCCACAATGCATCGTCAAGCTTCTTGGACCAGCCCTTCCTTGTTGAATTCACTGTGACTTCAAGGATCCTCTTAAGTTCCCTGTTGGAGACCACCACCTGTCCGCTCGTTTGGGGGTGGTATGGAGTGACAACCCTGTGCTTTACTCCATATTTGACCAACAGTTGTTTGAACTGCTTGTTACAGAAATGTTTACCTCCATCACTGTTATAGCTCGTGGAGTGTCATACCTTGAAAAAATGACTTTCTTTAGAAAATCCATCACCACGCGGCCATCATTGGTAGGTAATGCAACAGCTTCAACCCATTTAGATACATAATCCACTGCTACAAGAATATACTGATTTGAGTACGAAGGGATGAATGGACCCATGAAATCTATTCCCCAAACATCAAAAATTTCCACTTCTAGAACACTGTTTAGAGGCATTTCATTTCTCCTAGATATGTTTCCGGTCCTTTGACACCTATCACAATTTTTCACCAGTACGTAGGCATCCTTGAATATGGTAGGCCAATAGAATCCTGAATGTAGAACTTTTGCAGCCGTTTTAGAAGCTCCAAAGTGACCACCATACGCGAAAGAATGACATTGCTCCAATATTTTTACCGTTTCGTCTTCTGGCACACACCTCCTAATAATCTAATCCGGGCATCTCTTATAAAGAATAGGATCTTCCCAAAAATAATATTTCAAGTCAGAAAAGAACTTCTTCTTCTGATGACTCGAGTATCCAGGTGGAATGATAGTTTTTGCCAGATAGTTCACAATGTCTGCATACCACGGAGCCTCCTCTACACCAAACAACTGCTCATCTGGAAATACTTCGCTAATATCTGCCAAAATTGGCTCTTTTTCTTGTTCAAGGTGAGACAGATGATCTGCTACTACATTCTCGCATCCCTTTTTATCCTTGATTTCCAAATCAAATTCTTGCAACAGCAATATCCATCTGATCAACCTGGGTTTTGCATCCTTTTTACTCAACAGATATTTTAGTGCAGAGTGGTCTGTGTAGACTGTCACCTTTGATCCCACCAGATAAGAGCGAAATTTATCAAATGCAAAGACAACAGCAAGTAGCTCCTTCTCAGTAGTGGCGTAATTAAGTTGTGCATCATTGAGAGTTCGGCTAGCATAGTAAATCACGTGAAATACTTTTCCTCTTCGTTGCCCCAGAACTGCTCCTACTGCATAGTCACTTGCATCGCACATCAATTCAAATGGTAATTCCCAATCAGGTACGATGATCACCGGCGCAGATATCAACTTCTCCTTCAAAGTATTGAAAGCTACCAAACATTCTTCAGAGAAAATAAATGGCACCTCTTTCATCAATAAGTTACACAAAGGTTTTGTGATTTTCGAGAAGTCTTTAATGAAACTCCTGTAGAATCCTGCATGGCCAAGAAAACTCCGAACCCCTTTTACAGACGTCGGAGGTGGTAGCTTCTCAATCACTTGAATTTTTGCTTTGTCTACCTCAATGCCCTTTTTGGAAATCCTGTGCCCTAGAACTATTCCCTCTTGCACCATGAAGTGGCACTTCTCCCAGTTTAGCACCAGATTCGTTTCTTCACATCTTTGTAGAACCAGTTTTAAATGTTCCAAACACTCGTCAAATGCGGATCCAAAAACTGAAAAGTCATCCATGAATACTTCAATGAATTTTTCTACCATATCAGAGAAGATAGCCATCATGCATCGCTGAAACATGGCTGGAGCGTTACATAAATCGAATGGAATTCGGCGATAAGAGAAAGTACCATAGGGGCATGTAAATGTTGTCTTCTCCTGATCTTCGGGCGCGATGGCAATCTGATTATACCCTGAATATCCATCCAGAAAGCAGTAATGTGAATGGCCTGCTAATCTTTCCAACATCTGATCAATAAACGGAAGGGGAAAGTGATCCTTCCTTGTTGCATTGTTGAGTTTGCGATAATCTATGCAAACTCTCCATCCAGTAACTGTTCTCGTGGGGATTAGTTCGTTCTTTTCATTTGGCACTACTGTGATTCCCCCTTTCTTTGGTACAACTTGAACTGGGCTGACCCAACCGCTATCTGATATGGGATAAATGATTCCTGCATCCAACAGTTTCATCACTTCTGCTCTAACCACCTCTTTCATGTTTGGGTTCAGCCTCCTTTGCCCATCCACCGTTGGTTTAAATTTGTCTTCCATCAGTATTTTGTGCATGCAAATTGCTGAACTAATGCCTCTTATGTCAGCAATGGTCCACCCAATAGCCCTTTTGTGATCCCGCAAAACTCCAAGTAGTTTCTCTTCCTCGACTTCTGTAATAGAGCTCGCCACTATGACAGGTAAAGTAGACGACTCCCCCAAGTATGCATAACGAAGGTGAGGTGGTAACTGCTTGATTTCTAACTTCGGAGGCTGCTGAATAGATGGAAGTGGCTTTGTAGAACTTATCCCCAATTCCTCAAAATGTGTTCTGCGTCTATATGGAGGGTTAGCCAAAAATTCCTTGCACGCTTCAAGCTCTTCTTTTGATAGAGAATTTATGGAGCTTGAATTCATGATGATTTCTTCAAAAGAGTCAGAAGGATTCTTCCAGCTAAATACTTCCCTTACTGCTTCCTGTACTGCTTCATCTATAATATCGACTCGGTAACATGAACTTGATGGGGCAGGGTACTTCATTGCTTTATAGACATCGAATGTGATTTCCTCATTATCGAACTGCAACTTGAGCTGTCCTTTTCCGACATCAATGATCGCACCCCCAGTCCGCAAGAATGGTCTCCCCAGTATCAATGGCACATTCTTGTCTTCTTCCATATCCAACACAACAAAATCGGCTGGAAAAATAAATTTCTCCACCTTTACCAGAATGTCTTCAATTATTCCTCGTGGATATGTGATTGATCGGTCTGCCAACTGCAAAGTCACAGTTGTTGGTTTTGGTTCCCCCAGACCTAGTTTCCTGCAAACAGAGAATGGCATCAAGTTAATACTTGCTCCTAAATCACAGAAAGCATTATCAAAATGACAATTTCCAATTTTACAAGGTATAGTAAAACTCCCTGAATCGTTTAATTTCGGTGGAAGTTTATTTTGCAACCTAGCGCTGCACCCTTCTGAAAGCATCACTGTCTCATGTTCCTCCAGCTTTCTTTTGTGTGTTAGGATGTCCTTCATGAATTTTGCATAACTTGGCATTTGCGCAAGTGCATCTGCGAAGGGGATGTTGATATGGATCTTTTTGAAGATGTTTTGAAATTTCTCGAACTGTTTGTCCATCTTTTGGTTTCTTAACCTCTGTGGAAAAGGAATTGGAGTCTCGTAAGGCTTAATTGGTGATTTCACCTTACTTGCCCCATCCTTTGTTTCAGACGTATTTTCCGATGCTCGATTATGCTCTATTTCTTGTTCTACCCCCTTATCCTGGTTAGTAGCTGATTGTTTAACACCAATCTCTGGTAGTTGGGCCCCACTCCTGGTAGTAATGGCTTTCACATGCTCTCTAGGATTTATTTCTGTGTTACTAGGTAGAGTACCTTGCTGCCTCCCTGAAATAGTTATTGCCATCTGCCCCACCTGTGTTTCCAAGTTCTTTATGGCTGCATGTTGATTTTGAAGTGTAGTCTCTGTCCTTCTCATAAAATGATCATTTTTTCCCATATACTGCTCTGTTTTCTCGATAAATTTCCCAAGTAGATCCTCAATTGAAGACTTCTTCTCCTCTTGCTGGTACATAGGTTGTTGTGGTCTTCCTGTATTTTGATTATCCCTCCATCCAAAATTAGGATGATTTCGCCACCCTGGATTGTACGTATTTGAATAGGGATTATTTTGTGGACGACCACCTCCTTGAACAAAATCAATTTGCTCTGGTAGCTGAACTAAGATAGGACAATCTGAAGTGTTATGGTCTGCACCACATTCTTCGCAAAGTGTTCTGGTATTCTTCATTGGATTTCCAGCCATTGCTATGCTTTCCACCTTATTTACTAAAGAGTCGATTTTTGCAGATAGGGTTGTATAATTATCCACTTCATACACTCCAGAAGGTCTCTTTTGGATTACTCGGTCTGAGGCCCACATTGCATTTGTGTTAGCAATTCTTTCAAACAGCTCCAATGCTACATCAACAGTCTTAGTAGAAAGTGACCCATTAGATGATGAGTCTACTAGACTTTTGAATTGAGGTAGCAAACCTGCGTAGAAATACTGTACTTGCACTCCCCTCGAAATCCCGTGATGAGGACACTTCCTGAGCATGTTTTTAAATCTGTTCCATGCCTCATCAAACGACTCTGCATCCTGTTGTTGAAATACTGATATGTTGTGCTTGAGCTTTGCAATTTTTACTGGTGGGAAGAACTTTGTACAGAATTTCTGAGCCAGATCATTCCACGTTGTTATGCTCGCTGTAGGTCGAGAATCTAGCCATTCTAAAGCTCTATCTCTCAGAGTATGTGGAAAAAGACGAAGTCTGATGGCATCATCCAATATCCCTTGAAACTTGAAGTGTTGGCAAAGCTCTAAGAACCTCGATACATGGGTGTGCGGATTCTCGTCGGCTCTTCCATAAAATTGATGTCCATTTTGAAATAAATGGATAACATTTGTTTTTAACTGGAAGTTTGGCTTACCAAATGGAGGGTAGACAATACTTGACTGATTTTGGATTATCCGCGGAGTCATAAAGTCCCCAACTAGCATGTTCCCTTCATCTTCCACTTGCAATTCTTGATTTCCCAAGTTGTTTGCCATATCTTGTTGTTTTTGCTGTTTTTCTGCTAATTTTGCCTCTCTTAGCTTGCGATGAAAATTGCGCTCGATTTCTGGGTCAACTTCTAGAAGATCTCCGTGCCTCGAACTTCGCATACACAAATCTGCGAGAAACAAATGAAAAAGAATGTATGAACTGAAGTAAAGAAGGAAAATTTAAATAAATCTAAAAGTTCGAATTAGTGAAAATAACCTAAGAATCAATCTAGACTACAATCCCCGGCAACGGCGCCAAAAACTTGATCGACTTATTTTGACTCTTACCGCAAGTGTACGGTATCGAACAAGTAATACAATGGATTTAAGTCTGAATGTCGTTCCCACAAGGATTGGTTAGATATATTTTCTTAAATTATTAACCTTAACCGAAACGAATGAATTTTCAGTGATTTATAAGAGATTCTAAATGAGTAGACCAAATTACCAGAGAAATCTAAAATTAATGATCAAATAAATAAATAAATGGAATTTTCAAGAGTTGTTTAACAAATGTATGTGAATGAAGTGCTAGGATTTAGAATCCATCTTAGTATTGATATTTCACACTTTGATTCAAATAACCCAAGACAAGGTATATTATTGACGATCAATGTTTCTATAATGCCTAAAACTCTCTTTCGAACAAGAATTAAGCCTTTTCCTAATTACAATCCACCTATATTTCTATGATGAATGCTAATATTTAGGAAAGCATTAAACAAGCAAAACATGAAAAGATCACATAGGGCATAGTGGTATATTTCTATCCCTATCGAACCCTATGACTATTGATTCAAGTCTAGTGAAATTCCACTCTTTCGATCATAAAAATTCACCACATACATCATATAATTCATGCATCAAAATTATAGATGAAAATAATTACGAATCAATAACTCAAAATACCAATTGTCATAAGATTAAGTAAACCAAAGCATGAAATAATTTTTTAAGACTTCATCATAATCCTAGCACAACGGAAAATTAGCCTAAATACATGGTTGATAGCAAATCACAAATATGAAAGAACTTCATCACCTATAATATGAAAATCTCAAGAAAATTAGGATGAATCTTCACAAATCCGCTCTCCAAAACTTTGATGTGCTTCTTGGTGTATTTTGTCCAGAAATCTCCTCCAAATTTCATGTATTCTCTTCTTTATATATGCCTCCCCTCTGACCTAGGCGAAAAAGGGTTGATTAAATCAGAATTCGCGTGAAAAGCCCACCAGTGGCCCAGTCGATGCTACCGTGCGGCCGCACGGTACAAAAGTGTGCGATCGCAGCCTCGAAAAGCCAACTTTCAGTCGCCTGTTTTTCACCTCGTGCGGCCGCATGCCTTATTTAACCGTGCGGCCGCACGATTAAATTTTCAGATGCAATTTTTATCTTTTAAATTCTGCAACTTGGTCCTCATCCTTTATTTCTCCTCAAGTCCCCATCTTCTGATTTGAACAATTTGATCCTTATACTTTTGAAAATCTTTGATTTCATCTTTTCTTCCACGATTCTCCTTCTTTAGCCATGTTCTGCGTCCAGCACTCTTGCTTTGCTCAATTTTGGTTCAATTTCCTCCCCTTTTGCTCATTCTTTCCTCTAATTGCTCCATTCTCTTGATTTCGAAATAAAACTGAAATAGGTACAAATGATAGATAAATTAGTAACCATTATTCGCAAATAATTATATAAAATCCTAATTTAAGCACGTAAATAAGTGCATAAAATGCACTTATCAGCCTTCGCCATAACACTTGAGGGAAGTGCGATAAAGTGGTACAAAAAACTCCCTCCGGCAGTATCCACGGTTGGAGAGATTTGAAAATGGCTTCATCTCCTCCAGGCCAGGCCAACTCCCACTACAACGCCTTCAAGATCTGAGTCAGGGAAGGGATGAATCTTTGAAAGGCTATTTAGCTCGATTCATGAAAGAAATGCATAGTTGTGAGAACATCACGGAGGCGGAAATATTCTTTTCCCTAAAAGGAGGCTTAGACATGAACAGTATGTTTTGGAGAGACGTCCGAAGTAGGAAACCTAGAGACTACATTGCTTTCGTAGATTTGATCAAAGAGGAAATCATTTCAGAAGAAATGGTGAGAGCCAAAGATGATCACCCTCAGGAGAGATACAACACTGGGTACCAGTCCTTAGCTGCACAAAGAAAAGGAGGTAATAAGGATCGGTTCAGCAACCATCGTGGAGGTGGCCTGCGCCCATTCCTAGGGACTAGATCCAGTTACGCGGCGAAAATTACAAAAGCTATCCTCAATTTGCACTACGCATTGCCCTTAGTGAATCCCACCATTGCTCCAGAAGGAACAGGTGAAAGCCGAAATGGAAAGAGACCCATGACTGGGGCATATTGTGCTTATCATAGACACTATAGGCATGCTAGGGAGGAGTGTAGAGAGATTTAGGTCTTGGCCGATTAGAAGGCCAACGAAAGGAAAGTCGACAACTTTGCCTCGAACAGAGGAAGGCCAAATAAGCTAGGTGGTCCAAAGTTCAACAGAGCTGATCGGAGGGACTTCGGAAAGAATCCTACGAGAGGGAGGAATGACAGTAGTCAAAGAGAGCAAAGCCAGGACCGAAACAAACATCCGGCGCATGATAAGAGTGTCAGAGAATTGCCTCATCCTCCAAATGATTGGCCAATCCGCAAGATCGATACAATATTTGGAGGGCCCCATCCGGGTGGGAGTACGAACAACTCCTAGAAGAGGTACATCAGAGAGGCCAAAGAGCTCGCTAACGTGAATTATCACATAAATTCACATCCTGTCGGGACTTTCAAGACAGAACCCATCACATTTGCCCTGAATGATGCGGTTGGGGTGCACTTTCCGCATAATGATGCGTTAGTAATCTGGGTTGTGGTAACCCAGAATGGTTTGTCTCAGATTCTAGTGGATGATGGTGTCTCGGTAAATGTGATTTACGGGATAACGTATGATAAGATGGGAATTAATACTCCCTCATTCCAGTCCCTGATCCCATAAATGGATTCACCGGGGATAGCATCACTCCCAGATGGTCCATAATCCTTATAACCGAGATAGGCCAGGCACCAACTCTCTCTTAGATACTGATGGAGTTCCTAATCGTGGATAAAATCTCCTTGTATCACGACTCGATTGGAAGGTAGGGCCTAATTGACCTGAGAGCTGTAACTCACACAAAGTACATATGTATGAAATTCCTAATTGAAAATGGTGTTGCTACTGTTAGAGGTAGTCATACAGAGTCACAGTCCTGTTACACAAACGCTATCCGAAAGTTCCAAGATCGAACCGTCAATATGATTAGCGATGTGGCAATGGTTGAGGCTGTCTTAGACCCTGAAAAACTGGGTGCAGGACCTGATACAGAGGAAGATGTCACAATGACACACGAAGAAGATCCGGCAGATCTGGATCCTAGAATGACAGGTGATCATTTGTTGCACTACCCCTGCTGAAAAGCTGGAATAATTTTGTGTTGATCCAAATGACCCAATGAAGGAGGTACAGATTGGGCAGGACTTATCGATTGAATACAAAGGGCAGCTCAAAAAATTTTCTACTCCAAAACCTTGATGTGTTCGCCGGGAAATACGATTCCATGGTTGGAATTGACCATAAGATAGCATATCACAAGCTCCAACTTGATCTCAGACTTCCTTGGCATAAGTAGAAGAGTAGACCGATGAGTCCGGAGAAATATGAGGCCTTAAAAGAGGAGGTATCAAAGCTATTGAAAAATAAGCTACATTAGGGAAGCTCATTATCCGAAGTGGGTGTCAAACCCTGTTTTGGTTCCCAAGCCGAGTTGAAAGCTGCGGGTATGTATTGATTTCTCGGACTTGAACCAAGCATGTCCAAAAGATAGCTTTCCCTTACCCCGATCAACCAACTAGTCGATTCCACAGCGGGGCATGAAATGTTGAGCTTTATGGATGCATACTCTGGGTATAGTCAGATCCCCATGTACAAATCCGACGAGGAGCACACCTACTTTATCACGGACAGAAGACTCTACTGTTATAGGGCTATGCTCTTCGGGTAAAAGAATACAGGGGCCACCTACCAAAGGTCAGTGAATCGAATGTTCTCAAAGCAACTTGGAAATACCATGGAAGTATATGTGGAGGACATGCTAGTAAAAAGTATGGGCACCTCAGAACATGTTCGTCATTTATCAGAGACTTTTGATATATTAAGAAAATACCTGATGAAGCTTAATCCCGTGAAGTGTTCCTTCGGGGTAGCTTTTGGAAAGTTTCTTGGTTTCATGGTGAACAGAAGGGGAAATGAAGCCAATTCAGATAAGATTAAAGCTTTGCACAATATGTGCTCACCCCCCAACCCCAAAGAAGTGCAAAGCTTAACTGGAAGGGTTGCTGCCTTGACTCGATTTGTCTCCAAGTCCACTGACAAGTGTTTACCATTCTTCAAGGTCTTTAAAGGAGGAAGAAGGTTCCAGTGGACACAGGAATGTAAGAAAGATTTTTTCGAACTGAAAGCATTCTTGGGGAAGGCCCCCCTATTGTCCAAACTAAAGATCGGTGAACCGCTCTTTCTTTACTTAGCCATTTCCAAGGAGGCTGTTAGCTCCGTGTTGATTAGAGAAGAGAATGGAAGTTAGCTTCGGTATATTATGTGAGTAAATTCATGCTGGACGCCGAAACACGCTACCCAGACATGGAGAAACTCACTTTGGCATTAATCACGGCGGCTTGTAAACTCCGCCCATACTTTTAGTCGCATTCTATACGAGTACTCAAAAATTTCCCTATGAGACAAGTCTTACAGAAACCAGATGCGTCTGGAAGGTTAATGAAGTGAGTAGTAGAAATTAGTCAGTACGACCTCCATTATGTACCTCGGACAGCTGTAAAGGGCCAAGCGTTAGCAGATTTCATAGTTGAATTCACGCATCCGCCTGAGGTCGAGATGATTGAGAACATTGGTGACAACCATGAGTAGGGGTTGTTTGTTGATGGGTCCTCCACTGAAGGGAGATCTGGGACAGGAGCAATACGGGTAAGCCCGAAGGGACATAAGTTGCACAGCGCGGTTCACTTTGGCTTTAAAGCTTCAAACAATGCAGCAGAATATGAAGCACTCTTGGCTGGACTAAGTGTTGTGTAAAATCGTAAATATACGATATCGCAATCAAGTAATAAAGTGACTTTTGAGTCGACTGATCGTTCCCACGAGAACTGTTTACTAAGTACCGAAATATGCGAGTTCTAAACTTTATTTGAACAAAAAAAAGAGAATTTGTGATTGTAAACTAAAACTAATAAATTAAACTAAAGAATTAAATTAGTGAGATTGCTTTTGTTTTAAAAACGATTGTAAAGTAGTTGGGATTCACGAGTTCACCTAACCAATTAAATCAATTCCAATTCATGGTTCTATTTTCTAAATATGTGTTCGATCGAATTCACTAACTCAAATTGAGATTCTTCTCTCGAGTTTAAATCAATCCTACCAAAATAAGTCAACCTTGTATCTCTACAGCAGGTCGGAATATTCCTTATCTAGATGCATTACACGCAAGAATTCACACACGACCGCAATAATAACAAGAGTATATCTCTATCTCTCGTTCAATTACCGGATTTATTACCTAGATTTATGTTATTAACTCACCTCTCGGATTATGAAAATAATACATTAAATCATGAAAATGGCCAGTTCTTTCACTCATTAAACGTAATAATAAATCAACACATGCATTAAAGCGTTAAAATAAGGAATATGGAATTAAAATAATTAACTAGGCTACATCGTTCATCCCAATATAGAATTTAGTTACACATCTTGATTAAAGAACAAAAATAAGAAAATAAAACGTTCATTGAAAATAACAAAGAAGAATGGAAAGATTGCACCAATTATCAATTCTTCAAGTATCTTCAATTCATGCCCCTCTGCGATGCTTGAATCTCCAAGAATTTGAATTGAAATCTCTGTTGTGGCTTGTTCTATGGAGAGGCAAAGGTCCATATTTCGTGCCTCATGTGTTGTATATATAGGTTTTTGAGAAACCTAGGTCAAGAAAGAGAAAATTCTGTTGAAAATCACGAGAAAAAACCTACAGTCGGCCCAGCCGGATAAGCACGCGATCACGTGGCTTGTACGGTTGTACCCCTAGCGATCGCGTGGTTACGTATATAACTCTCGGGTTATTAATTCACACCATCTAGCGATCGCATGGTATATATCCAGCGATCGCGACTTTCATCTTTTCTTGGATGTGTAAGTTGGTCCCTGACTTTTAATTGCACCTTCAATCCCCAACTTTTAGTTGTTACGATTTAGTCCCCAAACTTTATATTCTTCTCGAATTGCTCAAATAAGCTATTAAATCCTTTAATTAGGTCCTCCAACTCCTGATTCGTTCACTTTAGCACCATGAACCTTCTCGGTTGACGTCACATATCTCTCACTTGCTCAATTAAGCTCCAATTAACATCCAATATTGCCATTTTTCCATTAATTGCTTCATTCTTCTTCGATTGGGACATTTTTTGAGAAGTAAACAAATAAACACAAATTAAGGAGCATATATTCTAAAACGACAATAATTTCTTCTAATTTAGACATACAAATAAGTGTATAAAATACACTTATCAAATACCCCAAAACTAGAACTATTGTTCGTCCTCGAACGATGGAAAATAAACTACAAAATTAAAGAAATAAAAGAGCAAGTATGTTTTTGTTGTGTAAACATGTTTACCATCTGCCTCAATAGTCCAAATCAGTTCAAGCTTTAAGCAAAAGTTATGAACAATGCAAAATAATTTCTAGTTATATCATGCCAGATTTTCAAATGTGTGTGTGAATAGCCAACATCAAACGCATACTTATGCAAAAGATATACTCAACACTGTGTGGCTCATTATGCATAATCACGCCCGAATCCCATGTGGTCACCCTATTGAATCTAATGATTTTCCTTTCATCACTCATGGGTGATCACAACTTACTGATTTTCTCTCACATCCGTAGTTTATCTATTGTGGTTTCTAAAAATATTCTTTGCTTTTTCACACAAGGTAGTCAGAATCATAAATATGCGTGCATAACAAATCAAAAGAAAGCAGACCCCAATTCTACAACCTCAACTACCACAGCTTAGTCAACGAAGCTTATACCATGCAATTATATTTATATATATATATATATATATATATATATATATATATATATCTTCTTTTTCTTTTGATGGACGACTTTTTCTTTTAATTGTCCTTGTCTTTTACCATCTTTGTGCAGAACTTTTCATACTTGCTTTCTATATGACCCCTGTAGCGGGATTTCGGATCGGAAACTCCAAAACCAGTTGGCTTTAGGGTACCAGGTTCAAAGAACCCCTCGGACGTACTTTCCAGAGTCATAAAGGCTTAAACAGAAAAGTTAAAGATGTTATAATGTCTTATGTGTAAGTTCACTCTCCGTACTTGCTTTCTAATTGACCCATGTAACGAACTTTAGGTCGATGACTCCCAAGCCAGTTGGCTTTAGGGCACCAGGTTTGAAAGACCCCTCGGACTTACTTACTCGAGTAAAAAAGGCATTTGAGGAGCAGAATAAGACGTTCAGCATTTTTCTGTTGTTTATACCCGTTGACCAAACTGTAATGACTAAAGTGCAAAACCAAGAACCACAGACCTATAAACCGTCAACACATACAAATTCCAACCATTTTACCCCCAAACTTGCCTTTTGGCATGATTAGTTCTAATTTAGGGATGGGATGTCTAACGATCTAAGTTCAGGGATTTTCAAATTATTCCTAAGTTCAAATTGCATAAAATTTTGCCCCACATGTATTAAACAAAATCCCTTACATAAGCAATTATCCAACGCTGGATATGTGCGCAATGAATATGAATCTAGCACAACATAACTAGTTCCAAATATGTTCATACTTTCATGTTGTCCAATTTTCAAGCCTAAGCACAAATTGATTCATACTATATCCTAGGAAACAAACATGTCAACAAAGTTTTCAACTTTTTTTTTAATCTCAATAGAAATAGAATGAATATAAAATGAATGAAGAATGCAATCAAATTTTCACCCCCAAACTTGAAATGAACATTGTCCTCAATGTTTTTCAAAAAGAATCAACAATGTAAAACAAGACAAAGAAAAGAGAACGAGAACTTCCCAAGTGTAGATGATGTATTTCTTTGAAGCTTCCTGTTGCACTGTATTGGATGAATCAACCATTTGTTTGTATTGTTCAAATTGGGTTGGGGTGTTTTGATTGTTGTTGTCCCTGCAAATAAGAGATATTTAACATTAGAAGTCATAAACATCAAATAAGAAATAATGGACATTCAGTACCACACCTCCAAACTAAAGTTAAAGCAAAATTTTTGAATTTTCAACAATGGTAGACCACACATATTCAAGCCTTGACATCGCCTAGAAAAACACAATTTTTTTGGAGCCATCTTCTGATATGTTAAAGTTCACAGCATGGTCTACAACATATTAAAAATTTAGGTCATTTGGAGTTCAATAGCATCATGAAAAATTATGGAGAAGTGGGTGACGTGACTGATTTTCTAGTGCAATGACCTGCAGTAGACTGCAATGGGGCTGCCTTAATGCAATGTTGGTTTTCATGATTTTCATGCAATGTAGTGTACTAATTCATGAACTAAACATACATACTCAATAATAACCATGTCATGAAGATAAATGCTCAGAAGAATCTCTCAAATTTGAACAAAAATCTCATTGGAGCATTTTATCAAACACTTAATGTACATTACAAAAATCAAAGAAAGTGCATCAATTTGGAACATTTATTGACCCAAAAATTTTACCTATTAAATCACAAATCACATTCTCCAACATCTAACCTAAACCCATTCTTCACCATTCACAATTTCAAAATCCCAGAACTCAAAGAAAATTTCAAAATTTTGAGTAAACATTGGCTCTTTTGTTTTTCATATTCCTCTACAGTCACTTCAGATAGCTGAACTCCACTCCTTGTTGTTATTGCATTAACATGCTCCCGAGAGTTTGTTTTAGTATTACTGGGTAACTGTCCTGGCTGTCTTATTGAACTGCTAGCTGCCAGCTCTCTCATTTGTCTTTTCAAATTCTTAATCTCAGCTGCTTGATTCATAATCTCACCATTCTGACTTTTGACTAGCTGAATTAACATCTCCATGTTTTCTGCCATGGTTTTATGAGATTGTTGTTGCTGCTGTTATTGAAAACTAGGCAGACGCTGAACATTCTGATTATTAGACCTGGAGAAGTTGGGGTGGTTCTTCCATTCTGGGTTGTAAGTTTGTGAATAAGGACCACCCTGTTGCGTGTTGCCCACAAAATTGACTTGTTCTGGATTTGATTGACTCTGTTACATGGGACAGAAATTAACGGTGTGATTTTCAAAACAAAAATCACATAGCGCTGTTTGAACTGAATTGACTGTCTGCACACCCATACTGTCAATTTTCTTCGTCAACGCATCCAATTTAGCATTTAATGATGTAATCTCATTAACGAAAATTACTCCCCCAGACTTAGGTGCAGACCTCTCTGAATAACATTGGTAACTGTTGGAAGCCATCTTCTCGAAAATCTCAAAAGCTTCTTCATAAGTTATATCCATAACTGAACCCCCAGCTGCTGAGTCTGCGTGCTTCTTATTTTCATTTGTCAACTCATTATAGAATGTCTGAACTAAGATCCAATCTGCGATTCCATGGGTAGGACACTGTCTGATAAGCTCATTGAACCTTTCCCAAGCTTCAAAAATGGATTCTCCTGGATGTTGACTAAAGGACAGAATTTCACGCCTAAGCTTTGACATCCGGCCAGGTGGAAAAAATTTATCTACGAATTTTTTGCTCAGGATTTCAAAGGTGGTAATAATGTGCAAGAGGTAAGGAATAGAACCAAGCTTTAGCTTTGTCTGCCAATGAGAATGAGAACAATTTCAACTTTACAGCATCATCTGGAACTCCATTCATGCGCCGCATGTCGCACAATTCTTGAAAAGTCCGGAGATGTGCATGCGGGTCTTCGAATGGCAGCCTGTGGAATACAGCAGAATTTTGGATCAAAGAAATTAAGTCTTAATCTTGAAATTTCTGGCTGGTATTGCTGGCGACACTACACAGGTCCCAATATTCCCTACAGGAGGAACCATGTAGTCTCTCAAAACGCGCCTCCCACGATCCTGTTGCTGTCCAATAACAGCTGTTGGCAGATCATTCTGATTTCTGTCATCTGCCATGGCTAAATCTGTTTGTTGCTTTGCTTCCAACCGTAGTCTTCGCCTCTATTGAAAGATGCGTTCAATCTATGTATCAAGAGGAAGCAAATCACACGATTTAGTTCTTCTTAACATAAATTAAATCAAACAATAATTAAAAATGAAAAACTGAAAATTAATATAAAAATAAAATAAAAAATAAGCAAAGTAAAGTTCAAAGTAAAATAAGAACTAATGTGTATCGATATTAATTAACAGTCCCCGGCAATGGCGTCAAAAACTTGTTGTATAAAATCGCAAGTATACGATATCACAATCAAGTAATAAAGTGGCTTTTGAGTCGAGTGATTGTTCCCACAATGACTGTTTACTAAGTACCGAAATATGTCAGTTCTAAACTTTATTTGAACCGAAAAAGACAATTTGTGATTGTAAACTAAAACTAATAAATTAAACTAAAGAATTAAATTAGCGAGATTGCTTTTGTTTTAAAAACGATTGTAAAGTAGTTGGGATTCACGAGTTCACCTAACCAATTAAATCAATTCCAATTCATGGTTCTATTTTCTAAATATGTGTTCGATCGAATTCACTAATTCAAATTGAGATTCCTCTCTCGAATTTAAATCAATCCTATCTAAATAAGTTAACATTGTATCTCTACAGCAGGTCCGAATATTCCTTATCTAGATGTGTTACACACAAGAACTCACACACGACCGCAATAATAACATGAGTATATCTCTATCTCTCGTTCAATTACCGAATTTATTACCTAGATCTAGGTTATTAACTCACCTCTCGAATTATGAAAATAATACATTAAATCATGAAAGAATGGCCAGTTCATTCACTCATTAAACGTAATAATAAATCAACACATGCATTAAAGCGTTAAAACAAGGAATATGGAATTAAAATAATTAACTAGGCTACATCGTTCATCCCAACATAGAATTTAGTTACACATCTTGATTAAAGAACAAAAACAAGAAAATAAAACGTTAATTGAAAATAATAAAGAAGAATGGAAAGATTGCACCAATTATCAATTCTTCAAGTATCTTCAATTCACGCCACTCTACAATGCTTGAATCTCCAATAATTTGAATTCAAATCTCTGTTGTAGCTTGTTCTATGGAGAGGCAAAGGTCCATATTTCATGCCTCGTGTGTTGTATATATAGGTTTTTAAGAAACCTAGGTCAAGAAAGAGAGAATTCTATTGAAAATCGCAAGAAAAAGCCTACAGTCGGCCCAGCCGGATAAGCACGCGATCACGTGGCTTATACCCTAGCGATCGCGTGGTTACGTCTATAACTCTTGGGTTATTAATTCACACCATCTAGCGATCGCATGGTATATATTCAGCGATCGCGACTTTCATCTTTTCTTGGCTGTGTAAGTTGGTCCCCGACTTTTAATTACACCTTCAATCCCCAACTTTCAATTGTTGTGATTTAGTCCCCAAACTTTATATTCTTCTCGAATTGCTTAAATAAGCTATTAAATCCTTTAATTAGGTCCTCCAACTCCTGATTCATTCACTTTAGCACCATGAACCTTCCCGGTTGACGTCACATATCTCTCACTTGCTCAATTAAGCTCCAATTAACATCCAATATTGCTGTTTTTCCATTAATTGCTTCATTCTTCTTCGATTGGGACATTTTCTGAAAAGTAAACAAATAAACACAAATTAAGGAGTATATATTCTAAAACGACAATAATTTATTCTAATTTAGACATACAAATAAGTGTATAAAATATACTTATCGCTAAGGTTTGCAATAGCTCTAAAAATCAAATCATTGATGGTGAATAGTGACTCACAACTTGTTGTGAACCATGTTAACAAGCAGTTTTCCACCAAGGAACCGGATATGATTGCATACTTGAAGAAAGTGAAGGATCTAATGGCCCATTTCGAAAAATTCGAATTGCTCCACGTTCCCAGGACTGAGAATTCCAACGCATATGCCTTATCTAAACTGGGAAGTAGCAAAGATGCTGAGCTCCTCAATATGGTACGATCGAACGTCTACCGATCTCCTCCATTGAACTAGGGGCAGAGATATTGGTGATAGAAGAAGAGAATTCTTGGATGACTCCTATTTTGGCCTACTTTAAGTATCTGAATCTACCAGGCGAGCCAGAAGAAGCTCGGAAATTACAAAGGTATGCTGCCAATTTTGTCCTTCTCAATGGTTTACTCTATAAGAGGATTTACACCTCTCCTTTGATGCTATGTGTTGGATTGGAAGACGGACAGTATATAATGAGGGAAATTCATGAGGGCATTTGTGGAAACCGTGCTGGAACGTTATCTTTAGCTCGAAAAGCCTCAAATAGGGGTATTTCTGGCCAGCTATGCGGACGAACTCTCATGACTTCTTTCGAAGATGTGATAAATGTCAAAGGTATGCGGCCATACCGCATCGGCTGCATCACGAGTTGATGGTGGAAACCAGCCCTTTGCCCTTTGCAAAGGGGGGAATCAATATTATTAGCCCCTTGCCCCGAGGCATTAATAACAATTACTTCACAATCGTTACGATAGACTACTTCACCAAATTGGTTGAGGCAAAACCCCTGATGAGAATCACTGAAGCAAACACTTCCAAGTTCATTTGGAAGAACATTATCTGTAGGTTCGGGGTTCCACACTCGTTGGTGAGTGACAATGCGAAGCAATTCAAAAACATAAGGGTTGACGAGTTGTGCGATGATTTGGGAATCTACAAATTATTCTCATCTCCACATCATTCACAAGCAAATGGGCAGGTCAAAGCCGTTAATAAAACCATAAAGAACACCCTGAAAAGGAGGCTGGAATCAAAGAAGGATGTCTGGGTAGATGAACTCCCACAAGTCTTATGGGAACTTCGAAATACCTATCACACTGCAACAGGGGAAACCCCCTTCTCCATGGTGTACGGATCCGAGGTAGTATGCCCAGTGGAAATTGAAGTGCCTTCCCTTCTTCAAATTCATTATGATGAGGCGAAAAATTAAGAAGCTCAATGGGAAAACCTGGATTTTCTCTTCTAAAGAAGGAGTGATTCACATTTTGTTGGCCCGCTACCAAGAAAAGATGGCCCACTACTACAACAAGAAGGTAAAGAAATGGTTCTTCAGGATTGGAAACTTGGTCCTCAAGAAGGTCCTTCCTTCAACCCAGGAACCAGGAGTAGGGACTTTGGGTCCTAATTGAGAGGGGCCCTACAATATTATTTCCAAGGTGATACCAGGGACTTATCGGATAGAAGACTTATTCGGAGTACCCTTGCCAAATCCTTGGAACACAGATCACCTTCGTCGCTATTTTCAGTAAAAGGAGTTCTTCTTAATTTGTAATAAGCTCGTCTGACTCTATGAAGATTATATGGTGAAGAGATTAATGCTTTTGTCTTATCTTAAAGAATATCTTTTCCTTACGCCAAACAAGCAACGGTGAAGCTATCGTATTACTACACTTAAAACTTCCACGCAAGGGACTCTCCCAAACCTGGGAGGCCTTTAGTGTACCTTGACCAAGGGTGGCAGTACCTTCTTTAATTAAGAGAGGGATGCGATTAGTCTTTAGTTAAAATTTATTTTAAAAGAAAGTATGAGTGAACCCTTAACATAATGGTTCTCTTAATCAAAAGACTTAGGTTGATAAAATGACAGACACTGGGATGGTAGTGTAGATAGAATCAAGCACTTATCAATCAGACTGAACCAGTGAACATGAATGTCTTAAACTGCGTAAGTCTGAGAGACTATCAACTTGAATGCATATTCTTACAAAGTGTGTCATGCAAATTTTGAATCTCACAAATATTAAAAACATTGAATTAACAAATAAATTACATTGTCTAAGGATAAATCATTACATTACAAAAATGAAGGGCTATGCCTAAACCCGTCAAATATAAGAAAAGCAAAAATCATTGAGAAGGGGGCATCTTCTGCCGAGTTTACACTAAGCGAAGCTTGACATAGGTCAGCAGGATCATTAGCAGGATCACCTTTTTCTGTGTCGTATGGCTCAGGGTACAAAGCCTCGATTTGGGAAAGGTTCAAATTAGGGAAAGTTTCCTTCACATCCCCCAAGGCCATCCTAGTTCCAATATTTCCAAAGACCCTCTGCATAGCCTCATACTCAGGCATCTCCCCAAAGGTATCTTTGAAATTTTGGATAGCCTCGGATACCCTGGTCCCCACGACCTCTTCAACCCTAGCTGCGATAGTCCGCTCCAGGGCTTCCTTAACCCGAAACTCTATGTGCAGTTCCAAAGAGACATAATACTCCTCTACCTTCATTCGAGCCTCCACCTCCCTCTCAAGTTTAGCTGTGACTTCTATCACCTCGGCCACTAACTTACTTTCTGCAGCGTTGGCTACAGTTAGAGCTTCAATAATTATGGACTATGCCCGATTGGAATCATCAAGTTTTTTGCACAAGGTCGCCACATCCGCTTCAGAGGCACGAAGGTCATGCTTTAACTTCTCATTTTCCTCTTGGAGATGCTTTTCCATAAGTCTGTCATCTGAAGAGGTCTTACGAGCTATGGACAAATGTTCTTTGAGATCATTAATCTCTTTTAACATATTGGCTGCATGGCGAAGAGTCGTCTCAGCCTCTTTCTTATCACATTGCGCCTCCAGGACAGAAGATTCCACTTCATGATCAATGCCAAGGGTCTAACATGTATGGCCTTGGCCGTAAGCAGCTTTCGGGCTGGCGAGACGCTGGAGGAAAAAGCAGACCAGCCTTCCGTCCAGAATTGTTCGGTAGCCAATGCAGCTCTGGCGGGCGGAGAGCTATGGGAGTCGAATAAAATGGAATCAAAGGCAACATCCTTGGAAAGGACGCTGGCTTTAATCTGCGCCAGCTCATCAGCCACAGCCTGGGTCACGTCGTACTGCATTCCCGGGATGGACACTTGAGGCTCCTTGCCTAGTTCGGGCGATTCTGGTGGAGGGGGCGGAAGCTTAGAAGAGGCCTCTGTGCCTCTCCTCAGTCTCTTCAGGGGGGAGGCTCTTCCCCTGAGACAGACTCAGTGATGTCCTCAGAAGAAGTGTTTTTCAGTGAGCTCTTTTTGGTCCATTTCCCCCCCTAGGGCCTCCTCTTTCTGAGCTTTTCCCTTTTGCCATAAGAAGGCTTTTCTTTAGATCACCTCCTTCAGCTATATCTGGCTGTTGGAGGCCAACATGTAGCAAAGTAGGAGGTGGCATTAGAGCAGGAAAAGTAGCCTCAAGCCTCGCGATGGACGCCTCGGATACTTGTGTAGCGGCTTCCTCTTGAAGATTGGAAAGCACAAACATCTGCTTCTTTTCCACCTCGCTACCACGACGGAGAAGTGGAGGAACCTTCTTGGACATGAGCCCCTTTAGGTAAATTTTGGGAAAGTCCTTGAAACCTGGTGAGGAAAGAAGGGGTTAGTCCTAGCAAGCCAAACGCGCAGTGAAAGTTAAGGCAAGGGATTCAACTTACTCATAGCTCTCATGAGACCGTGTTTAACGAGGAGCTTGTGATGAGAACCGAGAAATCAAACCTCGATGCGCAAGCCTGTGAGACCCATGAAGAGATTCGATGCTAAAGACGTTCAAGATTCAAAGCTATACAAGTAATTAAAGTCAAGAAAAAGCAAGTCGAGAATCAAGTTGGAGCCAAAAAAGAAGAAGAAATTGGACTCAGCCAATTTCGGTCGACCGAAAGTCTGCAGAGATTTTTGAAGGCAGCTTCAGTCGCGTTTGGCTGAGGCTTGGTCGACCGAAAGTCCCATTTCGGTCGACCATGTGATCCACTGAAATAATTTCCGTCGACCAGTTCGGTCGACCGAAACACTCCGTTTCACTAAAACGGGATTTTTGTTGCAATTTTCGAAATTACACCTTTTACCCATTTTGTACATTAAATACACATTCTTTTTCATTTCAAACATTAAACTTTGATGTTCATGATGAATTGGTCTTGAAAGACTCCATTCTTGAGGTAATGTTAAACCTCTTTGATCTTATATTTTATTGGAAGTTAATCGACTGTGCTTGAGTATTATTATTCTTGTGTTGTTGTTTATTTTTCGCCACCTTGGAATTTGTTGGGTAGATACCCATTGGGCTAGGGTTAGTTTAATCCTTGAATTTTGGGTTAGATTTAAACTTGGGTTAAGGTGTTTATTCTTAATTTTACCACTTTAGCTTTCTTGGGTTTTGTATTAAATTGTTGTGAGAATTTTCGGTCAATATACCGAAGGGGTTCGCATCATTTGGTATCAGAGCTTGACTCTAATTTGGTAAATCTATCATTTACATTTTTGTTGTTGTTATTCAAAAAAAAAAAAAAAATTGAAAAAATTGGGGAAAATTTATATCCCTTTGTGTATTTGTTGATTCCATGTATTTGGTATATTGATTGTGAGTTTGTTGGGGGAATTACATTATTCATTCACTACAAACCTACACTTTCCAAATTGCGTATTCAAAGTGTTTGATAAATTGTCCCAAAGAAACATACTCCATTAGTACTTTATTGTTCAATGCTCATATATTACTAACTACTTGGGGCTATCCAATTCTCATTATTGAGATTGTGTTATTAACATTTTATCCCATATATCACTTGCTTCATCCATTGGATAATTGTTGATCATTCACTTCTTGCCACAATTGTGTTGTTGGAGGTTTTCATATATCCACATTCAAGGTCACTTCAATATTGAGTACAAAGTGTTTGATAAATTACTTCATTGAAAATTTACACTCTTTGTGCTTATTACTCTACATCCATGCCTTATCTATTACTTGTGGTTATTCAATCCCATTGTTGAAATTGTATTCCTAGCATCTTTTCCCACATAACAATTGTGTCTCTTGATTATAGCAAGCAAATAAATTCCACTTGCTATTGTATCTACTTGTTATAAATTCCTTCTTCCTTGTGTGTGATTTCTTTGACTCCACAAGAATTATACTTTGTGGTTTAGTTGATTACCTTCCTTGGAGAACTTGAGAAAAGATATTTTGAGTGGAAAAAGGCAAGAGTGGTGAGCTCAATAGAGGGTAAAAGCCTAAATTGAGTGAAACACGAGTGAAAAATATTTTTGTGAGAACACTTTCACACTTGCACACCATGTCAAATTCCAATACTCAAACTCAAGACTTGAATGAATTATTGCAAACTTTTTCAATCACCATGGCTAGGAAAATGGAGGAGATTGAGGGAGGGTTAGAAAGGTTAGCAACAAAAGGGGAGAGTACATCAACTAATAATGGAGTAGAGGGAAGAGATAATAGAAGAATGAGGAATAAATGTGGAGATGTTTTGGTAGGTGATGGGAGAATGGGAAGGAAGAATAGGAAAGAAATTAGGGGTAAATGTGGGGATGTTTGGAGAAATGAGGAGGATGGTGAACAAAATGGGAGTATGAATAGGAAAAGAAGAGAGTGGGTAGATGATAGGTGAAATGGAGTTGATGAAAATATTGATAGTGTGAGAATGCAAAATTCATCACTCCATAGAATGGGTAAAAGTGGAGAAGTTGAAGGAGATTGGAGTATGAATAGGAGAAGAAGAGAATGGGTAGATAGGAGTGGAGATGGGATGGATTAGAAGGTTGATATTGAGCAAATGAAGACTTCATCATTCCATAGGAGGGAAGGTAGTGAAAGTAGAGAAGTAGTGGAGGAGATAAATGCTAGGCCACCACAATCTATGGCCCATACTAATGAGATGAAGGAACATGGGAAGGATAATTTCTACACTAGGTGCCTAGTGAGTGATAAACCATGTAGTCTCATGATAGATGGGGAGATTGACACTAATTTGGTGAGTGCTAGTAGGGTGGAGAAATTGGGGTTACCGGTAATGAAGCATCCTAGTCCTTATATATTGCAAAGGTTGAATGACTATGGGGAAGTGAGGGTAAGTAAACAAGTTCTTCTTACTTTTCACATTGGTACTTATAGTGATCAAATATTATGTGATGTGGTTCCCTTAGACACTACTCACATAATTTTGGGAAGGCCTTGGCAAAGTGATAGGAGTGTGACACGTGACAAGAGGTAGAACCGGTGTAGCTTCCAAATGGATGGAAAAAAGGTTGTGATCCTATCTTTGAGCCCGGAAGAAGTATGCAAAGACCAAATGAAGCTCAAGAGGGAATTTGAAAAAGAAAATGAAGAAGAAAAGAAAAAAGAAAAAGAAGATTCAATTGAAAAGATTGAAGAAAATAAAAATGAGAACATGAGAGTTGGGGCCACGTCCCTAGAAAAATGAGAGGCAACGAGAGTTGGAGCCACGACTCCAGAAAAAGGAGAGGTAAGAGAAGAACCAAGAGTTGAGGTTCCTACTTTAGAAAAAGATGAGGAAATGATGAGTTCCACCAAGAAAATTGAGAGAAAAGATCACCCAAAAATGTTCTCTACTCTTGAATATTCTAACACTTCCCTCCCTAACTTGGTTACTTCTTTATTGCTGGGGATCGTTAAGCATACTTATCAAAGCAACAAGGAGCTCCAAAGGCATGCCCCATGGAAGAAATTCATGGAAACATTTTCCTACAACAACAAGTACAACCGAGGTAAAGAAAATGGGATAACCAATGCAACATCTAGGAGGTATGCTCCTAACATTTCTTTGAATGCAAGGTTATTATGTTTTGAATACATTAGTGGGTTGTATGATCTTGATGTAGATTTGACAAGTGTGTTGTTGACTTGTGAAAATGTAACATGTGGTAAGGATCATTATCATGATGAGTGCTTAATTTGTAAATGCAACTTGTTGCATGTGCCCAATTGCATAAGTACCAAATCCTTTTGTGAAAATGTTGCATATAGTAGATTTCATGGGCATGTTGAATCATTATTTTGTGAAAATATGCTTGACCTGCATATTTTCTCTCTAAAGAAATTGCTAGCTATGGGAGTCAATGGGAGAAATTTATTGAGATGTCTTGGTGATAATAGGACTTCACTTCTAACATTTCTTGATGCCCCCTCATTTTATTTTGAACATGTTAAGGGCATGCATGTTAATAATCCAAATTTGTTAAACATTTATGAATCATGTTGTGAGCAATATCTTGATGAATTCTATGGGCATGATAACTATTTGTTTTGAAAAATTGGATTGTTTCTTTTTAAATGTGTCATGTGTAAATTGCTAATTGGAGAGGCACATGATCGTTGTTTGATGGGGCGATTTAAAATCAACGGGGTCTTAGGGGTATTATGTGATCAATTTTATCGGCCTAATTTGAAGATTGGTGTTGAACATGTTTGCACTTATAGTAAATACCGAACTTGCAAACTGGCTTTTCCCCAAGAATTTCATACATATTTTCCCATCCTGAGTAAACATTGGATTACTAATTCTATGAATTTTATAGTAGGTTTACTTGGAACAAAGAAAGAAAATGATGTTATTTTTGCGTTTGTTGGTGGGAGTGTTAAAATGTTACATTTGATTGCATGCAACGAAACCAACAAGGCCATCAACATAGCTAATATTTTCTTTCGGGAAGTCGTGTATTTGCACGAAGTTGGTGCTAATTTTGTGGTTGTTAAATTTGCTTGCAATTTAATTGCTCATCCTATTAGCAAGTTTTCTCCACTTAAAGTTGCTTGTGACTTTAACCTATTAACTATGTTGAACTTTATGCATATGTTTATTGAAGAAAGAGTTGGTTTAGGTGAGCACGAGAATGGACCTTTAGTTAAGCCCCTTTGCAGGAGGCTCGGGCTTCCAATTGGGGAAATCGGTATGCAATGTGCTTCCAATGCCAACCATGGTGGTAAGCATATTCCATTTGATCCGGGCGGCCGGATGTATTCCCATTCGTGGAAGGAGCGACCCCCCGATCAAATAAAATTCAAATTGCTACCATGCTGTGTTGGCACATCTCAAGCTTTTAGCAACGACTACAAATTGATTTCGCACGGTGAGTATGAAATTTCAGTTACATTTATTGTGTCTGAATTTTCTATTTTTATTGTAGGTGTCGATTCGTGGTCGAATCTCTTCCGAGATGGAGGAGATGATGAGAATCGCGAAGGTCCAACTTCAACGCATGAACCTGTGATCCACAATGTTGCAAGATCAAAGTTCAAGGAGTCTCACGACAGTGCAATCAAGCAAGATTCGAGGTCGAATCCTTTTCAAGAGGGAGGGGATGATGAGAACCAAGAAAGTCAAACCTTGGTGCGCAAGCCTATGGGACCCATGACGAGATTCGATGCTAAGGGGGTTCAAGATTCGAGGCTAAACAAGTAATTAAAGTCAAGAAAAGCAAGCCGAGAATCAAGTTGGAGCCAAAAAAGAAGAAGAAATTGGATTCAGCCAATTTCGGTCGACCGAAAGTCATTCCGGTCGACCGAAAGTCTGCAAAGATTTTTGAAGGCAGCCTCAGTCGTGTTCGGCTAAGGCTTGGTTGACCGAAAGTCCCATTTTGGCTGACCATGTGATCGACCGAAATAATTTTGGTCGATCAGTTCGATCTACCGAAACACTCCATTTCACAAAAACGGGGTTTTTGTTGCAATTTCCGAAATTACACCTTTTACCCATTTTGTACATTAAATACACATTCTTTTTCATTTCAAACATTTAACTTTGATGTTCATGATGAATTGGTCTTGAAAGACTCCCTTCTTGAGGTAAGGTTAAACCTCTTTGATCTTGTATTTTCTTGGAAGTTAATCAACTGTGCTTGAGTATTATTATTCTTGTGTTGTTGTTTATTTTCCACCACCTTGAAATTTGTTTGGTTGATACCCATTGGGCTAGGGTTAGTTTAATCCTTGAATTTTGGGTTAGATTTAAACTTGAGTTAAGTTGTTTATCCTTTATTTTACCACTTTAGCTTTCTTGGATTTTGTATTAAATTGTTGTGGGAATTTTCGGTCAATATACCGAAGAGGTTCGCATCAGCTTGTTTTGTTGAATGACTTTCTGGAAGGTGCCTGGGAAAGCTAACAGTCGTCTCACCGATGATAAATCTGCATCGAAAAGTAGAGAGGCAAAGGTTGGCCATGGGATAACAAACAGAACAGGAAAACGCGTTAGTAGTCATGAGCAGAAAATATAAAATATAAAATATAAGCTATGCGCCCACATCTAAAAAGGTGAAACAAAGAAAAACTCACGCGGAGAGGAAAGAGTTCGGGGAACAATGATCTCGGGAGTGGGGTCTACGGCGAGCTTTACCACTCTCCCGTGACCAAAAACTACTGGTTCCTTCAATTTTTTATGGAAGTAGGGTGTCCAGTGATGATGGGGGGATGGGAGCCCTTGGGAGATAAGTAGTACCAGTATTTTACGTCCGACCTCACATCTTTATCCCTTTTGACGGATTTCTTCAAGATGTATAAGGTGTGGATTATATGCAAAGAGATGGGGTGGTCCGGATTGACCTCTTGCCATACTAGCCAAGTACCAACCGCTTGCGTCCAGAAATTTGGGGCCAGCTGATAAGGACACAGATTGTAGCTTTGAAGTAGTGCCTTGAAGAAGGGATGCAGAGGGAGCCTCATCCCACACGATAGAGCATCATAAAAAATCGCCACTTGACTTGGCGGAGGACTACAGGGTCGACAAGAGTGTGTGGGATTTACTAGCCGGACCTCGTCTGGTAACCTGAACTTTGAAGGGGCACCAACCAAATCAATGCCTCAGATCTCGAATGCTATTTCACTACTTTCCCATGACTTAGGATTTGGGTCCGGGTCCACATGGTACCTCGACACCTTATTTACATAGTCAACCCATCCTTCAACTTGGGCGGTTTCTTCCTCGGATAACCCCATCTCCTGTCTGTGCGCCCTAAATGGAGCCCTCACACCCAAACCAAAGTCTTGCGGATCAGATGAGGAGCCTACTGTCTCTTCTCTCCTCAGGTCTCTATCACGCTTACTTCGTAGTTCTCGCAGCGAAGCCTCCTCTTTAATAGATAAGTGAGTCATGTAGGGTTGGTTCTTTTCTTCTTCACTGTCAGAATCATCCAAATAAATTATACTACTGCATTTCTTATTCCTCCGCCTAACCTGCTCCCCAAAAAAGCCAGAGCTAAAAACCGACAAGGACAAAGGGCAGAAACCTCTGATAGGAATCGTCATTGCCACTAACTCCTACAAACATGTTCTCCCAACTCTTTCCATTTTTTCTCAAAAATCCAAACTTGCCCAAAGGAGAACAGAAATGCAAAAAGGAATTTTCAAACAAGCACTCAAGAGTTGAAAATCAAAAATTATATGCTCGCAAGGGAAAGAGAAATTACCTGAAAGGAGAAAAGATTAGAGGTCCAACACTCAAATGAGAGATGCGCCAACAGGAGATTTTTGTTGATTAGAATGGCTTGCAAAGTCGAAACTCTCAAGAGTCACGGAGAGACTCATGTGAAAAGAGTAAGGAAATAACTTTCACAGAAAAAGTTCTTAAGAAAACTTCAGGAATGCAAGAAAGAGGAAGTTCTGGGATAAAGAAGGCTTTATAGGGAACCCCATTGACTCAAACCCTTAATCTCTGTACCGAAAGGTTAATCCGGACAGTACACATGTCTTGATAGAAGAGTAAGTTGAAGCGCCAACCATTTGGGAATTTGAAAAGGAAGAAACCATTCAACTGCTAGAGTACACTCCATGCACAGTAAAGCGCACCCCTTAGCGTTTCTTGGAAACAAGAGCTAATCATTTCTTTGTCATGAATGTGTCGCCTACAAAGCATACTGGCGTCCTCCAACGTTTGCCCTAAAAGGAGGAATAAACATAAAGGTCCCTATTTCTATGAGCTCGCGCACCGCTAAAAATCACTGAACACCCCGCAATTTCGAAGTATTGCAAGGTGGTCCGCATGTAACCAACTTCGGATTAATTAGGAAGCGTTAGAAGTAATAACAATGATGGTAAAATTAATGATTTCATGTTAATCCACAATTAGATGATTGTTTATTCGATGCGAAATCCCCAAAACAAAATCATAGCGCCTGGTCTATGACAAATCCGATCTGCCCATAAATGACCACATCGGATTTGAGGGACTAATGTTGTGACCATGCTTAAAACGAGCCCAACAAGTCACTTGTAGGGGCCCATACGAGACCCAATGAACGTCAGCTATGAATAGAACTTAGGGCCTCACAGGTTACCGAATCGCCGAGGTAAAATACCGTCTGAAGCCTCCATGGCCGAACCGATTTTTCTAGGATGATATGTTTTGATGTGGTGCCTCGGATCGGTGATGGGACCACAAGAAATTTCAGAGAGACGTGACCATCCCTGTAAATTGTAGCTTGATAAGACAGTGCCTTTATAAGGGATGCAATGGGCGTCCCTCCCCTAGGTAGGTAGCAATGATTACATCCAAGCAATTGGTTTACCTCTCCAACGGCTAGGGGCAAGACACGTGTAAAGTATGACACGTGTCGCCATCTGGAACAATAACTTCAACTATAAATATAACACACTTGCCTCCAAGAAAAAGGTTAGAAACTCAATATATAAAATCTCACTCCATTTTCTTTCTTTTACACACTTATATTTCCTGCACCCAATTTATATTTACTTGAAATGAGTAGCATCGGAGTGCAAACGGGAGCCACCTCGGCCCTCTTTGCAAGTTGATTGTTTATCCTAGTGCACAGGAGATCCACGAGTTCAAGAGGGAGGAGCTGAGACGTGTTGATCCAAGGTCCTACCAGATTTTGTGGTCAACAGTACTGTCATAATCTTTTATTAATTTCAGTCATCTTCTTTGTCACATATTGAACTCCTTTTGGGTGAAGAAATACTTTAAACTCTTATGGTCTGTAAAGATTTCACACTTTTCTCCGTAGAGATAATTGAGCCAAATTTTAAGCGTAAAGACAATAGCTGCTAATTCTAAATCATGAATATGGTAGTTTTGCTCATAGGACTTTAGTTGTCGTAAATTGCAACCCGCATGCACATTGAACATGAGCTTCAACCCCAGCAATAAAAATCAACTAGAAATGAGATGGGAAAAAATATATGCACTAACTATTACATTGTACAAAACATCTTCGAATGGAAAAGATGAAGGCTAGAAGAGCAAAAATCTTCTTGCAGGTGCAGAGAAGACGATGAGTTGAAGGAGGAGGAAATGAATCGTTTTTTTGTGGAACGAATGAAAAGGGTAATCTAGGGTTTTGACAAAAAAGCTCACCATCTAAAAGAAAATGGTAATTATATTCACACAACATTTTTTTTATATACACACCACACTTTAATTGCAAGAGAGATCTTCAATATTTGTTTATTTTTGCTCTTATGTCCTCAACTTTTTTTCATCACATTCATAACTTTTAATTAATTAACATATTTTGTTTCTAATCACATATTCTACTCAACCAACGGTAAAAATGCTTGAGATTTGATGGCATGAATGTTTCTGGCAAAGAAATGTTGATTTGAGGGTTAAAATACAAAGAAATGATATGCATGGACGTTTTACCTTAATTACCTTCTAATATACCCTGCATAAATCAATTAGGTAATGATTAGAAAAGAAAACATTTATAATAAGTGGACGCCACATAAAAAAGCCAAAGTAAACATGACTTCACTTGTGACAAAGCAAAGGCCACAAAAAGTAAAGCATCTAAAGGAGTTTTGAAACTTTTGAATAATTTGGTATAATAAATTAATTAAAGAATATTCTATTTATATATTTTATTTAATATCTTGTATGCTCGTTTAACGTGCAAAATCAAGATGAGACAACCAATTCGTATCTCAAAGACTTCTATTTAAGATTGTGCATACATATTTAATGTCTTAAAGTAGACAAGACAACAAATAAAACTCATTTTTGTGGGGACTAAAATCAGATACTTAGCAAATTTTGATAAAAGTTGATGACATGTGTAGTTAAAAATTTGTGGTCGTCCATGAAATACATGGTTATAATTAATTGTTGATTTTGAATTTAAGAAAATTTTTGATTAAAATCTCCATCAAACATGGCTAAATGTTTCATCTCAATCTTTATAATATATTTTTCAGCATATTAAATTGAACAAGACCAAATTGTCTTAAGGGACTAACCTAACTATAAGTAAAGCTTTTTGGTGAGCTACATGTCTACATGATGAGTTATGAGATTCTCATTCTTTAAACAAGTGCATAAAGTATTCACTTCGAATGATTTATAAGTGTTGATTGCAACCTTATTTGGGTTCTTTTTGAATGATTGAGTTGTGGATTCTCTCATATGGTATGGTGGGGGGGCGGTGAAGTGGGGTGGGAGGAAAGATTCCATATGGGGTCCAACAATTGAGTGCGTTCTTTCCTAAATGGTTGTCCTGTGGGTTGTGTGTTTCCATTTAAACTCATAGTCACAGCTTCGGAAAGGGTGTAGCCCACACCCTGAGGGTCCGAACCGACCACGCTCAAGGTCATTGGTTCGGGAAGGTAAATTCAGGTTATGCCTCCAAGGAGCCAGGGTGGAAGGGCTTATGGGAAGCATGAGAAACGCTCAATAACTCCCGCTTGCCACAAGGCCAATTTCACCTTGCGGGGAATCGAACCAAGCACACAGCTGCGCTGAGCACTTACCACCCATCCCCTTTGCCACTTGGAGATGTGTCCTGAGGGCATAGTCACAGCTTCGGTATTGGATTCTAGGTGGGAACAATGGAGTTTGCTTATGTTTTCATGAGAAAATGTCCATAACCAAACTTAAAGGAAGTGGAAAAGACACATTGATGTGATGTAAATTGATTTGATTAAAATAATTTTTCCAGATACAAGATACTTATGAGTTATGTCATGTTTGGATTATTAAGTTCATATTTGGTTCAAATAAATACTTTGATGGAAGTTATGGATCACATGATATGTAGTGCCAAACATAAGCTTACGAAAATGCTTTGTTGTCCACCGTGGACAATATAAAAATTGTTCACCTTCAATGTAAAACAGTCAAATGTCTCTAATATTTAAAATTCGACCCTTGACTATTTTTTATTGGATGTAGACAATTATTATGTTGTCCGCAACAGAGCATGACTGCATAAGCTTAATTAGTTAATCATAAATTTTTATAGAACTTATTATTGAAGAATCAAGTGCCACAAAAATTAATAATTGGCAACTCAAATATACTAGTAAAATTATATATGTAAGAACGTTGTGTAAAATGAAAATCGAAAAAATTCCTTGGCCTAGTTCCAAGACAAAGTCAATTTTCTTTTTATTTTTATTT
Organism: Ligustrum vulgare; assembly: GCA_963555705.1. Lineage (NCBI taxonomy): Eukaryota > Viridiplantae > Streptophyta > Magnoliopsida > Lamiales > Oleaceae > Ligustrum > Ligustrum vulgare. Next base: position 42,020,254 of record OY743183.1, read on the forward strand.
ATTTTTATTTATTTTTTTTTTTTTGGAAGTAATTAATTATAGTGGAGATAATTTAGAACTTGAATAGTTTTTTTAATTTACTATCTTGATTTATCCCGATATAAGTACATCAATGATTTTTTTTTCAGCTAACAAGTAATAATTAATTAATTTTGAAATGTTTACAAAATCAACTTGATACTTGTCTAGTAGTGATGTGATCCGGGCCAGGCATCGAAAGGCGAAGTCGAGACATCGGCAGTATGACGGTGATCTACATGGAAAACAGAGCAAGTTCCATGTTGGAATCGAGCCTAGACGACAAGCGGATCAAGCCGAACCGGGTGGTCGAAGTTTGAAGGAAAAATTGAAGTTCACGGCCGCAAACCAAATGGGTCACGGCCGTAAGAGCGCCACGGGTTTAGAACAACAAATCAAGCATACAAGAGTTACGGTCGCAAGGAAAGACCATTACGGGCATAACCTGGCCTCGGTTAAAAAAAGGAATTGCAGAATTTGTCACTCACGGCCGTAAATCTCTCAGTCACGGCCGTAAATCAACAAAGGGGAACTCTTACGGCCGTAAGAGTTGCAACACGGTCGTAACCTGCATTCCGTTTCAGATTCACGCGCTATTTTTAATTTCCATTTTTAATTATTTATTTTCCTATTTTAGTATTTTAGGTCAATTAAGATTCTGTTTTGAGCCCAATTAGCGGCAAACCCTAGTTTAGGTTTTCTTGCTTATTTATATTTCTTTTCATCATTGTAAACAAGACAGAAGTTTGAGTTTATGAATAAAGTTGAGAAAGTTTTTCTCCAATTGAAAGGTTGAGGAGTCCTTTTGGTATTCTTCGAGAACAAACTTAACTTATCAAATATCGTAAAATATTTGTGGCGTTTCCAATTAGAATCTTATCAAGGAAATTGACAAGTCCTTGTGGTGTTTCGAAAACCTTGGATCTCGATTCCGCATTGTCAATTTCTTGCGTCGTGAATCTTGGGTCAAGGTCCTATCGTCAATTTATCTTTTAATTTCTGTTCATTTATTCGTGTTCTTGTTATTTTCGAGTCAGATCTGATTTAGATCTTTCCTAGGGTTTTAGATTTCGTTATTCCGCGTGTTCGACGAGATTCCCCGACCGGGATCTCATCATCTGGTATCAGAGCTTGGATCTATTTCAGATTCTTGCGTTTCTTGTTTTTTCTTGATTTTCTTGTTCTTCGCGTTATTCGTGTCAGTCATAATTTTCTTCAGTTTGATCCATAAGAGTCAGTCCCAAAAATTTAAAAGTGTTTTTCTTCTTCGTTTTTCGTCCAAATTCAGTTCCGTTTTTTCTGCCATACTCGTAGTCAAATTCTCTGGCAGATTATATAAAAAAAAAATTCCGAAAATTCCAAATATTTCCCCAAATATTCTGAATTTCCTTGTTCGTGTCTTAAAAATGTCTAATAGAGAAGTTGCCACATCTTCATCTTCTGTTGGAGACAGGAAACAGCCCAGGGGTGTGAATAGAAAGGATGAACAGGGTAATGATGATATTGCAGCAATGAGGGCGCAATTTGAGAGGTTTATGGCACAGATGGAAAATAGAGGTGCAGAACGTGAACAAAGACCTCGGGATCAATCTCATGATGGTTCTCGGGTTAGGAGAGGTAATAGGCGTGAATGTCATGCTAGGTACGGAGATGGGATGGATGAAGGGCCATTAAAGCGAAAGGAGACATCAAAACGGGAGAGTAGTGATCATGTTCACAAAAGGAGGGAGGAAACGACAACCAAAGGTAAAAACAATTCTGATTCCAAGCCTCTTAAGGATAAAAATATTAAGTGCTTTAAATGTTTGGAACGGGGTCATATTGCACTTGATTGTCCACGTAAGAAGGATATGTGTGATAGTAAAGGGGCTAAAAGTATTGTGGTGGATGAGTCAATTATTGATAGGCATGTTCTTAGCGTTAAGCGTAAGGCGAATGTTTTGGAGGATGGGCAAAGAGATAATATTTTTCGCACTAGATGCTTAGTGGATGAAAAAGTTTGTAGCTTGGTGATTGATGGGGGAAGTTGTACTAATGTAGTTAGTACAATGTTGGTGGAAAAATTAGGCTTACATTTAATAAAACATCCAACACCTTATAAATTACAATGGTTGACTGAGTCGGGGGAAGTTAAGGTGAAGAGACAGGCCTTGGTGAATTTTTCTTTGGGTGGGTATTCTGATGAGGTAATTTGTGACGTGGTGCCAATGCAAATTAGTCATATACTGTTGGGGAGACCTTGGCAACATGAAATGGCTGTGCTACATGATGGATATACGAATAGATACAGCTTGGTAAAAGGGGGGAAAAGTTTACTCTAATGCAACTATCTCCCACTGAAGCCCTGAAAGATCAATTGAAAGTGAAAAGTGAGTTTGAGGGGAAAAACAAGAGAGTTTAAGCCACGACCTCAGAAAAAGGAGAGGGAGTGGAGATTAATGAAAAGAGAGTTGAGTCTACGACCTCAGAAAAAGGAGAGGGAGTGAAAAATAAAGAAAAGAGGGTTGAGGTTCAAACCTCAGAAAAAGGAGAGACTGAGTGCAAAAAGCAAACAAAAAGAGAGTCTACCACAAAAATGAGTCTATTTGCACTTACTCACGCTAACAAACCCCTCCCCAGTTCTTTAAAATTTGTTTTACAGGTACCAAAGTCAAACCATGAGCTTAAAACAGGAAAGAAATTTATTGGCCAAAATAAGCAGCCCAAGAGTCTAAAGGATTGCACGAAGCTTGAAAATGATCATCGAGCCCAGGAAAGCAAGAGGAATTTGAAAAACCGACCAAAAATGGATTCGAGGTCGAATCCTTTTCAAGAGAGGGAGTATGATGTGATCCGGACCAGGCATCGAAAGGCGAAGTCGAGACATCGGCAGTATGACGGTGATCTACATGGAAAACAGAGCAAGTTCCATGTTGGAATCGAGCCTAGACGACAAGCGGATCAAGCCGAACCGGGTGGTCGAAGTTTGAAGGAAAAATTGAAGTTCACGGCCGCAAACCACATGGGTCACGACCGTAAGAGCGCCACGGGTTTAGAACAACAAATCAAGCATACAAGAGTTACGGCTGCAAGGAAAGACCATTACGGGCGTAACCTGGCCTCGATTAAAAAAAGGAATTGCAGAATTTGTCACTCACGGCCGCAAATCTCTCAGTCACGGCCGTAAATCAACAAAAGGGGAACTCTTACGGCCGTAAGAGTTGCAACACGGTCGTAACCTGCATTCCGTTTCAGATTCACGCGCTATTTTTAATTTCAATTTTTAATTATTTATTTTCCTATTTTAGTATTTTAGGTCAATTAGGATTCTATTTTGAGCCCAATTAGCGGCAAACCCTAGTTTAGGTTTTCTTGCTTATTTATATTTCTTTTCATCATTGTAAACAAGACAGAAGTTTGAGTTTATGAATAAAGTTGAGAAAGTTTTTCTCCAATTGAAAGGTTGAGGAGTCCCTTTGGTGTTCTTCGACAACAAACCTAACTTACCAAATATTGTGAAATATTTGTGGCGTTTCCAATTAGAATCTTATCAAGGAAATTGACAAGTCCTTGTGGTGTTTCGAAAACCTTGGATCTCGATTCTGCATCGTCAATTTCTTGCGTCGTGAATCTTGGGTCAAGGTCCTATCGTCAATCTATCTTTTAATTTCTGTTCATTTATTCGTGTTATTGTTATTTTCGAGTCAGGTCTGATTTAGATCTTTCCTAGGGTTTTAGATTTCGTTATTCTGCGTGTTCGACGAGATTCTCCGACCGGGATCTCATCAAGTACTGACCTGATTAGAATTAATTTGAAGTGACAAATCTCTAGTCGAATTTCAAATATTTAGTTATTTCTAAACGTTATTCTAAATTCTCTAATTTCCATTACCATCTATTAACACAATTGCTAATAAATCAAATAAATTACTTAATTTTGGAATCTTTTATTACTGTGGAAAAAAGGAAGAAATTATCTTATAAGTGATAGATGAAAAAAAACTTAATTTTGGAATCTTTTATTACTGTAGAAAAAAGGAAGAAATTATCTTATAAGTGATAGATGAAAAAAAAGAGTAATTCTAGGGAGATATTTTAATTTACTCTTTTAAGTGATGTTAATAGAGTGGATCGGGGCGGATCGATGCCAATCCAAATCCGTTCTGCAGGATTTCGGATCAGGTCAAACAGTAAAAATTTCTGATTGGGTAGGGATCGAATCGAATCAGAACAAACATTAAGAAATTTTTATTATCTATTTTTTTTACGACAAACAAGTCAATACATAATTTATAAAACATCTAATATAATATCTAATTCATACAACAAAATAATGCATATATAGGGATAGGGAATCAAAAATTTTGTGCAATATTCAATAAAAGATTATATATTTTAGATTTAATAATTAAATTTTTTACAAAGTTTTTTAATTTTTAAAAATTAAATCGGATCATGTGTCGGATCAAATCTTCAGATTGAAAGATCGGATCAGAATTTTTTTGTCATCTCTATAAGTGATATTGTGACATATCACACAAATACGAGGTGATGAAAAGTAAGTTGTAGGATAGTTATTTATGTAATTTAATATATGTTTATCATGAGAGAGAGAGAGAGAGAGAGAGAGAGAGAGAGAGGTTTATCTTTTGAGAGAGAGAGAGAGAGAGAGAGAGAGAGAGAGAGAGGTTTATCTTTTGTGCAATATCTTTGTCATTCTCAACAATAACGATCATTTGTGTTATAAATAATGTATATATGTGAATGACATTACCATTATATCCCTGTAAACTTTACAATATTACGATTGTGCCATTGTCCACTCCTATAAATAGGAGCCTATACTTACCAATTTATTACACCAATTCTTGAAGAGAAATTCTCTCCTCTAAACTCTCTCCATTTCTCTCTCTATGTTGTTCTTATGATTTCGATGATTTTATAACACGTTATCAGCACGAGTCTCTAACCAATTGAGTAATAACGGGAGTATGCTCTACAGTTGCATCTAAATGATGAGCCTCTGTATCAGAAACCTGATTATTACTAACCAATGTTTCCTTTTCTCTCAAACTGAAAAAGAATGATTCTGGCCGATCCAGATATCCGATCGACGATCGGCCACCGCCATCAGAACGGGCTTGTCAAGGAGAAGACTCGCCTAAAATTTGGCGCAGAACCAACGGCTGAAACAAAAGATATCGACCGAAGAAGAAAATCTGAAAAACTGTGCAAAAACAGATATCTGACCGAAAATTGAAATGCTTATTCCGGACGATTCTGAACTCCGATCGACGATCGGCCAGCGGCATATCAACGGGTTTTTCTAGGAGAAGACTCGACTGAAATTTGGCGCAAATCCAACGGTTAAAACGGAAGTTATTGTCCGGAGAAGAAGATGCTGGCGGACTGAAAAATGATGATTCCGGCCAAACGGTTGATCTTTTGGAAAATCGGAGACCACCGGCATGTTCAGGACGCCGAGGCACATATTATGGTGATGGGTTAATTTTTCCGATCACCGGCGCGTGGCGGCCGGCGGCGGCGGCGCGTGGCGGATCCGGCGATGACGAAAGGCAGTTTGTCCGTTTTGATGAATTGGATTTTTCTATGATCTTATTTTTCTGTTTTGTGCAGTTTTTAAAATATTCCGGCGGTCGAACATGGCGGTTTTCTTAAAAACTGTTTTTGGAGCAATCCTGACGAGATTTTGAACTTCGGACCAAAAGTAAGTTTGTTCTAAATTAAATTTTAAACCTATTGACGGTTTCAATTTATTCATATGAGCAATATATTAAAATATGGACGATTTTGCCCTTAATAATACATACAAGTATAATAATCGTAAATTAACGATTAATATGTGATCAATTGAATTATATTATGCTGCCACCTACATGGTTGGTTTTACCACCTACATGGTTGGCTTTACCCGGTTTAATTATTTCATTATGTCGATTCCGCCTATATGGCCGGTTTAATTGTTTCATCTCGTTGATACCGTCTATATGGCTGGTTTAATTATTTCATCACGTTGACACCGCCTATATGGTCGGTATATCAATTGAATACATATAAACACCTCAGTTGTTGGTTAATTCTAACATATTAGAGGGTTGTTGTCAACATATATACTTGGTGGTATAACCCCAGTATCGTTATTGTTAATATATATATACAATATTATTGTTATTTGATACTTCATTAAATGATACCAGAAGTTATCAATACTAAAGTTAGAAAATATTTTATCAAATGATACCAGAAGTTATCATTACCAAAAGGTTGATAAATATTAATAAAATGTTTTATCCAATGGTACCAGAAGTTACCAATATCTGAATTTGAATGGGTGGATGAAAATTATTCAACAAGAGAATGTTGATGTATGATAAGATAATATCACATGATAGCACGGATATAGCTAATGTGAAAATAATCTCATCAGTATTATGAGATGAATGTTAGATGATAAGTGCCTGGAAAAGTTCTTGCATGAGCACTTATATATTCCAGAAGAAGTACATATTTACTCCAGAAGAAGTAAAAATTATCATCTAAACATACTGAAATGATATTATTATTGCTCCTGAAGAAGCATAAACGAGACATACATGCAAAATGCAAAAGGGGAAAACATTTATGATCCTCAAAATTAGAGATGTGTTTCGGGAGTAGCCGTATCCTACCACCTCTGACCTTTTGAGGAAATAAAGAAAAAAGTGTGTTTCAAGAGTAAGAAATACTCCATACTCTACCACTTTAAATCTTTGAGGTACACAAGATTAATACATTGATAAAATCCTAGAAATTTATGGTGTGTCTCAAGAGTGAGAATACTCCGTACTCTACCACCACCTATTCTAGAGTTCACAAAGATAAATTTACATTAACCGGACTCCATTTTCGCTTGATTCCCCTTCCTTGCGACCAATCTATCTTTACTCCTGCTGGATCTTGTATTGGAATATATGATTGCAACTTATCCAGCAGTTCCTCGATAGTAGGAGCAGAAATAAGGATTCTCCTAGAAAATGGAGATATGAATCCCTGTTCCACAGCATAATCAAGAAATGTTAGCAAACCATCAAAGAAATTGTTTACATTTAAAAGCCCTATAGGCTTAGTATGGAGATCTAGTTGAGCCCATGAAGTAATATTAAAGATTTCTTCTAAAGTACCAAAACCTCCAGGCAGGGCTATGAAGGCATCAGAACCATATAACATGCAAGTTATGCGTTCATGGATAGATAAGGTTTGTACTTCATGCCCTCGTGTTTTGCCTGCAATATCAGCTAAAGGAGTAGGTATAACACCTATCACTCTTGCTTTCTCTACTAGAGCGGATTGTGAAACACAACCCATCAATCCACTGCTACCTCCTCCATACACGAGAGTGATACCTTTCTCTCCCAATTTCTTTCCTAAATCCACGACTGCTTCTAGATACCCAAAACCTTTTCCCACTTTTGATCCACAAAATACACAGATAGTTTTGATCTGTCGAAATTTTGGTCCTTCCATTTTTGAAAGTAAAGAAGGAAAATGTTATTTTGGGATGCATGAACTATGAAAAATGTTTGGCTATTTAAAACCGAAAAACTTCACTATTTACTGGTCGTTTTTCGAAAAAGTGAAGATTTACTTTTGACAAAATCATCCTACTCACCTTTCGGCGATTTAATATTTTTAACCAGCCTTTATCAAAACTCGTGAAAGGAAACAGAAAAAATATTTTATATGTGCATATATATCAAATGATTTACCTTGTATTAATGCTGCATAGCCAAAGCATCATTGTTTATAACAGCATGGCAAACAGGATCTTTTGCTATTATATTTTTGAGACTATATCTCTCTTTATCGCTGATGAATTTAGCCCATAAAGATAGTAGCTCACGCAGCACATATCCACTAGGGTGCGTCTCAAGAGTCAATCGGATATCATCCAATAACTCCTTACTCAGTCCACCCTTAATGAAGTCTATCTTATCATCTCGATTTATGGAAGAATATCCTATTGATTTACAACGGGTATCACATGTCCATCGAGCACATTTGTAGCAACTATTTAATCTTTTTGCTCTTCGCTTCTTTGCAAAAGTACTCTTACCTAAGCCAGGCTTGTGCTTAGAAAATGAATCTGGTAATTCACCAGCTAATCGAACTTTTGCTTCGATCAACCAGCGAACATCTTCTGGCATGCCATGATCCATCAGCAACCTCAATCTTTCGAGCCTAATTCGATAAATTTTTCTCAAATCATTTACTGGAAGATTGGAATAATATTTGCGAATATTTGAAAGTATGATATCCATTTTTGATGGATCTAGCCTTCTTCCCAAATCATCTATTTAAATGCATTATTCAACGCGTAAAAGAGCGGCGGCTCCGCGTGTCAGTGATATGGATTCCATCAAGAAATAATGGAATAAATTATTGAAAAGGTGAGATAATATGCCATTACCTTTTTCGATATAAGGGAAGATTTGGCGACAAGATTGAGATTATGAGATATTTCCTTGGATATTGTACCTGATTTTTCGGTATACTAAAAGTAATAAAGGTATACTGATTTGAACTATATAGAATACTGATGAAATAAATGTTGTATTGAACCAGAAGTTCATACATATGTACAAGTGAAATATCTTATTGAACCAGAAGTTCATACGTACAAGTGAAATATGTATATAGTATGAACCAGAAGCTCATAAATGAAATATACATTGTATTGAACCAGAAGTTTAGCGATATTGTGTTGAATCAAATATTCATACATAGAAATGAAATAAAACCGTATAGAACCAGAAGTTCTATAATAAACGGTTAGATTATCAAAAGTTCCAAATTATTTTCTATGAGAATAACTTATTCAGAAATTGTTTATCATACAACAATATTCTATGTCAAACAGGGAATAGCTCAAGAAGCTTTATTATTTGTAAAAGTGCGATATGCATACACTCCACCAAAGCGCACTGAGATATATGATTGAAATTACATCCCTAAAAGAATGACATGTGTTATGGCATTTTAGCCGATTGATAATATTTGAGAACATTATGGTGAAAACACGCCTGAAGCGTAATTATGCCTGAAGCATAATGACTATCGATTCCAAAAATAAATATCTCTTGAATGATTGAAATGATTCCTTTGAGGCTAAATACTCAAAGTAAGTAAAAGGGACATAGTCAAATGATGAGATATTCAGGTACCTGATGATAGAACATATAAAGAGATCTCTCCACGTTATATTGAGATGGAATCGATAAATAAGTCGACTGCATACCCTCTTATGAAATAAGATTGATGAAATCATAATTCTTTGGCCAAGTATGAAACCCTAATGTAGGGATTATTGTTCAAGGACCTGAAGTCCAAATGCTTAAATGTGTAAAGCCAGTAATTATATGTACAAATGAAAAATATTTCACAGTCGTAAAAGACGACTAGTTGCGCGCGAAATTTTTCATAGAACTGGCATGACATATGGTGGATAGACTATAGTCTAAATCACTAGCTTGAGCTCCTTGATATACCAATGAGTGAGATCAAAATGTATGATTCTCATCTCGGTACTTTGGGAGTATTCTTTGATGTACCAGTTGATCGCGGTACGTTGGGATTTCAAGTAAAATGATTGTAGATTATATGTCGAAATTGATATCTATTTCAATGATTGATTATGCTCCTGCAAAATTAGAAATTGCAGTTTATAAAGTGCAAGAACATACATGTATAAATCATTGAAAGATTCAATATGCCCAGATTAGTATCACTATAGAATGATACAAATGACTCCATGATATAATATGTTGAAAGTGAAATTGGAGTGTACTATTTATGACATCTGGGAAATTGATTATTCACTAGAAGTGAATACGAAAATGAATATTCACCAGAAGTGAATTTGAAATTGATTATTCACTAGAAGTGAATTTGAAAATGAATATTTAATTATTCACTAGAAGTGAAAGATGCAATCTATGAAAGTGAATTATAGATTTGATTATTCACCAGAAGTGAATTCTAAATTTGATTATTCACCAGAAGTGAAAAATACAATGAAAAGATTCGTGATTGCACCAATATACATGTAATATTCCATGAAAGGAATAAATACGCGTTGCACTCTTTTTCCCTTAGCTGAGGTTTTGTCCCACAGGGTTTTCATAGCAAGTTTTTTAATGAGGCAACAGTTGAGGCGTATTGATGAAAATTAATGAGAATAATGCACTCTTTTTCCCTTCGCTGAGGTTTTGTCCCACAGGGTTTTCCTAGCAAGGTTTTTGAGGCATCATCATAGCTATCAACAAGCTATAATTCAGCAACACATTGTTATACTGGAATGATATCAACAAATGAAGAAAATCATACACATCTTATGAAGAATGTTATGATATCGACTACACACAAGAAGATTTTCATATATATTCCAGAAGAAAGATGATATCATTATTCAAAAGGTTCATGAATACTTGATTGCACACTTCAGGGGGAGAATCATGCTGTCATGCTGTACTCTTTTTCCTTCGTCCAGGTTTTGTCCCACAGGGTTTTCCTGACAAGGTTTTAACGAGGCAGCGGCTGTACTCTTTTTCCTTCGTTCAGATTTTGTCCCATTGGGTTTTACTGACAAGGTTTTAACGAGGCAGCACTGAAGCACTGAAGAACTTCAAAGATTCAATACATGATTTGTTCTACTTGAACATTAAGACTCAACGATTGACGATGGCCAATATCAGGGGGAGCAACTGTACTCTTTTTCCTTCGCTCAAGTTTTATCCCATTGGGTTTTCTTAGCAAGGTTTTAACGAGGCAGACAATTGCGTAATATGTCATTCAAGGGGGAGTGTTATAAATAATGTATATATGTGAATGACATTACCATTATATCCCTGTAAACTTTACAATATTACGATTGTGCCATTGTCCACTCCTATAAATAGGAGCCTATACTTACCAATTTATTACACCAATTCTTGAAGAGAAATTCTCTCCTCTAAACTCTCTCCATTTCTCTCTCTATGTTGTTCTTATGATTTCGATGATTTTATAACAATTTGCAGGTTATTTCCATCAAATCAAAACAAATAAAGTAACAAAGAGGTTTGTAAATACATGATTTGTCATGGACACATGGAATCATAAATTAGGGTGGATGTCAGTTTGGTCATTCAAATTTTATTTTCTTTTTATTTTTCTTTTAATTTTTTATCCCCATCAAATACTGCTTTTTCATTTATCAATAAAGTAGCAGCTTATGGATTCTGTTGTTCCAATAATTTTAAATTTGGCCCTTCTCTCCTATTTTCCTTCTCTAATTTAGTATATATATTTTTTTTTATCTTCAATTTTTCGCACTTTTGACATTTCTTATGATTCAGGTGTCCAAACTTTACTTGACTAATCCTGGAAATGATGTCTTCCCCCTTCATTCGTCCTTCACTTAAATTCAAATGTGAATACAGTCATACACACTTGGAGTAAATAATTCTCCTTCTCACAAACCTCCTTTATATTTGGACAACAATTCTCCTCCCCACATTGCTAATCTTAAAGAGTGTGTCACACACACTGAAATCATGACGGTATCAAAAAGTACTAACTAACAAAGCCGATTTGATCACCATTAAAATTATAATATAGTTTTCTTTTTTTTTTTAATTTTTAATCAAACATTCTCTAATAAAATAACGTTAAACATAAATTCGGAAGTCTTTACTATTTTTTAACCATACATTTCTCAAAAAATATCTTTCAAAAAACTCATTAATTTCCCCCAAAATGGAGATCAAACATGGGCAAAGTAACAAAAGTCCATGAATAACAGACCATTCAACGTCTCATGTTTAGATTTTTTTATTTTTTTATTTTATTTTTTGGTATTTTTTAGGTAAGATGGGTGATTGAAAATTTGAGAGAGAAAATATGTGTGGTTTGAAAAAATATATTGTTTAGGTAAGATGAATGATTGAAAATTTGAGAGAGAAAACATATGTGGTTTGAAAAAATATATTGTTTATAAATTTATTTATAAATTGTAATCATTAAAACGCATTGTTGTATCGATCATCAGCATATGTGTCAGCACATCACAGTTCCTATTTATAAATCATTGTGTTCAACCCCGACAAGTATAACCGTAGTAGGTAAGTAGACCTAAAGCTTTAAATTTGCTTGAAAGGACTGAATTGAAAAACAACTAGCGATCAAGCACTTCAAAGATGGGTTTCCTTTTTCTTTTTTTTCTTTTTCATTTTTTCTCTTTATTCATATAGGCTTGTTGAAGCTCCCCTTAAGATAAATGAGATTCTAGCTCGTGAATAGTTTTGATTTTTGTGGGATTTTTTTTTTTTTTTTTTTTTCTAATGAATGTGTGATTTAAAATTTTTTGAAAAAGTCAAAAATAATGGACTTGATCAATAATGAATAGCTGAGATTAAGTTTGAAAAGTTGTCATGAATTTTTTTCCTTTACCAAACAAGCTCTCAATTCATGCGGTATGGTTTAATTGAACGTATGAAATATGTCAGTACAACATGATTTATTCTTTAATCTTGTCCAATCAAGATGAATGAGCATATATTTAGAATTTGAAATCATAATTCCTTGTGTATCATATTTGAAACCCCTCATTTTGGAGTGGCTTTGCATCAATGCATAACACAACCCCAGAGATTCTTCTTTTATAGTCAAAAAGCAGATTGTACTGGAGCATATATATAGAAATGGCAGCAAAGCAATTTCGATCCTCTATTTGTCTTAATAAATTTTAATTTTCAAGATTATTCTTCCAATATTTGGCTTGCTGGGATATTCATGAACCAACGCAATAATGGAAGGATTAAACTTTAAATAAGTTTCAAATTACACAAAATTAGAACCCTTAAATCTTTCGAGTCCACGGTTATTGCTGCGTAGATTAAAGAGTATATACTAAACAAGTAGACTTTTATAACTTAAAATACAATCCAATAAAATATATTTAGTCCTGTTTAGTGAAGATTTTAACAGATTTTGATAAAAATTGATGAAATATCGTCTGATTAAAAAAATTGTGAAATTTATAAAATATGTGGAATTGAAAAAAAGAAAATCATACGATTGTCTACTTCAATCCACCTTACCAAAGAAAAGTAAAAAAAAGTATGCTCACTGAAATTAAAGCCAAAAATTAAATTAAATTAAATTAAATTAAATTAAAAATTAAAAAAATTAAATATATATATATATATATATATATATATATATATATATATATCAAATAAAAAACACAATGTTATGTATGGCAGAAATATGATACTGATTGCAATTAATATTTCTTGATAAAATCACATTATAGAATAGACAATTAAGCTTAATCTTATCCTTTTTTTTTTTTTTTTGATAAAAGCTTAATCTTATCCTAATATTCGAATTACTACGCAAATTAATATCAACAATTAAAATTAATAATTTTAATTACCATATTTGTAAGAACGCCAACTTCTTTAAGTTTAGGCTCTAGATTGCCACTCAAGTGAAGTGCCACAACATTTTCCAGCCCACCGACGCTTGTGCCGCCTATGTACAAGGCCGGAGGAGCCGCAGCGCCACTTCCGACAGCAGCGATCTCGTCTTCATCCAGTTCGATGACAGTTGGGTGGACGCCGACGGTGGAGAGCAGCTGTTTCATGACGTGGCACATGCAGCAAGACGAGCGGCTGAAGATGATCACAGGATTCTCGGAAATCAGCCGTTGGATGCGCATCTCAGGTGACTCGGCGACGTCTATGGCCAACGGTGAAGTGGTTGTTGAAGTCAGTTCTAGCCTAACTCCGCCGTCTGCCTGCAGCCCATAACAGCGGACCCCTTGTATCATCACCATTCACCACTAGTGGAAAAAAGAATTATTATATATTTCAACAGGGTCTAAAACTTTCTTGGAAATGAGGGGATGATGGGGTTCATATATAAATTCCAATAGGCGTGGAGTGTAGGTGGGGTGGGGGTTACAAATTATGTAATCGTATTTTCATGTAGTAAATTATTCCTCAGTTGCTAGTGGATTTTTCTCCATGTTCTAGTGCTTCTCACATAAAATTTATATATTTTTTTACTTTCGTTGATATTTTTGCAATTATCAAAACAAACCGGTATCGGAGCGCGATTGAGTTTAATAACGATAATGGCAACCCGTATTCTAAAAAGTGCTCCTAGACGACGCTTAGGCAGGGGTAAAAGTGCAGAAAAAATGTGCAACGAGGTGCAAAAGCATGAGAAAGCGGGAGAGAAGCCCGCATAAGCTCACCTAAGCACACACTTTTTAGAACAAAGAATTCATTTTCTAATTTTTAATCAATCAAACAATAATTTTTTTTTAAAAAAAATTATTTTTATAAATTATTTTTTTTATAAATTTATTAAGTTTTATTTAATAAATTATTTTTTTTTATCTATAATGATTTATTTTGACTATAAATTATTTTAAAGATTATCTAATTTTTGCCTTTTGGAAGCATAAAATTATATAATGTTTGGAATTTTAAGTAAATTTAGTATTAATAATTTAAGATGTTTGTTATATACTAGTTGTTCAAACGTGCTTTGCATGTTAATTGTCCATATAAAGTAATTTTGAGAAATTAAATCTAACTAAAATTTCAAGTTTTTTTCTCATAAAATTAGCCTAAAATGCAAGTTAAATAGAATAAAGAAAATCTAATCATTTTTAACATTTAGACAAAGATCCTGAGACCATATTTTAACTCTTTCAATCAAAACACTGACTAGACCCACTTATTTGATGAAAGTAAACATGGGTTTGACGTTGAGAACAACTCCAATAATATTTGAGAATAAATAATATGTTATTTATATAATATTTGAAATGTTATAAAAGAACAAAAAAATATCAATGAAGATTTAATGCATAAATTTGATAATTTCAATGAGATTACATCTTCAATCTCTTCAATTTTGTTATTTGTCGTGAAATTGATTAAAGTTTCATCGTTCAAATTTGGAATTAAAGTCGTTATATTTTCACTTTTTGAAGCATGTACGTAAAATTTTCAATTGTGACCCAAATTAATTAGCAAGAACATGGTACCCTGCAAGTATTAAAAAGACAACATATTTGTTAAATATCGAAAAGTTATTAAAATAAAGATAAACAAATATAATAAAAAATATCACATTTTTATCAAAAATTCAAAATAAGTTTTAAAATATCCATCGGTACATATATGTTTCAATAGAATCTGTACAGATATTGAAAATTTATACTTCAATCTTCATCATATGCGATCAAATTTCGTAAGAACGCATGGTTGATACTTTTATTTGTCTCAATTTATTAAAAATCCAAATTTGAGAGAAATGATAACTCAAAAAAGTTCAGCAAGGTTAGACTTTGAACCCTTTTTGAATTTATAATGGGTACTATTGTGTTATAATATAAGGTGTATTGAATCATTTCATTGTAAAAACATACATGAATATTAAATGTTCTTGGAATTAT
The DNA here is from genome assembly GCA_963555705.1 of Ligustrum vulgare. Lineage (NCBI taxonomy): Eukaryota > Viridiplantae > Streptophyta > Magnoliopsida > Lamiales > Oleaceae > Ligustrum > Ligustrum vulgare. Next base: position 42,035,762 of record OY743183.1, read on the forward strand.
AAACATGTTAATAAAAATTAGTAATTAGGAATTATACGTAACTATGTAAATGTATAATATTGAAGGTTGTAATGTATGTGATTTTTGTTATAGAGTGCGGATCGTAGAAAATCATATTGAATTAATGACACTGCTGACAAATTGAAAGATATTAGAATATTAAAAATATAATTAAAAAAATATATTATTCATATTTCTCCCAAGTTCATTAATGATAAAAATATATTAATATTTAGTTAAGAATGAGAATTTCAGTTTCATGAAAAAATTATAATCGAATTTTTTTCACAGTCTCCTTTGTGATAGTGTATTAATATAATTGTATTTGAGTTTAGCGAGAATAAATAATAATTTGAAATAATTCAACGAAAAATAAAAATTGAAAATTGAAAGTTTTAGGGTTTATCTGAAAGACTTTTATCGAGAAAGAAAAGATTTTAGATTGTAGATGCATTGAGATTAAAGACATTGTTGATATAATGAAAAAAATAATATTAAAAAATAATTATTCATTAATTAACATTAATGGTAAATATGAAATTATAAAAAAGTTGTGAGGGTAGAAACGTCAAAAAATGTTTCTCCCTTTAAGCCACTTTTAGAAGTTGTATAGATTATTTTAATTATTTAATAATTGTAGATTAATTAAAAAATTAAAATAAGACTAAAATTGGAAAACGCTTTATAATGCTTAAGCTTACAAAGCTTGAAGTTTGATGTCAATACTTCGTCACGCTTTATGTTTTTTAGAATATTGATGTAACAATGAAATACGATATTTCACTATTAGGTCGCAACACCAGATTTTCGTTATGGCAGGTCAAGATGTGGAGTAGTGCTCGCGCAAATGGATTTAGATAATGCACTGTTTTGGTTTGATAAGATGTCGTCGACTTGGACAGTAGAAGAAAAATAAAGTAAGGATCGAAAGACCTTATCTCAAATTCATCTTCATTTTCAAACCAAATTCTAAAGGGCATTTTGAAGGAGAAAATTGCGTTTTCGTTGTGGTTGAAGTTGGAACAGTTGTACATGATGAAAAGTCTAACCAGTTAGTTGCTTCTAAAATAATCAGAATTAATATGTTTGACGGGCTCTCAAGATACTTAGTGATGTGAGATACGTTCCAAATTTGAAGAGAAATCTTATCTCTTTCAATACTATTGATTCGAAAGGGTCCAATTACAATAGCAAAGGTGGAGTTCTAAATGTTAGCAAATGTTCTCTTGTCGTGATAAAAGGTAAGAGAATGTCTTCCTTGTTATATGTCTTACAGGGTTATACAATCATGGGTAGGGGTGGGCATTAGCCCACCCAACCCGCTAAAACCTCCCAACCAAAGCTAACCCAACTCGATCGGTTTGGGTCGATTTTTGATGAAAATCGGGTTAGGTTGGGTTCTACCAAAAAAATTTGTTCGGGTTGGATTGGTTTGTGGGTTGGGTGAAAGACCAGACCCAATCCAACCCAACAATTTTTTTTAAAAAATAGGATCATTTAAATTTCAAGAATTTCAAGTACATTTTATAATTTGGATGAAATTCAAATATAGTTTGAACATATTTTTGTTTTATTAGTAAGTATTCAATTTATTATATTTGAGCTTATTGTATTTACATAATTGATTTGAGTTAATAGTTGATTTATGAGCTTAATTTTTAAAATTTCAAGATTTTTTCTAATTGGACCAAAGTCCAAACCACCCAACTCAACCTAACACGATCGAAACTTGATTGGGTTGGGTTGGGTTGGGTTGGGTTTGAACTCATACTTGAGTTGGGTTGGGTTGATTTTTTATCAACCCGACCATAATGGGTTGAGTTCGGGTTGGGCCAAAAATCGACCCAACCCAACTCACACCCACCCCTAATCACAGGTGATGCAGCTGTCACTACTTCTCTCTCAGATGATGATGTTACTAGATTATAACATATGCGTCTTGGGCATATGAGTGAGAATGGGATGGTTGAATTGAGCAGCAGAGGACTTCTTGATGGATAGAGTACTAGTAAATTAAATTTCTATAAGCAAGCACTGCAATTTTGGAAAGCAGAAGAGAGTTAGATTCACAAAAGACATTCATAACTCGAAGGGAATACTTGATTACATACATTTTGATCTATGGGAGCCATCTAGGTTATCTTCCAAAGGAGGTGCTTATTACATGTTGACTATCATTGATGATTTTCTCAAAAACGTTTGGGCATTCTTCTTAAAGAGGAAGAGTGATGTACTTGCTAAATTCAATCATTGGAAGACAATGATTGAGAAGTAGACATGCAAACAAGTAAAACGTCTTTGTACTAATAATGGCTTGGAAATACTCTGCAGTAGAATGATGTGGTAGAATGGATGCATATGATTTTGATGGAGAGAGTACTTTGTATGCTTTCTAATGCTAGTTCACCGAAGTTCTTTTTAGCTGAAGCTGTCTCTAAAGCTTGTTCTTTTGTTAATTGCACACCCTCAACTGTCATTGATAAAAAGACTCCAAAGAGGTATGGTCTGGTACTCCTACTAGTTATTCTGATTTTAAAATATTTAGATGTCCTGCCTATGGTCATGTTGATAATGGAAAACTAGAACCTAGATCTTGAAAGTGCATCTTTCTTAGTTATAAGTCCGGTGTTAAGGGTTAAAAATTATGGTGTCCAGAAAGTAGTAAAGTGATAATCAGTAGAGATGTTATCTTTGATGAATCTGCAATACTTCATGACTTACCTCTTAGAGATTCATGTGATAAATATCAACAGCAATTAAATAGATATGATGAGTTTCAATTTGGGTCAACATTTATATCAAAATCTACATCTCAAAATAGCTCAGAAGTACATGAAAGTATTGATCTATCATCACCCCCACCAGTGCCCAACACCCTATTTGATTGCTAAAGAGAGGTCATAAGAAATATTAGACCTCCATAGAAGTATGATGAGGATGATTGGGTTGCTTATGCCTTGAATGTTGGTGAATGTATTGATTCAAATGAAGAACCTACTACTTACCCTAAGCAGTTACTTCTGAGAACTCTGGTAGGTGGATGATTGCCATGTAGGAAGAGATAGAATCGCTTCATAAGAATAGCACATGGGATTTAGTAAGATTACCAAAAGTTAAGAAAGTTATTCATTGTAAAGGGGTCTTCAAAAGAAAAGAAGGAACACCAAGAATTGAGAGACAAGAAAGGTCAAAACTCAAGTTAATAATTAAAAAAAAAAATACTTGGAATGGAGATTCTAAGAGATAGAAAAAGCAGGTAAATTGTACTTGAGTCACAAATGATACATTGAGAAAGTATTACGCAGGTTCATTATGTAGTATGCCTAAACTGTTAGTACTTCTTTAGCGGGTCATTTCAAATTATCATCTTCTTTGTCTCCACAATCAAATAAAGAGGTTGATTATATTTCACAATTTCCATATTCTAGTGCATTTGGATCACTCATGCATGCTATGGTTTGTTCATATCAAGATTTATTATATGCAGTCAGTAGATAGATGACTAATCCAGTTAAAGAATATTAGAAAACAATTTAGTGGATTTTCAGATATCTGTGTGGCTCTACTCATGTTTTCTTACATTTGGGAGAACATCAGATGGAGTCATTTTGTATGTTGATTTTGATTTTGCTAGAGATCTTAACAAGAGAAGATCCCTTACGGTGTATGTATTTACTATTGGAGGTTGTGTTATCAGTTGGAAAGCTACTTTACAGACTACAGTTGCATTATCTACTATTGAGGCAGAATATATGGCTATTACAAAGGCTTATAAGGAAGCTATTTGGTTGAAGAGATTATTTAGTGGATTTAGTGAAGCTTGCAAATTACCATGGTCTTTTGTGATAGTAAGAGCTCTATCTTTCTCGTAAAAGATTAGATGTTTCATGAGAGGACAAAGCACACTGATATGTGGTATCATTTTGTGTGTGATGTTATTGCTAGTGGTATGACCTTTGTTTGGCTCGACATGAAAAAGTTTACGGTAATACCTTTGTTGTGAAACTAAATTATGGAAAAAAATTAGGATTTCTATATGGTTATAAGTAGGAGTCATCAAGATACAATCTGTGTACTATCACATTTTCGTATAGTGAATTATTCATCATCTGTCCATGTGTTTCTCTCCTTGTTCTCGGGTTTGCCACGTAAAATCTATGTATTCTTTATTCTCTTTGTTATTCTTGCATTTCTATCATAACAAATTGTTATTCCAATTCCGTTTGGTAACTGCTTATAAAAAAAAAATTTAACTATATTTTTCTCAAAATCACAATCGTTTTTTCAAATTACTTTTAAAGTACATATTTTACTTCCAAAATGCAATATTCTTTATTCATAAACAAAAAATTTTTACCAAACAAAGTCAACTCTTCTAGAAGATAATCTAGCTAGCTTCCCATCTTTAACACAATCATTACAACTTATAAACTAATTTATGTACAACACAATTTTTTAAATCACTTTTAACAGCATACATTTTCTCACTTCACTTTTTAACTACAAATTTTACCTTAAAAACATAAATAAATTAATTTATAATTGTAATAGTGTTAAAGAACAAAGCATAATAGTCTCCGTTTAATAAATTATTTATAAACAAATTTATAAATAACTCATTTTCTTAAATCACATTTAAACCATACATATTTTTTCAAATTATTTTTCAACCACGAATCTTATTTTGAAAACATCACATTCTTTGTTTATAAACAAAAAAAAAAAATATATCAAACGATTTATTTATTGATTTATACATTTATGTTGCTACGTAATATTACAATACCGACAAGTATAGAGTTTAGAGCATTTATTTAGCCCATGTTTCGAAGATGTGGTAAATGGGCCTAGTGGCTCGTCGGCTTGCCAAAGCTCGGCCTACGAGCCACTCGATTTGTCCAAACCACAAAAAATTTGGGACCAACCTCACAATTTCACTTTCACGAAGAGTTTGTCAATCTCAATAACATTCTCATTCTAGAAAATATTGAAGAGGTAGGATGTAGTCATCCAATTGATTTAGATAACATTGAAAAAGATGTTGAAATCCTAGAAGTATGTGCCGGTCGATATTCCTTACGTAAGAGGGACTCGAAAATGTAAGAAAACCTCAAAGTGTTGGGAATAATTTAAATTGGCCTCAACTTGACGTAAAAATGATAGAGACCAAGAATATAAAGAAGTGTGCAAATATTGTGTACAATTTGCAATACCTCAAGAACTGAAAAAATATTATAAATAAGAATTACTTAGGAACATAGACCCTGTTGACTTTTCACAACTTGATTTACTTGAATTTTGAAGAACAAACGAAATGAGATATCCAATTGTTTATGTCATGGAAAAAAAATTCAATTAAGTAGCCATTTCTCTTTCAAAAAAAAAAAAAAAAGGAAGAGGGTACCCTCTTCCTTTTTTATCACTTCTGGTGGTGGATTGCACTGAGGACAACCACGAGGTGCACTGCGTATAAACACACCATCCATATTGGGAACATCAATGTGATGTCGCTGACAAAAAGAATGAACTTCTTCTAAAAAAAATCTCACCCATTGTCTCTCATCATTTGGAGTCGTTGTTTGCATATTTTCACCAATCCCATTGCATTCAAAATATCTTGATCTTTCAATTGTAATGTCTTGACAACTTATTAGAAACTCCTAAGACTTAAATGCAAAATCAAACAAATGTATCAACTCCAATAAATTGAATGCCTCACTTTTCTGATCACCAGAATTAGATTCATCTTCTGAAATAAATTCAAGTACATCACCAACAGTAGAGAACATTGAAAGCAAACTGATCAAAGAATTATAATGTGACCCCCAGTGTGTATCACCAGAACGCTGAAGAGTAGTTTCTTGATTAAGTCCTCATCCACTTAAAACATCACCTCTCTCCAATGCCTCAACGATAAAAGAATTAGATTCATCTTCTGAAATAAATTCAAGTACATCACCAACAGTAGAGAACATTGAAAGCAAACTGATCAAAGAATTATAATGTGACCCCCAGTGTGTATCACCAGAACGCTGAAGAGTAGTTTCTTGATTAAGTCCTCGTCCACTTAAAACATCACCTCTCTCCAATGCCTCAATGATAAAGTCTGAATGTTTCTCTCTAAGCAGATCAGAACGTTTGCAAGATTCTCCAATAACATTTACAACATCACACGAAAGAAATTAGAAATTTCAATATTTTTCTTTGCCACAGCTACAAGAGCTAGCTGAAGTTGATAAGCAAAACAATGTATGTAAAAGGCATATGAGTTCTATGTCAAAATGAGTGCTTTCAGAACATTGAACTTACCTTGCATATTACTTGCCCCCATCATAACCATGTCCTCTCAACCTAGATATGCTCAAATTATATCTAGAAAATAGCATATCAATTGTAGCCTTAAGAGATATAGCTGTGGTGCTGCTAACATGCTCAACCCCTATCAAACCTTCATTCACATGTCCACTAGTGTCCACATAACGTAGGACACATGACATTTGCTCATTTACTAATACATCACGAGATTCATCAACAAGAATAGAGAATAACGAACCGCCAACATCTTTGATTATAAATTTAATCGTTTCTGTAGCATAAGCACTCACTATATCCTTCTGAATATTAGGAGATGTTAATTTACAATTTTTAGGAGCATTTCCCAACACCACAACTTTAATATCATCATTATGATCAGTAAGAAACTGTAATTAAACTAGGAAGTTACCTGGATTGAGAGAGCCTTCAGATTCATCATGGCCCAGAAATGATAACCCTTGACGCAACAGAACTCTAACACAATCCATTGATGCCTCTAGACGATTAAGATATTCATTACGTGCTTGTACTGACTGCTTATGCAAAACTGAATTAATATGTTGATCTTGATTCATCAATGCCTCACAACTCATTCGAGCTTTGTTATGTTCACTGTCATGCTTTCCCACGTGAAGTCGAAATCTTTCTTTATTTTTCCAATACGTGAACCATTCGCTAACAAAAGATCCACCTCCTCCTTGATTTCCATGACTTGGTTTGAAAAGGTAACTATAAAAACAATGTGACATCTTTTGTTATACTATACTCCAACCAACTACCAAATTCCTTAAACCAGGAAGCTTGGAAGCGCCTATATTGGGATGCTCCGTATTGTCGTCTTCGGAATACATGATCCGAAGGTTGACAGACACTCTTTTGCAAATATGTTCTTCAGACTTGTTCACGAATATTAATATTGTAATTCGAAATTAGAACTCTTAAAACCAGGATCGGTGGGAAGTTGTGTAGGATCAACATCCATTCTATTTCCATGATCGGTGGGAATTTGTACAACATCATCATTCACTTTATTTGAAGCCCCCTCATCAACATTTTCTTCAACTATGAATTTTCTTTTAAGAATCTATCTAAGGTCCACATAATTTTTCCTACTAAAATAAACAAGTTATAATTAGAAATTCACAAATGAACTTCACAAAACAAAAACCACAAACCATAAATCTCACAATACATGAGAAATAAATCAATACTTCCAAATAAATAAATAATATCACTATATAGGCTAAAAATGAAATGAACTTCAGCAGGCATTATTATAAAAAATATAGTATTATTTAACATTTAATATTACCCACAAAAAGGCAAAAGTCAAAATCTCAAAAGTTACCTTCAGCTTCAAATTGAAATCAGGCAAGAGAGAGGACACCTTTGCTGGATGTTGCTGCGCTATAGGGAAGTCGAATGTCGGCAACTAATTGAGGTCGCTGGTCGGAGACACGGAGTCAGCAGGCGACGGGGAGAAGGTTTAGATTTATGCTTTGCCTCGACAGGAGTTCTGCTGTTCTGGGTCTGTGCTTCTGCGTTCAACCGAGGTTTGTGACTGTTTAAACTTTAATCTTTTTTTTTTCCAAAGGTTCAGCGTGGTCCATGGACCACACTAGGCCTGAATTGGCTCCTCGCCTGGCCACAAGCTTAGCTCGTCTGTTGGGCAAGCCAAGCATCGCAAGCTTAGGGTCAAGCCGGCTCGGCTCGACCTATTGCCATCTTTACTATTTGGTGGAACTTAAAACAAGATATTAATTTAAGTCAAATTTAACAATTAATTTTAACTGCACATTCCATGAGACTCACAATTTTTTCACCATATATTTCATCAATTTCTATCAAAATCTACTAGTAATTTAATTTTAATACATGCCAAACAGGAACTTCTTTTTTTAATTTTTAATAAAAGAATATAAATTAAAGTAATATTCAAGCTTATGTGGTAGTCGTTAAATTTTATAATTTTTCTTCAAATTCTATTTCAATCATATATTTCAATGAGATTTGTCGCTTTCACGCTTTCCAACCACACTTCTAAAATATCTTTCAGCTCTTATTACCCATTAATTACCGCCACCAAACATACCTAGAGAGGAATGGGCCAATCACATGGAGTGATCCTTTATTAATCTTTTGTTCGACTGCGTCATTTGGTTTATAAAAATGTGCATTTGAAGTAAAAAACTAAAATTTATAGTTGGAAATTGATTTGAAAAAATATGAGTTAAAGTAGTTGAAAAATGTGAAGAAAAACTTATTGTGTGTTTAATAAACTTATTTATAAACAAGTTTAGAAATAACACATTTCCTCTAATATTTTTTGAAATTATTTTCAATCATACAATTTACCAAAAAACTCATCTTCTTTGTTCATAAACAAAATTTTTTACAAAAATCAATCAAAAAATTTTGTTTATAAACATACAAGTGATATTTTGAGGTAAAATTATGGTTGAAAAGTGAATTCGAAAATTGTGTGGTTAATAAATGATTTGGGAAATTGTCTTAGCTTTTGTTCAACGTCTTTGGTTTACAAACGATATATTATTTTTTTTCGAGGCAGAATATGTGATTAAAAAGTTATTTAATAATGCATGTGATTAAAATGTGGTATGTGAAATTTAGCCTCCGTTTAGTAGACTGTTTATAAATTGTTTTTAAACAATATATTTTTCAAATCGTTTTTAATCATACATTTTCACAAATCAATTATAAATCACATATTTTATCTCAAATACTTCACATTCTTTGTTTTTAAATAATTTCTTTTTACCAAAATGAATTTGTTTATAAATTTACAAAATGAAGGCAAAACAGATGCTAAATGGTCATCCATGACGTCATATTGGCCTCGATATGGGACACATGGGCCTCCTCCAAGTGACGCATGGCAATATCGCTCTTACTGTGGGCCCCAAACACTATCGTTAAGAAAAATCGCCACTCCACGCAAGCATTGAGTTTTCCTACCAACACGTGGCCCGTGCTTTTACTCTCCTTGGGACATGGAGATTTTAGCACTGAAAATCATCTTTCGTTGGGCCAATGAAACGACACCACGTGGATGAGAGCTTGTGAGTGTGGTACTCACCATCAAAATAAATGTTTGCAATGCTGGATGGTGAACCGTTGATGGTGCTGAATATCGTGTCGATTGTATTGCATCAGCAACAATAAAAAAAGAAGTCGTTGAAATTATAAATGAGCACTTTTACATAATCATTAAATTGGGACATGTGACAAACCCAACATTAGGTGATGAAGAGATGAATTTTATGATTCATCACATTAAATAGTGTGACGTTAACAATATTTCATTTTCATGTTTGATTATCATCATGTGAATGCTTAGAACATTTTCAAAAAGGAACTAGACCATCTATAAATTTAGAGAGTGCCTTTGTTCGATAGAAAAAATTGTGGTTTATATACAAGTTCACCCAAACCAATGTAGACGCTATCAAAGTTCAACTGCACAGCTTTGTGTATGAGTGTATGCGTTAGAATATGTTGAATTCGGTTTTTGCAGATAGTGTCATGTGTTATTTTTAGTGTTAACAACAGGGTGGATCGGGCCACGATTTGTCCCGTCCCAATTTTTTTTTACCCAATCCAGATATGCCAATTTTCGGGACGGATCGACCCCTTTAATTTAAATCAAATCTTTAATAAAAGTTTTAAAAAAAAATTATTAATTTTTTAAAATTGAAATAGGGCGCATCGAGGTCGATCTGCCACACCGCTCCCCGATTGAGATTTTTTTGGATCGGATCAGTGAGGTGGATTGAATTTTTTTGTCATCTCTAATTGTGTTTTCATAAAATACCCTTGCTTTTGATTTCAATTGTGGAGAGTGCCTTTGGATGGACAGTGCCTGCCACATTGTCAATTTCTTTGTGGTTATATTTACAAGCCCTCACGTGTGTATTGGAGTTTGTATATAATTGGTTTATAAATAGGATTTTATGTTTGCCGAACAATAGCTAAAACATTTAATTACATAAAAAATATCTTTATCTTTAACACTCAATTTATAAATGTTTTTCGACAAGTCTCGATCATCAACCCAATCAAGGGAGCTGGTTAAGCGACTTAGGGTCTACCCGAGCATTAATATAATAATAAAAAATATAAAAAATTAGAAAAATACAAAACTCAAGTCAATTCTAGATTAGGGGCGCGGATTGAGTTTGACCAAACTAGTTTTTAGGGTCACCCAATCAAACTATTTTCCTCGGATTGCAAGTTTCCCGATCGCCCCCTGTCCGGGCTTGAAAACAGTGCAATTTACTATCCCCATCAGAGTTATTAAACATGTGCTCGATCTAAAAATCGACAAATAGGACCCTGCTCCAATTTGGGTGCCTTAGTTTTGTGATTGTACCTGCAACCCATTGAAAACCCTATGAATTGTTGCTTTTTTAAATGAACTGCGTACCCAAATGTAATAGAACATTACAGGTCATATACTTTATATCGATGTTCTAAAATGCATAATGCTGGGCAAGAAGATGAGGTAGAACATCACGACTTACCGCACTAATGTGTTTCACGATCAATGAGGGAAAATGAGCGAAGCACAGCGAGGCATGAAAGACACGCACCGCACATATGCCACATATGTCTTTTTGAACACAACTTTATACAAGGGGAGCAATACAAAACTCCTACATTTAAATAAAATTTAAAAATTAACAAACTTTTTTTTTTTTTTTTTTCCCAAAAATCATGTGGTAATTAATAAAATTGATAACTAAATAGATTAAAGTCAAAATAACATACAATTTATGTTCATAATCATAAATCAAATCTTATAATCACAAATTATTTATTTTATAAGTTACAGCTTATTTCTCGATCATAAATTATCAAAATTTGAATAATTTTTATTCTTTTATCTTCGCTAATGCTAGGATTTTGGGGGTTTGCTTGGATCACTGACTTTTCCTTTTTTTTTTTTTTTTGGAAGTATTACACTGGATGAAGATCGAAGCAGGATAAAAAATAGAAAGTGCTAAAGGAATCAAATTTGCTGATGAAAGTTGCACCGAATTTTGTGGGCTGTGTGTATTTTGCAGATGGTGTGATGAGTAAATTATAAATAAATAGATTTCTATCATGTGTTTAGATGTAAAACTTATATTAAAAATTTGGTTCCTATAGCATGGTTCATAAAAAATTGTCCAATACGTTCCAACTGGAGAGAAAAAAAAAGACCGGACCGGACCGGACAAATAAAGTAGAAAAGACCTACACTTAAGACAGATATGGCATCTTCATGACTATGGATGATAATAGAGATCATACTACTCCCGGAAAAAAGACTAGTCAATAGTTTAAATGGGTATCTAACTTTACTTTTTCAACATTTTGGTCCTTGACCACAACTTTTTACTTATTTTCAGTTGGGTCTTTTACAAAAAGATAAAAGATAAAAGATAAAAGTTAAGAATTTTCAGGATTTACGTAGATCGTCAGCTCAATCACTTGTAAGTGAGGAGCAAAGCCCTTTAAAATGCAGAAGCTAGGTATCTAGACGTAGAAAAAGTTCATTATGTCCCCTTGTTGTCCTCCTAAGAGCATCTCCAATGGGGATGTCTGTTGGATGAGAGAGAAAGAGATAGATATATTATTTTAAGTGTAAGGCTTGAAGTAGGATGTGAGGGAAAAAAAAATAGCTTAAAAAATGTAAAAGAAGAGAGAGAGATATATAGTTTCAAATAAATTAATTAAAAAACTGTGGAAGATGTGAAGTTGGATGTTTGATTGTGGAAGGTAGTAGGTAGGAGGGAGGGAGGGCGGAAAAATAGATATTACACTTGAACCCTGTGTGTTGCATTGGAGATGCTCAAAGAAAATCGAAAGATTATATTTCCAGACTCACAACATTTGTCACCAACTATACATAAAAATAAGGATGACAAAAGTTGAAAACGGTTTGACAAGTGTTCGCTCTGCAAATGCACGGGTCGCGCAAGTAATAAAGTGGACGTAAGTCCAAGTATCGATCACACAGAGATTGTTGTAAATTGTATTTTAGACTACTACCTTAACCGGGACAAGAAATTTGATTGAGTTGAAAATTTTGATTTTAAACTTAACTAAAAAAAAAAAAAGAAAATTTGTTTTGTAAAAACTATAAAATGAATATGCTAGAATTGGGAACTCACATTAGTTCCATCAATTATGCACTACTCCAATTGTTTAATGATAATTCACGTAGTTTTGAAAATTCATATTTCTAATGTTGTTAAAACTCCCTTTCGGACAAGCATTAATGCTTATTCCTATGCACGATCTAACTATATTTTTATGTTGAATACGAATGTGCAAGAAATTATTAAAGAACTGTGAATACTATTGTAGATAACACAAAGTATAGAGGTATATTTCTATCCCATATCGAACTTTGTCGCAACTGAAGCTAGTCTAATGAATTCCTAATCTTTCGAACTTAAGAAAACATAACCTAAAATCATACAATTAGTGATCAAGTAATTGCATAATAAGAAAGCACGCATCAATTGCTCAAGCCCCATGAATTAATTAAATTAAACATCAAAGTAAATATAAAATCAGGAATTTAATGCTTCATCACAATTCTAACATTTAAAACCTAGTCTAAATACATAATTGAATAAAAATTACAAGAATAATGGATAGATGTCACCCTATTCATCCATTGATCTTTGGCCTTCAATTGTGTTCTTGACGTGGTTTGGATCCCCCGGCAATTCGACAGCTTTTGACATCAATTTCACAAGTTGGAACCCCTAATTTTGTACCCCAAGTCTAGTATATATAGATATTCACGAAAATTAGGTTACTTGATGAGAAAGAATGTTGAATTCCGGGCAAAAAGTCTAGCCTCGGCCCAGAATTTTAACCGTGCGACACCGTTGTTCAAAAGTGCGCAACCGCACGCCTCTGCAGGTTGGCTTCAGTCGCTGATTTTCTGGGTCATGCGACCGCACGCATCTATTCCGTGCGACCACGCGGTTATCTGAAAAGATGCAATTTTCATCTTTTAAAGTGCTACAAGTTGGTCCATGTCTTTTAATTGCATAGCAAGTCCTCCAACCTTCGATTGTTGCAAATTAGCCCCTGAACTTTCGATTTCTTCCAAATTTGATTTCTTCTTCAATTTTCTTCCAATTTTCCCTTTGATTGACTGCATCAACTCTTGATTTGCACACTTTGACACTTTTATCGTCCAATTGCTCGATTTTGACTTCAACTCCATTGTTTTCTCGATTTTGGATTATTCCTGAAATATAAACAAATACAACCAAAATAAATAGCAAATATTTTTGAACAAACACATAAAATTCTACTTTTTGAATAGAAATAAGTGTATAAAATACACTTATCAACAAGTTAATGAAATGGTCTATGGAGCTTCTAACATCTTCAATGGACTATCTATTTTGAACACGAAGGAAGGTAATGTAGTTTAGAGAGAAAATGAAGCAAAAACAACAAATTGTGTAGAATGCTGTCCAGAAATGGACAACTTTTCTCACGGCCATGAGCCTTTTTTTTATTATTTAATTTGATTTCTTTCTCACTCCTCGATTTTCATTTTCTCCTAATTTGTCACTCCTTGCCTATTTTCTTTCTCTTGCTAACTAATCCAACTTTCAAGGTGTGTGCATTGGAGATAACATCTAACTAAATAAGGTTCATCTTTTTAAGAAATTTAACATTTTTTTTTCCTGTTTTCAAAAGTATTACCAAATTACCCATTTTCTTTTTGCACAGTTTCATAAAATCTAGACATTCTCATCAATCTAGTCAAGTTGATGAGAATTTTTAATCAGTTTAGATATTAACTTTTTCTCTCAGGCTGCATTTGATATGCGGCAATTTCCCTTGAAATGTGGAAAATATTTTCATTTTTCACTTTTTGGTGTGTTTGATTATTATTATTAAGATATTTTGTTTTTTCATGAAAAATATTTTTTATTTTATCTCGATTTTCGTGATTTAACTTGAAAATAAGGAAAATATTTTCTTTGCCTTTAGTTGAGAAAATATTTTCCACCTTAGATGAAAAATACTTTTTGCCTCGTTTGGTCTTAGTTGTTGTTGTTAATTAACTTTTTTTTTTCTTTCAAAAATTAACATTATTATTATCACGTATAAATGTACGAAAAAAATTGATTTGCTATGAAAAATAATGTCAATCAAATAGCAAAACTTGAAAAACTCTCCAATTTTTTCATCTAGAAAATTAATCCAATCAACACTTCCAATTATATTTTCCACGAAAACAATTTTTAGATAATTTAATTCCGAGAAATTGTTTTATTTTCATCCATTTTCATTTTCATTTTCATCTTCTCAATCAAACACAACCTTAATTCTTGCACGCATTCGAATTATCTATGCATCTCATCAAATTGGGCATAGTTGACGAGAAGTATAGTCAATTAAGACACTCTTACCTTTTCTTTGCACATTTTAATTGAACAACTCTACAATCATTTTGGATAAAAAAAAATTTGTTCCATTTTTTTAAATAAGTTTTTTATTAGATAACATGAAAATGGAGGATATATAACTGACCTCCAGTAAATGGTAGAGTGACAAACACTCAAATTCTAAATTACAAGCTTATGGAAAAATAGTAAATACAAGGAGTAGGAGTAAAAAATTTAATGATACTCATGGGGTATGATCCTCATATTATGCTCAAAGTGGTACAAAGAGCGATTCGTACGTCATGATCGTCTCGGTTGAAAACAATCATAGAACTCAAAATAGTCGGGGTCGCTCAACGATGAATGACCTCAGTTGCTGATGTGATTCGTTGTGAGAATCACGAAGAACATTCGGAATTTGAATTGAAACACTGGAAAGTTCTAAATCCAATTGGTAGACGGTAACAATGCAACCCGAACCTCACGACTCAAGAACCTAAGGTATATTAAACATTGAACCCGTTAAGATGCGGAGATAAGAACCACAAAGGGATGAACGTCACAAGAACAAAGAAGAATATGGGAAAAAACATCACCTCAAATTATCAATAATATCAAAGTTTTTCATACAATGAATGAAAAAAAAAAAAAAACTAAATAGGTGTTTTCTTACGACAATAGGTCAAAGTTGCAACATATGGGCCCCAAACGGAAGAAAAATAAAAAAGCGGAAAACCCTAAAAATTATACCCGCGTGATCGCGCAAGAACTTCGATCGCAATGGTGTGGAGAGGCCAAAAACTCTTGGGTCTTTTTTTTATGCATGGCGCGATCGCTACTCCTTTTACATCAAGCGGTTGCGTGGTTCAAAATCTTCAACTCCTTGATTTCGAACTCGATTCTCGGCCCACAACGCTTGTACAATCTTTGGCTCTTCTTCTATCATATCATGTATCGAAAGTAGAGCCTTTGGTCTCGGACTTGAGTAATCATCCATCCAAGCTTGCATAAATCCTTGAATAACTTGTTTGATCTTCTTTGCTCTTGGCCTTGTGATCGGTCCCACCGGCATATGCAATGGGTACTTACTTGCTGGGTCAGTCTGGTTCTCATCATTCCCTTCCTCTTGAAAATGATTCATCCTCGAACCATCATCTACATCAAACGGAGAGAGATCAGCAATATTAAAAGAAGCAGACACATTATACTCACCTAGAAGGTCCAGTTTGTATGCATTGTCATTTATCTTCTTGATGACTTGAAAGGGTCCATCCCCTCTTGGATGCAACTTAGACTTCCGTTGTGCTGGGAAATGCTCCTTTCGCATGTGCACCCATACCCAATCACCTTGTTCGCACGTCACATTCCTCCTACCTTTGTTTGCTTGGGACGCGCAGTGCTCATTCTTCTTTTCAATTTGGCATCTTACCTTCTCGTGGAGTGACTTCACAAGCTCGGCCTTCTTCTTCCTGTCTAAACTGCTCCTTTCATCTACAAGTAAAGGAATTAAATCATTTAGAGTTAGTGGGTTGAAATCATAAACAACTTCTGAAGGTGAATATGATGTAGTAGAATGTACAACCCTATTAAAAGCAAACTACACAAAAGGCAAACATTCTTTCCAACTTTTCAAGTTCTTATTTATGATGGTGCGTAAAGTTGAGTTAATGTTTTATTTACTACCTCTGTTTGGCCATTAGTTTGAGGGTGACATGTAGTAGAAACCAACAATTTAGTACCCATCTTCCCCCACAAGACTTTCCAGAAGTAACTTAGAAATTTAACATCCCTATCAGATACAATACTCCTAGGCACCCCATGGAGTCTTACAACCTCCCTAAAGAACAAATCTGCTATGTTTGTAGCATCATCACTTTTATGACATAGGATAAAATGCGCCATTTTGCTAAACTTGTCTACCACCACGAATATAGAACTCTAACTTTTTTTTGTTCTAGGAAAACCTAAAATAAAATCCATAGATATATCTACCCAAGGTTCATTAAGCACAGGTAAAGGAGTATACAATCCTTGTGGTAGGACCCTAGACTTAGCTTGTTTACAAGTTATGCACTTGTCACAAATATGATGAACATCTCATTTCATTTAAGGCTAATAAAAATGTTGCTGTTGTGTTTCTAAAGTTTTCAAGACACCAAAATATCCCATCAACCCCCCACCATGAGCTTCATTCACTAACAATTCATGCATAGAACAATTTGGCACACACAACTTATTCTCCCTAAACAGATATCCATCATGCTTATAAAACTTACCAACTACACAATTTTCACATGAATCATAAATAGTAGCAAAATCAGGGTCATCAGCATACATACCTTTAACATACTCAAATCCTAGCAATTTTGCAATTAGAGAAGTTAGAAGTACATACCTGCGGGATAGAGCATCTACTACTATGTTCTCCTTACCTTGCTTGTACCAAATGACATAAGGAAAAGTCTCTATAAATTCCATCCAACGAGCATGTCTTTTATTTAGCTTACCTTGCCCCTTGAGGGGCTTCAGGGATTCATGGTTAGTGTGAATAATGAACTCCTTGGGCCACAGATAGTGCTGCCATGTTTCCAATGCTCGAACAAGAGTATAAAGCTCCTTATCATAAGTTGGATAGTTTAGTGTTGCTCCATTTAGTTTTTCACTGAAAATGCTATTAGTCTCTTTTCTTGCATAAGAACAGCTCCAATTCCTATTCCTGATGTATCACACTCCAACTCAAAAAGTTTGGTTAAAGTTAGGCAAGGCCAAAATTGGTGCAGAACATAATCTATCCTTGAGTAAATTAAAAACATTTTCTTGGGCTGCCCCCCAATGAAATCCTACACTTTTCTTAATTATTTCTGTAAGTGGTGCTGCAAGTGTACTAAAGTCTTTGACAAATCTTCTATAAAACCCTGCTAATCCATGAAAGCTCCTAACCTCAGTAATGCTTTTTGGGGTTGGCCACTCTTTAATGGCTCGAATTTTCTCCTCATCGACTTCAACACCATTAGCACTAACAACAAAGCCCAGGAAAATCACTTTCTCCATGCAAAAAGCACACTTTGTAAAATTAGCATTTAGTTTTCAATTTTTCAAAACTTCCAAAACAGACCTTAAATGTTCAATGTGTTCACCTAAGTTCTTACTATATACCAGAATGTCATCAAAGTATGCCACAACAAATTTTTCAATGAAATCATGCAATACATGGTTCATTAATCTTAGGTACTAGGTGCATTAGATAGGCCAAACGGCATAACCAACCACTCATATAAACCATAAATGGTTTTGAATGTGGTTTTCCGTTCATCACCTTCTTCCATGCGAATTTGGTGATAGCCACTTTTGAGATCTATTTTGCTGAATATACATGCCCCATGTAACTCATCAAGCATATCATCTAATCTAGGTATGGGATGGCGATACTTTACCGTAATATTGTTGACTGCTCTACAATCCACACACATCCTCCAAGTTCCATCATTTTTGTGCACTAGCAAGACTAGTACTGCACATGGACTCATGCTTTCTCTGACATAGCCCTTGCTCAATAATTTCTCAACTTGCTTTTGAAGCTCCTTTGTTTCTTCTAGATTGCTCTTATAAGTTGGCCTGTTCGGGATGACATCTCCTGGTACAAAGTCAATTTGGTGCTCAATCCCACGAATAGGTGGCAGCCCGTTAGGCATTTCCTCGGGAAACAAGTCTTCAAATTCCTACAAAAGAGACACAGCTAAACTGGGGAGGGGTGGTTAGTCTCATCAAGTGCAAGGAAAGATTCCTTGTACATTAGTAAAATCACTGGCTTGTTTTCAAATATGGCTCTTGTAATCTCACTTTGTTTGGCATAGAAGCTCGCCTTGGTTTTCTCTCTATTTTCTTTTCTGGCACACTTCACTCCCTCTACGTTTTCTGAGGTGATACCCTCAACCCTCTTTTGATCACTCAACTCTCCTTTTTCTGGGATCGTGGTCCCACATTTCTTTTTCTCTTCCTCACTTTTTAATTTCAGTTGGTCCTCATAGACTTGTTGTGGTGTCAAGGGCATAAGTTTTATATTCTTCACATACTTGGTAAAAGTATACCTATTTTTGTAATCAACATGTATAACATTCCTATCAAATTGTCATGGCATACCCAACAAGATGTGTCCCGCATGCATGGGAACTACATCACAAACCACCCTATTTTCATATTTTTCAATAGCAAGATCAATCACCACTTGCTTATTCACCTTTAATTCCCCCGATTCATTTAACCATTGCAATTTATAGGGCCTAGGGTGTTTTAACAAAGGTAAGCATAACTTCTCTACAAGAGTAGCACTAGCCATATTTGTACAGCTACCCCCATCAATTATCAAACTACATACTTTGTTATTCACAAAGCACCTAGTATGGAAAATATTCTCTCTTTGCTCACCCAACTCCTCAATCTTAGCCTGTGTACTGAGGGCATGACAAGTAATAAGTGACTGAGCCACAGCATAATCCCCATCCTCACAATCACTAGCACTTCTAACACAGGCATGTCCTTATACTCATCCTCAACTTCATCATCATCCTCAGACAATAAAACCCCATCATGCATAACCAACACCCTTTTATTTGGGCACTGTGAAGAAATATGACCAAGATCTGTACATTTAAACATCTAATATCTCTACTCCTAGGAGTCTGAGAATCAAAATTAGTTTTACCTTTGTTGGGTGGCTCCTCTCTTCCCTTCGGTAACTCAAACTTCCCCTTTTGCACAGTTCCATCATTTTTAGAATTCTCATTCCATGCAGGCTTTCCAAAAGAATTAGAGCTTGTAGGAAACCTCCCTATCCCCTTTCTTTTCAACTGTCTTTCCACCTTCATGGCCATATGTAGAATCTCCTCCAACTCGACATAATGCTACAATTCAATCACGTTAGCAATTTCCCTATTCAGCCCATTTAGAAACCTAGCCATGGTTGCCTCCGGATCCTTTTCAATGTTTGCTCTAATCATAGTCATTTCCATCTCCCTATGGTATTCCTCCACACTCCTATTACCTCGAGAAAGGGTTTGTAATTTTTTGTAAATGTCCCTATAGTAATGGTTGGGTACAAACCTTTTTCTCATAAGTGCTTTCAACTCATCCCATGTTTCAATGGACCTCTCACAATTCCTCCTCTTACTCGTTACCAATTGATCCCACCACACTATAGCATAATCTATAAATTCTACAACCGCCAATTTTACCTTCTTTGCTTCAAAATAGTTATGACAATCAAAAATCAATTCTACCCTCTTCTCTCATTCAAAATAAACCTCCAGATTGCTTTGACCCTTGAATGGTGGAATTGACATTTTAATGTTACCAATACTCCCATCTAAATCATCTCTCTCTCCACGTTCACTCCTATATCCCCTTTCACGCCTCTAACCTCGATCTCTTCTCCTACGCCAACTGGCCATAGACATATCTACGCTATCACTATCACCAACATCCCCAACATTATCATTCCTAGCTTCATGTTGAGGGTTAAAGTCATACCTTAGCTGTCTCCTCATATTGAGGAGCGTCTGTGGTTGTTCCTTACGCGGTTGAGTAGTGTCTGCAGCATGCATTCCTACCGAATCATTATCTTTCCCCAACTTCGCATCCAATTTTGCTTCCCACTTCTCAAACTGTTTCTCCAACACGGAAAGGAGGTGGAATTGATAGTTATCCTCCCCTGTTGATGATGCGTCCTTCTGTGATATGGTTAGTGATCAAGAGAAAGAAAATTAAAATATGCTAGATATCCTCACGTGTTTGGCACTCGTGTATCACTCACTTTGGCTTTTCCCTCTAATACTCTCACCACTCTTGCCTTTTTCCTCTCTTTTTCCCTTTCTTCAACTTCTCAAAGAACCAACCAAACTAGTCAAGGATTTAATCTCCGTAGAATTAACCCCAAAGCTCAAATACAAAAATTGAATGAGAGCACAATATCAATGGATGAACGAATTCAAGATTTTCAAGAAAGTGATTTTCTTGAAATAGAAATTTGATAGAACTAACCAAGAATGAACTTAATGAAGTAATGGACAATGAAAAACTAAAATAATGTAGGAAATAATGTAAAAGATATCAAGAAAGGTCTTATTGAAATTCGGAGTTGTGTTCTTGATCTTGATTTCAATAATAAACACCATTTATTTATTTATTTTTCTATTCAACAAGAACAATCAAGAATAAAAAAAATCAAGAACAAGAATTGAAATTGTGACCAATCTTGAATTAGTGAAGAGTTTCAAGAAATCCAAGAAAGAGAAAGAAAATCAAAATATGCAAGATATCCTCACTTGTTTGGCACTCGTGTATCACTCACTTTGACTTTTTCCCTCTAATACTCTCACCACTCTTGCCTTTTTCCTCTCTTTTTCCCTTTCTTCAACTTCTCAAAGAACCAACCAAACTAGTCAAGAATTTAATTTCCATAGAATTAACCCCAAAGCTCAAATACAAAAATTGAACGAGAGCACAATATCAATAGATGAACGAATTCAAGATTTTCAAGAAAGTGGTTTTCTTGAAATAGAAATTTGACAGAACTAACCAAGAATGAACTTAATGAAGTAATGGACAATGAAAAACTAAAAGAATGTAGAAAATAATGTAAAAGATATCAAGAAACGTCTTCTTGAATTCGGAGTTGTGTTCTTGATCTTGATTTCAATAATAAACACCATTTATTTATTTATTTTGCTATTCAACAAGAACAATCAAGAATAAAAAAATAAAAAAAAATATCAAGAACAAGAATTGAAATTGTGACCAATCTTGAATTAGTGAAGAGTTTCAAGAAATCCAAGAAAGAGAAAGAAAATTAAAATATGCAAGATATCCTCACGTGTTTGGCACTCGTGTATCACTCACTTTGGCTTTTTCCCTCTAATACTCTCACCACTCTTGCATTTTTCCTCTCTTTTTCCCTTTCTTCAACTTCTCAAAGAACCAACCAAACTAGTCAAGGATTTAATCTCCGTAGAATTAACCCCAAAGCTCAAATACAAAAATTGAACGAGAGCACTATATCAATGGATGAACGAATTCAAGAATTTCAAGAAAGTGATTTTCTTGAAATAAAAATTTGATAGAACTAACCAACAATGAACTTAATGAAGTAATGGACAATGAAAAAATAAAATAATGTAGGAAATAATGTAAAAGATATCAAGAAATGTCTTCTTGAAATTCGGAGTTGTGTTTGATTTCAATAATAAACACCATTTATTTATTTATTTATTTTTCTATTCAACAAGAACAATCAAGAATTAAAAAAAATTAAGAACAAGAATTGAAATTGTGACCAATCTTGAATTAGTGAAGAGTTTCAAGAAATCCAAGAACTGAATGAGATTTTAATATACGAACAAAAATTATAAACAAGAAATATGAAAATAATTGGATTTAGAGGCCAGCTCTAATACCAGATGAAAGGTCTTCTTGAATTCGGAGTTGTGTTCTTGATCTTGATTTCAATAATAAACACCATTTATTTATTTATTTATTTATTTATTTATTTTGCTATTCAACAAGAACAATCAAGAATAAAAAAAAAAAAATCAACAACAAGAATTGAAATTGTGACCAATCTTGAATTAGTGAAGAGTTTCAAGAAATCCAAGAAAGAGAAAGAAAATTAAAATATGCAAGATATCCTCACGTGTTTGGCACTCGTGTATCACTCACTTTGGCTTTTTCCCTCTAATACTCTCACCACTCTTGCATTTTTCCTCTCTTTTTCCCTTTCTTCAACTTCTCAAAGAACCAACCAAACTAGTCAAGGATTTAATCTCTGTAGAATTAACCCCAAAGCTCAAATACAAAAATTGAACGAGAGCACAATATCAATGGATGAACGAATTCAAGATTTTCAAGAAAGTGATTTTCTTGAAATAGAAATTTGATAGAACTAACCAACAATGAACTTAATGAAGTAATGGACAATGAAAAAATAAAATAATGAAGGAAATAATGTAAAAGATATCAAGAAATGTCTTCTTGAAATTCGGAGTTGTGTTCTTGATTTTGATTTAAATAATAAACACCATTTATTTATTTATTTATTTATTTTTCTATTCAACCGGAACAATCAAGAATTAAAAAAAAAATCAAGAACAAGAATTGAAATTGTGACCAATCTTGAATTAGTGAAGAGTTTCAAGAAATCCAAGAACTGATTGAGATTTTAATATACGAACAAAAATTATAAACAAGAAATATGAAAAGAATTGGATTTAGAGGCCAGCTCTGATACCAGATGAAAGGTCTTCTTGAATTCGGAGTTGTGTTCTTGATCTTGATTTCAATAATTAACACCATTTATTTATTTATTTATTTATTTTGCTATTCAACAAGAACAATCAAGAATAAAAAAAAAAAAATCAACAACAAGAATTGAAATTTTGACCAATCCTGAATTAGTGAAGAGTTTCAAGAAATCCAAGGAAGAGAAAGAAAATTAAAATATGTAAGATATCCTCACGTGTTTGGCACTCGTGTATCACTCACTTTGGCTTTTTCCCTCTAATACTCTCACCACTCTTGCATTTTTCCTCTCTTTTTCCCTTTCTTTAACTTCTCAAAGAACCAACCAAACTAGTCAAGGATTTAATCTCCGTAGAATTAACCCCAAAGCTCAAATACAAAAATTGAACGAGAGCACAATGTCAATGGATGAACGAATTCAAGATTTTCAAGAAAGTGATTTTCTTGAAATAGAAATTTGATAGAACTAACCAACAATGAACTTAATGAAGTAATGGACAATGAAAAAATAAAATAATGTAGGAAATAATGTAAAAGATATCAACAAAGGTCTTATTGAAATTCGAAGTTGTGTTCTTGATTTTGATTTCAATAATAAACACCATTTATTTATTTATTTATTTATTTTTTCTATTCAACACAATCAAGAATTAAAAAAAAAAAATCAAGAACAAGAATTGAAATTGTGACCAATCTTGAATTAGTGAAGAGTTTCAAGAAATCCAAGAACTGAATGAGATTTTAATATACGAACAAAAATTATAAACAAGAAATATGAAAAGAATTGGATTTAGAGGCCAGCTCTGATACCAGATGATGTGATTCATTGTGGGAGTCACGAAGAACACGCGAAATTTGAATTGAAAGGTCGGAAAGTTCTAAATCCAATTGGTAGACGGTGACAATGCAACCCAAACCTCACGACTAAAGAACCCAAGGTATATTAAACCTTGAACCCGTTAAGATGATGAGATAAGAACCACAAATGGATGAACATCACAAAGGTTGTCAAATTCTTTGATAAGTTCAATTTGTTCAATAAGAACGAAGAAGAATAAGGGAAAAACCTCACCTCAAATTATCAATAATATCAAAGTTGTTTATACAGTGAATGAAAAAAAAAACTAAATAGGTATTATCTCATGAAAATAGGCCAAAGTCGCAACATATGGGCCCAAAACTGAAAAGAAATGCGGAAAACCCTAAAAATCATACCCGCGCTATCACACAGGCACTTCGATCACGATCACATAGAGAGGCCAAAAACTCTCGAGTCCTTTTTTCATGCATGGCGTGATTGCCACTCCTTTTACACCACGCGGTCGTATGGTTCAAAATCTTCAGCTCCTTGATTTCGAACTCAATTCTCGGCCCACAACACTTGTACCATCTTTGGCTCTTCTTCTATCATGTCATGTATCGAAAGTAGAGCATTTGGTTTCGGACTTCAGTAATCATCCATCCAAGCTTGCATAGCTCGTTTGATCTTCTTTGCCCTTGGCCTTGTGATTGGTTCCATCGGCACATACAACGAGTCCTTACTTGCTGGGTCAGTCTGGTTCTCATCAAATGATATTAATCATAGTGGGCTTGATTTAGGGTTTATTTTGGGCCTCTATAGCGACTAGGGCTTATTTAATTCCGTTCTATTTATTTATATTCCTTTTCATTCATTGTAGCAATTAGACTTTGATTAATAAAAAATTTGTTGAGTTATTTCTCTCCCAAATATTGTTCTTGATTGAACACTTTCGAACTTATCAAAGATTATCATATCTTTGTGGCGTTCACCAATTGAACTTATCAAAGGAGTGGACAATCTTTGTGGCATTCCCCCACATTAGTTATTGTCTTCGCATCTTAACGGGTCTAAGGTTTAATATACCTTAAGTTCTTGCGACGTGAGGCTCGGGTCTCCATATTACCATCCGTTCCAACCTGAATTCGGAACTTTCTTGGCGTTTTAATTCACTTTCCGTGTGTTCTTCGTGATTCCCTCCTCAGGATCACATCATCTGGTATCAGATCTCATCTGGTGAAATGAGACCACTTAGGTGAAGGACCACTACTGGACGGATGAAAACCGGGTGCCTCTGATCTTAAGGTGGAGGCTTGTGTGTGATGCAGCTGGGGTAGTGACTAAAGGGACCTGTGGTGTACACGGTCTAGATGAGGATGCTCCAGTAGGTGATGGGAAGTCTACCTCAGTGTTCTGCATGTAGTTACCCAAACTCATCCCATCGATATCACTCTAGATCTGTGCTTTCACCTTATCCTGCCGTAGGGTAGAAGTAGGTGACGGTGTAGAAGTCTGAGCGGTGGAAGGCTGAGGAGCTTTCTTCTTACCAAAAAGATTAGTGACCAAGTCCTCAATGAAAAATCTCAAAGAAGATGTGATTTTCATACAGTGCTTTGCCTTAAAATGGTCTAAAAAAAGCTGTTTGACCTTTGATTTCTCTATACCTAGCTCTACCAGTAGACCATGTGCAAGAAGTTGTGGAACTGTCCCTGCTCACCTATGAAAAGACTGTGTTTTCTTTGAAGATGGTGGGGAGTTAGTGTGTGTAGCTGTCGGTAGTGCCTCTATAGCAGGTACAACACCTGTAGGTATAGGAGTGATAGAGGTAAGAGGTAACTCAATAGGAGTCTGTAGAGAAGGCTCATATATGGTAGGAACTGCCACTAAAATAGGCTCAGTAGAAGTAGGAATGGTCTTTGTAACCTCTGTGTGAACCTCTGGTATGATCTTAGTTGTAAGAGGAGATACCTCAATAGGAGCCTCTGTAGTCTGCTCAGGATATGTAGGAAGAATCTCTAAGGTAAGCTTAATAGTTGTAGGAATATATGTGTTGTGGTCTTTGGTATAACCTCTGTAGGTAGGGGTGGGCAAAAAAAAGGAACCGATATGACAGAATTGAGAAAATCAAAATCGTATGGTTTCAAAAAAATAAAATTGGAATTCGGTTTTTGGAACCGATTGGTTCTCGGTTTTGTTCGGTTCGATTCGCGGTTCTATTTTTAGAACCGAAAAATCGAAGTTAGAACCAAATCTTTGATCCTTGTTTTTTTCTTGATGGTTTTAATTGGTTGTCCTAAAACTAATAATCAAAATAATTTGTAGTTTTTTGGGATAAAGTGAAAATGATTAAGTTCCTTTCATAAAATTTGTTACATCTCTACCTCATTGTAACATTTAACTTCACACTTGAATTGAAATTCTTAGTAGATGAAAATAGAATGAGACTAATTAATAAGCGAAGTTGTAAATGACCACGATGAAGTTAATTAAATATTTAAATACAAATATAAAACAATTAATAATATTGCATTTAAAACTTATGATTCATACCACAAGTTTAGGCTTCTTGCCATGCGAGAAAAACCTTCCAGGCCATTTGTTTCTTATTTTTGTTTACGAACATCTTCTGTTTCATGGAGAATCCTATGTTTTCTTCGGGGTGAAAGGATTTTTGAAATCCTTGATCTTGGTATACTCGATAGAAGTTTATTTCAGGTTATTAGCTCGCTTCTCAAGGCTTGATACTCCTCGATAAGGCCCTCGAAAAATAATTATTATTGTAGAACCGAATTAGAACTGAAACCGAACCAAGATTGAATGGTTTGGTTCCGGAAATTCACTAGAACCTAATGGTTCCATTTTATAAGAATCGAAAAGTATGGTTCGGTTCTGTTTCTTGAGATACCGGGACAGAACCACCCTACGATCACCCCTATCTGTAGGTGTGGGTGCAGTCTGTCACTGATGGTATCAACTAGGTGACTGAAGGTGCTGTAGTAGAAGTAATGGGGGAGAAAGAGGGGGTTGCTGAAACTAGGACCCACCTCTTCTTTTGTATGGGAGGTGGTGTTGTGACTACTAGCACAGAAGTAGGTGATGGTGGTGGTGGTGTAGGGTGAGCTGGTGCTAGTGGTCTCCAATTTGACTCTGAACATCTAAATGCCCCATAGCCTTGAACCTAAGAAAGTAATCTAGCTTCTTGTCATAAACTACTGGCTGCAAGTACCCAGGGTATTTCTGTCTCTGAACCCAAAACTAAGGGTGGACAAAAAAAAAATTGGAACTGAGAGAATCGAACCAGAACTGGAAAAAAAATCGAAATCGATCAGTTCTTTAGGAGAAAAATGAGAATCGAAACGGAACCGAAATAAAAAAAAATCCAGAACTGAAAATCGATAGGTTCCTATTTGAAAATCGGAAATAGAATCGAGAACCGAACATTCTTAATTTAAAAATTAATCCCACATGACACTTTTGACACTTTCTAGGTTGTTTTACATGATAGAGTGTATAAATCCACCTTACATAGATTTATTACGATAATTGTTGAATTGTTCATATCATGTTGCATCTTACATGAAATTTTGTGCACCGATTTTGGAAGATTGGATGTCTAGTCTCTCACTCGTATTGGTTCAGTGCATCTTTGTTGTGCAATATTTACAAATTAAGACAATGGTTATTGTGTTGATATGTATTGAACTCATTTTAGGAAGAGTGTGTAGTTTGACATGTATGTGACTTTGTAGAGGAGCAATAATGAATTGTGGTTTGACATTGAATTTTGAGATAAGAGTTCATTAGAAATCACTTTTATCTTTGAAGTATATCAAGATTCAAATTACCTAAATGATTTTATGTTATAGTAAAGGTGTCCAAATGCCATCATTATCATTTTTTTAGTCCAGATAATCCGATCATTATAGCATAAGCAGTAAATAGAATAACAGAATATGAAGATCCTACATTTCTAGTTGCTAGTGGGAATATACTAAATATTATAACTGTAATTAGTATCTTTAGAATCTGAATATATTCAATTTGAATATTTTACTGCATCGATGGTTTTGTTTGGGAAATCTTGACTGAAAAATTATTTATTTTTTACGTTTGTTCAAATTTGATTTTTTTAACAAAAGAACCGAACAAATAATTTTAAAATAATCGAAACTGAATTGGAACTGAAATCGTTCGGTTCTTGAGTTTTGAGAACTATAATCGAACCGAAATTTTCGGTTCGGTTCTGGTTCCTTCAATAACCGAACTAAAAATCGAAACGTCCAGCCCTACCCAAATCCAGTCTGGAAGCGCACACTCTTAATCAACCTCAATACAAGCTTGAGCTTCACTAGGCCTACGAAGATCTATGGTGGCCTCATCGATGCGCAGTGGGACCTAAATGGCTCTAGAAAGTGCATACTAAAACCCTTGACTTGAAAAATGAATCGGAAGTAACGGGAGGATGCCCATACGGGAACAATGGGGGGCTCATGTTCGGGGAAATCCTAATGTCCATTTGATTTCCCTCATGAGGCATCCCTCAACATACCAAGATGGCTTAAGAAATAGTTGTGCATAGTCATCCTCATGAGTCAAATGGATCAATATATGAAGAGCATCTATAAGCCCAATGCTAAAATCACCAAGAAATCCAAAATTTAAAAAGCTATTATGTACCTTGGTGATTGGAGGCTTACGGTGAGGGAATTTACCACCAAGTGTAAAATTGTATGGCACAGATAGTAATCTTCATCCTCCTAAGTAACTTCAATGGAAGGCTCATTCAGATAGAGAAAAGGTTCCTCAATAGCGAACTTGTGCAAAGCAGAATCTAGGCGTGCTTGTGTGACTGAAGTAAATGATTTGTTTTGTCTTCTTTCAGTCTGAGTAATCATGAGTTGGGAATAAGTCTGGCAGCATATGACTTTCAGGGTTGAATTTGGGCATTTTTAGGAGCTAGCACAATAGAAACCAAAACTGCAGGAAATTTCACAGCTACGTCTAGTTGTGGCGAGTTTGCTTCAAAAGTTGATTTTTTGGTCAATAGCAAGGGGAGACCTCAAAAAGGGTTTTTTATGCTTCTGAGATGATTGGAGGTGGTCCCATAGCCTGAATCAGATTCGAAGTGGGTCAATTTTCAGATATAAGAGTATCAACCCTAGTTACCTCCTTTTTAAAATCCACTACTTGGGGCGCTTCAAATGAAAAAACCTCTTCATGGATATGTTCTCTACTAGTAGGGAGGTTGTCCAATGGCTAGATTGAGGCATTGGTAGCAACGAAAGTGGACTTTGATATTTCTTCATTTTCTTAAATTATTTTTAGCTTGATTTTGTGAAAGTTTTTGGAGTTTGATTGATGAGAATTGATGTAATAGTGTTTTTGTCGATGTTAGAAACAATTTCTGATAGACAATCTAGTGGTTTGACCGGATTTGGAAGAGGTGGCGGCATGGGGGCGAAAATCCCCAGAAATCCCCCAATTCTAGAATTTTTTTTTAAAATCATTTTCTATACATGACGGATCATATATAATAAAAATTTGATGAGAGACATTTTATTTTGTTCAGTACTTTTCAAAAAAAAAAAATTAATACAAGCCTTAACAAAAGCTTAGTTTTGCTTCAATTTTCCTTTTTTACGAATAGGACTCTGGGCTCCCATGTTGCATTTCGAGCTTGTGAGTTCAAGGGCTGAGCATGAGCCCTCTATTATTATTATTATTATTATTATTATTATTATTATTGTAATTTCAAAAGGTCACAATTTTCTCACTAAAAAATAGCCCAAGAACTGAATCCATGAGCTGCTCCTCTCGAGTTTGGCTTGTCCACTAGCCTTAGCAACCCATGGTTCAAATTGAGCATCCGACGAGCTGCTTGACCCAATTGTCATCCCTAACAAGTAGCAAAAAGGGCATTGTGATCATGAAGGTCCAACATAGGACTTTTCCAAATGATGGAAATAGTTCAAGAAAAAGTACAAAACTCCTACATATAAGCTTACCGCATGTTATTCTTTTGTGATAATTGCCCAGGGTACTGACATTTTATATCAAAACTAAATTTTACTGCTAACCAAAGAAAAATGAAAAATATGTGAAGTTCTTCCCCGGCTACTTACTTCACGGTTCTTACCCAGTTGCTGTCCCGACTGCCTACCAGTGACAACCACCAAGCCACCACCTGCATTAGCCATCGCCCCCCGCATCAACCACAATGAAATTTCAGGTGGTTTCCAGACTAATCAATGGCCGTAAATTCAACTCCATCTCCTTAGCGATTGCAAGACCCGCAGCAGCTCCATCATCGACAAAGTACCAGAAGTTTGATGTCAATAATTCGAACCCAGAAATTCAATACAGAGACTTTCTTGGTTATATAAAGACGGGCAAATTTTGTGGATGTAATCTTCGTGGTGGTTTGATTATCATACCTAAAAAATGTGGAAAATGTGATAATAGTGCATAAAAAGTGTTTGATTTCATATTTCAGATCAATTATTATCATAGAATTTTTGTAAAGTGTCATGATGTGAGACTAAAATTTCACCGTAAGTATCAAAAAAGTTTGATAAAGTTTCATGTTATAATACCAAAAATTAAGTATCATGGTGTGATACTTTAAAGATATCTCAAATTATCATGAGATACATTTAAAGTATCACAACATGATATTTGTGATGAAAACAGTATTTTTCAGCAAAAAAATTTTGAATTATTTTTCAGTGATTTTTTAAAATGAAGTAAGTTTCAATTATGATACCAAAAGTTGGGTATTTTTGCAAATACCTCTATTCGTTTACGTTGTTATCTGTTTATTGTAAGTTCAAACATCGTAGAAAACAAATGAGACGATATTATGTCATCTGAAGGGATTCTAATTTTAGTTAATGAACCTAGGAGCAATGTAAATCTTTAGTTAGAACAATTTGAATAGGTAAGGTCCCAGGTTGAGTAGATCTAAGACGAAATTCATGTTGAGAAAATTTCTTTCTCAAAGTGAAATATCTGCTTGTAATGAAGTTGACATAAATATGAAATCAAAGAATCAAGATTATGAAGAAATAATTGGGAAGAAAAATATCGGACTTGAATCGCATAGAATGCTATCCTAGAAGCGAAATTTGCGTCATCTCGTAATGAGAATGCTAAAAGGCCTCCAAGCAAATTGTTTTAGCGGATTTCAATCCTCAAACCAAGTATCAAATAGCACAATGAAAACTTGGAAACAAGGAACAAGAGAAGCGATTTGAGAGAGATTCTAAGTATTTCAAGAACAAGAATAAGGGAGAGATAATTTCAATGTATGGAACTTGGATTGATTTTTAATTTAATTTTAAAACATGAGTTCTATCCCTATTTATAGAATTCTATCACCCCAATTCGTTGTTCATGCAACTTTTCACCAAAGAGTACCAAAAATTGTTGAAAAGGTGCATGAGAAAATCTGAAATTTTGTCCAACAGCTAATTTTTATTTCCACGTGATCGCACGGTACGAGGCCTATGCGATCGCGTGATGCCTCATAATTTTGAACATAGACAAAATTCGTTCCACCTCGCGATCACTGGACCATCAACCACGCGATCGCGTGGTTCTCATTTTGGCCGGACTTCCAGGTCCGGTCCGGACCAATTGGTCCGTCCAGTTTGTATTTGGTCCGATTTTTGCACTTCTTGGACCGGTTCTCTATATTTTAGACCGATTCTTACACTTTTTCAACTTTATATATATATATTTGAACAATATTTCATAACAATCCATAATTTCATTCCATTCATAATATTAAAAAGGATGACAGCAGAATCATGATACAAGATCAGGTTGTAGTCTGATTATTGATAAGGAAAGAGGAATTAAAGATGATGTTTTATATGAAACTGAAACTGGTTCAAGGATGACACTGGAAATCACGATAGATGATCAGGATAGGAAATATTTGTTTTATGTAATTAGTTCGACAAGGAATTAAAGATGATGATATGTGTGAGACTAAAGCTGGTTAGATGATAGGATGGAAAGAAAGAAATGTTATGGGCTTTCTGTGATTGGAAAATACTTACCAAGGTAAAAGGCTAGTTCTATAGAACAATCAGTAGGCTAGTTATGCTTCATGGTGCTTAGCATTCGGGATATTAATGAGCAAAGTCCTAATTATTGGAGTAATACGTAGAACAATTATTAAATAGCTATGCTTCATGATACTTAGCATTTGTTGTCTCTCATCCTTCCTAGGATGTAGCTTCAGAGATCATTGTTTTCTCACAGCAAGGACCATGTACTATATATTTGCATTCTCTCTGCTAATGGTGCCGTATGCAATGTCACCCTTCACCAACCAGCAATGTCCAATGGCACAATAACATATGAGGTGTGTGAAACTTCATATATGGACGCACCTATGCTGTCTATATGTCCTATTCCATTGTCAATGCATTGATATTCTTTTTATTCTCGAAAACCTCTATATATTGTTTTAGTTTAAGAAATTGTTGCCTGAGACTGCTAATTGTCAAGCACATTTAGAAATGGTATGTGTTGAAATTGTTGGTGCCTTTGATACGCCTTCGTGCTAGTAAACTCTCCAAAACATGATCCAAACCTCAAGCTCGGCTCACAACCCACTCACCTTGATTGCTCCAAGATCCTCTAATGTTAGAGGGGGAGTAAGAAAACTCCAAGCAAAACAAAAGAAAAATGTAGTAAATATAACACTTAGTTGGGCTAGGTCAAGAAGTGGTTCAAATCAAAAAGCCTAAGGCCCAACAACCAATCCAACCAAGACCAAAGTCTATACTCAAAACCACAACAATTGAGCCTTCCAAGTGTCCCACGAGCAACTATCAATTAAGTTGCTTACAGTGGCCCGAGTCGTCATCAAGTCGAGCTATTCAATTTGGTGTCGATATAAATCCAACAACTGTTTTACATCATCACTCGAATTTATTGGGTATCAAAAACCCAACAGTATAATCACCTAGATATGTTGTCTCTACTAATATTGGATACTTTATTTGGTTAAAATAATAATATTTTCCAAGCCTTTCAACCTTTTAACTTCGGCTCCTTTATAACAATAACTAGTGGTACATGTGCGTTGCACGGATGCAATAAGAATTGAGTATATATAGCAGTGTACAAATTAGACCTAACTATGTTAATGCATTATGCAATGTACTATTTTCTAATAGGCCTACAAAATGAAATCAAAACTACACACCTAGCATTTTTAGCAGTAATTGATCCAGCTTCGCGTATTTTAGCATTAGATGCGGAACCAATGATACTGGTATGATGAGCTTTGGCATTTCCACCTTGAAGTCCTACTAAGTTCTTAGCTGCCATCTCAGCAGTTGAAATAGACTTCTTTATCTATTAACAGAGACATAGGCAAAGATATATAAAGGCATCACAAAACTAGAAAGAATTCGGCAAGAATTTTATTTGCTTCAAAATAACAACCTAACATCAATTGTTACACCAATCTAATGATTGTAGTACTCCCTGCTCATTACATTACACTTGTAAAAAAAGAAGGGAGAATGAAGCAAAACTTACTGCTGCTAAAAGTTCCCTATAAATATCATTTAGAAACTAAAAAACACATGACACAAGAGGCATAAAATCAGGAAAATACGAACAATTTCGAGGGATGAAAAACATCTGCAATGCTTAAGGTGAATCTAAAATGCTAAGTACGAAGAAATCAAAATACACTAACCATGAAAAGATCACAAAATGCGACGCCGATTAAAGGCTTGTTGTTTGTGTGTTTTGTTGCACACAACAAACACCCATTTCCCCCCTTTTCCCACAAAATTCGAAGAAGAGTTAGATGGGAATGAAAGTGCTCAATCTCTCTGTGGCCTTTTAACTTCTCTTTTAATTCTATAAATTTTCTCTCTTTCACCTCTAGCGTCTTTCTAATATCACCAGATTCCTGCACATCAGTAAAAATAGTCAATAGGGAAAAAATGTCGTTTGCAAAAAATATATTAATGAATTTTAGACAAAAAAATTACCTTCTTTTTAAAACCAAGACTTATTAGCTTGTTGCCTATATCATCTTCTTTACTCTTTAAAACCAAGATTTGCTAGCCTGTCATTATCATGTAGTTTTCTTTTTCCAAAATTATTTGACATCTTATATTTGTAAACAAATATCCCATAAAGTATTTCAATGATTTACTAAAAAAAAATTGGCTTTATGAACACAAGATAAGCAACTCATAAGGAGTCTCATAAATTGAAAAAAGAAATTCACATGAAAACAAGAAACATTCTCCAATGGTCAAATGAATAAAAGTAACTGATACCTTCCTTTTTATCATATTTGCAATCTGGATGATTTAAATTTTGAAAACTGGGGGTGGCTGACGTTGGCAAAGGAAAATACCCAATCCTTTCATAAGGCAGTACAAGCAAAAGACACCCCTTTTGATTCTTTGAAGACTCATATGACTAGCAGATTTGTGATGTCCGCATGAAACTTCTACTTGAAAATGATGTTCTATAAGTAGCAAATCAATGATTTAAAGATTGAATGTTATTCAACAGAAAATATACTAACTGAAATTTTAGAGGCAACAAGAACGACAAATGATTTCATGTCTAGAAGTAGAACATCATGTCACTTGTGTAGGATTAACCAAAGCTAATATTTCTTTATACAAAATATTTTTGTGCCTTTTTTATGTTTCTTTTTGTCTCAGTTGGTTTTATAAGTACTTTTATAGATGGACTTGTTTTGTCTCTAGATAAAGCAATATATAGTTGTCCATGTGAAAATACGGGTTCAGGAAAATATAATCCAACAAAATCGAGAGTTTGTCCTTGAGCTTTATCTACACTCGTTGCAAAATATACTCGAATTGGGAATTGAGTTCTCTTGAATCGAAATGGATTTGTATCACTTTCAGGAGGTATAAAAGGTATGCGAAGCAAAAAAAACTCTATTTCCTTTGTATTCTCCAACTGTAATTTCAGCATCAATCAGATTTGGATGAA
Source organism: Ligustrum vulgare (assembly GCA_963555705.1). Taxonomy (NCBI): domain Eukaryota; kingdom Viridiplantae; phylum Streptophyta; class Magnoliopsida; order Lamiales; family Oleaceae; genus Ligustrum; species Ligustrum vulgare. Next base: position 42,070,601 of record OY743183.1, read on the forward strand.
ATCTTTTATAGATAAGTCTAGTACCGTTTCATAGACCTTCGGATGGATTTACATTTCGTAACAGAATTACAAGACAATTTGGCTTTAACAACAATTTATGTGGTGGAATTCCATTTGGAGTCAGCATATTCAATACATCTTCTTCGGGAGTTTGTTCACTTGTATCAATTGGTTCATCAAAGCTACAATAACGAAAAGAATCACCTCCAAAACGTTCCATTATCATTGTATTTATAAAATCAACATGTTCATTTTTTGGGCTTAAAATCACTTTATTGATCATAGCTTCAATATTATTTGAGTATTTATCTAAATGAGGGAATACAATCTCAATCAGTTTTTCAATGGAATTTGCTACATTATCGTAAACAATAATTATGTTTGTTGAAAGTTGAATTTAGTGTTGGCAACGGGGCGCCCGATCCGTCCCGCCACGAATTTTTTTGATCCGATCCGGATCCGTTAAATTTTGGGTCCGGGCAGATCGGGTTGGGGTTGGGGCGGATCGGTCCACCGATCCGTGTACCGATCTGTCGAATTATTTTTTAATTTTTTTAATTTTTTAAAGTATATTTTAAATTAAGTCTTTTAAAAAAAAATTAGAAAAATTATTTTTTTTATTAAATTTTATTTATTTTATTTAAACGAGACGTATAGAGGCCGATTCGCCGATTCAACGGATCGAGTTTTTTTGCCATCACTTATTGGAATTCTTTCTTCAAATGAAGAACATGAAAAATGTGTTTTCTTTAAAATGCAAAGATTGCAAGTTATTCTCAGAAATTAAAGTTTGCTACAAAATTTACATATTGGATTTTTATACATGATAAAAAAAATTATATTAAAAAAAAATGTCAGATCGCGGATTGAGGCGGATCGGATCAGCCCCGATTCAAATTCGCTCCGTGAATTTTCGGATCGGGGCGGATCACATAAATTTCGATCCGTCGATCCACGGATCAGGATTTTTTCGGATCGGATCGGATCAGGTCGACGGATCGACGGGGCGGATCGGATTTTTTTGTCATCTCTAGTTGAATCATGTTACAATCATGTAATTTCTCAGTGTCATTTCCAATTCGCAATAGATAATCACAAAATAATGAATCTAATTGAGCTCTCATATTTCGAACTAAATTTATTTTGTGAAATGATGGCCACAAATATGAATGTACAAATGTTGCGTTCATTATGTCTCCTTTCTGACTTTTTGGGACAATATGTAAAATTTAACCAAAATCACCTCCTAGGATAATAACTTTTTTTCACCAAAAGGTAATTTAGAATCAGTTATATCTTGTAACATTCTATCCAAAGATTCAACAGCATATTTATTTAGCATTGGAGCCTCATCCCAAATTATTAATCGTATCATTCGGAATAAATCAGCTAATGCAGATTGTTTACTTACCGAGCAAGATGATTCATTGCTTATTTGAAGATGGATTTTGAATTGAGAATGAGCAGTCTTGCCTTTAGGAAGTAATCCAGCAACGACTCCAGATGATTTCGTGGCCAAGCAATCATTCCTCTCGATCTTACAGCTGCAAGCAATGCATAATATAGAAATGTCTTCCCAGTTCCTCCTGGGCCATCAACAAAAAACCTAGCACTATTATTAGCAAGAACACTTTGCAAAATCATATCATAACCATTCTTCTGTTCTAGATTTAATTGATTTTCATAAGAGATCTTCATCAGAAATAGTTATGCTCAATCGATCAGTAACAGCTCTAGTGAGGCAATTTTTTGCTGCAAAAATGGTTTTATGTTGCACCAGATGATAGTCATTTACTATTTTTCCAAAGGGCTGTAATAGTTCATTCAATTCATACAAAGCCTTTGTTTCTGCTAATTCTATACACATGTTATGTTGTATATAATCTTCAATCATGTATTGTTTAAAATTTTTCCAAAACTTTTTTGGATTATGCGGATCATATAAAATTAAAATTGTAGCAAAAATTTGTCGTAATGTACTGGGCATATGATACTGAAAAGCTTCTTGTAAGCACATTTCACAATATGTATCTCCATTCAGCAAACCATGTAACAGTGCAGCTTCACGAAATGATACAACATGAATTCCATTAACAAATTTCAAATCTTCATACAATGTTGCTGCTCCTCTAACATGGTTTAACCATTTTCTTAAGTAATATCTTTCTCCTTCTTCAATATTTACAGCTACAATTCTTCCTATTGTGCTAATCTTTCTTTTTCTATCATGCAAAATTTTACTTTTTGCATCTGGTACAAAATGATCTAGAAAATATCTACACAACAACGTTCTAGCCTTAAGATTTAAAATGTTCATATGAAAATATTCTGTCAACATTGTTCTTTGAAAAAAATCAGATTGTACAATTTTTTTCTAAATCAACACATTCTCTATGGGTAATACATTCATGATTTTCTAAATGTAATTGAAGAAAAATAACAGATGGACTCATATCATATAACGAAAATTCAAAAATTCTCCATACAGACTCTAGCGGATAAACCCATTTAGCATATTGGTACATTTTGATTTCATCATAAATTGATTCAGGATCATCAGTATCAACAGAGAAACTAATTTTATCATGACTTTTGTAAACATACTTGTACAAATATTTAACAACTTGAATTGATGAACAAATTTCAACATTGGCAATTGAACTTTGCTAACATATATCGATTATACGGAACAACCCATCTATTATCCAAATAATGTTTTCTAACTTTTACCTTTCTATTGTTATTTGGTCGTTTATACCTGGGAAAACATTTTTTGTCTATTATGATTTCTTCACTATATTTTTTAGGAATATCAAACTTACACTTATCTTTCTTTTTCATACATACATTTTGACTATTCAGTGTTTCACAAGGACCGTGCATCATATTTTTGGCAACAAGAGAATGTAGATAAGGTTCTATATTTTCTTTTGGAATTTTAGCACTCACATATTTATCTGCTAAATCAAGATAAATAACTTTAACATCTTTTCTAAGTATCGGTAGAAAATGAACATGAGGCAATCCTTGTTTTTGAAACTCTCTCTCTCTCTCTCTCTCTCTCTCTCTCACACACACACACACATGCAACAATCCGTCCAAAATTGTTTCTCTTAAGAATATCATGCTTTAGTTCCTCAAGTTTGGCTTTAGCTTCATCATTATATTTCATATGTTCTTTAATCTCTTGCCAATTTGAATTACAAGTTATCGTTAAAAATATATGTGGTTTACCAAATTTTTGAACTAAAGCCATAACATTCAAATATCTTGTTCTCATATCTCTAGGAGCACAGGTAAAACTTTTTGGTAAAATAACTTGAAGACCAATTTTATTTCCTCTATTTTCACCTTTTTCAAGGCTATCAACAATACCTTGATATATTCTCCGTTTAGTAACACTGTTTGGTTTATAAACTTATTTATTTATGATTTTGAGGTAAAAAGTAATGGTCGAAAATTGGAGAGAGAAAATGTGTGTGGTTAAAAAGTGGTTTGAAAAATTCTGTTGTTTATAAACATGTTTATAAACAAAAAAAGATTATTTTACCAAACAGATGCATAATTGTGCTCGCAATTCACTTTGATGATGAAGAATATAATCCAATCTTGATGTTTCAATTTTAACATAAATATCAACCACAAATTGTTGCAAAAGTCTTCCAGTATGTAATAATATAGAATTAGTTGCAGGTCTAACCTGAAGTTTGTAACAATATTACTCTCTACATGAAACTTGCATCCTATCTTTTTTCTTAGCCGAAACTGAAATAAAGTACAATAAAAGAACTAATTAGAAAATAACTAATGAAAAAGTAAACATAAAAAAAGAAAAAAAAAATTAACTTAGAAATTAATGTTTGAGATTACTAATCTTTTGTTTCCTTTTCAATTAAATCTTCAACAGAACATAATTTATTCACATCAATAATATTTTGATTCTTACAAAATGTTTCCTTTTTATTTTTTACATCAATTCGTTGGATACCCTAGTGCCAACCCGATTCGCCATAGGGAAATAAGAGTGGGTATTGAAGTGGATCGTAACATCAAAAGTAATACTAAATTCTGTAAGTTTTTCCGTCTTTGCAATGTACAACGATATCACGCATATTAATATCTGTGCAATCACCACCATCAACCCACATAGCAGAAACTTGCAAAATAGTTGGTATATTATATATTCTTTGATCAATGGTAGGATCACAACGTATTCGAATTGAACGATTTTCTAGATCAGAATAGGTGCCTCAACTTCGAAAAAAATTAACATAGGATTTTTCTCCACAATGTCAATCAGTTTAGCAACAATTGACTGTTCTAATTTTTCTGAAAGATTTAATCCATTTTGATTTTCGTTGTCAGTGTCAAAATAATACAGTTGCATATAAGAAGGGCGGTTATTTGATGAAAGAATTTCATTTATAAAATGATATACCTAACCTTGGATCCAAAATGTATAAATGTCATTGTAATTTGAACATAAATCCTTGTCATAATGTACACAAAATTATGTCATAGCGAAATTAAAATTGTAACTTCGCACACAATTTTTAAACTCAAACATTCGTCAGAATTCGAAGTGAACAATGTACGCAGTTCTTGAGGCGTGTCATTTATTTTTAAACTAACATGTCCATCTAAACAAAAAAAAAGGCTTTAGTTTCTTTATAATATTTAAGAGCATCCCAATGAATGTAAATACTTGGTTTAGGCAACATATGAGGTTGAGAATGAATATTATCATCCCTTTGTCGAACACTAGAACAACCTGCTTAAAAAGTAAATAGTTGTCTTAAATGTAGCAAAGTCATCCTAAAAAAGGATAAAAAAGAATACCAATCAAGATGTCGATACAGAATAATTAGATATAACAATTCTTACCAGATTCTTTATCAGATCATTCAACGAAATGAAAATCTTTGAACATAAAGAACTCACTTCGTCTTGACATCCTCATTTTTTTTTTTGTTGAAGTTGGGTATCGTAATCAACATTCATTGCATCCGGAAGTTTTTGTTTTTGTTTTCCATAAACTTGAAATTTAACTAAACTTTGTGCAACTTCACCTGCACAAAACACCAAAACAATACCAGAGTACATAAGATAATAACACAACACAACTAATGAAGCTTGGCTTGAAAAACAGAAAAAAAAAATGAACCTAAGAAAACATGAGAAACTAATATAATCAGAAACTAATAGCCACTTACCAACTTCATCATTGCAACACTAAAAATGATTAACAATAAAAATATTAGAAAATGAGATGCCCATCTGGGAAATCTCGTCAATATTGTAAAATTTTTCAGATGTTGTAATTTATCTGTTAGATTATTGTCAACGGGTCAAAATTTAATCCGACCTTCGCATATTGATTCTGGAAATTGAATTTCAGAATTGGGTTGTAGATTTTAGAAATTAAATTGGTGGTATTTGGGGTATATTGGTTAATAATATGTTAGAACACACCTAACCTTCAATTATATATTTTCCAGTTTCTTGAGCAAGCTTGGAAATGATATGTTTAAGTTAATAACAACTAATTTTATAAGCTTAGCTCATTTTTCATTTTTGTTCTGTATAATCATATGCATAGCTATTTGACAGGACATCATTCTCCTTATTTGAATCTTGGCAATATGGGATCTTTTATGGTGCTGAAGAGTAAGAAGAAGAAATCTGAACAGTTCGTGCATGTTAGATACCATAACCCTCAGCAACATTCACCTACTATGTTGGCCTGAACCTCAAACCCATACACATTCTTTGCAGTCTACATCGCCAAATAGAATGAAATTTAAGATCCTAATTAGACCATTAGAATTCCCGATTTCTAGTCTTTGAATCGACTCTCCCACACAAAGGAAAAAACAATAAAAAAATGATCAACAATAAGAAGAAGATGTTGAAATTAAATTTAATATAGATGATTGTTCATCTGAAATCAATAAACATCATGCTGTAATTATCAAGATCGAAACTGAAGCTGAAGCATACCTGAATCCATTATTGTGTTTGATCGAACGGGGTTATGGCCTTCCAACCGATTCGTGGTTTTCTCCTTATTTTTCTTCTCTGTTGATGGGGATGCACAGAATTATGAAAAGTCACGCTCAATTGGGGACCATGACCTGTATAAATAGCTGTAAGACAGCTATCGTGTTTCATTATTATTAAATTGGCCCCTCATCAATTTAAAACATTGAATTCGTCTCTACACTTTAATCTCACGACACTTAATACCCATTAGTCCTGAATAATCTTTAGTGGATCACTTTATTGACTAAATCCTTAAGATAGCGCCACACATTTTATTTTATACATGTTTGACCCCACATTATTGAATTTTATCCAACAATCTCCCACTGAGCCATACATGTATCCTTACAAATGTGTACAACCTTATGAGCTCAAAATTTGCTATCATTATTAAGGGTATTTCCAAACAATCTCGTCCATCAATCATATCTATATAGGATCAAAGCGACTTTCGTTACATTAATCGTAACTAAATCCATCAATGATCACGTATACCGATACAACCAAATGACATAGATCAATCATGAGAGTGTAGTATGAAAATTACATGTTATGTGATCCAAACATGCCTATTTTCAATTGGTCCAACTTTATTCCTTATGTGAGATCAATACCAAACATAATGTAACAGAGTAGAATGAACTGAATACTTTATTTCTGTACAGAAAATTATCCAAATACACAAATGTGTCCAAAACCAAAACATAAAACAACCAAAATACAAACTCCCACTAAATCGTGATATCCTCAAGAAATACTACACCCATACGAGCAGTGTGCTCGTGAAAGACCTTGGGTGCTAATCCTTTAGTAAGCGGATCCGCAATCATGAAGTTTGTCCCAATATACTCTATGGAAATCTGTCTACTCTGTACCCTTTCCTTCACAACCAGGAACTTAATATCAATGTGTTTTGACTTAGTTGACCTCCTGTTGTTATTGAAATATAGCACTGCAGAGTTATTGTCACAATATAACTTTAATGGTCTTTCAATTCCATTTAGAATGCGCAGCCCAGTGATAAAATTTCGCAGCCATATCCCATGATTAGATGCCTCATAACAAGCTACAAATTCTGCTGCCATAGTGAAAGAAGCTACGAGTGTCTGCTTAGCACTCCTCCAGGAAATTGCTCCTCCAGCTAGCAGGTATATGCAGCCTGATGTGGATCTTCTACTATCTTGGCATCCCGCAAAATCATAATCGGAGTATCCTACGATCTCCAACTGATCCGATCTGCTGTATGTAAGCATGCAATCTCTTGTTCTCTTCAAGTACCTCTTTGCTGCTTTCCAATGATCCATCCCAGTGTTACTTAAATATCTGCCTAGCATTCCAACAATGAACGCTATGTCCGGACGTGTACAAACTTGAGCATACATCAGACTCCCAACAGCTGATGCATAGGGAATCTTTTGCATTTCCTTAACTTCAATATTATTTTTCGGGCACTGATTAAGACTAAATTTGTCTCCCTTAGCAACATGGGTGTCCCCTGGTTTACTATCCTGCATGCCAAACCTTATAAGAACTTTATCGATATAGCTCTTTTGAGATAATCCAAGAATACCCCAAGAGCGGTCCCGGTGTATCTGAATTCCTAATTAAAAAGAGGCGTCCCCAAGATCTTTCATCTCAAAATTCTTTGACAAAAAGCTCTTGATTTCGTGCAACATGCCTATATCATTAGTGGCAAGCAGTATGTCATCGACATACAAAACCAGGAAAATATGCTTACTCCCACTGAACTTGTGATACACACAATCATCAACAACATTTATCTCAAAACCAAACGAGATGATCACTTGATGAAATTTGTAGTACCACTGACGGGAAGCTTGCTTGAACCCATAGATAGATTTCTTTAATTTGCAAACCATATTCTTCAAGTCTCTTGACACGAAGTTTTCTGGTTGCACCATATAGATCGTCTCATCAATGTCTCCATTGAGAAATGTCGTCTTTACATTCATCTGATGTAACTCAAGGTCAAAATGTGCAACAAGTGCCATGACTGTCCTGAAAGAGTCTTTCGTTGAAACCGGAGAGAAAGTCTCTTTGAAGTCAATACCTTCCTTTTGTGTAAAGCCTTTAGCTACAAGACGAGCCTTATATCTTTCCACATTACCTTTCGAATCCCTTTTGGTTTTAAAAATCCATTTACAACCATGGGTTTTGCACCTTCTGGTAATGGGACAAGATCCCAAACTTTATTGTCTTGCATAGACTTATACTCCTCATTCATGGCATTAATCCACTTTTGAGAGTTAGAACCCTTCATGGCCTGATGAAAATTGATTGGATCATCTTTCATCATTCCATTATCTTCCTCATGTTCTTGGAAAAATACTATATAGTCATCCAAAATAGCATTTTTCCTTTCTTGAATGGATATCCTTAATGGTATTGTTTGTTGAGGTTGTACTTCTGGATTTTGGATGGGAGTTTCTTCAACATTATCATGCTGAGTTTCCAGATATACTTCTTGATCAATGACAGGTATAGAAACCTGCACATTGTCAAAAGTAACAGTAGGAATCGAAATCGATCATTCCTCAGCTTCTTCCTTAAAGATAATGTCTCTAACCTTATTTCTCTCCCCAAACTCAACATCCTCAAAAAATGTTGCAGTTCACGTTTCAAAAATTGACTTAAGCGTGGGATTATAAAATTTGTAGCCCCTTGATCGCTCAGAATAACCAATAAAGTAGTTGCTAACAGTTTTGGAGTGGCCTTGCCTCAGCTGGACATCCTCAAATGTGGAAATGCTTTAGACTGGGCTTTCTGCCTGTCCAAAGCTCATAAGGTGTTTTAGCAGCAGCTTTAGTTGGTACTCTATTCAGAATATAAGCTGCAGTCTTTAATGCTTCTCCCCAGAGTGTTTTTGGTAAAGTAGAATGACTAATCATACTCCTTACCATATCCTTAAGAGTCCTGTTTCGTCTTTCAGCTACACCATTCATGCTAGGAGAACCCGTCATGGTGTACTGTGGGACGATTCCACATTCCTCTAGGAATTTAGAAAATGGTCCTGGACGTTGTTCACCTGAACCGTCATATTTTCCGTAGTACTCACCACCACGATCAGACCTAACGCTTTTAATTTTCTTGTTGAGTTGATTCTCAACTTCAGCTTTGAAAGCTTTGAACATGTCCAGTGACTCAGACTTTTCATGAATAAGATATAGATGCCCATAACGTGAGTAATCGTCTATGAATGATATAAAATATTGTTGACCATTCCAGGAAGCCGTAGGGAATGGTCCACAAATATTCGTGTGTATCAATTCTAAGACGTCTGAAGTTCTATTAGCACCTAACCTTTTCATTTTGGTCTGTTTTCCCTTGATACAATCAATGCAAACATCAAAGTCCGTAAAGTCGAGGGAATCCAAAATGCCTTCTGACACAAGTCGTTCAACTCTAGTTTTTGAGATGTGACCTAAGCGCTTGTGCCATAGTTTTGCCGAATTTTCTTTATTTAATTTTCACTTAGTACCACATGATTCCACATACAAGGTTTCATTATATGATGCAATAGTATCAAGCAAATATAAGTTATCGTATGAATATAATGAACCAGTACTAACAATATTTGAATTTAAAGAAAGACTGAACTGACAATTTCCAAAAGAACAATAATATCCAGATTTGTCCAATAAGGAAATAGAAACCAAATTCCGTCTAAATGACGGCACAACAAAAGTGTCTTTCAAATCCAAATAAAAACCAATTCCCAACAACAACCTAAAAGTGCCTATTGCTTCAACTTCCACCGATTTTCCATTGCCCACAAAGATGAATCTTTCAGCATAATTTGACTTTCGGCAGAACAGGCAACCCTGCATAGAAACACTTATGTGAGTAGTAGCACCAGAATCTAACCACCAAGTGTTTCTAGGTACTGAAGCTAAATTAACCTCATAACAGACCAAATTAAGAAATGTACATTTCTTTGCAAGCCAAGCGTTATATTTAGTACAATCCTTCTTTAAATGTCCAGGTTTCAGGCAAAAGAAACAACCATCTTTGTCCTCGTGTGGTTTCTTTTGATCTGGACCCTTAGCAGCTTCATATTCTGTTTTTCTTTTCTTGCCCTTATCCTTAGAGACGCTTTCCAAGTTAGAAATTTCTGCTCTATCATGCTTCAACCTTTCTTCCTCTTACACACAATATGAAATGAGCTCATTTAGAGTCCATTTCTCCTTTTGAAAGTTGTAACTGACCTTAAACTGACTGAAATGTGCAGGAAGCAATATCAATACTAAATGCACGAGCAAGTCATCAGACAAGTCGAGCTTTAGTGCCTTAAGTTTTAAAGCAGTATGAGACATCTTCATGATGTACTCGATTATGTTCCCATTACCACTATACTTCATTGAAATCAAGCTTTGCAGAAGCGTGCTCGTTTTAGCCTTATCGTTTTTAGCAAAACGCTTTTCAAGTTCGGCAAGGAATTCCTTGGCATGAGTTACCTCTTCAGATACTGCGCCCCTAAAGGCTTCCGGAATGCCGCGCTTAATGATCACTAGACTCATGCGATTTGAGCATTCCCACTTCTCAAAGTTCCTCCTGTCATCAGGTGAACTTGCATCCGTAAGAGAAGCCGGTTGCTCAACCCTAAGAGCAAGGTCGAGATCCATGCAGCCGAGAACAATTAGTGCGCTCTCTTTCCAATCCTTGAAGTTTGACCCATCAAGCATGGGAATTGAATTAACATTTGCAGATATTGTGGTAGCAGATGAATTAACTGTATAGAGAAGAAGAAGGAAATAGCTTACATTAGTACTTTATTATGCAAATAATAATTTCAAATAATGGTAAGGCCCATTACAAGATACACAGCACAACATCAATATTTAGTCTTTGGACAGAAATATTGACTTGTAAGTAGTACTCTCGATGTAATAATCAAACACTAACAATAAGACATGTCAACCAATAAACCTTTCTTTGGACTGATTTATTGATCACACGTTAAATTAAATAATCGTCACATGTTTATTACCACAGGTGTATGTGAAATTCCAGCCAAACATTGACCTTCCTTTGGGCCGATCAATATCCGCATGAACAACACACACACGAAACCTTCTAATATTCTAAGTTAATTAATTTCCACAGGAGAGGTTGCTTTGGCAACATGTTGCATCAATTAATTCACTTTGAATTATTATATTTCTCAAAAGAGTCTGTCATACCAATATTTGAACTTGAATTGACTGTTTTGCATATATTTAAGACTTTAGGATTTGAATTATGAAATTCAATACTTTAAGATTAAGTAATCATTAAGTTGGATAGTTAAATTGCAATTTAATTAAACTTGATTGACCAATTATAAAATATTTTTAAACTTGAAGGACTAAATTGCCATTTTCACAAACTTTAGTGGTCAATTTATTAAAATCTGAAACTTTAGGGACTGAATCGTGAAATTCAGAACTTTAAAGAACCAACTTAAATGATTTCTTAACTTTATGGGCTGGTTTTGTAAATTCAGAAGTTTGAAGGGCTAACTTAAAATATTTTATAACCTTAGGGCTTTAAATAATATTTAAAACAAATCAGGAGGACCTGATGTGAAATAAAAGCAATTTTCGTGAATTGCATCCGGGCCCTTCAAAACTTCAAATTTCCGAATGAGGCCCCTGAACAAAAAGTTGCAACAGCTAGGGTTTACAACTAAACCCTAGTCGCAGCACACCAGTCCGGAAAACGCGGGGCCATCACCGGCGCCGCACACCACCTGCAGCGCCATCAACGGCGCTACAACCAAGAACCGCCGCGACGCTGCGTGCGACGCTGTACTCCGTCGCAAGCCCATCACGCGCAACGCGTAGTGAGCGGCTCCCCAACTCCGACCAGATTCATACAACAATTTCAACTACAATTCATACTCAATATAAATCTATACATACTGCAACCATCCAATTCGAAATATACAAAAAAAAAAAAAAAAAAAAAAAACTGAAAAATCCATTTTATTAAACCAAGATTTTCGCATATATACATACACAGATAACAACCGGCTGGATGAAAAAACAAGAATCTATATTTCCAAAATTTCGAATAAACTGAATGTATGTATATTTCGAAATCAGAAGCCTTATGCGCATATACATACGCACACGATTTTGTTTTACATATATGCGTTCAAAATTGATCTGATAATTCAACACGATGTAAGCTCTGATACCACTTGTTGAAATTAAATTTAATATAGATGATTGTTCATCTAAAATTCATAAATATCATGCTGTAATTATCAAGATCGAAACTGAAACGAAAGCGTACCTGAATCCATTATTGTGTTTGATCGAACAGGATTATGACATTCCAACCGATTCGTGGTTTTCTCCTTATTTTTCTTCTCTGTTGATGGGGATGCACAGAATTATGAAAAGTCACGCTCAATTGGGGACCATGACCTGTATAAATAGCTGTAAGACAGCTATCGTGTTTCATTATTATTAAATTGGCCCCTCATCAATTTAAAACATTGAATTCGTCTCTACACTTTAATCTCACGACACTTAATACTCACTAGTCCTGAATAATCTTTAGTGGATCACTTTATTGACTAAATCCTTAAGATAACACCACACACTTTATTTTATACATGTTTGGCCCACATTATGGAATTTTACCAACAGAAAGAGTACAAAAATTTAGAACAAAATCATCTGCAATTATTAAGTTGTTAGTTTTGCACAATGTAAAACCAAAACCCATAGCTAGATTGAACACAAGATAACTCACTTCATGAATTTTTTTTTTAAGTAAAGAACTCACTAGTGTTTAGCAACAAACTGTAATTGCGTTGATTTTTTAATTCCTGCTTCGATTGTAGCTCTCGATTGTTGAAATAGCACAACTGTTTTTTTTGCTTTTGGGAAGTAAACTTAGATGCTTTTTAAAGAAATGGTCCGTAGGAAAGAGGCGAGAGGACTCTTCGTCCTGCTTTAATTGTGGTTGTCGGTCGTTCAAAGAGCACAACCGACGGGTTATCTGTGAAGAAATCAAGTGGCCGTCAAATGTTCAAAGAGCACAAACGATTTATTTATTTATTTTGGAGGGGAAGAAAGTAAAGTAAAGAGATGGTCAATTGGAAAGAGGGTAGATGACTCTTGGACAGAAGAGATTGAAGAACCAGTCGAAGTAAAATAAAACCATAAAGCTCGGAAGTCTCTACGTATGTGATCGTCAGATGATTTCTGGGAGAAAGAAGAGAGAGGCGCAGACGTTAGAGAAGAGTCTCCTAGGTCTTGTGTGAGGCTTAAACATAAGAAGTAAAATTCATCTGATTTTCTGGGAGAGAAATGAGAGCAGCGCAGGGGTTAGAGAAAGAGTCTCGTGCGGTTTGTGTAGCTTAATGGACGGTAGGAGTAAGATAAGATGACAACGTGATGACGCCAGACGCCAGCCTTAGGAACAGTAAATTGGCTTAGCCTCTTTTAAAAGAGTTAGGAGATAGGATATGATAAGCCATGCGTTATTTCCAATAAATTTGGCGTCACTTATATTTATGTTGCACATAATACCGCTGGGTCAAAAGATACCTCTTCCTAAAGATTTCTGGACGTCCTAAGTCTAACCACCTGAGGTCATTTTAGTTTTTGTCTATTTTTATTTTCAAACATATCATAAGATTCTCACTTTTACTATATTTACTAGTTGTCTACTCGTGCGATGCACGGAATATATAATTTTTAAATCATAATTTTAAAAACATTTTGATTCAATCATATCAAATAAAAAACATAATTTAAATGAAATTTCAATACAAAATGTTATTGAATTTGAAACTTTAAAAAAGATAAAACTATTCAAAATAAAAAAAAGGTTACATTTACATTTAGTATACCGTGCCACTCAAAATTTGACATTCATTTAAATTTTTTATATAATTTTTTTTAAAAATTTTTATTTACATTTTTCTCTGAAAATTTGCCAACTTCATCATCTATTTCCCTTTTAATAAATTATAATTTATTTATTTATTTTCAAAATATATTGATTCAAAATCTTCATTTTTAACTTAACAAATTTATATTGCATGGATTTTTTATTTTCAAATATATTAATCCGAAATTTGAATTAAAATATAGCAAAGAATATCTTGGTATGGTTAATTACTTTTTGAAATTTTAAAATTAACAGTTAGGACAAAAATCATTAATAACTATATCATTTCAAAAAAAAATAGATAAATTTGTTAGCCATTAATGTTAAAAAATGTGATATGAGATTTTTTGGAATAAAAAATTAATTAAGAATTAAATGTAATTGTTATTGAAATAATTTTGATAAATAATGCAACATAGGAAAGAACTTTAATATGTATATGTAATAAATAACTTAAAAATAGGATTTAGTTATAAAAATTTCAATACAACGTGATTTATAAAAATACGAATGTGTATAAATTTTAGATATAATTTTAATTGAGAATCTGACATGAGATTTGTATGACTGAACCAAATATTTATCCATAAAATTAAGACCAATAAAATATCACAATTATTATAAGAAATTAATTACGTATTAAATGTAATTATCTATAAAAATATTTAATAATTTAATAATACGCTATAAAAAAAAGAGCTCCAATTTTTAGATGTACTAAATAACTAAAAATAAGATTATTTATAACAAAAAACTATATGTATGATGTGATTTATAATTTAGTACTCCATCCGTCCCATAAAGATAGTCCTCTACTTATTTTCACACAGATTAATGACAAAATGGAATATAAAATATTAATTTCACTCTTAAAAAATAAAATAGACTATCTTTTTGAGACGGACAAAAAAGAAATAGTGGACTATCTTTGTATGACAGAGAGAGTATTATCTAGTAATAAAATTTCAACATAATTTTTAACTAAAAATTTTTCTTTGGATTTGTATAAATGAACACAAATATTTATTTGTAAGATTGAAAACGTTAGAAGAACACATTTTTTTTTTATGAAAAGAAAGATTTTGATACAAAAAAGTCAAATATAAATAAGTAAAATCAAACAAATTATTGTTCTTATATCATAAAAAATAAAAAAACAACTTCTCGGTAAAAGCAAACTTTAAAAAAATAAATTCTAGTTTCTTATTTTTATTATTTTTTATACAATGTGATATACAATTTCATCAAATATATATACTGACTTATGAATAATATGTTTTTTCTTCACTCAACGGTCGAAACCATTAACATATCTATCAAATCCAAAACTATTCTAAATAGTCCAACATTATTTAACACATTGCAACCCCAATAGAGAAATCTAGAACATAATATAAATAGACTATTAACAAATCCTCTTATTAGTCTAAAATAATTTTGCATTCTATATTGTTTTCGAAGCTTTCTCTACAATATTATTATTTTAATATTTTTTCATTTTTGTTAGAAACCTAAATCTATGTTCAACGATTCAAAATATCACAGGTTTTGAAGAAAAGAGTAGTGTCAATCATTTTTACATTTTCAAAAAATAATTTACTATTTTTTATTTTCAACTGGTTTGTAATATAAATAACTAATAAGCATTACCACCGCACCAGAAATCTTGAATCATAAAACGCGATAAATAGAAGGTGGAGTGGAGCGGTTATGTTAAACAATACACATTTTTTCAAAGAAATAACCCCTTTAATTGAATATTTTATTATTGTGTATATCTTCATAATAATTATATATAACATAAATGAAAGAGGTTGTATATAAGAAAATGGAAAAAAAAAAAGGATATAGAAAAAAAAAAATGAATCAACATATTTTGAAAAATGGGAAAAAAATGAAACAAATTCTGAAAAAGCGAAAAAGGAAAGAAAAAAAAATAACTGGCTTTCCAGTGTAATTAGGCGGCGGGAAATAGAAGCCATGTAAACACAACAAATATTGAAGACTGTAAGTAGACGTCAGCGATTTTGAAAATAATAAATAAATATTGAAGGCCCAACTATTTTTGAAGTTGATTATTGGATAGGGGATATAAGTAGTGTGAACATAATAAATATTGAAATCCCCAAAAATTGGAAAAATAAATAAATAAAATCTGCACATAGTACAAGAGTTTTGGAGGGAAACAATGAAGTTGACTGGGGTTGACTCAGCTACTTTTATATATTATATAGATGTGGATTGGATATTTAGTCTCTTAAATATACTAGTGTATATTTGGTTCAATATATGTTGTTAACGTTGCCTTTAGCTACTATGTGATTCGTTCAAATTAATTGACTCCGAAAATGTACGAAAGTAAGCATGAAATGCTTGATGGCTATTAATAAAAATGTATTTTCAAGTCAAAATAAATGACATAAATGACATATAGTATAAAGACCATTTACGACTGGTCGAACGGCTCTAAAAGAGACCGAATAGAGCTTCTAATTTCATCCCATCATCCTTGAAGTTGAGCCTCTTCCCTTTCTAGAAATGTTTGTTCTTCCCCTGAGCAAGTGTTCTCCAATTCTGTATATCAGGTAGTAAGGGTTTTGATCCGATCGACATCTTAAGCCAAAGACCGTGTCTTTGCTGTTATAATAGCTTCTAGATGAGCAATATTCGCCTAGGTTTCTTTAAGCCTTGCGTTAGCAGTCTCTAAAGAAGAATTCACTTGGACACCCTCAACATATAACTCATTTACAGTCTGTTTAGCCCTGGTAAAGTCTGTGACCAAATCTACGCAAGAAGGTTTTCTTTTTTGTTCATGGAATTTAACTGCATGACCAAGCAACTCTTGAATTTCCTCATGAATTGCCTAAAAAGTAATTACGGCAATCCGAGGCACTAATGCAACAAGCTTATATCTAATAATACTCCGTGCAACCTTTCATTAAGTTCTTGATGATCAAAAGAGGTTCCTACTGTTGGAGAAAATTTGTGAATAGTGATGCCAAATAAGTAGAATAAAAATTTGTAAATCCAAGTCGAAAATTGGACAGAGTAAGACAAGGAAAGTACAAAAAAGAAGAAGAAGAAAAGTAAGGACAAAGTCGAGGCAAGAGTTGGACTCTTTGTCCTTAAGTCGAATTTGCCCTGCAACGGTACCTACGGATTTCGGCAATCGACTCCCAAGATACAACGGCTACACTTGTGTTTGTAGCACTTCAAAACACAAGTACAACGAACCAAAATTAGGCTTATGTACTCCAAGGATGAAATGAAGAAAAATCAAGATAACAAATGCAATGATTTGATTTTTGGAGAGAAGAGAGGATGAGAGATGTTTTGCATATCAAATTGTGAAAAATAGGACATTCAAAGGGTCCTATTTATAAACCATGAAAGGGTGTGGACGAAATGGTTGAGACCAAACTATGCACCATTTCCAAAACAATGCGCCTAGTGGCCGGACAACCGTGCGGTCGCACGGTTTTACTCAAAAAACCGAAAATAAATTTGACGTGTGGTCGCACGGTTTTCCAACCATGCGGTCGCACGGTCAAATATTTCGACCTGATTTTCGTCCTTTTTCGTAATTTCTCATTCATCCGATATTGGTTTTCGAAATGCCAAATATACCCTTCAATACATCCGATATTTCGATCCCCGTTTGTCCGTCCCGAAGAGGCGAAGTGGCAAACAATATTGCCTAAACGGATTGAGCCGGACTTTTGAGTATTTAGCCGAAGTCGACACGAAGTCGCTTTGATCGATTTTCAATTCTCGATTTATTTAACCAATATCCAACACCTACTAGAGGCCAGTGAAAGAATATTTTTGTCAGTGAATTTGGCATAATCTAGCACAAGTTTATTCCACTTCTGCAGACCTAGAGATGAACTCATTAATGACTTGCAGGAACAGAAATATCAGAGGCCGAGAAATGAATTATGGAACTAGTTAGTATATTCTCCATCGCAAAAAAAGCCCGATTGATGGATTGCAAAACAAGATCAAAATCTCCTTGCGAAAGAACAATGACCGATGAGTAGACTCATTCAGTGTTAGGAGATGAAGAATCCTTCCGAAGAAATGATGGCTTTGATGGAATTTTTATATTCAAAGTAAGGATGATCGTGATGTTTTCAGAAATGGTAGGGCGAATTTGACTAGGGGAAAAGTACTTGATGATGCAAAAAATTGTACCTCAGATATTCCGAGCTCGAGCAACAGACTGGCACGAACTTGTGCTCCGAATACCTGCAATAAAGGCGAGGAGGTGTGTCCTCGTCGCCCCTCCGATGCTTAAGTCAGTAAAGATGACTAAGATTTATGCAAGAGGCTATAAACTGGAAAAATAAGAATTGTGTAACTGAATTATAACTGAGAGGTGAGTATTTATAGAGATATCTAGACAAGTTATAATTGAACTAAAATACCTTCGCTGCATGAGTCCTGTTGGGAATCATCCTCCTGATTTTTAGGGGGTTGTGTTATCAGATTTTGGATTGGGATATAACTTCTAGTATTTGTAGAAAATAGTTACTCCACGTCAGATGGAGGGTCCCAGAACTGGTGCGAGCACAAGCCTCGAACAGGCAGAACCCCGACTACCATCTTCCCCCAGTATGCGATGAATGTCCTCGGGGGTCATATAATCCTCGGGACATAAAACTTCCCCGGGGCCATTTCGAATGTCATGCGGGAGAACTGGTGATGCTTGGGGTTTCCTTATGGTCATGCTCGAGAATAAGCGTAATCGATGCTCATCACTGGCCCCCGCGCATCCTTGCGCGAGGTCGGGGAGTGCAGGATGCGCCAAAAATGATGAATTAAAATGATCGGGTTGTGGTGACAGGTTTGTCAGATGTCGCTTCGTTCAGAACCGACATGACGTTTGGCAGGACACGTGGCAGCTGGATTGTTGACATGTGTCGTCGTTTACGGCTCAGATCACGCGACCTTTGGTATTCGCGCGCCTTTCGCCTCTTTATAAACAAGGAAAGCCTTCATTTTCACGCGTTCATATCCTTGAGAGCTTAAGTCAATTGATCGTGCTCGGGGATAGGTGGTGTGTTTTCTTTCGAGGTAAGGGTTCGATCTTTAGTGTTTATTTCCAGTTTTTTGTATATAGGAGATGTCTAGTAGCGATAGCAGCTCCACCAGTAGCAGTAGCACGAGCTCCTCGAGCAGCTTGAGTAAGGATCAGAATAGGCCTGAGGACATAGGAAACACTTTAATCCCTATGGTTGACCCAGTAGATGTTAGGCCTCGAGCCCTAGGCGAGGATGAAACTCCCCTTACCTACCCTGACCTTAGATGCGTGTATAAAGAGCATAAGATTATTGAGGTTGCGAGAGAGTATGGGTTGATGCCTAGGTGCGATGTTAGGGCCCCGACCACCGAGGATAGGGTGGTGAGCGCTCGTGGGGGGGGGGAGTTTTTGGTTTATAGGGATGCTTTGAAGGCTGGGCTGAGGTGGCCAATGCATCCTTTTTTTATTCAGTTTTTGATCGAGCATTCCATGTGCCCGGGGCAACTAGTGCCGAATGGGTGGAGGATGCTCGTGTATTTCTTCATTGCTTGTAAATTTCTGTCCATAGTACCCCGATTAGACCTATGTAGGATGGTGCTCGAGCTCAAGCAACTTCCCCATTTTTCGTGTTTTGTCTACTTATCTAGTCGGGGTAGATTCAGAGCACCTAGGATGCCGAGCTCTCTCCGGGGTTGGAAAGGGAGATTCTTTTATGTCATTCCTCAAGAGCCCGGGCATCCCTTTTGGTCTGAATGGGTTGTCCCGGACACTGCTAAATTTAACGAGGGACAGGCCTATTTTGAATCCTTAGAACGGGATAGGCAAATGCTCGAGGGGTTAGAGCCCATAGTCGCAAGCTTGGATGACTTGCTCGGGGATGAAGTCCTCGATCATGCTGGAGTGGTGAATTTCGGGGGTAGGAGCCTGGCTGCTCTCTTTCTTATATCCTCTTTCTTTTAGACTGCTCGAACTAATAACTTGTTTTATGCAGAAGGAGCTATGACTTTTGACCCGTCGTCACTAAAGAGCTTTATTCAAGGAAGGGCCGGGGGAGCAGGAGTAAGGCCCCCGACGAAGAAGACGAAGAAGAGGCCGAGACATGTGGCCAGCGGTCCCGGGGAAGGCTCAAATACAATGCTCAGAGATGAGGATGTGCAGAGCGTTCCTCCCCCTCCTCCTCTTCCTCGTGCATCCCCGGTCAATCAGGTCCCTCCTGCTGAGTTCATTGACCTCGATGACGACCCTATACAGGCCGCTTCTCAGGCGCCTGACGTCGTTTCAAAGTATAGGAACGAGGTTCCCCCAAGTACGGGCATCAAGCACCTCGAAGCCTATTTTACTAAGGTAATTGATAGTTGAATTCGTGATCTTTATTGCTCGAGCTAACTGTCGATTTTTGCGTGCAGGCCCTAAGTATTGCTCAAGGGCTTGCACTTAAGGCCATTGACGATGAGGACAAGGTCGAGGGTCTGGGGCGTTCCATCGCACGTCGTGAAATAAGAGTTAGAGAGCTCGAGGACGAGCAGAAGAAGATGAATCTTGAGCACGAAGCTTTGAAAACAAAGCTTGGGGAAGTAGAGGACGAAGCTGATGAGCTAAGGCTAGAGCTCGAGCGCACTCAAAAAGATTTCGAGGAGAAATTATCTGCAGCGGAGACTGCTCGTGCCTTAGCAGTTGAAAACTTTAAGAAATCTGCTGAGTTCTCTCTTATGCAGGGCGAATATGCCTCAGGCTCGTACAACTACGCATTTAAACAGGCCCGAGCCATACTGCGCTTGAAAGGATCTGAGGCTAGGCCCGAGGATCTTAGTTCCGACCCTAGCGTCACAGAGGGCCTTGTCCTTTCTGAATCCGAGGACGGGGACGAGGATGATTTAGGGGACGAGCCTGATGACACAAATTCCCCGAACTGAATTTTGTATTCCCTCCTTTTGTACCGAACTGATCATAATTGAAATATTTTGTTTTTTGACCATCTTGTGTATGAGCAGTGGTTGTATGAGCTTCATGTTCTAACCTCGATCATTGGGTTAACGAATTGAATCAAGTATTAACCCCGATCAATGGATTAGTAATGAACATCACGCTCTAACCACGATCAATGGATTAGTAATGAACAATGTACAAACTCCGATCAAAGGAATCATTTTGACCAATGTACAGACCCCGATCATAGGAATCACACTGAACAATGTACAAACCTCGATCAGAAGGAATCATATTGAACAATGTACAAACCCCGATCACAAGGAATCATATTGAACAATGTAGAAACCCCGATTAAAAGGAATCATATTGAACAATGTATGAACCCCGATCAAAAGGAGTCATATTGAACAATGTATAAACCCCGATCATAGGAATCAATTTGAACAATGTACAAACCCCGATCATAGGAATCACACTGAACAATGTACAAACCTCGATCAGAAGGAATCATATTGAACAATGCACAAGCCCGAACAAGATTCTAAGCCCGATCACTTTGAATCGCAAGTGTTACTGAATGGTTATTGGTGATGCTCGGGGTCGTGTGTTCAAACTCATGCTCGCGGGCAAGGCATCCTAGTGTTTCCTCGTGGGGAAGGCTTTCGAATGCTCGTCCGTTCGCAAGGCTTTGGGTGCTTCCTCGTGGGGAAGGCTTTCGAGTGCTTGCTCGTGCGCAAGGCTTTGGGTGCTTCCTCGTGGGGAAGGCTTTGGGTGCTTCCTCGTGGGGAAGGCTTTCGAGTGCTTGCTCGTGCGCAAGGCTTTGGGTGCTTCCTCATGGGGAAGGCCAAAGGTGCTTCCTCGTAGGGAAGGCTTTCGAGTGCATGCTCGTGGGCAAGACTTTGTGTGCTTGCGCGGGGCAAGACTTTGAGTGCTTCCTCGTGGGGAAGGCTTTTGAGATGAACATCATAATTGGTGAGAAGTACCTTTTATTCAGAGATGTTACTTGGGGAAATAAAAGTTGGCGCGCAGGCCACAAAAATAAAAGTTGGCACGCAGGCCACAAAAATAAAATGAAACAAAGCGAAAGGAATGATCTGCAAGGTCATGATTCTGTTACTTGTAGTAGATTTTGAGATTATCTGCGTTCCAAGGTCTTGATAGTGGCGTTCCTTTGAGATCGCGAAGACTATACGATCCTCCTTGGGTTTGTCTTATAACTTCATAGGGCCCTTCCCAGGCTGGGCCGAGCTTCCCTGGTGGATGACCAGCTGCTTCCGCTTTCCTCAACACAAGATCTCCTGCCCTGAACTTTCTTGCTGTGACCTTGCTGTTGAAGTATTTGGCCGTCCTATTCTGATATGATGCTATCCTCGCGCTTGCTTGCTCACGAACCTCCTCGAGCAAGTCAAGATGCTCGCCCACACATTCACCTCCCAGATTTGGGAAGAGACGTCTGTAACTGGGCATGCCTACTTCAATGGGGATTGTTGCCTCTATCCCGAAGGCGAGCATGAATGGAGTCTCCCCAGTAGCTGTTCGGTGTGTGGTCCTGTAAGACCAAAGTATGGCTGGTAGTTCCTCGGGCCAAGATCCTCGAGCATCTCCAATCCTCGTGCGAAGATCTTGGAGTATTATCCTGTTCGTCACTTCGGCGAGCCCATTACTCTGGGGGTGTGCAACTGAGGTCTGACGATGATCAACATGAAGATTTGCACAGAAATTTTTGAATTGTGCGTTATCAAACTGCCTGCCATTGTCCGTTATCAATACTCTCAGTAGGCCAAACCTGCATATGATGGATTTCCAAACGAAAGATCTTAGTTTGGGTTCTAAAATTGTTGCTAGGGGTTCAGCCTCTACCCAATTAGTGAAATATTCAACTGCTACTGCTATGAACTTCAACTGTCCCCGTGCAATGGGAAAAGGGCCCAGGATATCGATCCCCCATTGTTCAAATGGTCTTAGACACGGGATAGGAGTCTGATCTTCGGCTAGTCGGTGTATGATATTTCCGTGCCTCTGACACTTGTCACACTTCTTAACATAATTTAGAGCATCTGTCCTCATGGTCGACCAATAGTATCCGTATCTGAGGAGTCTATGGGCTAATGACCTAGCCCCCTGGTGATTCCCACACATGCCTTCATGTACTTCTGCAAGAGCTTGAGCAGCTTCAGAAGATTTGAGACATCTGAGATATGGCAAGGTAAAACTCCTTCTGAAAAGTACTCCGTTTATCATGCAGTACCTTGCTGCTCTTTGTTTCACGGTCCTGGCCTCCCTCTGGTCAGCGGGGAGACTTTCTTCAGTTAAAAACTTAGTGATGGGGTCCATCCAGGATGGCTCATGATCAATGTCCATAATCGCAGGCCTCGGGTCAATACTGGGGTGCGTCACATATTTCATGTGGACCGTTCTTTCCAAATTATCAACACTCATAAACACAAGTTTAGATAGTGAATCGGCTTTGATGTTTTCTGATCTTGGTATTTTCAAGATCTCACAGCTTCCGAACTTTCTTTGCAGGTCATGAACACGCAGGCAGTACATAGTCATCTTCTCCTCTTTCTTCTCGAATGTGCCATCAATTTATCCCACTACCAGCTGAGAATCACTATATACCTTTACATGATTAAGTTCAAGGCCCTGAGAAACCTCAAGCCCAATGATGACGGCTTCATACTCTGCTTCGTTGTTTGTTGTTTCAAATTCAAACCTCAAAGCGCACTGTATCTCAACTTGTCCATCCGGGCTTATGAGAATGACCCCTGCACCCGAGCCCGAGGAGTTGGATGCTCCATCCACAAAAATTTTCCAACAACGCTTGGGTGTGTTTGGGCTATCTACTGGCCCCCGAGGCCTTGGTGTGAGTTCCGCGATAAAGTCCGCCAAGGCCTGTGCCTTTATCGATGGTCGGGGCTTGAACTCAATATCAAATTCGCCAAGTTCAATAGCCCATTTTAGTAGTCTCCCTGATACATCGGGCTTCTGAAGTATATGCTTCAAGGGCTGGTTCGTAAGTACCACGATCGTATGTGATTGGAAGTACTGTCTCAATTTCCTTGCAGCTACAACCAGTGCCAACGCCAATTGCTCTGCGAGGGTGTAACGGGTTTCGGCATCGAGGAGGACTTTGCTGACATAATATATGGGCTGTTGGGTTCGACCAACCTCCTTCACGAGCACTGCGCTCACTGCATACTGAGAGACAGCCAAATATAAGGATAACACATCCCCTGGACTTGGTTTTGTAAGCACATGGGGCATTGCTAGGGATTCTTTTAGATGTTGCAGCGCATGCTCACATTCCTCATTCCACTCGAAGCTCTTATTTCCCCTAAGTATTCTGAAAAAAGGGAAACACTTGTCAGCTGCTCTTGACATGAACCTGTTAAGCGCTGCTACCCGACCTGTCAGCTTCTGAACATCTTTTCTACTTTTGGGGGATTCCATTGAAATCAGGGCTTGTATCTTATCAGGGTTGGCCTCTATACCCCGATGAGTGATCATGAAACCCAAGAATTTTCCTGACGATACCCCGAACACACATTTGGCTGGATTTAACTTCATCTTGTATTTTCTGAGGGTAAAGAACACTTCCTCGAGGTCCTTAACATGCCTGTCAACTTCTGTGCTCTTGACAACCATATCATCAACATATGCCTCAACGTTTTTCCCAATCAATCCTCCAAACACCTTGTTTATCAACCTCTGGTAGGTTGCCCCAGCATTCTTCAGGCCAAAGGGCATGACCTTATAACAATAGATCGCCGAATCAGTCATGAATGATGTTTTTTCCTGATCGTCCTCTGCCATAGGGATTTGGTGATAACCAGAAAATGCGTCAAGGAAGCTGTACATCCTATGGCCCGAGGTGCTGTCCACGAGGTTGTCAATTCGTGGTAGAGGATAGCTGTCCTTGGGGCATGCTTTATTCAGGTCTGTATAGTCCACACAAACGCGCCACTTGCCATTGCTCTTTTTTACCAACACCACGTTCGCAAGCCAGTCTGGGTAATGAACCTCCCTGATGAATCCTGCCTTTAAGAGTTTGCCAATCTCCTCTTGAATCACAATTCAACGATCAGGGGCGAATTGTCTCTTCCTTTGTTTAATGGGTCGTGCGTCGGGATTTACATTTAAACTGTGCGCGGCAATCTTGGGCTCAATTCCAGACATGTCCTCAACACTCCAGGCAAATACATCAATGTTTTCTCTCAAACACTGTGTGAGCACGATTTTCAGACCGTGATCGAGATCTCGACCAATGATGACATTTTCCCCAGGTCCGACCTCGACCTCCAACAATTCCTCAACTGGCGACAGCCTACCTCGGTGCTCGAGGTCGGGCTCCATCGCATCTACCTGCGTGACCTCCGCCGGGAGGTTCTTGACACTGGTAACATAACACTGCCTGGCTACTGTCTGGTCTCCCCGAACAACCCCCACGCCTTCTGCCGTTGGAAATTTCATGGCAAGGTGGAATGTTGACACTATTGCTTTGATGCTGTTCAACAGTGGTCGGCCAAGTATTGCGTTGTATGTCATTGGAGCCTTCACGACATGAAACATTGTGATCTCAGTTACCTGCTTGGGGTCTGTCCCCAATGTCAAAGGGAGTTCGGTGGTGCCTTCGGGCATGATGATACTTCCCCCAAATCCCTGCAAGGGAGTCCTGATAGGCCTTAAGCTGCTTGTCGATATCCCCATTTTGATGAAAGCTTCATGTGATAACACATTAGCTGCACTTCCATTGTCTACCAGTATTCTCCTCACCTCATAGTTAGCTATGATTGCTGTAACTACCATGGCATCGTCGTGAGGAGTGTTCACTCCTTCCATATCATCAGAGCCAAAGGTGATGTCTGGGTGGTAAACAGGCTCTGTCCCCGAAGACTGCCTAGCATATATTTTGCGACCATTTTGCGAATCTCCTCCCGAGGCTGTTCCTCCTATGATAACGTTGATTGTTCCTGCGGTCGGCTTGTTACCCCTTGGCGGTTGATCATGCTCATGATCATGCTTCTGCCGTTTATCATTCCCCACGTATGTTTTCAGGAAGCCCCTCTTGATCAATGCTTCTATCTCTCGCTGTAAGGCATAGCAAGTCTCTGTAGTGTGCCCATGATCACGATGAAAATCACAGTACTTACTCTTGTCGCGTTTCTCTAGCGGGGATCTGATTCTGACTGGCCACTTTAATTCCTTCATATCTTTGATCTCCATAAGAATGTTAGCGCAAGGGGTATTCAATGGAGTGAAAGAAGGCGGATGCTCGTTCCTTCCTTTCCCCCGATCATCACGATCACGCCCCTGCCTCGAACTATCCTCACGCTGTCTCTTTCGATCGTTTCTACTATCCTTCCGTTCAGATTTTTCGGGGGTTGTATCGCTCCTCCTCGGATTCATAGCTTCCTCCATATTCACGTACTTCTCAGCCCGAGTAAGAAGGTCAGTTACAGATTTTGGCGGTGTTTTTGATAGGGACATCTTGAAGGCCTCACACCTCACAGCCTGAGTAAGAGCTGATACAGCAGCAGAAATATGAAGGTCGGGAACTTGCAACCTTTCTGCGTTGAACCTGGTCATGAATTCGCGCAATGTCTCATTCTGTCCTTGGCTGAGTCTCATGAGCGAAGCAGCTGTCTTCCTTATGCGCTTACTACTTGCAAAGAAGGCCGAAAATTTGTTAGCAAGGTCTGTGAATGTCGGAATGGAATTCGGTTCAAGGGTGGAGAACCAATCTCTAGCAGCACTTGTCAAAGTTTGGGGGAATGCCTTGCACATAACCTGGTCGGGGGCAACCTGCAGATTCATGACGTCGGTGTATATATTAAGATGGTTCACCGGATCGGTTGTTCCGTCATACTCTTTCATCCTCGGGAACTTGAACCTGTCCGGTAGGGGAAAGGCCAAAACATCTGGAGTGAATGGCGTGTTCGAGGTAAACCCTGTTGGGGCCTGTGTGTTCTGTCGCATACCCGCTGCTATTCCTTCCTGGATAATTCTTGCGAGCTCGGCAGGGGGCATAGCCACTGTTCTTGAGCTCATAACGTTTGGTGGCGATGGCGGCAACCCCGAAGCACTGGCCCTACCATGATTAGGGGCATGGTCTTGCGGCTGGACCCTTGAAGCGTTCCCCTCCTCGGAAGTCGGGGTACCGCGCTGGCTCTGCTGCGTGAGCATCTGTGTGAGGGTAGCAACCTGTTGACGGAGCTCCTCCAATGTTGCCTGTGTATCAGCAGGGGGTTGCGGGTGTGATGTTTGGTTTCCTGGTAGCGTGGACTGGTCCTGTGGTGTTGTTTGGGGTACCTGCTCTCCCCCAATAGCGTGATCATGGGCAGGTAAATTTGCTTGTGGAAGTCCAGAACGTGTATTCACCATGACTTTTAGCTCTGGTTCCCACAGACGGCGCCAATGATGATGCAAAAAATTGTACCTCAGATATTCCGAGCTCGAGCAACAGACTGGCACGAACTTGTGCTCCGAATACCTGCAATAAAGGCGAGGAGGTGTGTCCTCGTCGCCCCTCCGATGCTTAAGTCAGTAAAGAGGACTAAGATTTATGCAAGAGGCTATAAACTGGAAAAATAAGAATTGTGTACCTGAATTATAACTGAGAGGTGAGTATTTATAGAGATATCTAGACAAGTTATAATTGAACTAAAATACCTTCGCTGCATGAGTCCTGTTGGCAATCATCCTCCTGATTTTTAGGGGGTTGTGTTATCAGATGTTGGATTGGGATATAACTTCTAGTATTTGTAGAAAATAGTTACTCCACGTCAGATGGAGGGTCCCAGAACTGGTACGAGCACAAGCCTCGAACAGGCAGAACCCCGACTACCATCTTCCCCCAGTATGCGATGAATGTCCTCGGGGGTCATATAATCCTCGGGACATAAAACTTCCCCGGGGCCATTTCAAATGTCATGCGGGAGAACTGGTGATGCTCGGGGTTTCCTTATGGTCATGCTCGAGAATAACCGTAATCGATGCTCATCAGTACTCAAAACTAAAGTTGTGCCCATACATTGTGTGATCTCCATAGAATTGCTAGAAACATCTTCTTGATTATCCTTAGAATCTGAGGAAAAAGATTCCACAGTAAACTTAGGGGATGAAGATGAAGCTGGTAAAAACTCGTGTTCACTGTATCGATACCAGATGGGTTCACTGGAGAACTTGAAGTAACATTGGCTGGGTTAGGACGAGGCTGTGAAGAAAGAAATTAATTCAGAGCCAAGCTATTATTATGGAGTAAAAACAAGAAAGTATTAACAGGTCTTAGCATAATTACCCGTCTAGCCAAAGGAACATTATCCTCTTCTAATATCTGATTAGGATCAACCATAGCGTGTTGTTTCTTGGAACCTGAAGCTCCCACATGAGTATGAGAGGAAGGTAAGGCAGTACTTGACAACCTTCTACTTGGTGATGTCCAAGAGGTAACTTTTACCTCAACAATCTGACATACCTTATGAGGAGGCTCACCAAAAATTGTTTCCTACACAGCTACCCAGAAAGTAGTGAAAAGGGGATGTACTAATGGGGCAAAATGGAAAGACATCAATTTTATGATGTCCAACAAGGCGTTGTTGTTGGAATCTATTACAGTCGCTTCTTCAAGGCTAATACACAAAATCAATTTATGAACCTCGTATTGGTATAAGCAAATAAAGGAACCGTTGATGTGTGCACCAATCTAAATTGACGGGCGACAAAATGAAGTCAATACACCTCAACCCCAACTTTTGATTTAGTATCTGTACCAATAAAATCATGAAATAATTGATGACAAGTGAGGAATTTGACCAATATCGTCCTATCTGAAGTAGTAGAAACAGTTAAAGCATAAGCCCGACAGTGAGAAGATGGATAAGGAAAGAAAGAAGAGAATTCCTGAAGAGTGTAAAAGTATGAGAAAACTTCCCTGTGCGTTTGACTCACAGGTGGCGATTTGGCTATTACTGGAGCATAAAAAATGGAAGAAGGAATCACCGATTGGATACCAAAATAAGAGGAGTACGTCCTTAGCCATAATTAGACAATCCAAAGAGGACCAGAACCCCTACGAGTTGTTGTACTAGTGCAAAGTTGACGAATGAGGGTAGCTATACCCCTGTAAATAGCTGCCAAGGTGAAAGAACACAATTCCAAACTTTTACCACTTGTAACTTCCCTCGACAAATGAAGATAGCTACTAGAGGGCTTGATACTAGGGTGCAAATAATATACTTACATAACCAATAATGGATGGATAGATGAAAGAAACGCACTCATACATTGAAGGGACTCTAGTTAGTCCCCTTGGACAGAATTTTGCAAGAGCAGAGTAAGAACTAGAAAGAGAACCCGTAAACGAGGGCGAAGTAACATTAAGGTTGAAGAGAGGATAGATTGTGTGAACTACGGGTGCTAAGTTGAGTAGAACCCCAAGATAACGTAGTGTGATAGTCAATGTACCAAAAAGGAATATGAATGTATTGTGATAAGTATTTTTATACACTTATTTGTATGTCTAAATTAGAATAATTTATTGTCGTTTTAGAATATATGCTATTTAATGTGTGTTTATTTGATACTTTGTAGAAAATATCCCAAAAAGATGAAGAATGAAGCAATTGATGAGAAAAATGCATAATTGGATATTAATTGTAGCTAAATTAGACAATCGAGAGGCTAATGACGTCAACATGGAAATATGCAATGTGCCAAAGTAAAGGAATAAGAAGTTGGAGGATCCAATTGAAGGAATTGAGAGTTGAAACGAGCAAATCCTATGCACACTCTCTAATTTTTGCAATGCATACCATGTGATTGATGAAACGCCACAAAGAGAGTTTTGTGCTAATTTTTATAAATTCATCCGAGCATTTATCTTCATGACATGTCTATCAATGTTTATGTGTGTGTAGTGCATGAGTTAGTTCACATCTTGGCATGAAATCCATTAAAACCATGTTTGCACCATGACAGCCTCATTGCAAGGCAACTGCAGGCCATTGCACCTGAAAATTCACTCACGTCACCTACTTCTCCATAGCTTTTCATGACCCTATTGATCTTCAAATGAGCTGAATTTGTAATATATTTTCGATCATGCTGTGAAATTTAACGTATCAAAAGATGGCTCGGGAAAATTTATGATTTTCTAGGCGATGTCAAGGCTTGAATGTGTGTGGTCGACCAATTTTGAAAATTCAAAATTTTGCTTTAACTTTAGTTTGGGGGTGTGGTACTGAACTTCCATTATTTCTTATTGATGTTTATAACTTCTAATGTTACTCATCTCTTATTTGCAAGGTAAACATCAATCAAGACACATCCAATCAAGTTGGGCAAAGCAAGAATAGGGTCAAATTCATCCAACATCATTTCAAATTGAAGCATCAAGACAACAAAGCATCTCCATTTCACCTGGGAAGTTCTCGTTCTCTCTCCTTTGTCAAGTTTTTACATTTTTAAATCTTTTTGACAAACATTGAGGACAATGTTTCTTTCCAGATTGAGGGTGGAGAAATTCATTCATATCAATTGCTTCCATACTCATTGAATGTTCTCATTCTATTTCTATTGGGACAAAAATATATACTTTGAAAACTTTGTTGACATGTTTATTGCCTAAGATATAGTATGAATCAATTTGTGCTTAGGCTTGACAATTGGACAACATGAAAGCATGAACTTATTTTGAATTAGTTATGACTCGCTAGATTTCTTCTTCATGCGCACATAGCCAGTGTTGGATAATTGTTTGTGTGAGGGACTTTTGTTTAATATATGTGGGGCAAAGTTTATACAGTTTGAACTTAGGAATGACTTGAAAATCCATGAACTTAGATCATTAGACATCCCATTCCTAAATTAGAACCAATCATGCTAAAAGGCAAGCTTGGGGGTAGAATGGTTGGAATTTGTATGTATTAAAGGGTTGGAGGTCTGTGGTTCTTGGTTTTGCACTTTAGTTATTGCAGTTTGGTCAACGGGTATAAACCATGTCCAGCATAAAAACAGAAAAATGATGAAGGTCTTATTCTACTCTTCAAATGCCTTTTTGACTCGAGTAAGTAAGTTCGAGGGGTCTTTCAAACCTGGTGCCCTGAAACCAACTGGCTTGGGAGTCATTGACCTAAAGCTCACTACAGGGGTCAATTAGAAAGCAAGTATGGAGAGTAGACTTACACATAAGACATTAAAACATCTTTAATTTTTCTGTTTAAGCCTTTATGACTCGGGAAAGTACGTCTGAGGGGTTCTTTGAACTTGGTACCCTAAAGCCAACTGGTTTGGGAGTTTCCGACCTGAAAGCCCGCAAGAGGGGTCATATAGAAAGCAAGTATGAAAATTTCTGCACAAAGATGGTAAAAGACAGGGACATTTAAAAGAAAAAGTCCTCCATACATAAAAAAATTTGCATAGTATAAACTTAGTTGACTTAAATTGTAGAGACTGAAGTTGTAGAATTGGGAAGTGCTTACCTTTGACTAATTGTGTATGCATACTTCTAATTCTGACTATCTTGTGTGGAAAAAGCAAAGAATATTTTTAGAAACCAATATAGATAAACCAGGGATGTGAGAGAAAAGTAGTAAGTTGTGATCACCCATGAGCGATACAAGAAAATAATTGGATTCATTAGGTGACCACATGAGATTCGGGCTGGAATGTGCATAACAAGTTACACCGTGTTAAGTATATCATTTGCATGAGTAGGAGTTTGACTTTGGCTATTCACACACACACTTGAAAATCTGACATGAGATAACTAAAAATTATTTAACTATGTTGTTCATATCTATTGCTGAAAGTCTGAATTGATTTGGACTATGGAGACATTTTGTAAACATGTTGACACAACAAAAACAATTGCATTTTGTTATTTTGATTTATTAGTTCAGTTTTACATTGTTCGATGACGAACAATAGTTCTAGTTTGGGGTATTTGATAAGTATTTTTATACACTTATTTGTATGTCTAAATTAGAATAATTTATTTTCGTTTTAGAATTTATGCTATTTAATTTGTGTTTATTTGATACTTTGTAGAAAATATCCCAAAAAGATGAAGAATGAAACAATTGATGAGAAAAATGCATAATTGGATACTTATTGTAGCTAAATTAGACAATCGAGAGGCTAATGACGTCAACAGGGAAATATGCAATGTGCCAAAGTAAAGGAATAAGAAGTTGGAGGATCCAATTGAAGTAATTGAGAGTTGAAACGAGCAAATTAGGAAGATTTCAAAGTATGTGGACTATATTGTTGCAATTGGAAGTTGAAGGACTGAAAAGCAAATTAAACATGAGGGAACAACTTACAAATATCCAATGATTGACTTGGATCACAAGAAAACATTTTGAGACTTTTAGGAGTCAATTAGATGCAAGTAGAAGTTCAAAAAGGAATGAAATATGATAAGAATTTTATTATAAATTAATTCCAATCGCACAAGATTATGGACAGATTTCTAGTCGAAGTTTGAGACCTAATTTTGGGGTAGTAAATGTTCTAATTGGGAAAATCCTATTTCATGAATAATTGTAGGTATTTAAGTTATATTTCTAAAAAAATTTGAATCACCTCAATCGGATAAGGGAATAGAAAGATACGATCAAAATAATGAATGCTGTGCAGATACCAAAAGAGACTCGCGCGCGGATTTGATGAATTTCTTTCCTTCTTCAACTTGGTCTCTTCACCAACTATAAATACAACCTCTTTGCACGAAAATCAGACATTTTCCTCTCCATAGAATGAGCCACAATTGAGAATTCAACATTAGATTTTTAGAGAATCATGCATCGCAAAGGGGCGTGAATTGAAAATAATTGAAGATTCAAAACTTGGTGCAAGATTTCCACTCTTTATATTATTTTCAATGAACGTTTATTTTTATTGTTTTTGTTCTTTATTAATGATGTGTAACTAAACTCCATGTTGGGATGAACGATGTAGACTAGTCATATTATTTTAATTCCAACTTCCTTTGTTTTAGTAATTCGTTGCATGTATTGATTTATTATTGTTCTTAATGCTTGAATTGCTTGATCATCAATTCATGATATATTGAGTTATTTTCATAATTCGAGAGGTGAGTTAATAATTTAGAAAGTGGTAATAAATTTAGTAATTAAATGAGATATAGAGATATACTCTTGTTATTATTTCGGTCTCGTGTAAATTCTTGTGTGTTATGCGTCTAGATAACGAATATTCAGACCCTCTGTAGAGATACATGGTTGGCTTATTTAGGTAGAATTGATTTAAACTCGAGAGATGAATTTCAATTTAAATTAGTGAATTCGATCGAATGCATATTTAGGAAATAAAATATGGAATTGGAGTTAATTTAATTGACTAGGTGAAATCGTGAATCTCAACTATTTTACAACATCTTTAAAAATAAAAGCAATTTCGCATTTTAATTCTTATTTTAGTTTATTTTTTAGTTTTAGTCTTAAAAATCACAATTCTTGCATCCGTTCAAATAGAGTTTAGAACTAAAATATTTCGCTACTTAATAGCAGTCTCCGTGGGAACGATAATCCGGACTCTAGGTCCACTATATTACTTCTCACGACCCGTACACTTGCGGACGTATCTCGCATTGTGAGATATTGGTGAACATATTGTACTCACAAGACCAAAATTGAAGTGCCTTTGAGATTAACACCGGGACTAAAGTAGGGATTCTTGTAAAAGCCTTTATGGAATCACGAACGTCAATTCTATTAAGGGTATCCTCGAAATCCCTATCTCTCAACATCATTTTAGTCCAACTTGAAACTGACATGGAGGAATTCGAAGATGTAAAATCCAGTAGCCTGGGCCAGGTTTGAATTCTCCTTGAGAAGAGCAAACCCAGCATAATGGGATCGGTAAGGGGGAGACTCATGGAAAGAGGAAAGAATTGCACCAACGGTGAAGCTCTAATTTCATCAGCATCTATAAAAACGGGACCTAAGTAATTGTTTTGGGAAAATGTAGAGGTAAATAGAATTTTGAACGTAAGATGTGATGATTTAAGGAGATTTTGAAAATCTTTGAAGTTAAAAGTAGCTTTGGGCGATGAATATGAAGTTTCAGGTGCATAATAGATACAAAAGAAGAAGTTTGAAAAGAGAAACTCACGGGAAGCACAATGTAAAATCCAAGGCGACGAGGGTAAAAGGTAAAGAAGTCAAGAAAGGAGGGCCACTCCCTTTATAGGCCAGGACAAAGACGTGCGAAGTTGTTACAAATTCCCAGTAATGGGACCGACACTCAAGGGAGTTGAGCGACAAATGATGTCAAAAGAAAAGGTGCATTGTACAATCATGTACATACAATTCATCTTAAGTTGGCATTAAAATTAAGTTTAATGTCGAATTAAATATGATATATGTAATCAAAAGATTAAATAAACTGTATTTTAGTGGTAATTGTTAATAAACAAAATTACCCAACCAAAAAGGTCTAGTCATAAAGACCCAAAAGGCACCCAACGTAAGGAAAAAAAATGTAAGCCCATGTTCTCTTTGCTGTTTTGAGGTCGTTTTCTGTTTTTATTTTCGAAAACGCTAAAAACGCGTTCTCTTTACCATTTTCGAAAACGCATTTTGAAAAACAAAAAAAAAATTTGTACACAAAACGGAAAACGCCCGAAACATCGTTTTGGGCGTTTTGTGTGTATTTCGACAAAA
This sequence comes from Ligustrum vulgare, assembly GCA_963555705.1. Lineage (NCBI taxonomy): Eukaryota > Viridiplantae > Streptophyta > Magnoliopsida > Lamiales > Oleaceae > Ligustrum > Ligustrum vulgare. Next base: position 42,105,191 of record OY743183.1, read on the forward strand.
AAATGTCCAAAACGCGGAAAAAGCGTTTTGGGAAATTTTTTTTTTTTTTTTTTTTTAAAGAATTATCTTAACTTAGAATTAAGCTTAATATAAAGTTTTTATTTTTTTTTATTTTTTTTAGAATTATCCTAACTTGGAACTAAGCCTAAATAAAGATTTATTTTTATTTTTTGAGAATTATCCTAATTTGGAACTTAGTTTAAATAAAGTTTTATTGAATTCAATATCAACATTACAAAAAAAAAATTAAATGAGAATTCTTGTTGTTATATTTCAAAAAATGTAATGATAAATGGACTCTGGTGGTTTTGAAAGAACTTGCATTTTCTGGATTTTAATAGAAGTAGAGCTTTCTCAAGTCCCGAACCTGACCAAACTGTGTTAATATAGACTCTTAATGCTCACATTAGTGTGTTGCATGTAACCATATTTTTAGTATATTGTGAAAGGAAATTTGAGTTGGAGTTAGTAGTATTCTGCAAGCAAATTAATTAAAAATAGTTTAAATAGTGTTCTGCAAAATTTCAAATAGAACGTGTTTTCCAGCTTTTCATTTTCAAAAACAGTTTTCAGAAATGACAAACCAAACGCGTTTTCAGCAAATTTGAAAACAAAAATGAAAACACAAAACACAAAACATTTTCGAAAATAAAAATACAAAATAAAATACAAACAGAACGCCACCTAAATATTCTAGGACTAGTAGACAAATCTGGGCGAATGAACAAATGGGCGAGCTACTAGGAAGCTGGGCGACGACATTGGCATCTGAGCAAAAGGCACGTAGGACAAATGTATGATGAAAAGAACTATTTTCCCACTCTAGAGAAGCAATTTTCAATGTAAATATTCCAGGACTACTAGACAAATCTGGGCAAGGGAGGAAGCTAGTTACTAGGCAGTTGGGCGATGACAACGACATCTGAGCGAAAGGCACGCTGGACAAATGTAAGATGAAAAGAACTATTTTCCCACACTAGAGAAGCAATTGTCAACCATTATTGAACGTGAACAAGGAAGTTACTAGCTTCACAGGAGTTACAAACATCATGGGAAGTTTTCAAGATCATGGGAAGCAGTTGCTACTAGCAAGTTATGAAGCGAAGGCGGCAGATTAGAAATTCAAAATAGCAGGCAGTTAGTAGAACTTTTATATATTGTTGAAAGTTAGATATTTAACGGATCTCAAAATCAACTTTCAAAACGAGAATATGTAATTTTCTAGCTTTGTTTTTATTATAATTTCTTCTTTGTTACTTTATGTGCTTGGGTCCTTGGAGGCATTTTGTAAATTAAGCCTTGTCCATCAAAGAACACCCCTTGTTGAGGCGTTGAGTCAAGATATTTTGTCCCTTACACAATGTTTTGATCTTCTTTAATTTTTAACAACGCTAATCGTCCCGAAACATCTCTATTTCAAAATTATTCGGGTGCATCTCTTTCTTGATGTGAAATACTCTTCTCAGAGCTAGATCACATATGCGGAAGGATCTATTCTTAACTTTAACATTGTAATTTTAGATCCTCTCTTATTCGTATGAGGTGAGCTTGACTTGAGACTAGTCTCTCCTCACTTCAAGGAAAATCAATTTTTGCATTCAACTATTCGTTTATGATCTCGTTGAAGTGAAAACAATGGAGTGAGGGGAGTTCCACTACTACTAGGTTCATAGCTTCAACGTATTCGTCATGTAGAATGGGTTCTTTGGTGGCAATTTTGCTAGTGATCTAAATTTTCCACAGCATGTGAGGGAGCTCTATGATCAAAACACCCTTAAAAATATCGAGTTTTCTCTTAAGGGTGTACTTGATGGTCTTATTAACTACTTCAATGTAAACATTAGCTTTAGGATGATGTATGTTGGAGAAGTGTTTCTTTATTCCAATCTCATTGCAGAGCTCTTTAACATTTTTGTCCATTTTCTTAGACTAAGGAGTAGAGAACGTCGGGCCATTGCATATTTAAATGTCTATGTAGAGATAGCAATGGATTGGGTTTGCCAAACCTGTACTCTACCCACTAGAGATTTACAACATCCATACCCTACCCATTACCCATTTAAAAATGACGGGTCGGGGATGGGTCAAAGGAGGGTCGGGGGGTGGGTACGCTTTTCATACCAATTTGAAACTCATTACCTATTTTTATTTATTTATTTAATTTTTTTAATACACGTTTTGGTGTGACAAACTATGAAACTATATATATACTTCCATGATTCACATTGATATATAATGGTCGTTGCAAGATATTAAAAAATGAATTTTTGACTCTTTTCCACATGTAGCAACTATTGTTGATAAAAAAAAATATAATATTTTATTATAAAAACTAGGTCTGGGCGTCGGGTGGGTCGGTCCGGGTATTTTAATACTCGGAACCACCCATTATACTTCGGGTATTTGAAAATTGGAACCATTCGGGTCATTATAATTATTAGAACCAAACTCAAACCCGAACCTTCGGTTCCGATTCCGGTTCGATTATACCCATAATATTTTCTTTATATACACATTAAATAAATATTTTCATATAAACTTTTTCGATACGTATATGAACACCTTACTACTCGACAAAATTTGTGCAAGGGAGAAAATTCAACTAAGAAATTCAATTACTTGACTCAATTGTAAAGACTAATTATATTTTAAAGATAGAATAATGAACTCGAGATAACAAAAAAGGTACACTACAATCAAACTATGAATATATCAAATTTAATTGTAACGCATTATAAAAAAATTTAAAAAATCACTTAAGTTTGTAAACAATGCATGAAAATAAAAATCTGAATTGTAAAAAAATGAAAACTTTAATTCATCAACTTAAATTACAATCCAATCTTGAACTTTTGATTCATACAATGCTCAAATTGCAAAGATTATTAAACTAACTCATGAAATGCAATAATCTAATGTGAGACTAGAGGTAAAAGAGTAGGAGCAAATCTTGATTTTTAGTGTTATAGTCAAGAGTTTTGGAAAAATTACTACCTAAATTATATCTTTAAGTTATGTATTTTTTTGTTTAGTATATAAATTGTAAAAAATAAAAAACTATACAAAAATAGGTTCCATTCGGGTACCCATAATTCTGTTTCAAGAACCAAGAACCTACCCAGACCTAGTTGGCTTTCGATTTTCGGTTCTGGTCCCTAATATCTATTTTTTGGAATCGAACCAGAACTTTCGATTTCCGATCAGTTTTGGTTTGGGAGGTTCGGTTCCAGTTAAAATGCCTAGGCCTAATAAAAACTATCAAAACCTGATGGAAAATAGCCAAAAACTCACTACCAGATACAGCATATTAAAGATAAGAGAAATTAATTTTACCTATAACACATTTGAACTTATTTTTTAAAGATTTTACTATTTCAAAAAATACTTCCCAATGACAATATATGATCATATTTCTCCCTTTTTTTTTAACGAATTTTTTTTTACACAATCACTTTTATTTTAAATTCTATAATTCTTTAAGAAAATTAATGGGTATGCGGATCGTGTATGTATTTTGTAGTAAACCCACACCCTACCCATACTCATGTCGAATTTTAATAGTTACCTCCATACTCGACCCACAACCTCATTTAGTCTGGTAATCCCCGCTCCAACGGGTATAGAGTCCGTGGTTATCTTCTTTAATTTTTAACAACGCTAATCGTCGCGAAACATCTCTATATCAAAAGTATTCTAGTGCATCTCTTTCTTGATGTGAAATACTCTTCTCAGAGCTAGATCACATATGCGGAAGGATCTCTTCTTAACTTTAACATTGTAATTTTGGATCCTCTCTTATTCGTATGAGGTGAGCTTGACTTGAGACTAGTCTCTCCTCACTTCAAGGAAAATCAATGTTTGCATTCAACTGTACGTTTGTGATCTCGTTGAAGTGAAAACAACGGAGTGAGGGGAGTTCCACTACTACTAGGTTCATAGCTTCGACATATTTCGTCATGTAGAATGGGGTCTTTGGTGGCAATTCTACTAGTGGTCTAAATTTTCCACAGCATATGAGGGAGCTCTTTGATCAAGACAACCTTACAAATATCGAGTTTTCTCTTGAGGGTGTACTTGATAGTCTTATTAACGACTTCAATGTAACCATTAGCTTTAGGATGATGTATGCTAGAGCAGTGGCGGAGCCACCTATAGGCGAGGTAGCGCGGCTGCGCTACCTCGCCGCTAGTGGTCCGCCAGTGGCGCCGCACCTGCACATCTGAATTTTTTTTTGGCCCAAATCAGTACCCAACTCCCAAGCTCAAGCCCAAACCAGAAATACAACATACAAATCGATCTCCATTTGGTCCAACAAGCAAAATCTTAACAAAAATCAAAATCCCTAACCTTTTGGTCGTTCCCTTCCCCTGATTCTCTCTGTCTCTGGAGTCTGAGCTAGCAGCCGTAGGCGCAGCGTTGCTCGCGACGGTCCGTCGGCCACAGCTCCGCCGCTGGTTGCCGCCGGCGCCGGTCTTGGAGTGGTCTGACTCCTCCACTCTCCACTCCACCTCCAGCGTAGCGTGCTTCTTGCTTTCTGCTGTGCGACGGTAATTGTTTTTTAATGTTTACTTGTTTAGTTAATAAATGTTAAGTATAAGTTAATAAGTATAAATATAAGTGTAGTGTGGTCTGTGTATAACTATAAATAAGTTATGATTCTTTTATTTGTTTTGATTGTGTAATTTTCAGATTTTATAAAGTTATAATGTTAATGTCCAAATTTTAAATATTTTAATAAATATTATTGATGTTTGATTTATTAATTTTTTTGGTTAGGTTAGACTGTCAATTGTTGTCATTCTTCAGTTTTTTTTATCAATTTGTGATTTTTCACTAAGGCTAAACATTAATTCGTTATAATTGATTTGAGAATTATACATAAATGTTACATTTAAGTTTTTGCAAAGTGGTTTAGATTTGTAAATTGTGATTATTGTGATGAAAATATGATTTGATTTGTGAATTGTTATTATTGATTTATAGGTTTTGAATTGAGATTTGGTGAATATTTGATTTGATTTATGATCATTGATTTACAGATTATGGAATATTTTTTCCCACCTAAACGAAAATCTGAACTTAGTGGTTCTAGTTCTAGTAGTCCTGTAACTGCTTCTAGTAGAGCAAATGAGTTAGTAGATTTTGATAACACAAAGAAATTTCGCACTCATTCAATATGGATGAACTTGTGTCGGATCCAGGAATACGGCCCCCAATTGAGTCATATGATCCTAACATTAGAGATGATGTTAGGATTACATACTTAGAGAAATGTTCTTGTCAACCACATGGACATGACTTTCCAAGAAGACTGATGGGAAAGGATAATAGATGTTTTAGGAAAGAATGGTTTAATGAATTTTATTGGTTGGAGTACAGTGTAGAAAAGGATGTTGCATATTGTTTGTATTGTTATTTGTTCAAACCTGATAGGGGAAGTCAAGGGGGCGGGTATATATTCACGAAGACTGGGTTTAGAGATTGGAGTCACAAAAGGATTTTAAGAGATCATGTCGGTCTTGTGGATAGTGCTCATAATATAGCTTTTGAGAAATGCAACAACTTGAAGAATCAAAGACAAAATATCTCTTATGTTTTGTGTAGCCAAAGTAGTACACAACAGAAAAGTTATAGGACGAGGTTGACTGCAGTACTAGATTGTACTAGATACCTTTTGATGCAAGGGATGCCTTTTCGTATGTTCAATAATGTCTTAGACGTTCTTGATATTGTATCACAAGATGGGCCAACTGCAGATCAAAGAGCATTGGCCGACCATCAGATGACCACTATGCAAAACTTTCAGCATGTCTTCTGTCTCCATTTTATGTTTGACATTCTTGCCATTACAGATAATCTTTAACAAGCGTTACAAAAAAAAGAGCAGGATATTCAGAATGCTATGGGATTGTTAAATGTGGTCAAGTGTACATTGCAGAACATGAGGGACAATGGTTGGAATAAATTATATGATAGGGTGATCGAGTTTTATGTTGGTAAAAATATCAGAGTGCTTATCATGGAGGATATTATGGTTTTGGAAGGTCAATCAACAAGACGTGGAGTTGCTCAGCAAGTGACGTATTATCATCGTTTTATGTTGATTTGTACTGTCATGTTATAAACTCAATTTTGCAAGAGTTGAACGATCGTTTTCCAAAGACAACTACTGAGCTCCTTATCTGCATTTCATGTTTGAGTCCAAAAGATTCATTTGCAGCCTTTGATACTGCTAAATTGCTACGTCTCGCTGAGTTCTATCCTTCATACTTCAACGCTGAAGAGTTGTTATTACTTAAACCCGAACTTGACAAGCTTTTTATACTTGTCACAATGGAGAATGCTTTCTTTAATCTCAACAGTATATCATTTGTAGCTAAGAAATTGGTTGAAACGGGGAATTCTTGTTATTTTTCATTGGTTTATAGGCTCATTACATTGGTTTTGATATTACCTGTGGCAACTGCATCTGTTGAAAGAGCATTTTCTGCAATGAATTTAATCAAGAGTGATTTGCGCAACAAAATGGGAGATAAATGGTTGATTGACAATTTGGTTGTGTACACGGAGCGAGACATTTTTAAAAATATTGAGAATGAGATAATATTGCAGGGTTTCCAAAATATCAGACCTCGAAGAATGCAGTTGTACGAGCCAACGAATACCAACTGATGTCATTATCATGTATTTTACATCTATTTTGGTTTGTATTGGATTATATGTTCATATATTTAATTACAACTTTTTATTCTTATATCTATTTATTTATTTTTAAATATTATTTCATTAAATAATATTCACAATCTCGTTACTGTCATCGTTCACGTTAGTCGGTTAACGATCAACGGCCGACGAGGTCAACGGTCAACGCTCTACCTGGACTTCTCGACTGGCTCCGTCACTGTGCTGGAGAAGTATTTCTTTATTCCAAGCTCATTGCAGAGCCCCCTTAACATTTTTGTCCATTTTCTTAGACTAAGGAGTAGGTAACGTCGGACCATTGCATATTTAAATGTCTCTGACTGACAAATATTATCGATAAAAATGATGTGAATTTAAAGCAAAAGTATGGTCACCTATAGAGGATAGTTGTAAACAAGAGATTGATGCACGAATATTTCCGAGAATGAATAATGATGGTTGTGTACGAAAGAGTTAGGTCATGATTGCATTGGGAGGCTTGATGCATCACCCAAGGTTCTCCTAAGTCACCGTGGCACAATTTAGGTCGGACGATTTTTGGGCAATTCTCAAACTAATCCTTTAGAAGGATTGGAAATATTTTAAACCAAATTATTTTATTCAATTTTATTTAAATCCAAAACTAATTCAAAATTGTTCGTGCATATACATACATATATATATGAAAAAGAGAAGGGTTTGGATAAGTGTTCCACACTTTCCAATTAAAATCAAATTCTTTACTTTTCCAAATTTTGAGTGGTTAATTTTGATATTAATTATTTATTCAATTCTAAATGTTGTTCAATAAATAAATATATATCATTTAGCGAAGTAGAACTTGAATATGCAAAGTCCTGTCAAATTCGAAAATCGAAATCGAAAATAGAATTGATAAAAACATACTATTTGTTATTCAATTCCTAAAATGATGTTCAATGTATTTATTTGTTTATATTCCGTGAATTTTTATTTTTTACCAATTGGTTGAAAAGTTAATGCGGTGAGTTTTTGTTAAATATTTTACTGTACAGTTTAGAAATTTAGAATAAATTTTATTTTTTTAAAATTCGTTTTCAACCACACATCTATCAATAAAATAATTTACACATAAATCCAAAAAAATTCTTAGTTTTTAACCACAAATTTTTAAAAAATTATAATTACAAATCATATTATTTAAAATAACTGATCTCAAACAAGAGCTTAATATGTTAAGGATTAAATACGTCAAACGTTTGTATGTTAAAAATTAAATACACCAAACATGAACTTAATATGTTAGCTAAGACTATTATCCCAATAAAATTCAAATGTTAGGGATCATTTGTGCTATTTATACGTTTTTAAAGGTGAGAACTAACGGAATCTACGATAGGGACCATTTGCACTAGTTAATTTGGTTAATACAAGTTTGACTATTTATGTTTGTATTTGAATTATATTCGAACCACTATTATGTTCACACCATGTTTTCACACTAAACCACTACTTTAAATGAAATATAATAACTTGCCTAATTGAAGATCATTTAAAATTTTAATTTAGTTCATTAATTGAATAAAAAAGCATAAATTAAAAAAAAATATTATTATCATCTAACATTTGAATATTAAAAAGAATGATAAATATAGTACCAAAAAAATAACAACATGTGCGAACTGCCCAATTTCATACGATTATTTTATTGAAGCATTAGATTTTTTTAATAGTTAATTAGATAATTTAGTTCAAATTGCTCAAGCTTGATCTTTAGACACAATTAAATTGAGTTATATTTGTAATTACAATGTGTTTAGATGTTATTTTAAGTGGTATAATACTTTTTTATTGTTTGGTTTGTTTTACGTGAATAACAGCATGAAATCAAGATATATAATTTAAAAATTACTATTTGCATTCTCTTTTATTTTTTATCTCGACCAACGTGAAAAGACTTTAATATTACCTTATAGAAATAAATTTTTTATCACAAATATTGTTGATTTATTAATTCAGTTGAAATTTCAAGAAATAGATTTAACTAAATTAATTAATTAACCTAATAATAAGAAGACTCTAATCATTAAAATATGAATCCAAAGAGTCACATGTAATTGATCATAATACACTGAAAACTTACGTGTTTAACCATTAAATAATGAAATAAATAAATAAATAATATCAAATAAACCACTATTCCAAGGAAATGGAGAATTATTTGAAATAATTTTGTTATTATTTATTAAAAAAAAGGAAAATAAATTTAAAAACATAAATCCAAAAAACTATTGCGACAAAAATTACACTAACTATTTAATCTAAAAAATTAATAAACGTAACCTAGGCAAATATATTAGGGGATCGAACGTAAAGTATAAACAACATGTAATATAATTCAAATGCAATAATCGTACCTGAATTCATAATTTATTCAAAATTAAAACGTCTAAATAAAAATGATACAAAGTACAAACAATGGTCAAATAGAATATAAAAAGATCAAATAATATATTTATGAAATTGTTGTAAATTTAAATAAGATAAAAATTTAATTAATTACATAATAAGTTTGGAAATAATTTTTGATTGTATTTATAACAAAAGGGAAAATAAATTTATTTAAAAAAATACATCCAGAAAACTGTTGCAATAAAAATTTCACTAATTACTTAATTTAGAAAATAAATAATAAAAAATTAAAAAAAGGAAAAAATTTAATGAACATAAATAAATATAATAGTGGTTCGAATAAAACCCAAATGTAAACTAAATAGTCAAAACAAGCATTGACTAAAATAATATTAACCAAATTGTTATTCAAACATGCATTAATTAATTACCAAATAAATATTAACCAAATAGTTAATCATATTGTATTCATACAATGTGTTCACACTAAATCACTACTTTACTTTTAAATATATAAATAAATAAATATTATTATTATTATTATTATTATTATTATTATTATTATTATTATTAAATTCGACACCTGATTTTTAAATTTTCTTTTACCTATGCTTGAATTTTAAATTTTCTTTTACCTATACTTGAATTTTAAAATTAGAATTTAGAATCCAGGGCCGTGTAATTTTTCCAATAATTTAATCCTTTCAAAGAATGAGAGTCTAATAGGATCTTTTGTCATTTTTTTTTTTTTTTTGGAGCGAAAGCATGCTCCAAATGGAGATTCATTGTGATATTGAATAAAAATATGATTAAACAAAGTATCAATTAAAAATTTTAAATATAAAATAAATGATTTTGCCCATTGCTAGAATCGAACTGAACGAAGATCAATATTTTCCAGGAAAAATTGAACTTTAAACTTTGCATCTAATTGGCTGATATTTTTCTTCTTATAAACTAGAAATTTGAGTTTTTTAGATAAAATGTATGAATGAAAAGTAGTTTAGAAAAATTTGCTTAGTTAATCAGTTGTTTGAGAATTTGTGATGTGTATAAACTTATTTATAAACAAATTTACCAAATACACTTAATAATATAAACTATTTGAGCAATAATTGCTTGAAACGCAACATTTTAGTTACTAGTTTTTGTTTATAAACAAGAAATTTGAATTTTTGAACTTGTGTAATTTAAAAGTGATTTCTAACTTGTTCGAAAATACTATGAAATCAGGTGATGAGATGGCTGGCTAGTGAGGTACCAATTAGATATAATTTGTGGGCTCCAATTTTGATTTTAAAAACTCTAATTTGGCTGAATAAACAATCATCTCATCACTTGGTTCCATAAAGAATCAGGTACCTGATTCCATAGAATTTTCGCTAACTTGTTTATTAACAAATTTAACAAAAACTTGCTAAAAACCATGTTCAACTTTCTTGTGACGATTCGAAACACTTTGATACTTATGTTTTGTTCATTGGCTACTTTACTATTTATAAACAAGTTTATCAAAAATGGATGTTAAATCAGATACAACGTAACTTTGTTTGGTAAAAAAATTTATTTATAAACAAAAAAATTTGATGTTTTCGAGGTAAATATATGTTTGAAAGTAATTTGAGAAAATATATGTGATTAAAATATGATTTGAGAAATTGTGTTTATATAAACTTATTTATTAATTGATTATTTACCTTGCAATTCCCTTGAGGTTGAATATATAGAAAAATTTGCCACTGTTTGGTAAATATTTATAAACACTGTTTATAAATATTTTTTATAAATAACGACGTATCAATATTTCGTTGATCCATTTTTTTAAAAATAAAAAATTATGCATAGAAAATTTAAATCAGTCGAAATTGTTGATTTAAAAAAAACTAAAAGATATTGTCATGTGATCGTTTATAAACAAAATTTAACAAATAGAGGGTTAGTCAATGGCACTTTCTTTATGAGCAACTTTGCCTGAAGGCCAAGAATTCAATAAATGGCTTTTTTTGGGGTGCAAGTTTATTGAAGGTCAAATTATTATTATTATTATTATTATTATTATTATTATTATTATAGACTTTTTCTTGTGACGTGTGAAAATGGATTCAACAATATAAACTTAAATATGCTTGCAGCCCAGAAGACGGGCCATATATTTATCACTTCCACTGTCACTTCCCCTGCAACGTCTCTCTCTCTCTCTCTCTCTGAACTGCTAAAGCTTTGGACTTAGGCGTCACTTATTAGAGACCAGAGTCGCCTCTCCCCTTCAAACGGTAGAGCTTTTTGTATTTCACATGCACATATATTTCTACTTTCTGTATGTCCAGTCTACAGTTTGCTTCATTGTAAACTGCACTTGATCTTTGTTGAAAATGTGTTGTTTATAAATAGTTTACCAAACGCAACCTTAACTCATCATGTAATCTTACAACAATACAGTGTATTTTCTTGTATTTGACTTGATTCAATGATTCGTTATATGTTTTGATGAAGATCAGTTTTTAAACGTCTATTGATTTTTCTATTAATAATGGCTTTTATATTGGTAACACTGGTTTATTTACAATTTTTAGGTAAAATTAGTTATTGAAAATTGGAGAAAGAAAGTGTGTGTGTGTGTGTGGGGTTTGAAAAATTGTGTAGTCTATAAATCAGTTTATTTTGTTTACCAAGCACTTCCTTCGATTGTTTTAAAAGTAAGCTTATTTAAAATTAACTTTAAGCTTTGCCAAACATGTTTTAGCTTTAAAAGTTCTAGTAACTTTGTTCTCCATAACATCTTAGTTTGGCAATTGGCAGTATATTTTCGTAGCTTTAAAAATTACTTTGTTTGCCAAACATGTTAGGCTTTTCTTACAAGTTGTGTGTGTGTGTGTTTTTTTTTTATCACACACTTCTTTTCTGTAGAATTTTTAGGTGGTTATGAATTGAAATTGTAATTGATAGCATGCAGTTAAATTGTTGACTGGTATATAATAAACAAAAACAGAGATTAATTCACGTGCGGGCGGGCATGTTATGCTCTGTAAACACGTGCAAAAGTATTCTATGGTGATGTTTTGCTTTGCAGGCCGCAGGTATTCTCCGGCCCTCAACTGTTTTGAGCTTTGCCTCTGAAGGCCAGTCAAATGGTTGGTGTACAATTATTTATTGATTTTTGGTTGCTTGTGACTGTTTTCTGATGGCGAGATAACTTTTGTAGGTGAAATTCACGGCCGATGAGCTCCGTAGAATTATGGATTTGAAGCATAATATACGTAATATGTCGGTTATTGCACATGTCGATCATGGTAATGAAGCTATTTCATAACAATTGCACCGATTAGTATATTTTATGTTGTTCGGACTCTTCATTTTTTAAGTACCCTAGTCAGACGCACGGATATGAGATAAGAGTATGAGATCTTTCTCGAATCCTTTAAACCAAAAGATAATACTTTATATCATTTAAATCAAAATAAAATCCCATACATCTTTAGGGATGGCAACGCGACGAAAAATTTCTTACAAAGACGGGGATGGCGGATGGGGATGAAAAGACATCCCCGAACCAGGGATGGGACGGGGACGGGGATGACCATCTTATCCCCATCCCCGCCCGTCCCCGATTCTCATCCTCAATTAACAAGTTCTATTAAAATTTAAAAAAAAAAAAAAAAAATCTTATATTATCTATACAAAAGTCCTATGATGTCAAATTTCTTGCACCAAAAATTTATTACTTATCAAGTTATAAACTTTGAATGCTTATTTTGAAAAAGTTACTGATTATTAGTTATTAACCTTATCAAATTGTACTTTCTTATCTAATCAAATATAAAATAACGACACAAACAAATATATATATATATATATATATATATATATTAGATGAATGTCCAAATAATGTGTAAAGATTATTGGATTTAGAATATGTTAGGGTTATCCCCTTCATGTTTCCTTATATTATCTGCATAAAATTATTTTAAAACTTAAAAAAAAAAATAGGGATGTAAATAGGGATTTTTCCATCCCCGCCCCGCCCCGTCTCCATCCCCGATAAAATGGGGACGGGGCGGGGATGAGAATGGTAAATCAATAATGGGGCGAGGACGGGGATGCCTTACCCGTCCCGTTGTCATTCCTATATATCTTCAAGAAATGTGTCTATAATTATCAATATATAAATTTTTAAAGTAATTTATTTAAAATTTATAAGATGTATTCATGGTCCCTTGTCAAAATTGTGTCATTTCTAATCATGTCCCCGTATCATTGATTCGGGAGGGAGAGGGGGGGGGGGGGCTGAAAAAGGGGGGAGGGCTGAAAAAAAAAAAAAGAAGTTTAGATATGTATCTGTACCCGAGTCCAAACAACATAGAGTATATCAGCAAGATTCACAAACGAAGGGAGAAAAGAGAGATTTAATTGTTGATTTATTGACAGAGCCTGCAATGTGGTTTCTTGCTCCTTCCTTAATCACGTCATTACAGTTGGTCGATGTCCTAACATAACCTTTTGTTTTTCTTTAACAGGGAAGTCCACTCTTACTGATTCTCTGGTGGCTGCTGCCGGTATTATTGCCCAGGAAGTTGCTGGAGATGTCCGAATGACAGATACAAGACAGGATGAGGCCGAGCGTGGTATCACTATTAAGTCCACTGGTATCTCACTCTACTACGAAATGGCAGATGAAGCTTTGAAGAACTTTAAGGGAGAGCGCATCGGGAATGAATACCTCGTCAATCTTATTGATTCTCCAGGGCATGTAGACTTCTCATCTGAAGTCACAACTGCTCTTCGTATTACCGATGGTGCACTTGTTGTGGTTGATTGCGTTGAAGGCGTTTGTGTTCAAACAGAAACTGTTCTTCGACAGGCTCTTGGAGAAAGGATTCGTCCTGTCTTGACAGTGAACAAGATGGACAGGTGTGTTCTCGAGCTCCAGGTTGACGGAGAGGAGGCTTATCAGACATTCCAAAGAGTTATTGAGAACGCAAATGTCATCATGGCAACATATGAAGATCCCCTGCTTGGTGATGTCCAGGTTTATCCAGAGAAAGGAACAGTTGCCTTCTCTGCTGGCTTGCATGGTTGGGCTTTCACTCTTTCTAACTTTGCCAGGGTGTATGCCTCCAAGTTCGGTGTTGATGAGGCTAAGATGATGGAAAGACTTTGGGGTGAAAATTTTTTCGACCCTGTTACTAAGAAATGGACCACCAAAAACACTGGTTCTCCCACATGCAAGCGCGGATTCGTGCTATTCTGTTATGAACCTATCAAGAACATCATCAACATTTGTATGAATGATCAAAAAGATAAGCTCTGGCCTATGTTACAGAAACTTGGTATCAACATGAAGTCTGAGGAGAAAGATTTGATGGGGAAGGCACTGATGAAACGTGTTATGCAAACATGGCTTCCTGCTAGTGATGCTCTCTTGGAAATGATGATATTCCATCTTCCATCTCCTGCCAAGGCTCAAAAATACCGTGTAGAGAACTTGTACGAAGGTCCAATGGATGATCAATATGCTAATGGTATAAGAAACTGCGACCCTGAAGGGCCTCTCATGCTCTACGTGTCTAAGATGATTCCTGCTTCTGATAAGGGTCGATTCTTTGCTTTCGGTCGTGTATTCTCCGGCAAGGTCTCGACAGGTTTGAAGGTCAGAATAATGGGACCCAACTATGTCCCTGGAGAGAAAAAGGACTTGTACGTTAAGAGTGTCCAGAGGACCGTGATTTGGATGGGCAAGAAACAGGAAACAGTAGAAGACGTGCCCTGTGGAAATACAGTTGCTTTGGTTGGTCTTGATCAATATATAACTAAAAATGCAACTCTTACCGATGAAAAGGAAGTTGATGTTCATCCAATTAGAGCAATGAAGTTCTCTGTCTCACCTGTTGTGCGTGTGGCTGTCCAGTGTAAGGTTGCTTCTAACCTGCCCAAGCTCGTTGAGGGTTTAAAACGTTTGGCCAAATCTGATCCTATGGTTGTCTGCACAATTGAGGAGTCTGGGGAGCATATTATTGCTGGTGCTGGAGAACTCCACCTCGAGATATGTTTGAAGGATTTGCAGGAAGATTTCATGGGTGGTGCTGAAATTGTAAAATCTGATCCGGTCGTGTCCTTCCGCGAGACGGTTCTGGAGAGGTCTTGTCGCGTTGTTATGAGTAAATCTCCTAACAAGCACAACCGACTTTACATGGAAGCTAGACCCATGGAAGAGGGACTTGCTGAAGCCATTGATGACGGACGTATCGGTCCAAGGACGATCCAAAGATTCGTCCCAAGATTTTATCCGAGGAGTTCGGTTGGGACAAGGAACTTGCAAAGAAAATATGGTGCTTTGGTCCTGAGACTACTGGCCCCAACATGGTTGTTGACATGTGCAAGGGGGTTCAGTATCTGAATGAAATTAAAGATTCTGTTGTTGCTGGATTTCAGTGGGCTTCAAAGGAAGGTCCTCTGGCTGAAGAAAACATGAGAGGGATCTGCTTTGAAGTTTGTGACGTGGTTCTTCATGCTGATGCTATTCACAGAGGAGGAGGCCAAATAATTCCAACTGCTAGGAGGGTAATTTATGCTTCTCAGCTTACTGCCAAACCCCGGCTCTTGGAACCGGTATACCTGGTTGAGATACAAGCACCCGAGCAGGCTCTTGGCGGTATCTATAGCGTTCTGAACCAGAAACGTGGGCACGTTTTCGAAGAAATGCAGAGGCCGGGTACTCCACTATACAACATCAAGGCTTACCTTCCGGTCGTCGAGTCCTTTGGTTTCTCGGGTAACTTAAGAGCTGCTACATCAGGACAGGCTTTTCCTCAATCCGTGTTCGATCATTGGGACATGATGCCTTCTGATCCGCTGAAATCAGGATCCCAAGCTGCACAGCTTGTCACTGATATCCGCAAGAGGAAGGGTTTGAAGGATCAGATAACACCTCTTTCTGAGTATGAAGACAGGCTGTGAGCAATCATATTTTCAGGTTGGTGAGAGCCTGATATATTAATATTTTATAATATACTACTAGGGGTTTTTTTTTGTATACATTAGCGTGGAAAAGTAAAAGTAAAACGAAAATAATACTCCAGTAATAATGAATTTCTTAATAATAATAGAAGGTTCTTTATCCTTACAAAAAGTGCCATCTTTCACAATAACAAACCAGTTCAACGTAAAAGCTCTGTGAATACAATCTGACATTACCTCTTGGAGACGATGCAAAGCTTTCCATTAGTTAATCTTAGCCGCATTCCACCTCCTCCTGTCACAAAACTTCAACCAACCATGCCATCTTTAAATTCATGCTAAAAAAAAATGAAATGTTGCAGGGAACGCAACCAATACTCCTAAAAAAGAAATTATAACTTGTATTCACGTGCTGCTCCTTGTCGCAAATACATAAAAATACATATGTATCAACATCGTATGATGGTTCGAAGGTTGATAACTTACTCCTTATCGAAGAGCTGCTGAAAAATGTATAGCTTACTGGAAATATGGCTAAAACCAGCCATAAAGTTATCCAAAATTGATCTCAGAACTTGAAAGTATATCTTGGCAACGTTTCAAGGTTGATTTGCTTTACATTTTATTCCTTTTTGTTCACACCTTGGGATTGCTTATGATAATCATGATTTTCATTTTTGCTCAGATGATGTATGAATGGAAACACATCCTTAAAAGGTTGAATGTCAACCTTAGACGCCTCCATCGCCTCTACCCTAAGGATTGGGGAAGGATGTAAATCGCGAACTATGCTCCAAGTTGGCCGGAGTCTAAGTACTATTCACTGAAACTGACAAAATACCTAACAAATTCGAACATACAACATCTACGCTGCTAGCATTTAAGGACAAGGGCGGAGCCAGGGGTGGGCCAACTGGGCCCTGGCCCAAAAATTCCTTTTAGAAAAAAAAAAAATTCTTAAACAAAACTCATCCCAAATAAAATTTGGCCCAGCCCAAACAAATGGACTGGCTCCGCCCTTGTTTAAGGATGTCCCTAATTCCAAATAGGAAATGCCTTGCATTACACACAATATACGTATACAAAACAACAAAAATTATGGTGCTCAAAACCAGGGCACCTTCTTTGGATAACATATTCAAGTTTAGACCAATAAAAATGAATCTACAGAGTCCAACAAAAGGGAAAATGAGATGATAGAATGAGAGAGCAAGACAGGACTAACGAAATGTGATTAAACGAAAATATTCAGAGCTCTATCTCTGATGATATCTTTGTGCTTCGCACCTCTATACAATAAGGACATGTTTGTTCAGTACACGATTTTGTATTAGAAAAGACTAGACAATATAGAACGAATAAAATAATTGTTTCTTTTTATTCCTTCGTAGTTAGTACTACCTCGTATTGTCGAATCGTCCAACCAAACATTCTCACTAAGGGGCCAATATTAAAGCACATCCTATTCTATAGAGCCTCAAGAGAGTTGAATAATTTGTATTTTGTTTCAAATCAAATCAAGCTTTCTCTTTTGAGGGAGTCGATATCAGATGATGCAATGTACTTGTTTGGATAACAGCACTAGGATTGGTGTCTCTTGTGCGGGTTGAGACCGATTGCCTGATGCCAAAATTCCTCTCCGTCCCACTTCTTGACAAATTTCGCCATGGCTTTGGGAGGGCTCGCACCAGTCGAGTTGAAGCTACCAGTAGGACTACACCGACCAGAATACATATCCTGCATTTTGAAAATATTGAGGTGAACAAGTTTCTACTGTAGTTTGAACCATGGTTTGGAAACACTAAAGATAAAAAATTGTTCAACTAGAAATTTACAATTGTTTCCTATATGGCATGTGTTTGAAGGTTTAGATGCACTGAGACATAACTAATCAGTGTTTGAAGATTAGATGCAGACTTTGAGACATGAGCCTCCATTAAAACACTGTTTGGTTTATAAACTTGTTTATTTATGATTTTGAGGTAAAAAGTAATTGTTGAAAATTGGAGAGAGAAAATGTGTGTAATTAAAAAGTGTTTTGGGAAATTGTGTTATTTATATAAACAAAAAAGATTCTTTTACCAAACGGATAACCAGAAAATTACATTGCAAGTTCAAAATATAGCAGATTAATACTCCTACAATCCTACTACTTAGATTACGAGCTCAAAAGTCGAACAGGGGGAGGGAGGATGCAGGACGGGAAAGAGAAGGATTAAGGAAGAGAGAGTGAAGAGGAGTAAGGAATCGAAACAAACTAAATCTAAACTACTTTCAAAATTCGATCAGAGTAAATTGCATGTTTCAAGAGGAATAAAAAAGATGAGAAAATGGATATCGTATACCATCCGAGCAGAAGTGATAGACGAGCCACTGGCGCTGAAGGCAATTCTTCACCCAATGCAAACATACCAGCAAGTACACCTGTCACAATTGATGCAACAGCCGCACATGTAGACACAACAATCGCCCTCCCATGCTTCAAACCGCATGTCTATTTTTGAAGATTGAGAGCAATTATTATCACAAATATACACTCAAGCAATAGCTATGTAATACGATGCTAAATGGCACAGAGAAAAAGCCTAAAGGAATAGAGCCTTCTTAAGAAGCAAATAGCTATCTGAATATGGTTTATATGAATGCAAAATAAGAGAAATAAACTGAGAATAGAAAAACTGTAGCCTGATTGAATGGCAAACACAGCACCTGCATTTAAATTACCTGGTAAACAAATCCGGAACCACTGCAGGATATGCTGATTAATAAACAAATGGGTAGCAGTAGCTTAGAAAACCCCTGCTCCAAGAATACAAATCCCATCTTTGATATCACAGATGCAACCCTGAAATTACAGTAGAACTTGTTCTCAGAAAAAAGTACCACGAGCCTAAAGAAATACGGACCATTTAAACCAGGAAAATGCACGTATTCATGAGGAAGAGTGGTGGGAGTGGGGTGGGGGGAGGAGGAAGCATTCCCCTGGAAGAAAGAACTAGGGACTGTACATTATATGTTTGTTAATTTACTTATTAAGTACAGGGAAAAAATAAAAATAATATATAAATGAAATTTCACATGAATGACATGAACAGAATAACAAGAAATAGAAAATTATATTTTAATAAGAATCAAGACAAAGTGAACTAATAAATGGGAGAAGAGAAGCCTAGTTTCAGGAAAAGAAAGTAGCATTCTGTGGAAAACATGACATGAAGACAGCAGTTATCAAATTCTGCAGTTCAACAATAGCAATTTCATTCCAGCTTTCTCTATTAAATCATTTTGCAAGACATTCCAATCGGTTGTTAAACAATATATATAGTTTCATAAAGATATCATTCCAACTTTCGTTCTCCACATAAATGTGTTGATGTGCACTCCAATCTGGTATTATCTCCAAAAAAGAATACTTGTTCGAGAATAGAAATTGAAACCCAGCCCATCTTAGATTGATCTTACTGTCATAAGCATTGATACTCCAATAAAAACAAATTTCTTGTACTTACAAAACCCCAAGGTAGCTTCATTTCTGCATTCCACTACCATAACTAATTTAGATACTTAATCTGGGAAAGAGAACCATATTGTCTCCAGCTCAAGAACAGTAGAGTATGGAGCAAAATCAATCTCCCTTGGCTAATGCTTCAATAAATGAAGAGAAAGCCGCCACTCATCAGTTTATATACTGCAAAAACTCTCAAACTGTTGGTCATTTGTCTCTTGTCGGTAGGTATTGAACTTGCATGTTGTATCCCTCAATAAGCAAGCAAGCATTACTTGCACAAATGTTCTAGAACCTATTCGAGAGAGTGATTGCTGATCTTTTATCTTTGGCTAATTCAATACGTGTACAATGAACAAATACATGTTGTCAAGATATCCAGAATTTCATCATTGCCTGATATCAACTCCAAAAGTACGACGCTAACAAGTTTATTAAACATCTACACGAGCACGTAAATCACCTTCTTCTCATGACTTACAAGTGCAGTGGCATTCTTGAATCCTTCTTTCCTTTTAGCAAGTCTTATGAGTAATAAAGTATTGAAAGTTGATCCAGTCTACAGAAAAA
Source organism: Ligustrum vulgare (assembly GCA_963555705.1). Lineage (NCBI taxonomy): Eukaryota > Viridiplantae > Streptophyta > Magnoliopsida > Lamiales > Oleaceae > Ligustrum > Ligustrum vulgare. Next base: position 42,125,292 of record OY743183.1, read on the forward strand.
ATATTAAAACTCACTTGTGGAGTGAAGTCATATTAACCCCCACCCCCAATATCATGCCTTAATGCTGAATAACCTCCCTACATTTGTGTTGACATTTGAAACCCAAATTTACGTTACATCAAACAAATTAAGCCACACGGTCAAAGCATGATGTATGTGTACGTTTGATGCTATTCTTCTAAGACCCCATTTTGATTGGTAGTTGGTACATTTAAGCTGATTTAATCACAGTCAAAATCTAGTGGACATTTGGAATTTGAAGAGTACACTGTGTAAGACTTTTGCCATTCATAAAGTTCAAGAATAATAGTGATAATTGTCTTTTCATAATATTATTTACAAATAATTATAATCAGATAAAATAATCCAAAACAAACAGGTAAGTCTTATTGCACTTTTTCCACTTGAAGGGAAAAAGTAACCTTGATTTAACCAACCTTATTCCCATCCTCGTTATATGGTTTGAAAATCAAATAGATTTTGAAACATTAAAATAAAAACTAAACCAAATCTTACACCATGAAACTCTATTTACACTGATTTCACGTCAACTCTCCCTTGCCATCTAGATCTACCGAATTCAATATTGGAAGTGAGAGAAAGGAAAAGATTATTTGGTTGGGATCTTGTATAAGTAGGCAATTAGGATATTTGCAACTTGTTTAAAGTTTGAAGGTAGATTTTTGGGGAAATGAACCTCATTTTCAAAACCAGGGTAAATTGCAACAGGCAAAAAACACCAGGAAAGGAGCAACTTCAATGTCTCAGCCCCTATAATTACTATGTCACGTTGAATCCAACCAATATTATCTTCACATGACCATAATCGGGGGGGGGGGGGGGGGGGGGGGGGGGGACGACGACCACGGATGCATAAAAAGATTCTTGTTACTAAAATTCAGGACAAACGTACCCAAACAAAATGCCAGATTCCAAGCCATATATTATTTCCTCAACAACTTCATATTGCACCTGAATGGAAAAAATGCAGACATATGTCAGCTCAATCAACAATATACTTAATAAGGGCATAAGATTTACCAAGTCCTGCTCTCTTCGACGGCGTCTGTAGATACGTAGCCATCCATTTAGCAGTACCTGTAATCAACAGAGCATTATAAAGTGGGTCACTATTTCAGAATAAAAAAGAAACAACATTCTTGTTTTTTCCTTTTCTTTTAAGTGAGAATAAAAGGTAAAACGGACATCACCCACCCACTCACACAGACACAGACATGACTTTTAGAATTTAACTAAATAACATCCTGGCCACTTTAACATTTAGATTTAAGATACCTCAAAACTACCTAAGAGTCAGAGTAATAGTTAAGATGACCTAGAGTCAGAGTAATAGTTAAGATGACCTAGAAAATGGATTATAATCTCTATAACTAAATGCTCTCATTTGAAATGAGAGTAAAAGTTTTAGGTGAAAGTTATAAAGGTGTACTTCATGCAAACTCCATTGTCACCCACAAAATGATGACCAAGAATTCTTGTGCCACATCATTACAAAAAGGAAATAGAAACATTCAATTGTGGAGTACAGTATTACAATGTAATTAAACTTGTCATAACAGTGATTATGTTAACACTAAACCCCCACCCCCAACTTTCTCTCAGAAAAAGATGAAAAGAAACAAGAGGGAGAAGAAAGAAAGAAGTAAATCAAAATAAGGTCCGAATCAGTCATTACCAATTGTCACCACCTCCATCGTCCACCTATGGAATTAGTCACCACCTCAAACCAGCTACCTCTCCTCCATAATTTGGTGGTCGTGGATCTAGAGTGGGTGCCAGGGTGGTAGAAGTTAAGGGACAGTAGTAGAAGAAATTATGAGGGGAAGGGCTAGAATGGCCCAGGTGAGTTTAAAGGGCAGCAAGATTGTGGTGATAGGGGGAGCCAGAGGATAGATTTCTCTGGTGGTGAGATGCAAATTGATTGGGGGAGAAAAACAGTAGTGGAAGGAAATGTTCAAAAATTTTAAGATAGGCTTGTTACTTGCGATATTGCCATCCTGAATATAAATCCCAGTTAAGGAAAGTCCAACCAGACACAGGAAGATATGAGACTAGTTGTAAATCCTACATCACTCCGAGAACTAAACGAACCTAATTTTTTTTTTTTTTTTTTACCTGCAACATTTTGGCATACAATCATATTAGAATGAATGTAACAAAATGCACTCCTTAATTAATCATGTCTCTCTTTAATTTTGAAGCAAGAATATTGAACCAGCCAAATCAAAGAAAGACTCGAGCAATCTGTACAATTACCAGGAAAATGCCACATAAAAGAGTTCAAAGAAGGATATGAAATAAGGGCGTGTTTGTTGGAAAACAAAAACCACCTCCCCCAAAGAATTGATTTCCATAGAAATGGCCAATTTTGAGCTTCAAATGGTTGTACCTTAAAATTCTAATTTCAATTCCAACATCGTATCAAATGGAACAAGAAGGAAAGCAATTTCTAGGATTTGACATTTCCATGGAATTTTATCAAACACACACTAGGATAAAGGAATCTTACAAAGATGATTTTGTAATCTCAACAAAGATTTAATATATATATATATAATTTGACATTTAAAACGCAAAATCATTAAGCATTAGTAAGGGTATGTATAGCACACTTTACAGGTATATACTCGTAACAAGATATCTGTGATATTGATGCATACATAACATTTCAAATAACCATGAAACTGTTCCTATTATCAGATGGTGAATAGGATAAGATACCTACAAACAAGAATGCAACAATAACAGCCAGCCAAGGTAAATGGAAAATTGGGATAGAAGAGTTTTGCTCCTCCCCTCCAGCACCAACACCTGTACATATAAAGATATATAATATGTAGAAACTAGAGAATGACCAATCAAGAATGGTTATCTAAACTGAATCTTAAACTATCCAGACTCCTATAATCATATAACGAACTATTAAACTTAGTTAAATTAAAACTATAGCCTGATAATTTAATAGAAAATTTTCAACTTCACAGTTCTTAACCAAGGACTAAAATCCTAGCATCTTCAATTTTGCATTTCAAAGAGCTGTGCATTACCTATAGTGCCGATGCCAGCCAAAGAAATTCCTATCCAGTCAATAGTATTCATGGTCTCCTTCAAATAAAAATGGGAGAAGACTGAAAGGATGGCAAGTCCACAGCCAGAAACAGGTTGAATGACAGATACCTAGAATTAATCATTGACGTTATGGGAGATGCATTAGAAAATTTTCATATTATTACCTTTACAAATAAATTGCTGAACAAGATAAAATTAAGTAACCATGTCCTGAGTTTGTATAAAAGAAATTGCTTATAAAAAATTTACAGGAGCTTGAGATAGTGCTCGCAGCATCAATACAGCTCCAAAAATGTCCATTAGAAAGCCAATAATCCATGTTTTATTGGAAGCATATGCTCTTATGACCTACAAAAACGGATCATTTCACATCACACCCAAAAAGGGGAAAAAAAGGTGTAGAAGAAAATGTTAAGAAAGAAAGTTTAGAAGGGAGAAAATCAACGAATAAAAAACAATGAATAATCCTTCAATATGAGGCATGAGCAACAAACAGCCAACATTTCCATGTTTTATTGGAAGCATATGCTCTTATGACCTACAAAAACGGATCATTTCACATCACACCCAAAAAGGGGAAAAAAAGGTGTAGAAGAAAATGTTAAGAAAGAAAGTTTAGAAGGGAGAAAATCAACGAATAAAAAACAATGAATAATCGTTCAATATGAGGCATGAGCAACAAACAGCCAACATTTTAGTTCAATAAATAGTGTCACTAAAGTTACTTGGACTTTATATGTCATAATTATGATAGCTTTGATCAACAAAAAGTTGTTAAATAAAATAATATTTCTATTTTTAAAATATTAAAATACTTTTGTTGACTATTATCTAGTTGAATGCCGAGACAGGTCAAAATCCTCATTTTTTATCGTCATAAGTAAAATAATAATGTTGCTATTATACAGTTGGACAAAAATGTTCATGTGAATTACTTTCTGCTATATTTTTCTTTTGAAAAAGTTAAACAAGAGTGAATAAAAATAATATCACCACATTTCTCCTTCTAGTTAGCAGAATCTTCCTGTAGATGTAGTTCATAGCTAACATGAAGTTTCTTACCATCGGCCCCAAATTTATTGAAAAAAACATCAGTGAAACAATCAAGTCGCATAAACTCAAGCCTGAGATACTAAAATTTCATGTTACAACAAAAAAAAAAGGCTGTTGTTCCTCATATTTATATCGGGATTAGCCATTCTGGAAATCATATGGCCAACTACACTTGGAGATAGCTGAATCTTTGAACTTTACGAGAGACAGAATATGCCATTTCAAACTCCATCTATATAATCAATATAAAATCAATCCCCATCAACGGAAAAACAGAAAGTAATAACAAATCATTCGCAATAAAATATCACATTGAAGGGTACTTATTAGAAAGACAGAAAGTAAGAGATGCATTTCTTAACGATTTCCTTTTAATTCTGTCCTTACAAACTCCTAAACACGCGAGCTTTACACAACAGACATTTTTAGCAGAATAAATATCATCTAGATCGTTCGCTACTGCAAGAGAATAAATGAAAGCATAGAAATGCAAGAAGAATGAAAACAAGAATTATATCTTAATGGGAACGCAACAATAAAGATCAATAAAAAACAGAAAACACGAATCCAAGATTCATATAAAACAAAAACCCAGAAATCCAAATACATATATACATACATATATATATTCGAAAAAGACTGTGTATGTACCTTGAGTGCAACAATAAAGATCAATAAAAAACAGAAAATACGAATCCAAGATTCATATAAAACAAAAACCCAGAAATCCAAATACATATATATATATACATATATATATTCGAAAAAGACTGTGTATATACCTTGAGCTTGAAAGAAAGAGGAGGGAGAATGACGGTGCCTTTCTTCTGCAGGACTTTGCCTATGTTGTTGCCGGCCGTAGCCGCAACCGTCAAGCAGATTGATTCCCACATCTTTCTCGCCCCTCTCTCCCTGTGTAACGATTCTTAATTTCTTATAGATTTTGGGGTTACAGAAATCTCTCTGTCTAATTTCGACAACAATCTATTATCTACGGGGCCGTTTTTGATTTTGAGCTTTAGATTTTGTTTTAATTTTGGATCTTGATTGTATTTTTTGAAATTGCTGAAAATATATTTTTTTTGTGATTTTGAAAAATTGATCTCAAAAATAGAAATTGAAAAATGAGTTTACTTTGTAATTTTTTGATATATTTATTTTGTGATATTTTATATATAAAAAATCATTGATTTGTTAAATTACATTAATTTTAATATTAATAAATCAATTAATTCTTTATGTCAATAAATTCATCATTAATATTGTTTCAACTAAACAAAAACTTAATCACATACCAACAAAATTTTAACATGAATTTATATATAATGGCAAAATAATATAAGAACTTCAAGAGAAGAAAGTATCTTATATTTACAAAAAAAAAAAAAAAAAAAATTATAATAATAAAAAAAAATTATAAAAAAAAATCTTAACATGGATCTATATAATAGCAAAATAACTTCAAGTGAAGGAAGTGTCTCACTTTTATAAAAAAAAATAATAAAAAAAAATTGATCTATATATAATGACAAAATAATATAAGAATTTCAAGTGAATGAAGTGTCTCACTTTTACAAAAAAAATATATATATTACAAAAAAGAAAAAAAATATATTAACATGGATCTATATATAATGACAAAATAACATAAGAACTTCAAGTGAAGAAAGTGTCTCACTTTTACAAAAAAAAAATAATAATTTACAAAAAAAAAAAAAATCTTAATTGGATCTATATATAATGAAAAAATAATATAAGAACTTCAAGTGAAGGAAGTGTCTCACATTTAAAAAATAATAATAATAAATAAATAAATAAATTACAAAAAAAAAAAAAAAAATCTTAACATGGATCTATATATAATAGCAATGACAAAATAATATAAGAACTTCAAGTGATAGAAATGTCTCACATTTACCCAAAAAAAAAAAAAAAAAATTCAAAACGCGCATTTTGGTAGTTTGGACTTTTTACTACAAAATATCCAAAACGCAATAAATTCGTTTTGAGTTTTATTTGTATTATTATTTTTTTTTTTTTTTTTGTATTTTGGAAAACTCGTTTCCGAAAATGAACAAAGTGAACGCGTTTTCAATATTTCCAAAAATCGAAAACTCAAAACGAGCTTAAAACAGTAAAGGGAACGGGGCTTACATCTCTCGAAGGTCATTTTCGTGTTTGTTGAAATCACAATCTAGACCGTTGAGTTTCATTTCATGTTACTCTAGTCCTCACCAAATGTTGTTCAGTGAATTTACTCAATTTAGAAGGTCTCATTTTAGGCGTTATGTATATGTTTGATATTGTTTAAAAATAGTTTTTTTTTTTTGGTTAAAAAATAAATAGTGATTTTTAGAAGAATTGGTTGTTGAGATTAAATTAAAAAATCAAATATTGTAGGCTTTATTTTTAATTGATGATTAAGATTGAATACGGTAGAAAAAAAAATTAAAGGAAATGTGAGATCCCACCGTAGGAAAAGACTACAAATTCAATGAAAAGTTGATATGATTTGTACAGCAAAATCGAAGAAATTTTATGTATTTTGAGTGATTGGTAATGATTTTATGGAGATCTCGCGGAGAAATCAATGTTTTTGCAGGCAAACATCCACTTTCTTTTTTTTTTTTTTTTTTGCGTAGGAAAGAAGACCTCCCTACGATCGGTGATAAATTAATATATTTATATTAAGTTTTCATTTAAGCCCCTATTTGGTAGGGATTAAAATAGAATTTTTAATAAATTTTGATAAAAATTAATGAAATTTGTAGTTGAAAAGTTATGGGACCTGTTTACAGTTTATTTGAAAAATGTTAGTTTTATGTCATTGAAACCATGATTTGAAAATCAATCTATATAATTCAATTTAGTTTGATTTTGAAATTGAATTGAAAGGATATTTTTTTCAAACCATCCGATTTGAATATAGTTAAAAGACGTCTAAACTTAACCATCTACACCCCTTGTGTTGTGATGTGCAAGACAATGGTGTCAAAATGTCTCGAGTCGTATAAAATTATCTCAAACCAAGGCAGATCGACTTACAAAAGTTGAGCCCAAGAACGAGTTTACCAAAAGAATTACTTATAGTCCCGGTCAGTTCATGTCAGCTCGACGAATAGAAGTCTATTCCAGGGTTTGGACAACCGGTCGCAAATTTACATCTTCTGGAGCTTTGAGAAGGGATCAAGGTCTGAAATACATCATCTAATCACCACATATTGTCAACATTTTATTTATACAGCCTGTTTGTGGAATCAAGAATCAGAGGAATTGAGGAAACTACAACCTTGATACAAGAACATGAACACGCCTAAGAGAACAAAGATAATATACAATATCTCATTAAACATAGCATAGCTGCATACATAATTGAAAATCCAATTTTAAAGACCTTGTGAAGTTGACACCCAAATCAGCAGCAGTTAATTTGGAAAATTACATTACAAAAACAACCAAAATTTTGCAACAGCAAATTGAAAACGGAACAAAATTGGGAAATGGCAAGTTACCCTCCCAATTACACATTTAACTAACCTACGAAATAAGATAATAAAATACTTAAACAAGAAACATTTTTACCTTCCCGGATCAAATCCGGATTACAGGAGATCAGCAACATTGGCTGGCAGCTCCTCGATTACCACATTATAGAATTTCTGTATGTCAAAAAGCATCCGCTCGTCATCTTTGGTGACAAAATTGATAGCAACACCCTTCCTCCCGAATCGTCCACTACGTCCAATACGGTGAAGGTAGTTTTCAGGCTGGGTCGGCAGATCATAGTTGATCACTAGAGAGACTTGCTGAACATCTATACCACGGGCCAAGAGGTCAGTGGTAATGAGCACGCGTGAAGAACCAGATCGGAACTCCCTCATTATGATATCTCTTGTATTCTGGTCCATGTCTCCATGTGTAGCAGATACAGTATGATCACGGCTGCGCATTTTGTCGGTGAGCCAGTCAACCTTGCGCCTGGTGTTTACAAAGATGACGCTCTGGGTGATGGCCAAAGTCTCATAAAGATCACATAGAGTTTCAAGCTTCCATTCTTCCTTTTCAACATTAACATGGAATTGCTTGATACCCTCAAGAGTCAGCTCGTCACGTTTGACAAGAATACGGACGGGTTTATTCATAAACTTCCTTGTGATTTCAAGAGCCTCTGGTGGCATTGTTGCAGAGAATACACCAACTTGAATCTTAGGCGGCAAAAGCTGGAAGATATCATATATCTGAAAATAACAAATCGCCATGTTTGAAAAAAAAAATTGTTAATTATTGAACTAGGCTGAAATCACATTTCAGGCTCTGCTGGTAATATCATTCAGAAAACTACGACAAAAGAAAATAGCACCAACCAAATGGAACAGATGTTAAATAATTTAAGTCACAACAGTGATCAACAATGGCAATAGTCATTGGCTCATTGCGTTTTAGAAAATGAATATTCTGACAAATAACAATACCCAGAGGAACAACAATGCTAACAAAAATTTCATCGTCAGAACAGTAAACAATATGAACAATAAATTTGTGGAAATAAAAGTAAGCTGAGGCAAATATAGCTAATGTACAAACAAACAGCAAAAAACTCAGTTATAAAACAAACTAAGTTAAGGAACCATAAAGCAATACAAATGCAAAATTCTAAAAAGCAGACCTGATCCTTAAAACCTCTTGAAAGCATTTCATCTGCTTCATCCAATACAAATATCTTAATATAGTCGGGGCGAAGTGACTGCCTCCTCAACATGTCAAAGACACGACCAGGAGTTCCAACCACAACATGAACTCCACTGGAAAGAATACGCTGGTCTTCACGAACACTGGTACCTCCAACACAAGCATGAACCTTGACACCAAGATAGTCACCTAGTGCTCGCATAACCTTCTCAATTTGTTGTGCAAGCTCACGAGTGGGTGCAAGAACCAAAGCCTGGCATTCAACAGTTCCATAGTCCAGCTGCTGGAGAATACCAGAGCAGAAAGTTGCAGTTTTCCCAGTACCAGATTGCGCCTGCTGAATTACATCAAGTCCCTTGCAAAAGGGAACAATCCCCCTCTGTTGAATAGCAGAAGGCTTCTCAAAACCTTGAAAGAATAAAGAGAGAATCACTTTTAGCCACACCAATTTCTAGACAGAACTCTAGTTTAAAAAACTCAATCAAAACCCGCCTTATGACAAGCCTCAGAGCGAATCATGCAAAAATGCCACAAGGCGTGCAAATTTTGGAAGCGTACACCTTGCATATGCCTTACAGCACCACCTCAAGGCTTGCGGCCAACAGAACATGAAATTCTTATTGACCAATTTTGAGAATAGTTGAGTGCCAATAAATCATTTAAAAAACTGTGTTTCTCGTAAACCTACTTTGGAAATTGTTCCACCGTTCCCACGGACTAAAATAATAGTTTCTTTATAAATATTCCTTTTAGGCCCTGTTCGGTAATAACCAATTTGGTTTATAAACCAAATTGCACTCGTACCAATGCACACCAAGTGAAGCCTGCCACACCAAATTCAAACCATGGCCCACAAAATTCTTACACATTTATGTAGCTTCACCAACTTCCAAGGACATTTCTAAGTATTTTTTATGAGAAGCCAGCAATAAAAGTCACTTTTCAACAGCCATTGTGGCACGTCTACTGACACAATTAAATATCTGATTTCTAAGACCTGAGTGGACGGGTTGCATTGGTATGAGTGCATTTTGGTTTATAAACCATGCACATTCCAGCCGAACAAACGCTTATTTGTTTGTACACTTTAAATTGTTCTATGATGAGTTCATGAATATTGTTTATGATTTATTAAGGGTGTGTTTGATTGGGCATATTTGGCATGGAAAATGTCTAATCAAGAATAAAAATTTCCTTGTTGCTTGTTTGATTGACATATTTTTCATGCCAAATCTTTTCTAGATACAAGCAAATGAAGCATGTTTTGGTCCATTTCCTTGCAAATATTATCTCAAATTTTTGGTGAGACAATAAAAGATGGAAAAGGAAACACACCCAAATAGCTTATGTACTTTAATAATTTTTTACATTATTTGAGTTTACTTCACTTCATGAAGGACAAACGCCTCATTTCCCAACTACACCTTTTTAAACATTCAGGAACAAAAAGGAAAATATAAAACTATTAAGAACAGTATACTTCCGAACCACATAAGACAAATGAAAAGCACAATCCAGATATAGCAGACATTATATTTGCGTTCATACAGCAAAAGACTATATAAGCTGAATGGTAACATTAACAAAGATGGCACTCTCACAGTTTCAAACTGGGATTCGGTAAGGAAGTTAAAAAATTGAGGGAAAATATTTATTATCATACTAAAGAAAAAAATTTGGCATTGAAATGAAAAAAAATCAAGGAATGACTACTAGCAATCGAAAATGGGTTTATCTTAGTTTTTGGAGAAAACAAGTGAAGAGACAGTTAGAATAGAATAGATATAGCACTTTACTTACCATAAGCATAGATTCCCCTCAGAAGATTTTCTTGCAAGCCCATAGCATCAAAACTATCATACACCTCATCGTAACTTGCAAAGAATTCCTCGCCATCAGCTCCAAGCCTGCACTCATTGTAAATCAAATAAGAGACTTATACCACCATTATCATGGGACAATGGCATAAATAAAATCTGACATCATGGATCCCATCATCCCAAAGTTTTAAAAAAAAAAAAAAAAAAAGAGTTGAAACACTCTCTTCAAGCCTAAATTCAGTAACCTGGTAAAAAGATTTATAATAGATAACTTACAACTCATTCATTTTGGAATCATATTGACGAGCATCAAAGTGAGAACCTTCAGATGCCATTCCAGCCATAACTGCAAAAAGAGAATAAGGATACCCCTCAGCACAGGCAATCAACCATACTTAACAATAACAGCTTAACGCCTTGACAAGTACAGATCACATAACGGAAACCAAAATCCTAGAAAGTATGTGAAATTAAAAGAGGAACTAAAGGTGTATCAGCAAACAGAAAGCATTTGTTACTAAGTCAGCTCTAGAAAATGTCATCACTGGACAATTGAACAGAGAAAAACAACAAAGCATTTAATGTGATTTGACTTCGATTGCATTATATCCCTAGCAAATTTATGAGAAGTGATAATGTGTTAAGCGACAAAAGATGAAGGTCCTAAAAGGTAATTACTGTAATGCTCAATTTTTCCAAATTCATCCATGGGGAAACAGCATTCACTATTTTAAAAAAAAAAAATATTATACGTAACTGACCAGAGCAATTGAGCGAGTATTACAAATGGTTGTGATAGAATGCAGCTAAAGAAGTGCACAAGTACCATGCGTTCAAAAACTTCCATAATTGTCCACTAAACCATATGGCATGTAGACAAAAAGCCAATTACTGTACAAACATGACATAATAAACATTCCAATTTACTGGCTAACATGAAGACGAAGAACTGCAGAAGACGAAAACTTGTGTGCATGACAGCTTTTCTGATTAAGGATAAGAGTAAGAAACCAACTCACTTCGTGTGCATATTAATATCATTGGATACAAAATTGACTACAGAAGAAAACTACCAAAAATAAATAAAACAAAATAAAATCCCTTATAGAAAATTTCTAAATCCCTCCATAACAGAAAGTGATAATCCATTGTCTTCACACAGTATACAACCTCAAAAAGCTCATTCCTTTTTGGAGTATTTACCACCCCCCCCCCCCCCCCCCCTCAAAACACACACACGGACATACATACATATATGCACATATAATCTATATCCTCAAATCTCCCATAACAATCATATATTCAAATCATCCATGTAAATAAAACCATATATTCAGTCATCCATGTAAATTCAATCATTTCATATTCAGAGTACAGGAGGAAAAAAAAAAAACAAACAAAAAACAAAAATAGTTATATTAATCTTTGCTACGAGAATACTAAACAACCGGAACGTGTAAACACACACACACACAAAGCCTAAATCTTTTTATTCATTAAATATATAAAAGTAGCCTAATTTTAAATTTTAAAATTAAAGTAACGGTAAAATATAAAGATCTTCAATACCAATAAGGCCAAAAACCAAATCCACCCAAGTTTAGAGCAAAACTCAATAAACAAGCTCTGTTTTATCGCAGATTAACAAATTCTGTCCACTTAAGTGCACACATAAGTACATGCATATAAATAAAGAGAAAGACATATAGACAAGAGGAGGCGAATAGAATTACCTGTAAACAGTAAAAAGTTGATAAGGATCCGGAAAGAGAATATTGAGTGAGTTCTAAGGATTCGCTTTTCGTGAATTGTTCCGGAACTCCTCGGATATACGCCGCAGAGTGTAGGAGAGAGTTAGAGAGAGAGCTAGAGATGAGTGTTTTCTTAGGGATTTGGTTTTGCTGCCCTTTGTCTTGTTTTTTATGAATTTACGATTTTGCCTATCTGCGTCGACATTAGACGACGTCGTTTATAGAGTGTTGTTGCATGGGTGATGTGATTGAGGAAGTTGGGTTTAAGGTTAAGTATAACTACGAACATTTAAATTTGAAATGTTTATTATCAGATGAAGTGTAATTTATTACAAGTGTAAAAGTAATTATCAAAATCAGATTTTTTAATTAATTATAATTATAACTTTGGCCTTGTTCGACAAATTTTAAATTGCTAAATTAATTAACTAAATGACAAAAGAGACAACAAATTTAATTTGTACAATTTTTCTACCACTTTTTAATCATCCACATTTTCTCTCTCCAATTTTTAACACTATATTTTATTTAGAAAACACAAATAAATCCAATACAAAATTTAAATCCCTACTTTTGGTCTACCTAGCAGAGCCTTTATTTTAATTAGTGATGGCAATGGAGCAGATCAGAGCGGATCCAAATCCGCTCCACGAAATTTCGAATCGGATCAAACAGTAAAAATATCGGATCATGTCGGGTTCGGATCGGATCGGAACAAACATTAACAAATTTTCATTATATATTTTCATTAACAACAAACAAATCAATACATAATTCATAAAATAATTAATATAATATCTAATTCATACAACAAAACATTACATATGTAGAGAATTAATGATTTTGTATCAAATTCAATAAAAGATTATATATTTTATATTTAATAATTAATTTTTTAATATATTTTTTTTAATTTTTTAAAAAAATTCGGATCGCGGATCATGTCGGATCGGATCACCCCTGATCCAAATCCGATCCATTGATCCACGGATCGGAATTTTTTCGGATCAGATCGAATTTTTTTGCCATCTCTAATTTCAATCTATCTATGCCCGTGTTCAAGCCCCATTTTTTGGAAAATGTTTGTCAATAATATGGTTTTGAATAGTATTTTTAAGAAAATGTGTGGTTAAGAAATTTTTAAAAAGTCAAAAATTGTAGGTTTGACTAAAATGGATGGATGGGATGAGTGTTGAATAAATTGTGTTTTAAAAAAATGGGGGCCAAACAGATCTATATATCTATATATTATATATAACTAAAAGTAACTGAAATTTTGACTAATTAATTTTGATCAAAATCTCAATTGGCCTGGAATCAGCATCTTCGTAATTTTTAATAGTAATTAATTTATTCCCCCCCCCCCCCCCGGCCATTAAAACGTTTGTACAGAACAGCTTCTACATGAACAAGTGGTTGAATTATTGGCCAATTCAGATTCGATGCAGGGGTAGTGGACAGTTATTTAATTAATCGGTTATACATTATTAGGGCTGATCTAGTGCCCATATAGACACTAGATATAGCATCCACTCGACAAGTGTCTAGTGGATATTGGATATAGGTGGATGAGCCCCACTTCCCACCCACCCATAGGAGGAGGGGATAGGGGAGTCAAACCCACTTGTGGGTTTTAGATCAATTTCCTATACATTGTTAGATAGATTACATGTTGGGGTAGTAGTAGTCCTCTCTCTCTCTCTCTCTCTCTCTCTCTCTCTCTCTCTCTCTCTCTCTCTCTCTCTCTCTCTCCAATGATCTCAGCAATTTTAGAAAGTCAACCAACTTGCGAGAGCTAACATATGAGTTTTGTTTTGGCTACAGATGGATCGAATGCAATCAGGCCAGTAGTGGTGAGACATCCGGTCTAACCATGAACTCTCCATCCAGTGAACTTATCTCGACTTCTTGAACTTCGTGGGAATTCTTGGATTTGTTTCTCTAGCTTATGAAAGGAATAGGGATGATAAATGAGCTAGAACCTTGTAAAATTCTCTCCTTTGATTAGCAATAGAATTTTATGTTCTTGCAGAGTTTCTACCCTGGCTTTTATGCATATTAAGAAATGTGAATATTGATTTTATAGATTTTGTTTGTTGATGCTTAACATGGTCGATGTCATTTTTATTACCATAAAAATGGAATATGAGACCTGCTTTCTTGACCTTGCATGGTTATAACTGTAGGGGGTTTTATTGAAATAGCCATGTGAAATCTTTGTTTTATACAAATGGCCATCAATGTATAATTTATCTATTTTATCCTTAATGAAGTAAATTATTATCTTTGCAAGATATATCCCTGAATTTAATTTAGTTGATTTAATTCAATACTTCTTATTATATTCATATTTCTTAATTTTTTAAATTCTTCTAAAAATGTTCTATATTGTGATAATTTCTCAAAAGATTTGGGATGTTCTTTTTTAGTTATATATCTTAATGTTATTCCTTTTGAAACTTCTTCTTCTATATCTCGTATTCTTCTATAATTTTATGAACTATATTTATATTTTTTGTTGTTTCAACAGAATTAAATTTTATTCTATTTAGGATAGCATAGTCAATATCTTCGTATATCTCTTTTAGTTTAGATTGTCCAACAGAATGTATATTTTTAGATTTTTCAACAATAGCTGATAAAAATGAAATTTATTTGTTTTCTAAATATAGTTTTTTATCACAGTTATTAGAAGTTGCCATAAATTATCAGGTTGATAAATTATTATACAAAATTCTTTGGTATAAGTCCATCATTTGATCTGGTAAAATATAATAATCTGCAATATATTATTCCTATTTTTCTAAAAGTTTATTATATTCTTCAGAAAATATATTTTCATTTTCCATTTGATGTTTAATATCCTCCATTTTATCTTTCAATTTTTCTAAGAGGTTGTCTAGTCCTTCGATTTTATATCCTAACATTAGGTTTGGACTATATTTGTCATGATTTTATTTTCTAATTCTATTTTAAGCTGTAATATATCAGAATAATCTATAATATATTAATCATATTTTTTAAAAGTATATAATATTGTTCAGATGATTCATCCATATCTATTAATTGAGATATAATGTTATCTATTTTTTTCATTATTTTTTCTAACAAATTGTCTAATCCTTTAATAGTATATCTAGGAATTATAAACACGGAAATATAAAGTAGTTATAAATTTTCAAGTAACTTTTCAAATTTTATCAATGTTTGGGAATTGATAATATTTATATCAGTCATGATATCTATGCTTGGTTCGAATGGTATATTATATTTTGAAATATTTTTCTCTCTTTTCTAATTTATCAATTATATCTTGAATATTTTGTATCGTTATAGATCTTACAGTACCTCTAGCAAAGTATTCTATCAAATTTTCTTTAAAACTTTTTTAATATCTCTTGTGATGCGTAGAGTTGCTCTTGGTATCCTATTTTATCAATTTCATTCTCATAATCAATACATTTTTGCTTTTGATATTCTTTTTAACTTTATATAGACCTCTCTTAGATCTGGATTTTTTCATGATATAATTTCTTTCATTCATGATATTAAAATTTTCAAAAGCTAGTAAAGAAAGATTTGTCTCTTTCATCACTGTCATAATCTATTATAGGATCATAATCATTATCGCTACTAAACACATATCCTAAATATAATTCATTATTTATTTCTGTATTATCACTACCAAGTCAAAAGTAAATGATTGATTTTGTAATTTCTATTCCTAATAATTCTTTTAATTTAGGAAAAATAGCTAACAGATATAGACATGATATAACTTTTTAATTTCATTATTGGGTCTGGTAAATTGTTCATGAATGAATAAAGGTTCAATTATGCTATGATATTCATCCTTATAAGGACTATTCTGATAATTAAACTTAATATTCTAAATTTTCCCATAATAACTTGTTTTAACAGCTCTTCCTCCTCCTAATTCCATAAAAACAGATATATTAAGAATACTAACATATTTTCCTGTTCTTTGTACCTTTGAATTTACCTTCTGATATTAGTGACATTTGGGCTCACAGGTTTCTGCTATCATTCCCTTCAACGGCCTCCTACCTTTATGGGTAATTAGTCTCACCTGAATCCAAGCTTTCACTGTATAATATCTTGTCGGAAGATATTTTGGACAAAGTGTAGGGAGTTTTCTTAATAATATATCTTCTGTAGGAAATAGGATTTGGAAGACAGAAACTTAGAAACTCATATTTTTTATAAAACGATTGGAATTTTATTGATTCAAAGAGGATTGGTACAAGACTTCGGTATGAGAATTTTTTTAAAGACAGAGGATTTCTTTAGCTTTCTCACAGGTTGAGTGTTCAAATGATCTCTGCATTTCCACTAACCCGGAGGCTTCTATTTATAATGTTACATTGGATACAATTACATCACTGCTTACATCATTGACCTAATAATTTTACAACTTTTCATAATATCATAAGGACACACATGTCCTCTATTATTTATTACTTGGGCACACCTGTCCTCTATTATTTACCTCCTCACATGGCCCTTACATGAGACTGTCTATTTTTTGCCAAGCTTCATCCTTCTTTAATAGAGTAGATACCAGCTGTCCATCAATTTTATTGGCATGTGGAGGAATTTCTGGCAATGCATGCCTCTTGTAAGGTAACAAAGCTTCCATGTATTTGATGAGTGTTAAATTTGTTGATGTATTCTTTCAAGATTGTTGACTTGTCTTTTCCTCAATTAGCGAGGAGGGTCCATCCATCATATTGGCATATGTATTTAAATTTTTTATCATATAGGTTTTTGGTAATATTGTAGAGAACCTTTATTCTCAACACCCTTCGATGTCTAAATCATGATCGTGTAATATTTGGCACAGACCTGGTATTTTTTCCAACTTCAATTTGGAAATTTCGAGTAACATATCCAATTGTGATAATATGCTCAACAGGATAATACATCATTCCATCAATTTCAGGACTAATTGAATAAAATTTTAAATATATAGGTCTTCCTTGTGCGAATTTTGAAATTTCTCCTTTTAATAAATCATCAAATTTTTCAATCTCTTTCAAGTCTTTCCCTGGGTAGATAAGATCCAAAAATTCATAATCTGCTGCCATTTTTGTCATAACGGGATCTCCTCCCTGAGTAACGATCAATTGTGGGTATACATGATCTCCAAATGAAATGTAATAACAATCACATTCTTGGAGTTCATATATAACTTTGGCAATAGTTTTATATTCATCTTCTTTTGGTAAAAAGGGGGAATCAACTTTCTCTTCAGCAAGGATTTTAATTACCCTTGTATGTTCGTCTTTGGCATTGATTGTTACTTTTTGAGAACCTGTTTCATTTATGACCACCTTCTTTGGGCTTGAACTTGGTTCATCTCTTTTTATTTTTGGTCCACCACCAGTCCACCACTTCCAGAGGATGTACCTGTTTGTATTGTACATGTTGGTATATTTGGTATTTAACGACTCGAATAGTGATTCAATTTCACTAACTCCGTCGCTCAATTGTTTGGTATATTTGGTATAAGAGACGGAAAGTTCCATCAACAATTTAACATTTTGTTGGAGGTATTCTACCATCTGTTCAATTCCATCTTTTATATCCTCAGCTTCCTCTATGATGAAGTTCATTGCACTCTGGTGTTCATCAATGATTCTTTAATATCATCCATCTACAAATTCTATACTTTTGCTTAGAAAATCTACAAGATAATTATTGACACCTTTAATATGAATTATATCAAAATTATAAAATATCAAATAAGCTTGCCATCTATGGAGCCTCCTATATTGAGGTTCTGGTGGTAATTTATTTTTAAATAAGCCTGCAACTTGAGAATTATCAGTTTCAACAATGAATTTTTTGGATAATAAAAATAATGAAACCTTTTTTATCTCTCTGATAATTGCCAATAATTCTTTTCATGGGTAGTATAATTTATTTCTACTTGGTTAAATGTTACACTGGAATATCTACAAATTTCATTAAGATCTGTTTTTAATATTGCTGCCCAATATTTATCTGAGGCATCAGTATTGACTATTAGATTATCTTTTCATCTAATAATCTTAATTTTGGTAAATTTTTACATTCTTCTTTTAGTGATTTGATAATTTCTGTGTGTTCATCACTCCATCATTTGGTATTTGTTTTCCTAAGTAAAATCTGAATTTTATGTCTCTTTTTTTAGAGATTTTCAATAAATCCTTCTGCATAATTTAAACATCCTAAGAATTTTTGTATTTGTTCATTTGATTCTAATTTATCTGGAAAATTTTCTATCTTTTAGATATGTGAGTTTGTAATTTTATTCCATTTTTATCTATTGATAATCCAATAAAATTAATTTCTTTTTTTCTATTATAGTTTTATTTTTTAAAGAACAATTCCTTCTTTTTGCATTCATTTATAAATTTTATCAAATGGTTTCAATATTCTTCTCTATTATTAGAACATATCAATATATCATCAACATAGACAATCAAGAATTCATTAAATTTTCTAAATATGTTATCCATTTTCTTTTGATATATTTGTGGTGAGTTTTTTTAAACCAAATTCCATAACCATCAATTCATACTTACCTTGGAGTGTACCGTGTACTAAATGTGGTATATTGAATACTATCTTCTTCTATTTTTACTTGTCAAAATCCTAATTTACAATCAAATTTAGAATAGTATTGTTTTCCTTTTACAAGATTTATTAGTACTTTTTTATTCGGTAAAAAGTATCCATCAAATTTAGTATATTTGTTTAATTCTTTATAATTTATCACTATTCTAGCTTTTCCTCTTTTTTTTTTTTTTTAGAATGTTTCATTACCATGAAGGCTGGACTTCTATGGGTCCATTACTAGGTCTGATTAATTTTTGATCAAATAATTTTTTTATTTGAGTTTTAAATTCTTGTGTATCTTGTATAGTATACATCATTGGTCTGACTCTTATAATAACATTTTCTGTTAGTTCTATTTTAACTCTAGGATGATATGGTTTCCAAAATGATAATGGATTTTCTCCATATACCTTTTCTAATTAATCAATGATTTTTTCCATGCGTATTGTTATATTTGTTTTCAAAACTTTTTTATAAACTATTCTTTTATTTTTTTATTTCATTTTGTGTAATTGGTCTTTTCTCCCATTTATTACCACGTTGTGTTGGCTGAACTCCATAAGGTCTAAATTCTTTTAGTATTTTTAGTAAATGTGCAAAAGGTGTTTGTAACATTATCATGTAATTATTTTGTTTATAATATTGAAATTGTTGTATAAAGTCATTTCCTAGTAATATATCACATTCTAATTTTTTATAATTAAATATTTTATTTACAACTATTTGTTTACTCCCAAGTATTATATCAATTTTATCAGTACTTTAATTATTTGAATACTTTTTCATGTTACTACTGTAGTTTTTATCTTTCCATTAGTATTCCATGATTTTATTAAGAAATTTTTAAATATTGTTATATCACTTCCAGTGTCAATTAATGCACATGTTGTTATATTTGTTTCAACAATGGTAACTTGTATATAAACAGCTAATGTAAAACTTATTTGGTTATTCATTTATTCAGCCTTTCTACATAATATAGTTTGACCATTATGAGTTATATATAATCCTTCACGTTTTATACTATAATCTTCTAGTCCATTTAAGAAACTCATTCCTAACATTATATGAGGATTTACCATACTGTTATCTATATGGCATGGTATTAGGAGATTTATTCCTCCTATTTTTATTGATACTTTAACTTCAAGTTCAGTTATATGTATTTTTCCATCAAAATTTATATATCTATAAGGATCAGTTCTATGAGATATTAATCCATTATTCCTATTTGAAGTTATATGACATTCGCTAGCTCTTGTATTAATTAATATATTTGATCCTTTCACGTGTTCCTTTCCATTAAAATATTCACATTCTATTTTCATATTTCCAGCATTTCTATGAAGTTTTATTTCTCCTATATTACTAGTTTCTCCCAATTGTTTAGGTATACTTGCTGATCTTTTGATTAATCTTCCATCTTCAAATATTATTTTGTTATTAGGGTATTCTTCTTCTCTCGAATCTATTATAATAAGTTCATATTCTTCTGAGATTAAATTTATTTGTTTATTTGGTTCCATTATTTTACTAATATCTTTACATTCTTTGTGAACCTCAATATATGATTTTTTAGAGTAAATATTTCCATAATTAGAATTAGTAAATGTGTATAATGCTCTATATTCTATTGTCATGATTTGGTCTCCTGGTTGCATTATATCATTTCTGTGTAACTTAAAATGTAGTCCTAAAACTTCATCAAAATTCCTATCTCTTAACGAGACACAATATTTTGGGTAACATGTAAATATTAATTTTTGATATGCTAGATTTCCTTCTCCCTAAATGACTATCTTTTAGATTTACTATTCTTCCATCATGTAAGCGCTTACAGTCAAAGGTGAGTATATTCCTTCCCTAAATAAGGATTTAAACATTATTTGTATACCTACTAAATAAACATATTGAATATTTTCACTTTGTTTTTTATTAATTTTTGTTAATAATTCTATAACTGTATTTTTTTGTGAAAATGTTTAATTCATGTGTTCCTTGGGTTGTTCTAACGTCTATTACTTTTTCAATCTTATGATATTCATTTATTGCTACTCTTTCTCTTCTCTATATTCTATCTAATATTTCTCATTTTCCTATTTTCAAATTTAAAGATAATTTTTTTATTTTCTTGAACTTATTGTTATAAAAAATTACTTTTAATCCATAACCATCTATTCCTTCATATTCTTATATATCTATATTATTATTTTCTATTTCTTCTATTTCTCTATTCTAATTCATTGCTTTCTGAATCTATTTCACTTATATAGACTTCTTGATGATAATATTCTTCAATATCAGATATTTCACTTAGTTCACTTTCTATTTTTAGATATTCATTTTGTAATATTTTAACTTTCTTTTTGTTACAATCAGGGCTTATATGCCCCCATTTCTCCACAATTCCAACATTTGCATTGACTTTTATCTTTCTTATAAGTTTTATTTTTCTGTTTTTTATTTGGATTATATCTTCTTTTATAATATCTTCTCTTATGTTTTATATATCTTTTCCAAAAGTTTCTAAATTTTTTAAACTTTCTATTTTTATATTTTCTTTTATTATTTCTTCTTCTTTCAGGGTTACATCCCTCATTGGGTAGGTTTTTCCATATCTTCACAACATATTCTAGTTAATTTTTCTGATTTCTTTAATAATTGTCTTTGTTGACATATATATGCTAATCTTTCAAATAGAAATTTTATTCTTGATCCTAATGTTTTAGGTATTTCAGAGTTATCTCTGATAAATTTCTCAAATTCAATTTTAATTTATATTCCCCATGAACCTGGTAATTTAATGTAATACATATCTCTGTATATTTCTTGATTTTCATTACTATATAATTGGACATAATAGTATTCTTTGAATTCACAAGTGTATTCTTTGAATTTACACATATCATATATTGTTAAATTTATTAATCTCATTCTCGCATTATCTTTTTCTCTAATTGATTCTGCTTCAGCATTATTTATCCAATTTTCTCCTAAAAATTCATCCGTAATATAATCTATTAACTTTTCTATACCTTTTCTATCTGATTTTATTAGTTCTGTTTGTACATTTCTCCTTATTAATGCTTTCGTATCACTACTTATTCCTTTCCATCAATTCCTAACATGTCCTTCAAAGGATGCTGTTAAAAAGTTTATCATTCTTTCAATATTTTCCCATGTGTCATCTTTATTGTATAAAAAGAACAGTATCATTGAATCTGCTCAAGTTAATAAGGCTTTTTTAGTATCTATTTTACAATCCAAATCTAGCTTTGTTCCTCCATGATTAGGTTTATCATAATTATTATTTGGTTCAAATCTATATTTATATTTATTCTTTTTAGGTGGTTGTCTATCTCTAATCTTATCATAATATTGTCGGTGTGATTTACTATATAAAGGTGCATAACTTTCATTTAAATCTGGTAATTCTTATTTGGAATTTATTATTGGAACTAAACTAGGTGTTCCTCCTGTATTCATTAAAACTTGGTATTCATTAAAATTTTCTAGGCTTAATTGGTCAAAATTTTATATAAGCAAATCTAATTCTTCATTCATTTTTATCTTGTTCTTCTTCAGTTTTTTTTTTCAGTTTTTAGTTTTCCTAAAGTTTTTTCTATAAATTTTTGTAATTCTAATTCTTCTTCTAGTATTTTTGGTAATATATTTTTTCTAAATTCATCATCTATACTTTCTGCTTCTATTATAATTTTCTTGTTCAAAGTGTTTCTTTCCTATTCTAAGTATTTTTTTTACTATGAGTTTTTTTTATCTATTTTCTTATCTTTGTTTTTATTATTTTTTTTGAATTCTCTAATCTCTAGTTTTAGTATTTTTATATAATTTTCTACTTCTTTTAATTCATTTTTTACTTCTTGATTTAGATATTCAATATATTCACTTATTGACATTTTATAATCTCAGTTTAATAGTTTGAGTTTCTTGTACCTTAAATAGTCTGTCGTACATATCATCTATTTTTATTTCTAATTTTTTTTATTCTTTCTTCTATTGATATGATTCTTTCGTTTTCATTTTTCTTTATTTTCTCATTTAACTTATCTATTTTTTCTATAATTATTTCAATTTTATCCTGATTAATTAATTCTCTTGATTTTCTTAGAAATTCTTTTAAGATTTCTTCATCTATATTTTTAACTTCTCCTATCATTTCTTTTAATTTTTTAAATTGTATTGTTAGTTTATTTTGAATATTTTGTAATTTTTCTTTGATATTCATATCATGTATATTTAATTGTTGTAATTCTTCAATAGCTAATTTATTTTGTAAATTTATGTTTTTATATGTTTGCCATAAAAACACACTTATCCAATTTAGTTGCATATTAAGAAATTCATCGAATTCTCCCCATGAGCTTAATGGTTAAAACATGGTTGTATTGACTCCTTTTATTCGATAAGATCCAACTGGAAGTCTTATATTTTCTATTATTTGTTTTTCAAATTTTAATTCTGAAAATTCTTTCATTAATTTATTCCTTTGATATGTTCAATTTCTAGAATAAGTTCTGTTTTATATTTTGCTTCTTTATAATTCATTATTTGATATTCACAAAATTCTTCTATTGATTCAAGCATTAATTTTCTATGATATATTCTATAATATTTTAGATAGTCTTCCAATATTCTTGTTTCATCATATTTTTCTTTTTTAGTTTTCTCTTTGTGTTCTAAAATTATTTGTATTCTCCCTAATAATTTTAATCTTAGTTTTTCTTGTCGTTTTATATTTATTTCTTCTCTTATTCGATCCATTAAATTTATTCTTTGTTCTATTATCAAATATAATTTTTCATTTGTTTCTATGTCTAGATATCTAGCTAATTGAGGATCTGATATATGATAATCCATTTCTTTAATCTTTATATATTTTTTCTAGTATGTTTTTGTGGATTAAATCTAATATTTCGTTTATGATAAAATCTTCCTTTATTATATCGAAATTTATTAGATCATATATATCTCTTCTTATATCTTTGTCTAAATCTTTTAGATTTATCAAGATTTATATTTTATAATTATCGGGTAATATTAATGTATGCATAATCATAAATCTAGATGTATATATTAGATTTTTATTTTTATTTTTTGTCATATAATATTTATCTTTTAGATCTGTCATATAACTCTGATACCAAACTGAGGGGTGCTACTATGAGCGAACAAAAATCAAATAAAATTATGTAAACAAAATTAATTAAAAGTATATAAATGTAAAATTTTAAGGACTAGGTTGTAACTTTTCTAAACTCTAATAGACATAGTTGAAATATGATATATAAGGGTATTTTTGATAGTTCCTAATGTCTAAGACTATTCTTATGAGTTGATAAAATTTTTGGCTATTTTCATAAAAGGCCAATTTTGCTTGGCCATTTTCATGGTATCCCACTATAACTGTATACAAAATGAAGTGCTGACCTTGCGTTGCTTTTACTTTAAAGAGAAAGTGATCTGGGTATTGAATTCTTAAATTGGCCAAAGAATATGCTTAGTAGGGAGAACTTTGGTCAATGAGTAAGAGGCCAATCCATATAGTTGAATATTCCTTGTAAGTTATCAGATTAAAAGTTAATTGAAGATAGAGTTAAATTCAAGCATGCACCCTTTCCATGAATATGTTAGATGAGTAGAACATGCAAGATTTGCATAAGAAAAATTGTAGAATAATGCTGTGTTGTTTTTGGTGCTTGTGTTTTACTACTTTTACAAGTAAATGTAACCCTTTGGAATATATTAATTTTCCAGGTTCTTGCAATTGGTTCAATACGTGAGGAAGATTAGGTACCTTCTTGTCGGAATGGAGGACATCGCTGGGATGGATTAATTCCTAATCCTAATCCTAACAGTATTAAAAGGGCGAAGTGCAAAGTTACTATTCCTAAGCCGAAGCCATGATCTTACCAGCTGAAGTCGATGAATCATTATATTTAGCCGGTGTTTTAGCCGCTGATTCCTATTATATTTTGCCTACTATTATGTTCCACACCTGCCATCCTGCTCCACTCCTGCCAAACTCAGAAAACCATTAAAATCTGTTAGCTGAACCCAAGTCCTAAATCCTCCCTTACGAAGACCCACATCTTCTTCCCGACCTCGCCTCGGCGAGGACTACCTGTACCTGCTATTCCCAGCTCGGTTAATGCAGAGATCGCATTCCAAATTCCAATTAAATCACTATTTTCCCATAAAAAAAAAAATCAGAGTTATAATCATCAATCATGACAAATATAAAGTAACCATTTTCGTCTGATGCAATATCTACGTACATAGTCTAATATCCTTTAGATTGGAGCCTCCTATACAATAAATATCTAGCATATCCTAGATCTAAATTCCTCCGTTGACTTCTTGTGAAAGGTGTCATGTCCTAAACCAATTATGCAAAGTCCAATTAGGCGGGGTTTATCTATTTCTCTTAGTTAAAATTACGAGGACGTAAAAATATTTAAAAACTCTTTCAAATTATGCTCAAACTCGTTTTTCTTTATTTTTATTTCGGATACAAAAATTTCTCATTATTTCTCATCAAATTCTCAAAATACTTCATTTCTCATGTATCGGAAATCATCACAACATAAACTTCATGATAAAATCATTTACCTTCGGAGTTGGCGGCGCGAATGATGGCAGTGGCAAAAGTCGTCAAAACATTATTTATTATTATTTTTTTTTAAAAAATTCTCTTTTCAAAATTTGCAAGTCTACAGAAACGTAAACCCGCTCTGATACCACGCTGTAACGCCCCGAATTCCGCGGAGCCCGGGACGCCACATCGTCCTTTAAATATGATTTTATTGCGGAAATAATTAAAAATTTCAAACATCATATTTATTATTTGAAACCTTTGAAACAACAATTTTGCGGAAGAAATGAATTTATAAAACATCACATCTATTATTTAAAAATGTAGCGGAAACATAATTCTAACAAATTCATAAAAACCTTAAATCTTAAATTTTAAAGTAAGGTAACGATAAATAATTAAATTTGATGACATTTATGAAACTTGACTTAAAAAAGAAAATTAACATTATTTCTGATTTTTCCACCGCTGCCATTTCATTCGCCGCCATCTCCAAAATCTGCGAAAATTGTTAAAATAATGGAATGAGTATTTCCAAAAATGCTATGTAGACTCATCTCCAATAATTAATTTACAGAATAATCGAACACGTAATTATGCAATCATACAGTGACCTCATCATCATATTCTTGAGCTCTTGTATTTTCAAAATCAAGGCTGTTAAAATCATAGGGTGTGGATAGTCTCGTCTCGTGCACTTAAGGCACATAAGTTATGCATAACATCATCATTTCTCATCTTATCTCATAAGAGATATTCTTGTCTCGTCTCATGCATCAAAACATGTAAATCGCGTAATTTCACATAAAACATGCAATTATAATTTAAATAAATTAGTGGGGGCGAGTCTACCTCAAATAACGAGTTTGAAAGTTGAGCAAGAAGTTCACGTTGTTCTTCTAAATGTCCAAGCGCCTCGTCTAGCCAATATACAAAATAAATCTTAAAGTTGAATTTGAAATTCAAATATTTTGAAACGAAAGAGTTTTAAAAGAAGAAATAAAAGCTTTAGAGATTAATTTAGAAATCAAACATAGTTGGGATTTGAAAAGAGTTGGGATCAAAATAAATTATTTTGAAAAACTATTTGGCTGACTCGTATGTTTTAAATATCTTCAGGGCTGATTATTAAATCTAGTGAAATCTAAGTTTGAAAATAATATATTTAAAACTGCATGGACTGACTTACATGATTTTAAAACTAAGGGGACCGAATTAAATAACTCTAGAAAACAGGGGCTAAAAATAACATGTTTTAAAACTAGCGGGACTAAAATAAGTACTTTCAAAAACTTGGGCACTGAAATAAATGGTTTTAAAAGTGAAAGGACTGAAATGTAAATTTAAACAAAAAAAATACATATTAATATATACATCCCTCATATCTCTCTCTCTATCATTATAGAGAGAGAGAGAGAGATCAGAGAACGAGAAGGGGCGACGCCCCCTTCTCCCGTCCAGCCGCTGCCGGCGCTTCAGCCGGCGAGGCGCTGCCGGCACTAGGCGGCGGTGATAGCGGTGAGGGGTAGTTTATATGCATGGGTTTATAGTTTTGTCGGATTTGGATGCGAAGAACAGCAAGAACCGAGGCTGAAATTTCGAACTTGTGGACATGCGATTCTCCGAAGAAGAAACCGCTGGTGTTGAGGTAAGTAATGGTTTTAGTTTATTTCTTGATTTTGTTGCTGATTTGGGGGAAGATGAAGTGGGATGGAAGTTGGGCAGGGGTGGACGGTCATGGATTCAATGGAACTCGGGTGATGATGGTTTCGGTGCAGGTGATTGGCTGGCGGTGGTGAAAGGGTAGTGACGGTTGGATGATGAAGGTGGAGGTTTGGGTGTAGTCGTGTGTTACAGCAGTGACTACAAGTTGAGGCTCGAGAGTTGGAAGTGTCTCGATTTGCAGATTGGGTTGCAATATGTGAGGAATAGTTTATGTGGGATTGAAGTTATGCAACAGCGGTGCGGTGAAATGGCTGGAGGTGACAGTGGTCGTGGGCATGATGTCAATTGGTTTGGAAGCGCGGTGATGTGTTCCCAATTGTGGCAGTGGGCAGGGGCGTTCGTGGTGGGTAGAAGGCAGCGATCATGTAGGTGAGAGTAGGTTCGAATGGAGTTGGGCAGCAACGGTGTGGTCTGTGAGAAAGAAGATGGGAAGTCAATACCTTGCGATTAAAATCTGTGAGTGTCGTGAATGGTGATGAGGATGAAGGGGAGTATATGCTGCGGGTTGTTAACTAATTTTTGGTAAGTTTGGGCAGCATATGGTTTGGGAAAGATTGAAGGGAATGTGAGAGATTTACTGATTGGAAAGGAAATCATTTGTTGGGGAAAAATTGCTTAATCGTTAGTTAATTAATGGTAATTGGGGAAGAGTTATGGGCTAATGGGATCTGTCAAAAATGTGTGGTTGAATTGTGTATTAATCTTGGTAAATTGTGGCACATTTTGGTTTAGGAATATTGTGAGAATTTTGCAAGGGTTATGGCTGATTTAGGTATCAAATTAATGGAAAACGTGGCAAAAGAATCTTACCAATTGGGATGGAAGAAAATTTAAATTGAATAAGATATTTAAGTCACAAAATTACTTGGGCTCAAAATAGTTAAAGCTTGGACTTAAAAATAATTACAATTTGGATTAAAATACATAAATAAATAAATAATGAAAATAAGATACTTTCATAAAAATTGGAATTGAACTACGATAAATTTAAATAAATTAAATTTTCACTTAAATGGCTAGACGAAAATGTGTTTAAAATAAATGGGCCAAAGTCGTAGCGACACATCTTTTAAAAATAAAAATATTTATTCAAAATTAGTCACGAAAATTCTTGGTCGCTACATTATGCATTGCGAGCTCATAATATGTCCCTTAACTTTTGTTATGATTTTGTGAGTGGAGTCTTAAACTCAGTTACATAAATTCCAAAAATATTGATGAGGTAATATTTCCCACAATAAAGCAAGTAAATGATAGCCCTGAAATAGTGTAATAGAAAAGGATGCAATTAGGATTAGTTTCCCCAATGTTAATGACACTTTGATTGGAAAGAGACCAGCACGTGGTACCAGCAACACCAGATTCATCCCCAGCACACCTTGTTTGTGGACCATAATGGAGAAAAAAATGACTACCTAGGGCTGAATTTGATGAATGAGACTAAACCAATCATAAAAAATATATTCCATATGCTTCTCTTGCTCACTTTTAGCACCATCCTATGAAATTTCTATAATGGCATCCAGATGTGTTGGACTTAACGAACCTAAGGTCATATATGTGTTTGACTTAACAAACCTATGTTGTGTGTTGTTGCAGGTACGGTCTTATTTATTCCATGAATTCATCAACGTCGTTGAACCCATTTGTAGCAGATGATTTTGTAGTTGATGATGTTATTGGAAATCCAAGAAAAAGGAAGTCTGCTCGACAATGTTACTTCAATGATGATGTCAGTGCGTCTTGCAGTTATGTTAGTAAATGTGCCAGTAACTCTATTGACATTGAGCAACCTTCTAATTCTTTATTTAAGCATGGTGAGTGAAAATTTAATTTCATAAATTTATATAGTGATTTTTTTATTGTTGTTCTATATATAAATTCTATAAACTCATAATCAGTATTCCCATTTAATTTTTTGATTCATGTTTCATTTTGAAAAAAGCCCCATTGGAGAGTCACGTATTACTTGACACGAAGGTATGCTTGTACTGTGGAGCGATGAAATTTCATAGAGAAAGCAAGGGTTTTTGCTGGGCAGACGGTCATGTTAGACTAAAATCTCATGACCCACCTAAAGAGCTACGAGATTTATTTACATCAAATTCCGAACATAGCTTGAAGTTCCTAAAGTACATATGCAGTTATAACTCTAATTTTTTGATGACATCGTTTGGAGTGCATTGTGATAAGAGTCTTTTTGAAGATTACCAGGGCATTTATACATTTTGTATTCAAGGTCAGGTTTATCATTTTATAAATGAGGTCATCGCACGTACTGGTAGCCCTTCTCACCTACAACTATATTTCTTTGACACTGATAATGAAGTACAGAATAGGCTGCAGTTTGGAAATAGACTAGGAGAGGACACATTATCAAAGCTTATACATATTTTAGATATAAATCCATACGTCAAGTTTTTCCGGAGTTTAGGTGCATATGCAAACCTAAAAGAACAGTCAATTGTGATTCGTAGTGATCCAAATCTTGACCAAAGCCAAACAATGCACCAACTGTTTCTTAGGTTGCTACAGTATGTGTTGAACATAACGATTCATCCGAAACTTTTTCACATGATATAATTGTTCAGTGCTTTGATGGAACTTCAAAAAGGTACAACATTATTTTGGATGCTATGATCCTCTACAATATCCACTGTTGTTCCCATATGGCGAATCAGGTTGGCATCGGGGCATCCAATTGATTGATAAAAAAAATTCGAGGCAGTTTCTTTTGTCAAAATCATGATATTATGGATGCTGAAAATTTCATAACAAGTGAATCTGTAATCAATGCAGAGGCAACAGGTAGTTAGTCAATGGTGTACTATTTTAATACCCCTGTATTGTTTTATATTATTTATTTTAAAAATATTCACTATGCTATTATAAATTTTTATTTTATTTTGTAGGACTTCTTATTATGACAGGTTGTATAAAAAAATGAGGAAGAGCAAATGTATCATGTAGAGATTATTACTATTATAAACTCCAGATAAGGCCAGTTGAAAATTCAATATTGTTGCATGCTGGTAGGTTATTACAGTAATACGTTGTTGATATGTATGTGAAGATCGAAACATCAAGACTAGACTACTTCCTCCATAATCAAACTGCATTGGGAGCTGAATTATATCAGGGGATTGTTTATAGTGTTGATATAGGTGATACAAGAGGCAAAAAAGTTGGTTGACGAATTGTTCTACCCCGTACCTTCATTGGTAGTCCAAGAGATTTAAGGAAGCGCTATATGAATGCTATGAGTGTAGTTCAGAAGTATGGAAAGTCTGAGATATTCTTAACTGTTACTTGCAACCCAAATTGGCCAGAGATATCAGAACAATTACAACAAAATAATGAGACACAAAATCGGCCTAATTAACTGTAAGGATTTTTAGAGCAAAAATAGAGTTGCTAAAGGAAGATATATTAAATAAACAAGTTCTGGGGCCAGTTGTTGCACATATATATGTTATAGAATTTCAAAAACGAGGCCTTCCGCATGCTCATTTTCTATTTATCTTAAAGAAAGACGCAAAAATCCGAACAGCTTCTCAAGTTGATACAATCGTAAGTGCTGAAATACCCTGCTATACAACTTATTCATATCTAAATATTCTTGTACAGAAGCACATGATGCATGGACCTTGTGGTCATTTAAATCCTAAGAACGTCTGCTTGAAGAATGAAAGTAAATGTAAGTTCCATTTCCCAAAGTTATTTAATGAGAGCACAATTATAGGGAAAAATTCTTATCCTACGTACAAGCGTTCCGATAATGGTATTTCTATGAAGGTGAGGAAACATATTTTAAATAATCAGTGGGTTGTTCCATATAATCCATATCCATTAGCAAAATATAACTGTCATATAAATGTTTAAGTTTGTTCTTCTGTTGAGGTTGTAAAGTATATATATAAGTACATCTATAAGGGCCATGACAAGATCAGTTTCTCTATTGATGATGCAAATGATGACATTATTTACGATGAAATCAAGATGTACCAATCAGCACGCTGGGTTTCACCTCCAAAAGCAATGTGGAGAATTTATGCATTTCCTTTATACGGTATGAGCCCAGCTATAATTTCATTGCAATTACACTTACACAACAAACATTGCATAGGATATAAGGAATTTGATGATTTAGAAAGGATCGTGCACACTGATTATTACTATGTTAACTCAATATTTCAGAATGAATAACACTGGTGGATTAGCTCCGACACTATTTTATAAAAATTTCCCAGAGCACTTTGTTTGGGATACAAAGAGCAAGTGCTGGTATGCTCGAAAGAAAAAACTTCCTATAATAGGAAGAATTGTTCATGTTAGTATAAATGAGGAACAGAGATATTATCTAAGAAAATTGTTAAACCATATTAGGGGAGCAAAATCATATGTTGATTTGCGTAGATATAATGGAATTCCAGTACCTTCTTTTCGCGAGGCAGCACTATTAAATGGTTTATTAAATGGAGACATTGATTGTTATTTGTGTATGGAGGAAGCGTGTCATTATCAGATGTCATATGCTCTTAGACAATTATTTGCAATAATTTTAGCCCTTTGCGATCCGCACGATCCTAAAAAGCTTTGGAACTCTTTCAAGAAACATATGTGTGAGGATCTGGTACATATGAATACTCCTTTGCATCTAGCTGAGGCACGAGCTCAACGAGATATAGATGACAAATTACAATGTTATGGGAAATCTATAACTAATTTTATTTTCGTTGAAGGTGGTGTTTTAGATCAAAAGACAGCTATCATGTCTATGATCATTTTAGATGAACTTCATGTCTCCATTGCTGATTCAGATAGATCCAATCATCACAAGCTTAATGAGAGACTGAAGTTAGCATACAATGTTATTTTGCACAAAGTTATTGCCAAAGAAGGTGCTGTTTTCTTTATAGATGAACCTGGTGGAACAGGGAAAACTTTTCTATACTAAACTCTTCTTGCGGCTGTAAGAGGTAGGGGAATAATTGGGTTCGCAACGGCATCATCTGGAGTTGCAGCTGCGCTTCCACCACTAGGTCGAACTGCTCACAACAGATTCAAGATCCCGATATTCGTAAATAATGAGACATCTTGTGTGATCAGTAAGCAATCATCTTTAGTTGAATTATGCCGCTTGCTAGGCTAATCATATGGGATGAAGCTCCTATGGTAAATAAATCTGTTGTGGAGTGCTTAGACAGGATGCTTCAAGATATTTGTGACTCTAACCTACCGTTTGGCGAAAAAGTTATGGTCCTTGGGGGTGATTCTCGTCAAGTATTACATCATAAAAAAAGGTACCAAAGATGACATATTGAATGCAACACTTATTAATTCATATTTGTGGGATCATAGTCACAATATTAAGTTGACAGAAAATATGCGTGCAAAATTTGATGAATCTTTCTGTGAATACTTGCTACGCATTGGAAATGGAACAGAACCACTACACACATGTGGCATGATCAAACTCCCCGCAGAATTTATTATACCATATGTCAATGATGTTGATTCAGTCTATGCTTTAATTGACGCAGTTTTCCCAGACCTGCAGAATTATATCCATGAATTTGATACTATGATTAGTCGAGTTATATTGAGCCCAAAAAATGAACATGTTGACTTCATCAATACCATGCTACTTGAGCAGTTCCCGGGCCTACCTGTCAAGTACTACAGTTTTGACGAACCTTTGAATAATGATGACATCAGCTTCAATGAAGATTCTTGAGTTCATTTACTCCAAATGGTGTTCCGCCACAGGAATTTGTTTTGAAGCTAAATTGCCCTATTATTTTGTTGCAAAACATTAATCCATCTGACGGACAATGTAATGGAACTAGGCTTCTATGTAAGCAATTCAACAAAAACATCATTTATGCTGAGATTGCTATTGGTGAGTACCGTGGGAAGCGAGTGTTTTTACCACGCATACCCTTTGTCCCTTCAGATGGAGAAGAAACGCCGTTTCTATTTAAGAGAACTCAATTTCCAGTTTGTCCTTGTTTTTACACAAACATTATATTTTGTGGGACTATATCTACTTGACTCTATTTTCTCTCATGGGCAATTATATGTCGCATTTTCAAGGGCAAAGACAAGTGTGTCTGTTAAAGTTCTACTCAAACCAACAGATACCAGAAAGCTTCACTTCCAATACACCAAAAATGTAGTGTTCACAGAGGTCTTACAGTCTCTAGATATTAAGTGATATTGTATTGGTTTACTATACATAAACATAGCTGGTGCATCATTTAACATCGTATTGGGAACTTACAAACTTCTCAACCAATTGTGTTTGCCAATTATTTGATGCTACCCAATCAGGTAATTTCTATCTCATACTCTATATCATAATATTTGCCATTTCAAATTATTCATATTTATTTGATTCAAATTAATTTATTGATTTCTATATTATAATATGAATTTTTTTGGTTCTTTTTGATTTCTTTCAACCCTTACATTCACAGGATTTTGTTTTTGTGAATATGAAGAAACTGAGCAAAACGGTATTACATATTTTTACAGTGCTACGCTTCCACGACTGTCCATTATTTAGCTCAGGTAATTTCAAAGTTTTAATTTATTCACAATACTAATTATCTCAGTTATTCTCTGTTTGCTTAAAAATAAAATTCATTATTGCTTCTATCCCGCTTCATTCAATTTTTAATTAAAGTTAACCAGCTAAATATTTAGTTGTACAAAAAAACCTTATTTTATTACTTTCAACTGACAGTTATTATATGCATTTGTATTGTAAAGACAATTTTGATAAACACTTATGAGTCTGTGGAAAAAAAAAAAAAAACCTTTGCTGAAAGCTCATGTTCAATGTAGAAGTTCCATTTCTGCCTAAATCTGTCTTCACAATTGCTTTATTAGATATTATCAAAATAGGGTTCCTAGAAGATCATCATCTTCTTCTTATACTTCTCCTTCTCCAATAGGTATGAATTTTTCCTTTCTTTATTTAAGTTATTTATTATGTACTTACAATAATAATATAATCTAGCTGGACGACGTAATTTTTGGTGGGACTCATAATTGTAAAAGCAATGTGGAGTTTTAGTCTAACTCTGAATTCTTAGCTGTCTCTCTTCATTGAAGAAAAAAGGTGATAAGATTAAATGAATATGCAACTTACCTTTTTCGTTGATGCAGTGTATTTACTTTCTAGAACCAATTGTAAAACTATTTTATTACTATCTTGCTTTTAGCTACATTTCTCTATTGGTTGCAGGGTAAAACAGATTAAATCAACATTCTATTAACTTTCTAAGTTTACTTCACATATGACCTTTTAGTTAATCTATCCATCCATTTTCTTTTTTTAACTGAGAAATCTTGGTGAATAAAATTCATACATTTTCTTGTCATCGGTAACCCTACATGTCAATTTATCCTCTGCTTCAAATATATTTGATGCTCTAATTTTTGTGAATAGCTGATATTCATTTACTGCCATATCTTAGGACTCAAATTTTTAGGAGCAAAGTATTCTTCATCTACAGATTTTATGGAGTTGTTGCATGGTAATGAGCTGCAATCTTTTAGATTGTCAACA
The DNA here is from genome assembly GCA_963555705.1 of Ligustrum vulgare. Taxonomy (NCBI): domain Eukaryota; kingdom Viridiplantae; phylum Streptophyta; class Magnoliopsida; order Lamiales; family Oleaceae; genus Ligustrum; species Ligustrum vulgare. Next base: position 42,160,233 of record OY743183.1, read on the forward strand.
TATCTTTTTTAGTTTGGACAATGATGTGCAATGTGTTAACTTTTCACTCAACCTGAAAGTTTGTTTTAATGGGGATGTTTACAATTTTGACTTGGGAAAATGTCTAGCCATGCATAATGTTTTGATCTAAATGCTGTAATCATATCATAAGATTGATTCAAATGGAAAAAAATTCAAAATTTTCAAGTTTATATTATTAAAACAAATTTTTAACTTGATCTGGATGTCATTTAGATAAGGTAACTTTACATAAATATCCCTTTGCAACAAAAAATTACTTGGTCTTCATTTTTCACAAACTTCAAAAGTATGTGCTCTCTCTCTCTCTCTCTCTCTCTCTCTCTCTCTCTCTCTCTCTCTCTCTCTCTCTCTCTCTCTCTCTCTCTCTCTCTCTCGTGAGCATGCACACATCAATGCAACAAGAAATCTGAAGTTGCCAAGGGTTAGGTTGAACTGCAGTAATTATTTTAGAAAAAGCTGAGAGGCCTAGAAATATATTTTTTTAGTGACAAAACATGCCTGTATGATTTACATCAAATAAAAGCTAAAAGTTGGCTTCAATCCTTCCATTTCAGGGGCTTAGATTACAATTCTTGAACAATAAACACGAGCATGAGAATTAGTTGAACATGCGACGCATTGAACTCCTCTTGCACATTTCAAATTTTTATACGGCTGCATAGTTGGCGTCATAATAGACCAAGCCAATTGTTAAACACAGCAACAAGAGGACAAATAAGATTGCTAGAATGAGTAAACAAACATAAGCGACTAAAAAATATCATAATATCTTATTCTAGACTAAGCATTTCAGAAAATACAATGGTAAACAGTAAAATTGTTAAGAAGCTAACAATGGGAGCATTATCCACCTCCCATCCATACATTGCATGATGTAATGATGATGCCCTACCAAGTTTCACCAGCTCTATGGAGTCGTTTGCTCTTAAATAGGAATATTTATTATCGTAATTTTGGTTTCATGGTTCAGTGGCCCATATGAACTTTTCTATATATTTCTTTGTAACAAGTGAAAAAAAAAATTCCTCAGTGGGGCTAATCAAGGGCTACTTCCTCTTGCCATTCCTCTCTCCAAAAATAATTCAGGTGTTTTAGTGGGGCTTTCTATTTGAGGCTAAAGTGTTTGTTGAAATCTCTTATCTTCATCTATGATTTTATTGATTATAGTTTATGTAACTGCATTATTACGATGGCCAACTACTCCTAGTGGGTACTACCTAACATTGCTGTCAATTTTTTCCAGAGTTTTTGTTGTTTAATCTGTCCAGATGTACAGGATGAAGATGCCAGTGGTACAGATTCGCAAATATGGACTGTGGCTTCTTAGCTAAGACTGTAAGTTGCACATGCTTTCATTTACTTAAAGGGGTAGATTTGATTGATAAATGGTTGTATGGATGGATTGTATCATTCACAGCTTCTCATGTAAATGTGTGTATTCTCAGTATATCTTCTCATTTCGTTTAATACAGGTAGATCAGTACATTCACAGAATCTTGGTGGAAGAAGACATCAACAGTTCCCATTAAAAGAATGACGAGTTATTTTTTACTTCAGCTAATGCTGGAGAGAAGCTTTATAAGAAGGGTAATTTTGCTGAGTCTCAGATTTCAAGTATAGACATCTATGTTCTAAAAAAGGTAGATCAAGGACACTTTCTATTTAAATAAATATTAGCTCATTTGACATAATTCCTTACATTTTTCACAGGTCGGCTTGTTTCCAAATGTTCTACAACGCAAAGTTAAGCACCATTTTGATAAAGAGGACTAGGTAAGTTGATTCTGAATATTTCTTTCTGCTTGAATCAGCTTTTATTTACTCTTGATTAATACATGCATGCTGCTGAAACGTTTCAGCTTTAATATCTGGGGAATTCGATACAAAAAAGGAGCATTTTCTTCATAGAATGGGATTTTACAATTCAAGATTCACTTATTATATTGTAGAAGTCTCTTTCTTCGACAAAATAATTTCATGCAGATAATAATGTAAACGAAGATTTGAAGTTTATAGAGCTTCAAGTTGGTGTGGCTTATATCATGTGCATAGGAAGGTCATTCAGAAATTGCTCAAAATTTGTTGCTGCAAAGGTATAATAATCTTCATTTAATTTATTTTTTTATATTATAATCATGTCTTAAAATCATAAGTTATCGACATGGTCTATTTTTTTTTTCCTAAATGTGTACTGAAACATACAAAATACAAAATAAAAAAATAAACCTTCTTTTAATGTCTATTAAAGTATGTTTTGCTTTAATAAAATTATCAATGGAGAACTTGCCTGGATGCTATCGCCCTAACGTTGGACTCTGTCTAATAAATGATGATAACATGGTAAAAAAATAAAACACCACTCAACTTTCTTCGACTTTTCATTGTTTTATAGCAATAAATTACTGATATTGCCTAAAACTTGTATCTTCTTCTTGTCTGTTTATCTTGTTTTGGATAATCTTAGAATAGGCCAGCGTAGATTAGTTTCTTTATATATATATATATATATATTATTTTACTCTCACATTGCAGTATTCAAGAAATATGATACATGTTCAATTTCATTTTCAACAAGTTTTGAACTTTTTGGGTCATTTTTCTCAATTGGCTAAAAGATAATGCTCATAAAATTGTTGCAATATATTTTCACATTCTTCTAATGTTTGGATTGTTCTCCTAATGCTCTGATCAGGAATATAACAAAGATTGGGAAAAATCAGGTTTTATATTTCTAAACAAGTTAAGAAATTTTTGACAAATATAGAGAACCTGGTAAGTCATTTAGGATAGTTGCTTTTAATTATTTTTCATTTCTATTAATCACTACTTTCTAAAAATTAACAACTCCTTTATGTGGTTGTTGCAGGTTCTATACAAGAATCAGATAGATCTTGATGAAAAGAAGAAAAATCAATTCATAACCATATGGAGTTTATCATATGTCAAACTAAAAGGTAAATAATGTTCTCTAGATTCTCTTTCAAGTAGTTATGATACCTATGAATGAGATTAATTAGGGCTATGTTCCACTTGATGTTAATCTGGTTATCTGGTTCTCCACAATAATTAACTTTCCAATTATATTTATCTTATCCTGAAACAAATATTTTTTTTATTTTTCTTATAAATGTAGTTTTTTTTGGAGATTACTTGTTTTTTATTATTTATTTTTTGTTACAATAATTGGGTTAACCACCATAAAAAAATTTACAATTTAATAAATATGCTCATTCTCATGCATATGATTAGTTTGCATTGCAAAAAAGTTATCACCACACAGATTTTATATCCCAAACAACTAATTACGAAATTAGTAACTACATTCTAAATTTAATTATCACATTATAATATATTCTTCTTATAACAACGTGTTTTTATCTATTGTTTTATTTATTTCGTTTGTTTTAACACCGTATTATTTAGCTACCACCTTATGTTTAATCTCAACTTCATTGAACTTTGTTACAGAGCTTATATATTCTAAATATAAAATATTATCTACACAATAATTTTTACCATAAATTCACTACCAGGTTTAGTACGTTATTAACCATTGTAATTGTATTTCGCCATCAATTGCAAGCACACCGTTCTTTGAAGATCACCTATTGACAAAGCAAAATTTATTTCGCTTCTCACTTAAATTGTTTCATAACAAATTTCAATTTTTTTACGTCACCCTAAATATTTAAAATCAATACTTCGAAACAATTAGGATAAATTCTCACTCCTTTTTTATTCATTAACACATTATCTCAATTCGGCTATGTTTTTCAAATGAAATCTTAATCTTTAAAAACATGTTTTTATGAATTTCGAAAAAAATACCAAATTAATTATCATTTTTCTTATCATTATATATGATCGAAATGCTCATTTTACATACACCAAACATTTAAAAAGTTAATTAATAGGTATACAGGAATTCCCATCTAAGACAAAATAATAGTCCTGCACTGTTACATTACATTGCATTATAACCTCAATTCACATACATAACCCAGGTCCCTAAATCCTCCAGCACGTGGTAACCAATTTGACATGTGTCCATAATTATTACACAATTGTACACCACCTCAGGTTCAAAGCACTAGCACCATACATATAACCTCACCTCGCATACATAACCCAAGTCTCTAAATCCTCCAGCACATGCTAACCAATTTGACATGTGTCCATAATTATTACAAAACTATACACCACCTCAAGTTCAAAGCACTTACACCATCAAGCACATAAAAAATATCTGATTTTCTTGCTGCCCAATTCATATGCTTATAATCTTTTATATATACTCTTACTATATTTTATATTCATATAATATAATATATAAAATATTATCTTCTGTATTTGTGTCTGTGTGTGTATATATATATATATATATATATATATATATATATATATATATATATATATGTTTACAAGAACATTTCATACCGTCGGATCAAAAAAACAAACCTATTTCCACTACATCCTTAACAATACACCTACCACCACAACGACTACACTGTTATTACCGAACAAGGTCACTATCTTCACACTCTTATTATGTGCAGTTTTTTCCTATAATATATAATACTTTGTTATTTGTTCTCATCTGTAAAGAATTATTCCTCTACAAAATGGAGACAAACTACAAGTTCATCAACGATATTGCACCCGGAAACGGGGACTGGGAATGCAGCAAGATTGTAGTTCTCGAAAAAACAAGCCTCAAGGTTGGACAAAAAGCCAACGAAAAATATCAACATCTGTGGCTCATGGATTCTCAGGAACCATACTTAAAATTATGTTTGCAATCTGCTGATGAAAACTTTTATTATATTTTTATCATCATTTTGAACGTCATTTGTCTCCATATAAAAACTGCTATGTAAATTCATACAGCAAAACAAAGTGCGGGCAGCTATTTTTAGTGATGTTGATAGCAAAGCTCTTAAGGACACTTTAACACCACTGAAAACATACTTAATACCAAAAGTTACAGTTAGAGTGCCACCTACTCATATCAGAGCTACAGTTGGGGATATTCGGTGGATACTAAGTGGGGCCTCTTGCATCATTGACAAAAATAGATGAAGGCTATAGTTCTTTCGCTGAGGCTTACTTTTCCTTTACCCCATTTCATGAACTTCATCAGTATGTTCAATCCGCACCAGATATAGGTCACCTCCTTCATCACAAACTCGTTACTTTAAATGACAAATCACATGTTCTGCTTCATAAAAACCTAATTATTATTATAACTTGCATAATCCTCAACTCTTAACTATCACAGGAGTGGCAGGAATAGTTGTCAACGTTGGCCCCACCAGGTAGTTTCAAAATTCTTGGAACACCGAGAGCACAGTACAACACATAGTTTTGATTGACGAAAGGTAAATTCAATATACACTGATGCTTTACGCCTTTACCCACATCATGTCTCCCATTCTCATTTGTTTTACCTGCATGTATACTTTTATACTCCAACTATAGTCTACAAGCCGTCACTCTCACACTGTGGGATTGCCAATCTGATGGTGAGCAACCAACTGAGTTTCTAATGAAAAGGACATTTGTTATGATTAAATACTCAAGATCGCACCACAAAGAACATAAACCAACGTTTAAAAACAAAAGAAACAAATCCTTTATAGAATAAACGTAAAAGTACAGAAATCAGTATTCAAACTCAAGATTATACAAATCTTCCCAGAAAACTCAGAATCCCACAACATAAACCACAAAGATCAAACGAGTTACAGAAAACTCTGCCAAACTCAAATAAATGTATACTAATTTACACAATATATCAGTATCTAACAACCACTAAGAACAACAAGGCGAAAAATCTGAATTTCTGAAAGAAAAATACGAAGAACAGGATGAAGGCGATGAATCGCCTTATTAGAGAGAAAAGTAGGGTTTGGAAGAGAAATGGAAGCGTCTGAATGAAACTAGAAATCAGAAGGCGTCCTTTATTCCCATGTGGATGGCTGGGATTGAACCAAACTGATCCAACGGCTTCTGATAAGGCGGTGATGATAATGGGCTTGTAACCCAGTTCTCAGACATGGGCCTCAGTTCTGGATAGAGTGATATGGACTCAGCTTCAAAACATTGGGCTAAGTAAAAAATTGGTCCAAAAATTGTAAAGAATGCAGGCTCTGGATCAGCAAATTGGTCCAACAACATTGCTTGTTGCAAACCACATCAAAGTAACATTGTACAATGGTGAGTTCAAAGAATTAACTGTCTTCTATATATTTACCCGCCACCACACTTGATTCATGATTAATTTGTATCATTCAGAAATCTCACTGTCCACTAAATCAGGAACCATACTTCTCATTAATCCAGTGTTCCAAAAACTGAACTATCTTAGTACCTGGTAATTGATTCACTATCTTTCAAAATTTTATTTTCTGTTAGCTCAGCCCATTCACTAAATGCGTACTTATGTCTGTACGTATATATTAACCAAATCTATAATGCACCTTATTTTTTTTTTTACAGGGCTACCAACTGTAGCAAAATGATACTTAACCTGATTTCACAACAAGATTATGAATTCATCAAACCATCAACAATAGGATCTCCATCACATGACAGGTTCAGCAACATTTCAAATATTTCCAACCCTCTCACCAAGGTAATCTACTATGATCTAAATATATATGTTATTTATTAACTCTCTTATTTCCTTGCGTATATAATTTATTCCACCAAAAAATACAAACATAAACCCCAAATTGCAGCACGCACAGGGAACTAAGTTTTAGGTCAAAGGTACAATTTCTTTGATTAACAACACAGCCCCTCTGTGGTACATGTCCTGTGGTTTCTGTGCAAAAGCCTCGACTGCTTCGTTACATGAAGTTTACAAATGTAACTATTGTACGCAACCAAAAGCAATATCAACTCCAAGGTTTTACATCACACCCTTGTCATTCTACCTTACTATACTAAATATAGCACACATAACTTAGCACTTATTTGTAATTTACTGTAACTAATCAAATTTCCACACCATCTACACAGTTTAGCACTGCATTCACTTTCTATATCTATATATACAACAACCACATCAATTATATGTCTCCATATTTTCAATTTTCTTCCACTTCCTAACAATTCACTATCTTTCATATTCGATGTACCATGAAGGGCACGTTGCACCGTTGAAGTAAAAGATGAAATAGGAACTATAAGAGCTTCAATGTTTGGCCCTCCTGCTGAACAATTCTTGGGAGTACCATCAACCGATCTGATGAACCCATTACAGTGTATATATAAGCCTATTAAAATTAATTTTTTCTATACCTACCATTACTTTATTCATGTGCTCACTTCCAAACATTCAATACAGGTATACTCTGCATTACCTACTGGTCATCATTTGAAGTACTCAGACATGACACATTCCATTCATCTCAAAACTGGAACTCCAGGTCCTAGCACGGTAACCACAAGGTTTTCCATAATCTATATTGTTGAAAACAAGGATCCTTCAACAACACCATCACAATTGCCGGAACATGGCATAGATATTGACAATACTGAGCATTCATCGGGATCTCCTCTTAACATAGATCACCTGATCTCCTCGGTCAGAAAAACCCTACACTTCGGTGATGCTTGTTAGGAAGAGGATGAGATATGTAAGAGAATTTTAGAGTAGTATTTGGAGAAGACTTTTATTTGAAGGAACTTGGGACTTCACTAAATTCTTATTTTTGCTTACTACATCACAAGTGACAATGAAGCACTATTTATAGTGCTCAATGGACACTTCTACACACTTTCAACTTTATTATTTAATTTCAAATTCTACACACTTCTACCACTCACTCAAGTATAGAGAATTCTAGAGTATGGATCATCTAGATTCTAGCTATCAATGATTCTAGAATGTGGACCACCAAATTGGACTTACTACAACATGGAATTATTTTTTGGATTTAATTGGACTTAGACACAATACAACATATGATCCAACAACTTAAATGATACATAAATCAAGTTTACATTTCAACAACCCCCTTTAAACTTGATTTTGGAGACTCCAAGCACTTCTCGTAACTTGAAGAATACTTCACGCTTCAATGGTTTCGTGAATATGTCCGCCACTTGATCTTGAGTTTTCACGTATTTTAGCTCCACTTCTTTTCTTGCTACGCTCTCCCTTATGAAATGATACCTTGTGTAAATATGCTTGCTTCAATCATGAAACACGGGATTTTTTGATAGTGCAATCGCCGACTTGTTGTCAACAAAAATCTCTGTTGGGTCTTCTTGTGTCATGTTGAGCTCCTTCATTAAATTCCTCAACCAAATTGCATGGCAAACACATGAAGTTGCGGCAACATATTCGGCTTCACATGATGAGAGTGTGACAATTTGTTGCTTCTTCGAACTCCAAGTAAATGCGGTATCTCCCATGAAGAATTTAAATCATGTTGTTCTTTTTTCTTTCATCCAAGTCTCCAGCCCAATCGCTATCGCTATATCCAACAAGTTTGAAGTTGTTATAAGAAGAATAAAGTAATCCATAATCAATGGTACCTTTGATGTAACGAAGTATCCTTTTTGCGGCTTTCATATGTGTTTCCGTTGGTGACTCCATGTAACGGCTTACAAGACCAACTCCATATAGAATGTCGGGCCGTGTGCATGTCAAGTACCGCAAGCTTCCTACAAGACTTTTGAAACTTGTAGGATCCACCTTTTCTCCTTCTTCATTTCTTGATAACTTGATTCCACAATCAACGGGTGTATTTATCGGCTTGCATTGTCCCATGTTGAGTTTCTTTAGAATATCTTTTGCATAACCTTCTTGTGAAATAAAAATGCCTTCATCATTTTGCCTCACTTCTATCCCCAGATAATATGCCATCAATCCAAGATCGGACATTTCAAATTCTTTTGTCATGCTCCTTTTGAACTCCTCGAACATTCTCGGATTATTCTCAGTAAAGATCAAATCATCAACATATAAGCATAGAATCAACATATCACCATTTTTACTCACTTTGACATAAAGAGCATGTTCATGTGGGCACTTAACAAAATCATTTTCTTGCAAATATTTGTCAATTCGGCTATACCATGCTCTCGGTGCTTGTTTTAATCCATATAAAGCATTTTTCAATTTTAAGACTTTATTTTCTTCTCCTTTCACTTCATAACCAAGTGGTTGTTCAATATAAACTTCTTCTTCAAGATAGCCATTTAAAAAAGTGGACTTCACATCCATTTGATTAATTTTCCATTTATTTTGAGCAGCCAATGTTATAATTAATCTTATGGTTTCTAAACGAGCAACGGGAGCAAATACCTCGTCATAGTCAATGCCGGGTCTTTGGTTGTATCCTTTGGAAACCAACCTTGCTTTGTATCTCTCAACTTCTCCTTTAGCATTCTTATTTCCTTTATAGACCCATTTCGCCCGGATTGACTTTTGATCTTTTGGAAGTTTTGCTAGCTCCCATGTATCATTCTTTATGATCGCTTTAATCTCTTCATCCATAGCCGCCCGCCATTCCTTTCTTTGCACTGCTTCTTCAAAATCTATTGGTTCACAATCTACAAGGAGACAAAATAGTGTTAGATCATTTTGATTTTCGGTTACCTCATATAGTTCTTGCAATGTTCTTGTACGTGGTCTCCTCTATGGTGCGCTTGAACTTCCACTTGGTAAGTCTTCTTGAACACTTGCTTGTGGTGAAGATGGTGGGGTTGTATGCTCTTGCATTTCCTTCCTTTCTTCTTCTTCTTCTTCGATAAATGATGGGAAGGTGTAGTCATTCTCTTGTGTCTCCCATCTCCATGAGTCTTCTTCATTAAACTCAACATCTCGACTAATAACGACTTTCTTTGTGCTTGGATTGTAGAGTTTGTATCCCATAGATCTTGAATCATAACCGATGAAGAGAAATTTTTCACTTTTATCATCAAGCTTGGATCTCCTTTGGTCATGTACATGTGCATAGGAAATGCTTCCAAAGACTTTCAAATTTGATATGCCGGGTTTTCTTCCACTCCATGCTTCTTGAGGTGTCTTTCCCCAGACGCTCCAAGTTGGTGATCGGTTGAGCAAGTAAACCGCACAATCTACTGCTTCGGCCCAAAACTCTTGTGGTAACTTTTTACTCTTTAGCATGTTTCGAGCCATGTTGAGGACAGTTCGATTCTTCCGCTCTACAACTCCATTTTGTTTGGGAGATCTTGGAACCGTAAGGAATCGTCGAATTCCATTATCTTCACAAAATTTGTTGAACTCCCTCGATATGAATTCTCCTCCACGATCAGATCTAATAGCTTTAATCTTGAGGCCACTTTCCTTTTCAACTAATGCTTTGAATTTCTTGAAAATTTCAAATACCTCGGACTTTTCCTTAAGAAAATAAACCCACATTTTTCTACTAAAATCATCAATAAATAAAAGGAAATAACTGCTCTTACCGAGGGATTTAGGATTGATTGGCCCACATACGTTCGTATGAATGAGTTCTAGCGGCTTCTTTGCTCTTGATGTTTCTTCATTTGGAAAGCTCTTTCGAAAATGCTTTCCGAGTAGGCATCCTTCACAAAATTGATTTGGGTGCTTAATTGATGGCAGTCCCCACACCATTTGTTTCTTCGATAGTAACTCCAAGTCACCAAAGTTAAGATGCCCAAATCTTAGGTGCCATATCCATGATATATCTTTCACACAAGCTTTCAAACATTTTGCAATATTACCTTGAATATCTAATAAAAACATTCTATTATTTTTCATAGGCACCTTAGCAATCAAATTATTTTTACCATCTTTTAGGAAAAGCACATTTTCTTTAGAGTGAATGTCATAACCTTTCTCCATAAGTTGTCCCAAGCTCAAAATGTTATTTTTCATGTTAGGCACATAATAAACATTAGAAATGAATTTGTGACTTCCATCCTTTAAACGTATAAGAAAATCAGCTTTGCCTCTTACCAAAATTTTGGATTCATCTCCAAATGTGACATTTCCACTCACTGATTCATCGAGCTCCACGAACATGCTTCTATTTCTACACATATGATTGCTAGCCCCGGTGTCAAGGTACCAAGAGGTGACTTTCCTTCCTTCTACTCCTCCTTTGTACGCCAATAGTAATGTGGAGTCTAGTTTCTTCTCATCTTCTACAATATTTGCTTCTTTTTCAACTTGATTATTAGCTCTACATTCCCAAGCAAAATGACCAAACTTTTGGCAATTATAACATTCAACTTGGGATTTGTCATACCTTTGCCTTGAATTGTTACCTCTTCCACGACCTCTTTTTGAAAATGTATTTTGTCTTCTTTCTTCATTGTTGGTTGTCATGAATTCTCCTCTTCCTCGGCCACGTCCACGACCACGATCGTGACCATGATCTCGTCCTCTTCCTCTTCCATTGTTGCCTCCATTTCTTTCCTTCAACATGAGCTTTGTTTTTAGCGCTTGCTCCAATGTACTTTGTTTCTTCTTTTGACGTTCTTCATATGCTTGAAATGATCCCATGAGCTCCTCGATGGTCATGTGATGTGTTCCGGACCCGCGACAATCGGAGTCATAGCAGGCTTGACAGAAAATTAAATATTCAAGCCAAAATAAAAGTGCAGTCCAGTCAACCATGTCGGAATTGGATGGATAATATATGTTTTTCAAGTAGAAATGGGCCACTAAGCAAAACTCATGGGCTAAAGCCCTTGAGCCCATTGATTTTAGGGTCAAATTCCATCGTTTGGGGCTTCAAATTGGCAAATCAATGATGCAGACGGAAATTTATATAAAGGAGATTGGGAAAATCCTTGTGGCGTTTCGAAAGTCGTGGTTCTTTATTCCGCATCGTCGAGCCATCGCGTCGTGAATATCGGGTCATGATTCATCCGTCCAACCACAACCTGAGTTCGGAACTTTTCGGCGTTTCTTTCGCGCTTCGAATCTCATCATCATGCTTTCTAAATCCTTTGTTTCTTCAATTGTGACTAAAATATGCTCAAATTTTGGGTCTAGGGATTGTAAATTATTTTCCATAATTCTAACATTATCCAAATTTTCTTCGTTTGCTTTCAATTGGTTAGCCATCGCCAACACTCTAGAAAAATATTCGGAAATAGTTTCGAATTCTTTCATTTGTAGAGATTCGAACTCACCTCTTAGAGTTTGCAAGCGAACCTTCTTCACCTTCTCCGCCCCTTTGTATGCGGTTTGAAACCTATCCCAGGCTTCTTTGGAAGTGCTTGCATTCAAAATCTTCTTGAACCCGTCATCATCAAGTGATTGATAGATAATGTAGAGAGCTTTCTTGTCTCTCTTTCGTGTATCCTTCAACACATCCCTTTGTGCTTGAGTGAGGTTGGCATCTTCATTTGGCTCATTATATCCTTTTTCTACGATCTCCCATAAATCTTGCGACCCGAGCAAAGCTTTCATCTTAATGCTTCATTTGTCATAGTTACACTTGTCAAGTGTTGGAACTTGAAAAGGAACCATGCCATTACTCACCATATCTTTCTATAGAATTGGAATTTCAGAAATCTGGCTCCGTAGATGGATTCAGAACGTCGAAAAAACTTGGAACAGTCTCTGACTCGGTTGAACTCAGTAGTACTCGGCCTGACTCAGTGTAACTCAATAGACTGGTGAGTCGACTCGACTACGAGACAGCAACTTTCAGATGCAATTTGAAGGCTCAAACGACTTTAGATCGGTGTGATTTTTGCACCTTTGTGTTCCTATATTTAAGAACCTCAAGATTCACTACTTATTTGTTACAAAGAACCTCAAGCTCTGATACCAATTTGTTAGGAAGATGATGAAATATGTAAGAGAATTTTAGAGTAGTAATTGGAGAAGACTTTTATTTGAAGGAAGTTGGGATTTCACTAAATTCTTATTTTTGCTTACTACATCACAAGTGACAATGAAGCATTATTTATAGTGCTCAATGGACACTTCTACACACTTTCAACTTTATTATTTAATTCCAAATTCTACACACTTCTACCACTTACTCAAGTATAGAAAATTCTAGAGCATGGATCATCTAGAATCCATGGAGAGTTCTAGCTATCAATGATTCTAGAATGTGGACCACCAAATTGGACTTACTACAACATGGACTTATTTTTTGGATTTAATTGGACTTAGACACAATACAACATATGATCTAACAACTTAAATGACACATAAATCAAGTTTACATTTCAACAATGCTAACAAATCAGACAAAAAGAAAGCAAGATTTTTGTATTCGATGATCCTGGTCTAGCAGATGATGAACAAATTGATGTTGAGGACTAAGTTCTTCTACTATAATACATGCTTTTGGCCCCCCTTTTTGTCTTTGTCAAAATGTATGTTAACCTACCTACCTAAGTTGTATTTTGGGTACCGAAAATGCTCTTCTATCTATAGTTTTTGTCACCAGGCATATCTGTAGAAGCTTTATCACCTTGTCGAACTACCGTTTCTATAAATAAAATCTTCCACTATTAATTACCCTACTCTTATTCTCTGGATTTTAAATGTTCAGTTTTATTTTTCGCTTGATCAATGTCTCATAATTTTTTCCACTTCTTTTATATTTGTCCAAAATTTTATTTCACATAACTACACCTATTCCATTAATTCTACATACTGGCAACTCCAACTTCTCCATTTTAACTTACAAATAATGCAGATATCTACCTATTAATTTCATAAATAAATTAATCAGCTTTTCTCATTTATCTCTTTTTTTTGTCCCTCCCACTCAACAACCAGTTTTAATATAGATACCCCAATTTCATCATTATACTAAATAACCAATCTTATTCCTGCAATCTCACAGCAATTAAACTCAGTGTATCCACCTGCCAATTACATAATGCTAATTATTTTAAGGTGTTCCGCTTTAATTTTTGTTCCATCTTTATTCTTATCGTTCCACAATCCTGTATATTTTAATCATCTAAGTAAACAATACCTTTTACCGACCACAAATGTATTCAAGTTTTATATAAATCAAAACATATTTATCCAATCTTTGACATTTAGAAACTCCACCTCACAATCCATTTGTTTGCCGAGTTCTTTGCTGCAACTAACTAATATTAACGCTACAAATTCAATTCCAATCATTCGACCAGATTTCATATTAATATAATATTTTACATACAACATCTTTTATTGTACATAGTTACAGATGCTACAACTTAAAAACGCATTTATTTAGTTCTGAATATAAGACATCATAGCTCCAAGAAGATCAACCATGCCCACTCGAGGCAAGCTGCCAATGTACTCTGCCATAACCTACCGCCGAATAACTTTCCAATCTACGTTCAAAACTCTCCTCTTCAAATCATTTGCTACCTTCGCCATTTCTTCACTCTGCATGTGACGAACATGAGGAGTCTGGAACAGTTCGCAACCAAAACTTCTTGCCACCTCCTGTTCTATCTCATCTTCCGTGGGTTCCACCCCCTCCATGTGAGGGGGGTAACCTCGGGGGTAAGCCCCGAGGTGATTGTATCATCACCCTATTATTTTTACCCATGAAAACGTCAATCATGTACTTCTCCACTGCAACAGAACAGACATCCAGTCCACATTTTGGATCACCAACGACAATTACAATTTTCTTTTCGTTTCCACTTCTAACCACAATACTGGGCTTACCACCTTCTGCTGAACTTCCCGCCAACTCAGCCGCTGATGTGGACTATTAAATGGAAATGTGGACTATTTACTAGCCTCTCTTCGGATCACACAAATAAACCAATTATAAGCCTCTGTTCGAGGGCTGAAAAAACCAAGTTTTTTGGGTTTTTTTCACGAATCACACAATAGATGTAGGGTTAAAAATTGGAGAGATAAAATATACGTGATTAAAAAGTTTTATTAAAAATTGTACCAATTATAAACCAAAAAATAAAAAGTTACCGAACAGTGGATAAACCAATTTATAATCTACATAATTTTTCAAATCACTTTTTAACCCTACATCTTTTCTCTCTCCACCTTACATCTTACCTCAAAAAATTTTAAAATCTGTTTTATTATCACTATATGTGATACGAACATAGGCTTATTTATTTCTGTTTTCTAAAGAAGATGTCAATTTACAAATTTTAGAGATAAAATAAAAATGGATAAAAATTAGTATGCGAACTTGTGTATGTTAAATTTCAAGCTCTTATCAAGTGGAACAATGTTGAACTCTCAAGCAAATCATTCAGTAACTCGACGTTGTACATAACTGTAATTCAACATAACTTTTTTAAGAAAACAAGACAAACTATAACAGCTAATGAAACACATATGTATAGGAAAATGTTTCCAAATGCTATTACACTTTAAATATCAAGAGAAGCTTGTATATGCTAGCATATATGGTACTTTAATTAATACAAATATGGATGACAAGAACAATTTGATAATAACGATATCAATATATCCGAAACGAGTTTGAACTCGTTATTCGGAGATTCACAATATAAAAGCCAAATTACATCAACATGAATTGAATCTGATATTGCTTAAAGAAAATGATTAAGAACTGTTCAAATTTAACCTATCTTCTCTTCTTCTCCAAATGTCCAATATCAACCTAGAAAAATTGGGTTTCCAATTTCTACAAAATTTTTACTCAAGGAAATGACAATATATATTTCATCTCCATTTTATGAAGAAGGGTTGATTTCCTCTATGAGAAAGAAGAAACTCATCAGTTTGAAGGTTGAACAAAGAATAGTGAATATTTTTGGAAAAGAAGAAAAATGATTTCTATTCTAAAATACAGATTCAATGAGAAATGGAAATTAGGGTTTTATTTGGGAAATGTAATTACTCAAGGACATCTTAGTAATTTGATATATTATTTTCTCATTTCTTTTAAATATAGGACTATTCAGCTAAAAAATTATGTTATGGGTCTTTTTAAATGAATGTTTTCTTTGACTGTTTCTTTTAAACAAAGCTGCCTCAATCAATTAAGGTTGAGTCAATTCTTTAATATGCTCGAATGTTTTTATGAAGGGTATGTTTTCATATATATTGACATAGGTTAATACCGAAAGATTTGAATTGAGACATTAGTAGCAATTAATAACTTAATGAGTAATTAATATACTTTTTTCTATTGAGAAATAGAATGTTCTCATATTGAGTTCGGGCAAATTGATTAGCCTCCATTTGGCAAAATGTTAATAAACAAGTTAATAAACAAAACATTTTTTTTTCCCAAACACATTTTTGTAAATCACTTTTTAATCATATATTTTATCTCAAAAATATCACATTCTTTGTTATATTGTTTAATAGTTCAAAGTTTGTATTTAGATATGTACGTACATTATCTAACTACAAATATAATATTCTTTACTAAATCTGTACTTAAATTTTTTTTAAGTCTAATATATGAAAATTTATATTTCCTTACTAAATCCATAATTAGAATTTCTTACATATACTATATTTTTCATGAATTTATTGTTTTTGAATATATTCTCAATTATTCAGATCTTATTTTAATAGATCTAAATCATATGTTTTTATTGATGGATTTTGTTAGTCACGTTATTAAGCCCCTATTTGATACAACTAAAATTTTAGATTTTAATATAAATTAAAGTCAATCTTAACCACACATTTTATGAGATTCACAACTTTTTAACCACACATCTTACCTATTTTTTTTATCAAAATCTACTAAAAAACTTATTTTTATCTATATCAAACAGGGGCTGAATTGCAAACGTTAAAAGAGATCATCGTACTTATCTTGAACCATGTAACGAGTTTTTTTTTTTTTTAAAGCGACATTCCATGATAGATAAAAGAGCTTTCTGGTTTTGTTTTTTTAAAATTGACTGGTTTCAAAACTCACCAGTAATTGTAAGTGGCTAGACGAGGGTGAAATGAAGATGAACGATGGTCCCAGCCGGCAGAAGGTTCGGACAAAACCAGATTAGCTGGTTTTTTTTTTAATGTATTTTACAACGCTCAATCTTGGCCCGAGGGAGATTGGATTTTTCTTTCTCTTAGTATTGAGGGAGACCGACTAAAATTGAAAGCATTTCGTGCGACTGAGGGGATTTATGGTAGGTATTAAATGGTATTTATACCCCTTTCTAGATGGTTCAATTAGGGCTACAAGATCTTCTTTTTTTTCCCCATTTTTTAATGATAATCGGTAATTGAGTCAGGAAAATTGGCCAATACTAAAATTATTCTTTTGGATTAGTCCATTTTTTTCAAATCTTGTGTAAATACTGGATACTTTTGCTTTGTGCCACTATGTTTAATCATCTCTTTTCATTTCTAATATATTTCGTATTTTAGTAATTACATGCTAAATTTCTCTTTCGTGGACATTATATCTTGAATAAAGTATTTATTTTTTAATGGAACAAATGAATTTTTTTCCTATTATATTTTGAGCAAATAAATTTAGTAACAGATAAAATAAATTATTTACACAACTTATACAAATCATGGTTAAATATATAGGGTCCCTTTTCCAATTGTCCGTGCAACTAGTTTGTATTAATTACAAATGTAACTTTATTTAAATTTTGTAATTAATTACAATTGTAACTGAGACTCCGTTTGGTGGTTAAAATAAATGAAATTTGATTTATGACTACTGTTACACCCGTATAATGCACGATCATTTGTAACTCACATATACTGAATTTATATGTTAACATATGAAATGAATATTTAATTAAAAATGAGATACGAATGAAAACAATTAATAACAAAAAAGGTACATTACACATATCTTAATTTTTAGATTATCACAAATAATTTATCACTATTTGAATAATACCATTAGAATTGGTACTAACTATCTTATTACAATATTTGATATTTAAATATATTAAACAAATATTTCATTTCATATTTACTTTAATGTTACAAATTAAATACATGTGGTCATATATTGCAAATACATTTAACTTTATATACTAAGAAATCATCTATGCGTCTCGATTCATAAAAGCAGCGCAGTTGTTTAACCCACAAGACATAATAATTTATCATTTACCCATATGAAATTGATTTTTCAAGAATCAATTTTTCTGAACAATTATTCTCAATTACACATTCTTTAAAAAATTATTTTTTGCAATTCTTTTTTTCATACTACTTTTTAAATATGTGTTCTAAAAAATTGGTTTTTCATAGAAACAATTCTCAAAAAATCAAAATCTAATAGTTAAATTTCGTATAAATTGGTCTACAACGTGAAACCACCATCAATGACAAGATTTTAAAAAATTATAGATACGAATTATCAAAATATTCAAAATTTATTCAATAATTTCCAATACAGCTTTTCATTTTTCACCCAGCAGTCAAATTGATATGTTACCGAAAAAAACTATTTTTATTCGTTTTAAATAAATATATTTTAACCCCACCCTATTTTGAAATATAATAAGTTTGCCAACGTGTCTTTATCTTTATTTTGATAAAAATTAGTTAAACTAATTGTTAATATCGGTAAAATGTATTTTGCATATTTTTATTATTTAAATCTATAGTATTAAACATAAATAAATGAACAAAATGAATAAATAAATTAACAAAATGAGTAATATGGGTGTCAACTCGAATTGAAATTAATTATTTTTTACCAAATTAAATTTAGTTAAGAAATTATAAATATCATTACTTAAATAAAACAATTTTAAAATAGTGTGACTTTAGGAAAAAGTAAAATGTACAAAATAAAACTATTATATTTAGCCCCTGTTCTCTTTACTGTTTTGAGGTCGTTTTCTGTTTTTATTTTCGAAAAAGCTAAAAACGCATTCTCTTTACCATTTTCGAAAACGCATTTTGGAAAACAAAAAAAAAAAATTTGTACACAAAACGGAAAACGCCTGAAACATCGTTTTGAGCGTTTTTTGTGTATTTCGACAAAAATGTCCAAAACGCGGAAAACGCGTTTTGAGATTTTTTTTTTTTATTTATACTTAGAACTAAGCTTAATATAAAGTTTTTATTTTTTTATTTATTTTTTTTAGAATTATCCTAACTTGGAACTAAGCCTAAATAAAGATTTTTTTTTTTTTTTTTTAGAATTATCCCAACTTGGAACTTAGTTTAAATAAAGTTTTATTGAATTCAATATCAACATTACAAAAATAAATTAAATGAGAATTCTTGTTGTTATATTTCAAAAAATGCAATGATAAATGGACTCTGGTGGTTTTGAAAGAACATGCATTTTCTGGATTTTAATAGAAGTAGAGCTTTCTCAAGTCCCGAACCTGACCAAGCTGTGTTAATATAGACTCTTAATGCTCACATTAGTGTGTTGCATGTAACCATATTTTTAGTGTATTGTGAAAGGAAATTTGAGTTGGAGTTAGTAGTATTCTGCAAGCAAATTAATTAAAAATAGTTTAAATAGTGTTCTGCAAAATTTCAAATAGAACGTGTTTTCCAGCTTTTCATTTTCAAAAACAGTTTTCAGAAATGACAAACCAAACGCGTTTTCAGCAAATTTGAAAACAAAAATGAAAACACAAAACACAAAACATTTTCGAAAATGAAAATACAAAATAAAATACAAACAGAACGCCACCTTAATCTTTGATGTGATTTTAGGGAAGATATGTTTATAATTGACTCTCACTCGTGAGTTCGTATTAAAGTTCTCGTTGAGATCTTTGATTTAATACCCACATTGCATATTTTTTTTTTCAAAATAATAGTATAATTATCAAAAGTATTCTGGTTCATTGAAATACTTCCATTTTAGGAGAAACGTTTTAGGCTGAAAAAGTTTCAAAACCTGTTCTTGAGAAGTGCCCTCCTTTTATATAAAGCTATTATTTCACTCCTGCGATATACGAAAGTTGTTATTCATAATATCGATTTCAATAAGTATTCGTAAAATTTTAATACTTATACATAATCAACATGTGTATAAATGTACAAAAAATAATTTTCTATTATAATAATTATTAGAATATAAAAAATAACATAACCAACACTAGTACAAATTTGCCCAACAAAAAATAACAAATATACGTCTTCTTTGGGAAATCAACGCCTATAAAAATGCGATGGCAATTTTGTAATTTTTGTGTGAATTATACACGTTGATTTCTATGAAAAACTGACACATTTAACTTAAAGGCGTCGGTTTCCCAACGCATATATAGTATAACAAAAGGCATCGATTCCTCATTAAAATCGACGCCTATACATGACGTCTGAATTGCAATTTTCGAAAAATGTCTAAAACCTAGACTACCTAGCACTGTAACCTCTCATTCTCTCTTCCTCCCATCTCTCGCAGCCGCTCTCTCCCTCCCTCTCGCACTCTCTATTCGCCTCTTCTCGTTGGTGCCACCTCATGCCACCACCATCTCATCAACCATCGCCACCACTTCCACTACTAGAATTAATGTACAAGTCCAATTGCTGGGACGTACTTTACCATTAGATTAATTAATATAATTAATTAATCAAGGCCCATTAAAAGCCCTATTGTAACTAGGGTTAGGGTTTTGAGGTGCACATATTAATATGTGCACTATTGTAGAGAAATCATGAGAATCGCTTTTCTGTAATATTCTATCGTATGATTTTTCTCTTGTTAGCACAAAGACAAAAATCAATTCTCTCGAATCCATTCCAATAGTTGGAGAGTGATGGAGTTCCAGATTCAACTCCCTGTGTGGATTTCTGTTAGAGACTGAACAATTGGACAGCTGGTGGTGACAAGTTTGTACCTCATGTTTCAGATTTCAAATTCACAGCGTTCATCAAAGGTATCATTCTAATCACAAATTCTATCTAAGTGCAAGGTTGATCCGGGCTACGGTTTTGTGTTTATTTAATTTTCGTTGTGTATCTATGTATCGAAACCTTACATTGGTATTAGAGCCTACCTTGTTACTTGTTAGAATTTGTTTAATTCTTTGATGAATTCAATATGATTGAATTAATTTTTAGTTTTCTAGATTTTGAGAAAATTGATTTTCTTGTTCAAATCTGATTTGAGAGAAGAAAATAATTTTGGGTCGAAAAATTGGATCGAAAAACGGATTGGAGCGGAGATCTAGCGGCAGCCCCCGCCCCGGCGAAGGTGGTGCTGTGAAGCCACTGGAACAATCGCTCAGTGACAACAGCAATACAGGCGCAGCAAAGCGTAGGCATGCACGCCGGTGCGCATCACTGCGCCTCCATCACCACTGCTTTCGTGCACCGCTGCTTGGACTGGAAGCTCCAAGTGCTGCTGCTGTAAGCAGCATCGCGCGATGTTGCTGCTCGCGTAAAGGCGCTGCTGAGAGAGCAGTGCCTTCCGACTGCTGATGGCGGAAGGATACCGCTGCTGTTGGTAGAAGCAGCGCGGAGGAGGAGAGCTCTAGGGTTCAAACGCGGCGCCGCCCCAGCAAGGCATTAGGGTTTCGGATTCTCAGATTTTTTGGGGACGGGGGTCTCACCTGAAATTTTCGAAATTACAGGCCCCTTGTTGCAATTTTCAATTAGGGCTGATTTGAGGCGGGGGCCTTTGCTGTAATTTACGAAATTCCACGCCCCTGCCTGTAATTATGTAATAGGGTCAAAAATGCAATTTTAAAATAAAGGGCCTATCATGCAGTTTATGAAATTGAAGGGGCTGTTTGTAATTTTAAATTGGGTCAGTATGCAATTTCTCAATGGACTTTCAATGCAAATCTTAAAATAGTTTTAAACTAGAATTTAAAATGGGTTTGACCCAAATTTAAAATTTTTGACCCAATTCAAAATTTTATTTTAAAATTCACGACTTTAAAATTATTGTTAAAATTGGATTTTAACAAAATATATAATTTTGACCCTAAATTAAATTTTATTTTAGTTAAGAGTTTTATCCTAAATTTAAATATTAATTCAATTTGCCCTAATTCTAAAATCGGAGTTAGACTCTAATTTAGTATTTAATTAAAATTTGATTTTAATTAAATAAACCTGTCAATTAATGTAATTGATTAATTTGATTAATTAATTACTAAATTGAATTTTATTTTAATTTAGGATTTGATCCTAAATTCAATTAGCCCTAGAATCTTGAAATTGGAGTTAGACTCTAATTTAGTATTTAAATAAAATTTGATTTTAATTAAATAAATTCGTCAATTAATGTAATTGATTAATTTGATTAGTTAATTACTAAATTGAATTTTATTTTATTTTAGGGGTTTTATCCTAAATTAAGATTTTAATTTAATTTGCCTCTTTTGGAATTAGAGTTGGACTCTAATTTAGTATTTGATTAAAATATGATTTTAATTAAATAAGACCCGCTAACTAAAGTTAATTAATTAATTTGATTAATTAATTATTATTATTATTCCAATCCGCTTTATCTAAATTTGTTTAGACGACCTAGATTGCTAGAAACTTGAAATTTATTTATATAATATTAGATATTATATTATAATACACTTATGTGATGAATGTGTATTTAGTGGATGGTTATGGACTTGACCCATGTGATTGGTTGGATGTATGGTTAATTTATTCTTCTTTTGTTGGTTGGGCCTGCGTGCCTATTCTTTAATTTATTTGGGCTTGCGAGCCCTAGTTTGTAGATATGGACCTGCGCGTCCTTTGATACAGGCCTGCGTGCCAATTAGTATAGGATACAGGTTGGAGCTGGCCACAAGAAGAAAACTAGTATAGGATACATGTAGCAGTAGCAGATGGAGATTATTGCATTTAGCATTCGATAATTGAATGCAATGTCCCCTAGGAATTGACCAACTAGTCTTCTTCATGGCTCGAGAAGACTATATAGATATCATCCATAATCATCCACAATATTATTATATGTATGATTAATTGCATGGTGGATGTTAGTTAATATACATAGGAATGATGAGACAAACCCCTCACTTAAAATTATATTAGGTCATACGCTTTCCATTGTTATAATGAAAAACCAGAGTTTACTATCGATGTCAGCTTGTTGAGTCACTCAAGGCTACTCAATGGTAGATATGTTTCTCATTATGAAGTATTAGATACTTCTGAACAATGAGCCAGACTTAACCAAAACAACATCATTTTTGAGTCAATCAAAATTGATATAATTTTGGAAGCAATTTATTAAATTCATATTAATTGGTTAATAAAAAGTGCCTTCCGTTGTTATATTGAAAAATTAGAATCCGCCCTCGATGTGGCTTGTTGAGTCACTGAAGGCTGTAAGTGGGAAGGTCTGTTTATCACTATGAAACATAAGATATTTCTGAACAATGGGTAGAACTTAACCGAAATCTATCTTTTGTTGAGTCACTCAAGGAGATGAGATTTTGGAGGTACAATCAAGTAAATGCATAAGATGTATACGACAAAGAGTTGTCTACTTGATGATCTAGGAGTCACATGGAGATGTGATTGATAGGAGTATCTACCTAGATGTTTCATTAGAGCTTTTTTAGTCACTCGAGGTTCTAATGAAATAAACGGGATCCTAGCCTACTGTGAATCTAACAGGATTATACGAGATTAATGTTGAGGGTCATTAATTCAAGTAAAACAGTGGGAGCAATCGATTTAATAAAAGACCTTATTAAATTGATTTATACATGATAATACGTGATTCTATTTTTAATTATTATTGTTGTTGTATGAGTTTTAAAATTTGAGTTGTTACTTGAAATTATGGAGTATAATTGACACTCTATAAGTTCATTAGACTGAATTCCTTAAATTGGGATCGTCCTTTGAGAAATGATCTCAAAACATGATATGATCAAGAATACTCTTCTCGAGCATGCTAATAATAGGACACTAAATTTATAATTGCGAGGCTTCCTTAACCGAACTGAAGTGAGAAGTTTGGTGAATCTTCTACTTCAGTTTTCTACTATATTTAATAGAGGTTAAATAATCTACTTAGCCAATCGAGTATTAGATACTGATAATATACAATGGCTAAAAGTAGAATAATTGCGAAAAATGGTGATATACCTATTTGTAGGTAATAAAGCAAATGTTTCTTGAACAGCTTAAGAAGCTATCACCTTTCTTTGCCTTCAGATACGGTTTATAATTAGACAATTGTTAATTACTATTCTTATGAAGAATGACACTTCCACTTCATGTTTGGACATTAAGCGATTATCCTCTTTAATTAAGAATAATAGTTATTCGGGATACTATGTAAGTGAGGTAAGTAACAAATAGTCTACATTCTGAATATTAATAAGGCAAAGAAGAAGTCACACTTAAATCTGACACTTGACTTATTCAATTAATAAAGACATATGTATATCTCACCTTGGAGGTAAATTGATAAGTCAATATTCTTTGAAAAAAGGAAAAGTGGGATGGTTGATCCACTGAGCCTGTTACATACGGATGTAAGCGGGCATATGTCAGAATGGTCTTTAATCATTAGATAACCATGATTGTCATTGTTATCTATAATAAAGTTTAAATCTGTAAGTTTGAAAAGTTCAAATAATACAGATATAAATTAGAATACCAAAATGAGTAAAATATTCTAAGCACATAGATTTGATCAAAGTGAAGAATATTTTAAAGTGATTGACTTCAAGATTATGTTATGAGAAAATAATTTTCGCATAGATAACTCTTTCACATACGCATCGACACAATGCCGAATTTGAAAGGACAATGATTACAATGGATGCAATCGTTGATGAAGCCACACAAAATCTCAAAAATAGTTTTTGGTACTTTGCACTAAAAACTTTGTATTATACATTTAGTCGTGTTCCATGATAATCAGTTGATGAAAGTCCATATAAGATATGGATTTCAAAGGTCTAATCTTCATTGCGTTAAGATTTAAGACCTCAATACTTATTAGAAGTATACCAAATTTGGATAAGCAATAGCCTTAGTCCAATATGTATATTTGTGGGATATCCAAAAGATGGTTGGATATCATTTCTACATTCCTATATCGAGAAAGAAAGTCTATCTCGAATTTTGTCAATATCTTGGAGAAATAGTTCATCTAAGAGAGGATAGTGGGAGTAAAAGTAGAACATGAAAGAGTTCACGATTACACATATATACTCAACCAATTAAATAAGCTCGAATATGTGTTTGCATAGGATGAGACACATATCGATGCTTGGGACGCGATCGTTACTCAGGACGTAGTGACGACTGAGAACGCACTAGCTCTATGTAAAGATATTAGGATCATGTATACTCCTTTGAGTTACACATCCCTGATTGCTGATATTATATTAGTCATCAAGGATAATGAGTCTATATTTACATAGAAGCTTAGTCAAGTGTTGACTATACGAGATGGCAGAAAGCCATAGAATCTGAGATAAAAACAAGTTTTGGAACTTATTTGATTCGCCTGAAATGGGTAAGACCCATAGGCTGTAAACGTGTTTACTTTGAATCAATTCAGATTCTGCTTGCAGTAACAACATGCTATAATTATGGGATTTTTGAATCCTTAAACATAATATACTAGTTACAGATATCTATTATGAATTAAAGCAAGCCCGGGGAGTTAGAATTTTAATTTTGATGAGATAATCAAAATGTTTGATTTTATCAAATGTTGAAGATAAAAAATGTGTGTATGTGTTCAATATTTCTGATACTATATGTAGATGACATATTATTGATCAGAAGTTGAGTCTCTAACCTTTAAAGTGAAAGTGCAATTATTTTGAATTTCTCCATGATGGATTTGAGATATAAAACCTTTACTTTAGGAACTAGAATCTATAGAGATAGATTTGAAAGGTTGTTTTGATTTCTCAATCCACGTATATAGATGTAATGCTAATGGGGTTAGCATGAGTGAATCTAATGTAGGATTCTATCCGAAAAGTTTTGGGGTTAATCTTTTCAAAATGGTGTTTAGAACACATATTGAGAAAGAATGATGTGGAGAAGATACTTGATTGTTTGACAATGAGATCTTAAACGCGACACTATGTATGATACCTTTTGTATTATTGAGTACTTGAAAAATAATAAGAATACAATTGACATGAGGAGAAATGTAGACTTATAGTCTTTAGGTATAGAGATACCATCCTTTAGTCCAGGAAGGGATGAAGGAAATATTTAGTCTAATTGTTAATTAACTCATAGTAGTGGTGTGGTCAATTTGAAATGGTTCAAATAAGAGATATCGCTAACTATACAACCGAGACCAAATACATAAGTGCTTATAAAGCAATCTCGATCGTTAAGTTCATTAGTGAACTATAACTGTTCCTAGCATTGTAGCTCCAGTAATGAGTACTGTGACGACAATGGAGCCATCGCGCAAGTGAGGGAACTGAGTCTCATCGATGATATAAGTATGTATTTAGAGGCTACTATCTCATTCGAAGATTGTAGAAAAATAGAATTCACGCCCACTGACCTTGCAAAGGTTGAATATGTGAAGAGTCACACGTCTAAAATCCACCTGTAAATCCACTATCCCAACGGGAATGTGATTGTCACATAAACTCGTTATGTATAAGATACATGAGTTATTGGATCTAGTGGGAGTATATCAGTGTTATGCTCTAAATCCAATCGTTAAAATAGCATAACACATATTATCATTGTTACAATAAAGGCAGATCTATTATTAAATTGAGTTTAACTCACTATTTAGATAATAGAGTCCGTAGAGTAAGTTTAATTAACTTGTAAGTCACAAGGTGTTGTGACTGTGATATACAAGTCATTAATATCTTATTCTAAAATTGTCCCTAGTCGAAGTAACAGTAAGATACGGATACTGTTGTTGCAGTTAGACTAGCATGTGTTACATTTCTTTCTTATGAAGAAAGTAGCTTATCTCACAAGCTAGAATGTAGAGGGACATTCGAATGAACATGTGGATGCATTGTTAGATGAACAAAGCATTGGATGACCCGCCTAGAGATTCCACATGGATAACTATCCAAGCGTCAGTGGTGAATCTCTAATGCGCGGTTGTGGATTTGGTCCTTTGACTTGAGGACTTCATAGAATCTTATATGAGGATTACTATGCTTTGGCGAGCGTTGATGTTGGCTCTTGAGAGGGAGTCATCAGGATGACATCGTTCGGGAATAGTGAGAGTCATATGAAGGTTGTGTATGTCCAATATGAGGATTCGTCACTCTTGGGTAGTAGGAGATTATAACCTGTATTTCACTCACTTAAGTTGATGTAAATTCCTCGGCCGGGGTGAAGTTATGAGTTGAAAAATGTGTTTTCAGTCATAACAAGATCAACTAAGATAAGAAGTGAATAACATAATTGGTTGAAACTAGATTGACGCTATTCATATCTCTTAACCAATTGGGTTATATTGATAAAGGGATTGTATTTCCACAGTAACCGCACATGAACTGGTCTTGTCATGCCACATGACTTTTCCTTTCATATGGATTGCCTTGACACATTGCTAGATGTCAATCTAGGACGGCGGCGTGAATTAATCGATCTTGGTGAGTTGAGGATGAATTAGAAATAGAGATTTAAATTCATCTTATTCCAATCAGATTGTAATAATAATAATATCACGACGTTTGCCATCGTGAATGGAACCTAATGGGTCACACACAAAAGGCGAGAATTGAATATCTAGAATTGGATCTTGTCAAAGTGGGAGATTGATAGAATTAATGTACAAGCTCAATTGTTGGGCCAGACATTACAATTAGATTAATTAATATGATTAATTAATCAAGGCCCATTAAAAACCCTATTGTAACTAGGGTTAGGATTTTGAGGTGCACATATTAATATGTGCACTATTGTAGAGAAATCATGAGAATCGCTTTTCTGTAATATTCTAGCGCATGATTTTTCTCTTGCTAGCTGTTGAGTGAATTTTACATGCATATTTCATATATTTTTTGTGGTACTTTTTGAGTAATTTGGACAAATACCTACTGGATTGTGCATATTTTGTGGTTAAATAGGTTCAACATTCAAATACATGGAGAAAGCACAAGAAAGGAGCTAAATGGATGAATAATTGAAGAAATTGAGGAGAAAATAGTCAAATCCTTCAAAGAATCAAAGTTTGGGGACCAAATTGTCACTTCCGAAAAGTTTTGGATCACATGTGCAATTGATCAAAGGACTAAATTGCAAGTTTTCAAAGTTGACGGACTCAAATGCACTTTTGGAAGGGCTCAATTGAAAGAAATCGAAAACTTTGGAGACCAAGTTGATCTACCTTGAAAGTTGGAGGACCCAATTGCAAATCATCAAAGGACGGAGCTGCCAAGTCAACCACGCAATCGCGTGTATCGACTAGGTAGCGTTTGTGAAGTCAGTCCAAAAACCAACCCGAGAGTTTTTAGCCCAACCACTCGATCGCAAGGCATTCAGCCACGTGATCGCGTGGTCAAAATTTTGAACTGAATTCTGGGCCGCCCCGGTGTGACCCGATTCGGCCCAAACGCTAAGAACGCGGATCTACGCGATTTTTGGGTATTTTTGGGCTTTTTGGCTAGGGTTTGAAGACTTTTTACCATTTTTTTACACCAAAACACATTTATCTCCTTTGTTCTTCATTTTCCTTGCTTTGTTCTTGTAATTTTCTCTTGGTTTTTTATAGTTTTGTTGATGAATGTTGATTTGAGGGAGAAATACCAACATTATTATGGAAGAATAGTGATATTTTGAAGCAAGACTCATTGGAGAAGGGAAGTATTATTGCTTAATCTTCATATTTCTCTATTTACTTTACTTTTTAGTTGAAATAATGCATTTAATTCTTGAATTTTATTGTTATTTCACTATGGGCTAAGTTATTTAGTATTGGGATGATTGATGAAGCTTGACCTAGCTTAGTTGACATTGATGCTTGTATTAAGAATTTAAGCTTTTTTATTATCTTGTGCATTTATTGTTGTATTTATTGACTAACATTTATTGTGGCCACATTTATGCTAAGGTTTCATGGGATGTGCAATTATTGAGAAATTGTTGTGTATTCTAGATCAATACAATATTTGCTCTAGGTTCTTGTTTATGACAGAGATATACCTAAAACCCTAGATGATCCATTGAGTTATTTTCACAAAGGTTTAATGCAATTGGTGTATTTTTAATCGACATAGAGATATAGTAGGTTAATTCCACTAATTAGGGTCGGTTTCACTCGAGAGAGGTAATTGGCTAAGCTTGGAAAATCGGATCTAACATGATTAATAAATTGCATTTCTATTTGCTTGTTGAGAATTTAATTAGGTAATAGTCAAGTGGAATCAAGAATCCCAACACTCCTCTATCATCAAATCATTACCATTTTCTACTTATTTATTTAGAATTGTGATTTAATTTCTAGTACTAGGACTTTCCCAAACCAAAGCTTTATTGTGTGTTTCTTGTTGAAATTGATTAAAACTAGGGTGTAATTGAAATAGACAATCCTTGTGGGATCGATAAATCGGACTCATTTAGTCCACTATCACTTGTATGCGATACGTGCACTTGCGGTGTGTAAATAGCGAACACTAGCACAAAGAGAAAAATCAATTCTCTCGAATCCATTCCAATAGTTGGAGAGTGATGGAGTTCCATATTCAACTCGCTGTGTGGATTTCTGTTAGAGGCTGGATAATTGGACAGCTGGTGGTGACAAGTTTGTACCTCCCATGTAACACCCCAAGTTCAAGAATATTAAACCTAGGTGTTAACTTCCCTTTTTCTTTTAATGCGGAAATAAATCATTTAAAAATCTCAACATTTTCATTTTCTATTATGAAATTTTACAGAAATTTCGACAGAGTCTCCTCTGTAAATTGGACATAGCCAACCTGTAGAGGGACATCAAAATCATTTTAAAGTACACATCTCAACTCATTCAATCTCAAACATCATCCAAACCATTACAATAAATCACAAACTCCTCAACAATATAATTATAAGTAAATAAACTTTAGCAAATGAAATAAGAGGTAATTTAACCTCAATAATACATGAATTAAAGAATAAATAATGAGAAATTCAAATAAATTATAATTTAAACTTTATTTTAAAAGGGTTGAAGCGGGTATAGCCTGAGTCAGCTATCGAGTGCTCTCCTCGGATCACCTAACTTTCATCACCTGAAATGTTGGGGAGGGATTGGGGTGAGCTAAAGCTCAGTAAGTAAACTTCATGCATGAAATGCATGCTTATGACATGAATGCTTTAAAAATTTCATATATGTATCCCCATTTACTTTACTTTTCAAAAATTTCAAACTTTTCAAACTTTCACTTCATTTCAAACTTTCACTTCATTTCTATCGTGAGCTCACTTGGTGTATCTTCTAGTCAATCAGATAACAGTGGGCAATTCTTATTTGGAACCAGATTCACATTCACATTTCCACCGCAAAGCGGTTTAACATTCATTCCACCGCAAAGCGGCTCATTCACTTTATTCCACCACAAAGCGGCTCATTAACTTCATTCCACCGCAATGCGGCTCATTACATTCGGGTACGCCGGTCCCCCGCGCCCCATTTCCCACTCGCATCTTTCATGAACTAGAAGTACACCCATTCTTTCTTAAATACTTGGGATACATAACTTTTGAACAAACTTGCACATTGACACATTTCTTTCATTTAAAAACATTTCACTTCCCAATTTCGATGCCAATGCATGCTTGATGATGCAATGACATGATAATGTGCATGTTTGAACATTCTTCATAATAACATATACTTTCATAAAGTAAATGAAATTCATCAAAGCAAATAAGTTGCAAACAGTCATTTATACATTCCACATTTACATTTAACTTCTATGAAAATAGGGGAAGTTTACTTACTTGCAGTCCTTAGTATTTACCATTTCTGAATTTGTAAGTGGAGGAGCCTCGGCTGCCAGCGTCGTCAATGTACCAAAATCCTAGTTGTATCCATTCATTTAATGAAATAAAATTTTAGTTCAAAAATTACATTTGAAACTCCTAAATGAGGTTGAGCCTCTCAGGTGATTTACAATTCAAACCAAATGGAATCTTAAGCCATCTCAAATACAAATCATACTACATTCAGAATAAGAGATTAACTTCAATAGCAATAATTCAAATCTAACTTATCAATTTACACAAAGGTCAAAGCTATAGAACATTCATCAAAAATTAAATTTCACGAAGACAAATCCAATTTGCATTCTAACTATTCATAAATTTGAAAATCACCATTTGTTCAAACTTTACTCGAACAGTTAACTAAACTACAAATTTCATAAATTTCGAAAGTCTGAAAATTGTAACTATAAGTCAAACATATACACTAAAATTGAATTAAAAACCACCTCATTACTTGAAATTCTAATTTAGTATACACATAATCACAATACTTTTCAATAGTAAACCAAAATCCTGACTGAGGTTAAAACTTCAACGTGATCCACAATTTTATTCAAACGAGGTTTAAAGTTATGTCAAACCCTAGAATGCCATATTCTAAACAAAAAAATCCAAATTTTCATTGTGAATTAGAAGATCTTCTTACCCATTAATTTTAACCTCAAGTAAATATATTTTACTTAAACCAAAATTAACAAAATGAACAAATAACAACTCTACCCATTCTTGAAATTTTCCCCAAATCTAAACATTTCAATTATAACTCACGTTCACACTAGACAATAGAGCTAATTGAATCCTTT
The DNA here is from genome assembly GCA_963555705.1 of Ligustrum vulgare. Taxonomy (NCBI): domain Eukaryota; kingdom Viridiplantae; phylum Streptophyta; class Magnoliopsida; order Lamiales; family Oleaceae; genus Ligustrum; species Ligustrum vulgare. The sequence continues at coordinate 42,191,856 of OY743183.1, forward strand.
AAATTCCAAAATCTGAAAATGCATACATTTAAATAAAATCTTTCTTCAAATCTAAGTTTTATTATAAAATTGGGAATATACATATATACACATTGCCCCAAATCTGAATTTACGGTTATTACATAAGAATTAAACTAAAAATATATCAATTAACCAAATTAATGATTCCATTTTCGAAATCTGAAAAATTGTCTTCATAATTCCAACTTAACCAAAACAACGAAATCAACAATTCTAACAGTTAACAAATATAAAATTCTCGAATTTATCCTAAACTGATAGGAAAATCAATTAACTCAATTAAATCTTTATAATTTCAAAATCTGAAATAAATGGGTATTCACGTAATATACATACACATACCTATATATATACATACCCACAAATCAATATATACATAACTGTGTGAGCGTGTGTAAACCGTGTGCAGGTTCGTGTGTGTGGGTGCGTGTGACAGTGAGCGTGAAGGGGAAAGGCGAATGTTACCAGGTGGAGGTGTCAGCGTCGTTGGGGTTGTCGACGGTGTGGGTGGTGTCGAATTGAGAAGCTCGGGTGAGAGATAGAGGCGAGACAGTGAGAGAGAGCGAGACGGTGAGGGAGTGAGGGGCGGAGACCGAGAGCATCGAGCGTGAGGGAGATGTCGTGAGTGAGAGAGATATGAGAGTTTGAGGCTTTAGGTTAGGTTAGGTTTAGATATAATCTTTTGGAATTTGCAACTTGGCCCCTCAATTCTCTCTAATTTAGAAATTTAAGTCCACAACTCCCAATAAAATTTCAATTAGCCCTAAACTTTTACCCAATCTCAATTTAATGAAATTTAAACAACTTACTACTCAATGAAAAATAGAATTTAACAAGCTTAAAAAATAAAATAATTAATTATACATAGAGTTCAAAAAAATTCTATAAACTTTTTAATTGGCACATCGATCGAGGCGGCGCCCAAGTCCTTCCACTGCAAAATAATTCGAACTTTAAACAATAATATTATCAATTAAATAATTCACAATAACATAAACAGAATAATTGCGTAAATTTCAAGAAATACGTAAAAATGAAAGGTGGTATTACATCCTGTTTCAGATTTCAGATTCATGGCGTTCATCAAAGGTATCATTCTAATCACAAATTCTATCTAAGTGTAAGGTTGATCCGGGCTATAATTTCGTGTTTATTTAATTTCCACTGTGCATGTATGTATCGAAACCTTACATCCACCACCCACACGGTAAAGCCCATTTCCCCGTTCGGTTACACACGTCACGCACAGATTTTCCACACCCACGCACGATCATGTCCGAAGCAGACAGCCGAACACACACTTAAGATTCTATCTTTCAGACAAATCTCGAAGGGATGTTCTACAAAGTATCGTCAAAATGAGCTTCTTCTTCTTCTTTTTTTTTTAAATCAGTGCTTTTGATTAGTTTTTAGGGAAAAATTGGGGTTTCTATGGTTTGGGTGATACTTATGTTTGAATCTAGAATTTTATGTGGATGTAGGCGGTTTGGATTAGATTTGGAATAGTGATCTTAAGAATTTGATATATTGGTAATTGGCATTTTTTTTAATTCTTTGATTTAGTATTGTGAAAACTGGGTTTTTATACATGTTGTGTATGCATGTTGAGGTCTTATGGTGGTCACGTAATATAAGTTGCCAACATGAGTTTATTATTTCACTTCTGCTACTATTATGTTCTATTAATGTTGGATGCTAAAATCTTATAATTTTTGTGTTCGAATGTAGTTTTCCCCACAAGACCCAAGCAAAGTGCTGGTCACTTGTGCTGATTCAAAAGTTAGAATACTTAGCGGTGTGAATGTGATTGCGAAATACAAGGGTATGTATTTACTTATTTCAAAGTTATGGTATATGAGTAGTTTGATGATTTGACAGTATCCATCTAGTTTATCCTTACTTGAAATTAATGCCCTTTATACTGCATTTGTTTTTGCTATTTTACGTATATATGATCTAGGAGTCATCATACTTGAGTATTAGAAGATGGCAGCTCTACAGGAGCAAAGAAAGAGGAACGAGGCAGCAACATGGAAATATATTCTAGAAGATTCTTTTGTTTCATTAGTCAGCTTTTTTTTATTTTCTTTTATTATTATTTTTCTGTCATTTTCGATCTTTCTAAGATTTCTGTTAGAAAGATTTTTTGTAATTGTATATATACATGCAATCCCTTTACATTGCAAGTAAGAGAAATATACTATAGAGAAAATGGGAGCCTCATGCCTTCGAGTATGATTTTTTTCACTCCCTTAAAGGGGGTGAAAATAACCCCCCAATAAGACAAGAAAATGCATATTGGGGGAAGATAAAGTTGGGGCCCACCATTTGAAAAAAACGGAGAGAATTCTGTTGGTTTGTTGTGAAATTCTTTATTCGGGCATATTTTTTTTTTATTTCAGTAATTTTTTTTTATGGATTATTTCAATAATTATGGATTTTTTTTGGGCACATTTTTTAAATTCTGAGGCAGTTATAATTTTTTTATTATAACTTGAAAATGTTCAAATTTATTTTGATTTTTTTTTAATTATTACAGAAAAAAAGTTATTTATTAATCTTAAATTATTATTTTTGTTGTTGTTTGTTAAGGTATTTCAATAGTTGATATTTTTATAACTTTATTTAGCGATAATTTTTTGTTGATAAATTAAATTTATTAAAATGCATATTTTTTAAAAAAATTATTAATAATTTTTGTTGTTTATATTAAATTTTTTATTAAAGATTAATATTTTTTTTAAAAAATATGCATTTTAATAAAGTTAATTTATCAAAAAAATATTATCGCTAAATATTAACCATTGAAATACCTTAACAAACAACAATAAAAATAATAATTTAAGATTAATAAATAATTTTTTGTCTGTAATAATTATAAAAAAAAAATCATAATAAATTTACTATCAAAATAAATTTGAACATTTTCACATTATAATAAAAAAAATTATAACTGCCTCGGAATTTAAAAAAAATGTGCCAAGAAAAAATCCATCGTTATTGAAATAATTCATCAAAAAAAATGCCCGAACACAGAATTCCCCAACAAACCAACAGAATTCTTCCATTTTTTTCAAATGATGGGTCCCAACTTTATCTTCCCCCAACATGTATTTTCTTGTCTTATTAGGGGGTTATTTTCACCCCCTTTAAAAGGGGGGGGGGGGGGGGATGAACAAAATCATACTCCCTTCTTTTGTTGAACTTCTTTGCTCAATGTTTACTTCTGTCTCTCATTTTCACTCTTTGATGTCAGTTTTTTCAAGAAAAGACCATAGAAAAATATAAACTATATCCTTATTTACAAAGTAGTAATTTTAGTAATTGAAACCAAAGAAAATGCAATTCTGGCAGCTTGTGACAGTTTAATCTATGAATGATTTGCATAGATGTCATTGATAGAGACGTCAATAATACTAACAGACCCGTTACCCGTTACAGACTCAACATAAACGAACGGAGATTACCCGACTAAATGAATTAGTGGGTCGGGTATGGAAGTAAATTTTAAAACCCGACATTAGTATGGGTCGAGTGTGAATTTTACTACAAGACCCATATTCGACTCTCATACCCATTAATTTCGTTAAAAAATTATAAATTCAAAACAAAAGTGATTGCATAAAAAAAATAGAATACAAATAACTATTAACATTGTTAACGTCTAAACTTTAATATATTTAAAAAATTGACATTGTTAATGTCTAAAAAATTGTTTAAATCCACTTGTTTAATTTCAGCATAGAACAAGTTTTTTTTCAAGTCAAATTCAAGTGAAGTTCAACATTTAACTGATTCAAGTTAATCCGGAGCACCTATAACCTATTTACAACCCTAAAAAAAAAAAAAAAATAAGCCCATGTTTGGCCCCCATTATTTGGGAAATAATGTGGTTTTGAATAGTTTTTGGGAGAATGTGTGGTTAAAAAATGTTTGAAAAGTAAAAAATGGTAGGCTTGACTAAGATGGATGGTTGAGATTGAATGTTGAATAAATTTGGTTTTCAAATAATGAGGCCAAACAGGAGCCAAATAAATAAATAATAGGTAATGTGTTTCAAATAGGTAGAGAAGCATACCCACCTCCGACTCACCAAACCCATCCCCGACGCAACATTCTTAAATGGGTATAAGTAGGGTATGGAGGTTGTAAATCTCCAATGGGTAGGGTATGAACTATAAAAAGTATTGTTGGTTTCTGTCCCACCAATATCATTCTAGGTACCAATATCATTCTAGGTCTTAATTTTGATTTCTTTCTCATGCAGAGGGGTCCCATGCAGAGTCAATAGCTACACTTGCCAAAGTTGATACAACCAAAGGAGAATCAAAACTGCATTCGAGACGTTGCATGTATTACCTATTCTAATAGTAGTTTCTTGGCAGGCCCGATTTTGGGCCAAGGCAACTAAGGCAACCACCTTAGGCCTCCAATTTTTGGGGGCCTCCCAAAAAAAAATTGGCCCAAAAAAAAGCCCAAACCAAAACTTAAATATTAACCCTTCCAAAGACTACAGTAAACTCAAAAGCTCCAGTCGGTCCTTGTGTTGCGTCGCTCCTATAATCCCATTCCCAAGCCAAGTCCCAGCCAATCTCTTTACTGTTTCCAGTTTCTTCAATCTTGAATCCACCCTCAGTTCCCTTGTCCGACCGACGATCGGCGACAAAATTGTCATCTGCTCCCCGACTGCTGCTCTGTGGTCTGCGCCCGTTTTTGCCTTCTGCTTCTGGTGTTTGCTTTGCTGCCGATTCAGTAGGTAAGTAAAGTGTGTAACTATTTAAATTAGTATTTAGTAAATATAAAATATGTAATTTGTTTGTTAATGTCTAAAGAAATGGATTTTGAATCATTTGAATCGAATGAATCGATTATTTGAAAATTGAAAGTTCATTTTTTCTAGGTTTTATGAATGTATTATATGCATAATATGCTATAGAAGAGTGTAGCCAGTATGCATTTTAAATTTTAATTTTATGATTTCTATGGACTATGAATCTATTGTCTATAATAGTATGATTTGTGAATTTGTGAATTTGTGATTGAAAGAATGGTTGATTTTCTGCTACACTTTTTTCCTTCTACTTTTCTATCTGTCTATGGTGCTTTACTTTGTTCTTAGTTAGTGCTTTACTTTGTTCTTAGTTATTTTTTTCTCTTTTCTCTATCAAGATTAATACATTTTGGGTTTTTTTTTTTTTTTGTTCATTGATTCTCCAAGAATCTACTTGAAGGTGTATTAATGGCTGATGTTAGTCACCCTGCAATGGAACAGCTTCATGACCTTGAATATTGCATTGATTCTAATCCTCCATGGCGTATGCTCTTATACTCGCACTATTGTAATCATGATATTTGTAAAGTTTCATTTTTGGTTTGTGGGTTTATATAACATTTCAGAGTTTGTGTGTTTTATTGAGTAGAAATTTGTTTGGAGAACATCAAGAAATGGTTTTTATTAACAGTCACTTGATTATTATTCTGTTTATGTTTTTATTTGAACAACATTCAAGTAGATCGTTGAATCGTTTTACTTGGAGAAGCTCGGGCCTCGGGGAATTCTTTATTCAGATTCATTAATCGGGTTCTATCGCTCTTTGCATATAATTATGTCTACTAGAAAATCTGAATCTGGTTATACTAAAAGAAAACGAAAACAAAAGGTTGAACAATTGATTAAATCCCAAGAGGGAGCACTTGATATGTTTTTTAGTAGCAGTAAACAAACACGTAATGAAGACACAATTATTGAAAGAGAGTTAAATGAGAATGACAATAGAGATAATGGAACTCAAGAACAACCTAGTTTGGTGAATGATGAGAACATCAATAATGAAAACATGAATGAAAAGGATAATGAATTTGAATTTGTAATTACATCTTTTGGATTATATAAAGTCTTTTTTTTTTTAATACATGTCTTATTTATTTAAATATTTAAGTATTGCTATGTTTGGGGAAAAAAAATTATATGCAACGGCCTCAAAATAGTTAGTTGCCTTAGACCTCTATATTCTCAGGGCCGGCACTGTTTCTTGGGTTATTGGTCCTGCAAAAGATTATCTAGTTTTAGTAATGATTGGTTACTAAGGACTATAGTGTCATGAGAACAGGATGTTGTAGGCTTGACTCAACCGAGCTCAGTTGTGAGGATGTATGGTGATCTTCCTCGATCTTAGGCAGCAGTCCACTAAGCTTGAACGATAACTTTTATTAGAATGGAAGTGATACTAAAACTAATTTTTATAATTTATTTTCTTTAAAGTTATGTGTTTGTTTTCATTAAAAAAAAAAAGTTATGCGTTTATCGTGGGATTGAAGGATAACTATTATTAGTTTATAAATTTGTTTAACAATTGATTTTTGAGGATGCTTCTACTAGATACATAATATTTTTTGCCATTTGTTACAATTTGGATTCTCTCTATTATGAACTTATATATGTATTAAAATTTCAAATTTATTGTTTTTTTTAGTAGGATATGAAATATTGTCAGAGTAACAAAATATGAATAAAATATAACACTAATTGATATATTGAAATTAAAAATTATTGTAAATAAATAAATAAACCATTTTTTACTTTAAAAAATCACAAAATAATGATTCTCGAAATTTGAAAGTAAACGCGTCTTTAGTTTTCTAGTTTGGAAAACATTTTTTCAAAATCACAAAAGAACACGTTTTCAGCAATCTTAAAACAAACACCGAAAGTGGAAAACTCAAAACTAAAAATTGAAATACAAAGAGAACTGCCCTTATCTTTCTTTCTAAACAGTAAATATTGTTTGCGGCTTGGCTAGCTTCCTTTGAAAGAGTATTTGTAGAAATATTAATTCAAATAAAAGGCACTAAAATGTGCTAGATTCAAGTTGTTAGATTAGTCATACTTCTATTTTTTCTTTTTGTTTGCATTCTCTCCATATATAGTTTATGCTTTATAGCTTTCAATCAATAAAATAATGGGGAATACCAGTATTTGACCTCCCTCTATATAACACTTTGACAAATTGACTTTGACCAGAAAAATGCATTTAAAATTAAATCAAAAAAAGAAGTAATAGCTAAATGACATAAATGTCCTGACATCATTAACAACATATTTTCTCTTGTCATTCTCATCTTCACAATATTCCTCCTTCTTTCTTCTTCAACGGATTTTCATCTTTCTTTTATCTATTTCTCTTCATCTTTATCTCTTTTGAATGATAAATAATTGGAGATGAAAATCTTGCAACATTAGAATCATTATGGACAAGAACCCAAAACCTCACCTTCAATGGCAATTTTTCGCACTTCATATTAATAAGGTAATTTATAAATTCTATGTTTTGGACAATATTGATTGTTGGATGAAAATTTTCTTCATTTTTTGATGTAGATGAAGATGAGTTATATATAGTTTGAATGTTAAAATTTGGGTTAGAGTGTAGATAATTTATTGAAAATTCATATATACATGTAAAGTGTAATGAAATTAGTAATGCTCTTATGGTGTTTGATGAAATGACTCAAACGGATGAGTTTACGAAAAGTAATTACGTTACTGGACACATAATGACACCATCCCGTTCTAGTTATACCATAACGTCATTTTTGTCGTTATGAGACCGAAAGCTTTCAATTGCATTCCCGATCGGTTGCACGCACTTAGAATGTTAGATACACAATATTTAGTTGCTTTAAGATTTGAAATATTCAAAAAATATATAAAATTTTGTAACGGCATGCATGCCGTTATATGTTATTTGTATGTTATTATAGTTAAATTATTGTTGGATGTTTTTCATTATGATTTAAAATGGAATGTATCAAATATGGAGTGTCCAACAAAACTGCATAATTTCATAATAGTAACTAAACAAGTTTTATGTTCATAACTATAGAAGAATTTTATGTTCATGCTTGAAAACATGTTTTATGGGCATGCCTGTAAATGAATTTTTGTGGACATTTTATATGAACGGGTTTTGTGGCATTTTTTGACCAAAATGGCACATAAGTTCTTATAATCAACTCATAACGACACAAAATGATTCTAAAATGTCACATTTACTAGTTCGAATTAATTAAATTTAAATAAGACATAATGTAAGTCGTTATAATTATACCATAATGTCACCTATAATAATTTGAAATATTTTTTGTGTTCTTGATTGTGGATGTGTTTTATGTGTATATACTAACAAATGTTTTATTATCATTGCTGTTGATACCTCTCAATTGATTAGCAGGTTCAAATGTGGACCTTTTACAGTGAAGTACATCGAATTTTCATTAGTTGGACTTGATTTGCATCTTGTTCAACCTAAGCATATGCTAATATGGAGATAGAAAGTGGCACCTAAGACTTTTAGAGGGGAATGTGACTAAATTTCATTTGATTCTTATGTATTATTGGAATTTGACATGTAAAGTTGTTGTGTACGCACTATTATTCGGTAGGTAATGTGAATGGTTAGTGTGTTAAATTAATGATTTATTGTTGTTTAGGTTTTTTGTTATGTTAAGGTGTTTACGAATTGCAGTCGGACAAGTTCAAAGTTATGATAATTTATTTATCACTGAATCTTCATTTGATTCTTATGTATTGGATTTTAATATATAAAGTTTTGTATGCATTATTATTCAGTAGGTAATGTGAATGGTTAATTTGTTAAGTTTATGATTTGTTATTGTTCAGGTTTTTGTTATATTAATATGTTTACTATAACGGCATACGTGCCGTATTGGTTAAATCGTAACGGCACGTAAACTGTTATGCCTATAAATGTAATCGGACATGTTCTTACTTATAAAATTATGAAATTTATGTACTTTTGGACTCGAGATGTGGTTTGGGGTGTTAGAATAGATGAATACTTAAGTAGATTAGACGAAGGCATACTTGTAGTCCTAGTTATATCATAATGGTATGCATGCCGCTATGCCTATAAATGCAAACTAAAGTGTTCTAAATCCTAAAATTATGAATTTTAAGTGCTTTTGGACATCGAAACGTCATTTGGAGGTTTAGGGATAGATGCATACTTCAGTAGATTTGATAAGACATACTTGCCATTCTACTTATATTGTAACGGCATGCATGCCATTATGATTTTAAATGCAACCGGACATGTTCTAACTCCTGAAATTATGAACTTTAGGCAGTTTTGGACGTTGAAATGTCGTTTAAAGGTGTCGAAATAGATGAATGCTTAAGTACACTGGATACCGGCATACTTGGAGTTCTAGTTATACAGTAACGATATGCATGTCATTATGACTTTAAATGCAATCGAACATATTCTAAATCCTAAAATTATGAGATTTAGGTACTTTTGGATGCATAAATGTCATTTGGAGGTGTTGAAATATATGAATGCTTAAGAGGATTGGATAATGGCATATTTACCGTTCTAGTTATATTGTAACAGCATGTATGCCGTTATGACTTTAAATGCAACTGGACATGTTCTAACTCTTAAAATTGTGAAATTTAGGTACTTTTGAACGTCAAAATATCATTTGGAGGTGTCGAAATAGATGAATGCTTAAGTGGATTGGATAATTACATACCTACCGTTCTAGTTATACCGTAACAGCATGCATGCTGTTATGAGTTTAAAGGAAACAGCACATGTAAATTATAAAATTTAGGTACTTTTTGACATCTAAATATCGTTTGGAGATGTCTAAATAGATGAATGCTTAAGTAGATTGGATAACGTCATACTTTCCGTTCTTGTTATACAGTAATGACATGCTTGACGTTATTCCATGAATCATTTTCAAATGGTTTCTTGAGCGTTCTAGGTGCTTGCCAATGTTATAAGGGTTATTATACTCATTCAAAATCAATCTATTCAACTATAACTAGTCTATCTGATCTACACCATCCTAAACACAATATGTATTCATATAAGATACTTGAGTTATTTGTTATGAAATCAAAACTAATTGTCTTCAAAGTCATTATAACAAGTAAGACTCTAAATTTGATTAATTTTAAATATTTACATATTTAGGGACCGAATAAAGCTAGAAATTAGTAATGTAGGACCATAACGGTATATATATGTCTCTTTAATGTGCCCATAGAGGCAATTGTGTCGTTATCTCTAAATTGTTTGGAATGACATGAAAACTGATATATTAAGCTATTAGATTGACTTTATAGAGAATAAGATGTCAACTGCCCATGCAAACGAACAACAAGCTCGTTTGTGACCACAACGATATGTATGCCGCTTTAGTGTACCTATAACGACAATTGTGTCATTGTGTGTCTAAACTATTTGGAATGACATTGAAATCGATACAAGGACTTATTTAAGAGATTTTATAAGAAATAAGATGTGCAAACCTGATGTAAATTATAGAAAATCTTGTTTAGGACCATAACAACACTTTTGCCGCTTTAGTGTTTCTATAATGGCAATTGTGCCATTATGTATCTAAACTGTTTGTAATGACATTGAAGTTGGTACAATGACTTATTAAAGTGTCTTTATCAAAAACAAGTTGTGCAATCCCGATAAATATGATAGAGAAGCTCATTTAGGAGCATAACGGCACGTATGCTGCTTTAGTACACTCATAACGACATTGGTGCCTTCTAAACTATTTGAAATGTCATTAAAACTGATACACTAACTTATTAGAGTGATTTTATATATAAAAAATAGAACGTTTAATGCCGATACAAAAGACCATAATGACACGTATGCCGTTTTAGTGTACTTTGTGCCGTTATGCTAGTAGAATCTAAAAGCAAAATAAAGCAAAAACTTTGTTAACTCCTCGTTACATATTGAATTTACTGCAAAATATATAACAATAAAATCCACAACCTTCATCAAATCAATAAAATTTAAACAAGAAAAAACACATAGAAATACCACCACTTTACAGTTTCAAGAATAGCAAAATGGATTAAAAATCTAAAATGCAAATTACTAACTAATTCTAAAATATGTTCAATTACTACATAAGTGTATTCAATTCTCTGTAGCCGGTAAATAATTTGTACAAGTAGTCCTATTGTGGCTAGTCTTCAAACACTTTGACTCGTATAATGTCATATTTGATTGATCATTTCTTATATGCTTCAATGTCCACCCATCGCATTCTTTCTCCACAAACTCAACGAAATAACAAACTGATATCCACACATTTTCCAACACATCAATGACCGCAATCAACATAAAACAAATAGAATTCAGCTGGTCATATCACAAAGTGATATATTATACAAGTTAAAGTATATAAAAATAAAATTCTCAATCAATACATGATGAGTGCTAACTATTAACCTACGTCCAACAATAATAAACTAGACATATTTTCAAAGCCAATTATCACACCCAATGCTAGGTAAATGATATCAGTCACAAATTAGATAACGACACTGGTGCCATTATGCATTGTGAATAACGTCACTAACTCAATAAAACAAGCATATATTTAACGAAAGTTTTCACATTAAAAATTATATGCACGTTAAAGGTGAAAAATAATATAACAGCATGGGTGTCGTTATAGATCACAAATAACAACACATATGATGTTTTAAAAAATTCGTAAGCAAATGCATGTACCAGCAACAATGTTGTAAACCCCCAAAGTTATATACACACTAACAGTGGAAAAATTAGATAACGGCATATGTGACGTTATGGCAAATTCTTAAGCAAATGTATAAACCAGCAACAATACAGTATACCAGAACAAAAAATCAACAAAAAAAAGTGAGGAATTGATGTTTACCTTTTTTCTTCAATTACAAGTCTTAAATGTTGATAATTTAACAAGTTTTCAAAATACTCAAAGCTTCAATTGACAAAAATGGAGGACAAACAAGAATTTTATTGAGTTTTTATGTAGAACAAAAGACAATGAAAGAAAGGGAGAGAGCTCACAGAGAGAGAACGAGGGAGCTGGGCTATTCATTTTTGGGTGAGGGATTAGGACTTGTTTGGTAAGGCTTGTTTGGTTGTATAACTTAATGGGTATTTTGGACATTGTATAATATCTTTTCTATTTTATTTAATAATGAAGGTCATTTGACAAAATATAGTAGAATGAGATCAATTTTACTAAGCCCTCGTTTGGTTTTCATTAATTTTTTCTCATTTTTCTACAGTATTCAATCTCAACCATTCATTAAAAGTCAAGCCTATAATATTTGACTTTTCAACCAAATTTCAACCATCCATTCTCCTAAAATTACTATTCATTTCAAAAATACTCATTTTAAACAATACCAAACACACTCTAAAGTTAATGTTTGACAAGTCTATTTAACTAAAATCCCCTAAAATCATTTAGTTTCAGATTCTATTTTTGATCATGGTATCGGAGGAGTAGGTCTTGGCTTCAAATTTGTGATTTCATTCTCCGGTGAGCGGCCGTCGACTGCTCGTCCAGCCATAAAATTTTATTTTCATTTTTGCCTTCCAACTTTCTCTTATTTGCGATCAGAAGCCTTTTGCTGTGAGTTGAATTATTGGTAGTTCTGCCATACGATTTTATGCTAGGGAGTGCATTCCTAGGTCTGTATAGATACCTATACTTATAATGATAATGAGCTACGCGTATCCGCAGTAAGATCCTGCTTTCCTTTGCCACTCAAGTGTACTTCGTGCTTAGGCCCCTTCTTCCCTTCCAACTATTATAGTAGGAATTCTCTCTCGAACCTTGGCGATAAGGTTGCCTTCTATCTAAACTTGTATCAGAGTATCAGGGTGCCTTTATTAAGTTAAGGAACAAAGCCCCGATCGATCTAAAAGATTAGGGACTCCCTGCATCGAGCTTCTTGCCCAACCCCATTCCTAAACTTGGAAGTTCTTGTAGAAGAGAAAGGGATTATGAGATCTCAGATTTCTGCTGCCAGTGAAACCATTTTCGATGTGTCCAAAGGTCAACGTGCATTTATAGAAGCAGTCAGCGGATGAGGAAGAGATCAGAGTATATCTAATCCAAGCCGAATTAGGTCTCAGTCGACGTTCCAGCGACGTAGTTTTTTCGATCTCCGATGTCTAATCGACGACCACGATGAGCGATGGACGACATCTTGTTAAATTTCCAGAAAGGCTGGGCTGATTTTCCAATACTCCAGCTAGTGCATATGCCTTCACCTGTTCCTAGCAATAACCTCATCCTTGCCTTTTATCTCTTAATTTTTCTCCTCAATATGAGACTCAAGAGTATGAATCTTAGATTTGAGTTGTTCAATCAAAACAGAATTAGAGCTATCCGATCTGGGTACTTGGACTTCATCATCAACAATGCAGTTCCTTCACTTCAAGATCTAGATCTAGAATCTCGACCATTGAGCTGAGTAGCGAGCACCACGTGTCTTCGATCGTGGCAGTTGGTGGTGCTTGCAGTGATAGGTATTTTTGGTTAATGATACCTATATGATATAATGATACGAACGATCTATCCACCGTTATGATAAACGACTAAGATGCCCGATCGATAGGTAACTAACGAGATTCACGACACTATTTATGGAAAGGATATTATCTTTGGAAGATAAACACAATCCCAAGAATAAAGGTTATCTTTGGAAGATAAACACAATCCCAAGAATAAAGGAAGTTTACTGCCAATAGGACTCTATTAACCGGATTTATGGGAGTAATTTACTCCCTAAAATCAAGGAAAATCACTCCTATAAATACCCCGACTCCTAATAACTTCAAGGTATGAAACTCCTTCGATGGCTAGTCCTCATGGTAGAGGCCAGGAGGCAACTGCACGATCAGCGACTAATGTTGATGAGGACGTTCGTATCATTAGAGATGCAATCGAACGTGGCCTCGTGGATGATGTGAAGAAGTCTCGGCCCCATGGGAGCCAGAAACTACGGTAGGGGGATCGACGGAAGGAGCTAGCGCATCGGCTTTCCTCTTCGTACATGTGCCTTTAGCAGCTCTCGCTCTCAACAAAGCCTATACTTTATCTGAATTATAACTCATCTCGTCTGCAAAATGAAAACGAGAACGTTAGTTTACATGGTGGGAAAGAAATGGACATGTCGAATATTGGAATTATGCATTACCCTCAGGAAAATTTATACGATGTTCGATCAGAACATCATCGGTAAGTTCCATCTTCATATGACCGCCAAGGGGATCAAAACCTTGAACGACTAGAAAAGCCTCCGTTTCAACATCGAATAGCACGACATCACTATTAAAGGACTCATAATCCGGGTGGTTCCAGGAAATAGGAAAGGGAAATGGGCCGTTCTCCGTCGTACATAGCAGAAGCGTGTTTTCCAACTAGGTTGGGAAGATGAGCAAGATAGGATTTTGAAATCGTTCTTCGTGTTGAAAACAACGAGGCTATTATAATCACGATGAAGTTTGAGCTCAACAACCGACCGAAGAACATTCAATGAAGGAACGATATTATTTTTTAAACACACTAAGAGGAAATAAACGATGATCCTCCACGAGTTTGGAGCTAATTGAGCGGGATTCAAGTTTACAAAGCGAAGGACACAAGGAACGGATGAAGTGGAAGTCGGAGATCCCCCTTCATCGAGTCAATGAAAACGATAACCTCACCTTCCCCACACTCATCAATGTGCTCGTCTTTCAAGGGCGCTCGATAAGAATGGTCGGGAAAAAGTACAAAGGTGTTTAGTACCTCGACCATTCGAAGGTCATTATAACAACTTTGAAAGTTTAGGATGACTAAGGGGTCTTGTGGATGGCAAGTGGAGGATCGTGGACGAGCCATATCTTGCTGCATTTGAGATGAAATAGGAAAAATGTCAGAAATGGTACGATCAGAAAATGGAGAATGAGATGGCGATGCGGGAAGGCTCGAGGTACAAAGAGAAAAGGGGTTTGAGATCGAAGAAGAAGATGGTGAATGGTCACTTGTCATACTCAAATCCAAAGAAACCCTTCCCTCTTCCTCATCACTATCCACAATAATTATGGGTTCCATTATAAGGCAATATAGACTGCATATATATGTGTATGTGAAAACACGTATATGTATATATGCACAGAGGTGAAGAACCCTAAAACTCCCCCCAGAAAACCCAAGCCCTCAAATCACCACAAAACTTAAACCCAAACCCTCAAATCTTCACAAGAAGAAATAGGAAGTACATTTTCTTGATTGCAATCCACCGGAGGACTTGGAGAAGGAGAAACGGAGAATGGGGCAGGTGGTAACTTTGAAGATGAAGAAAGTTCCTCCATAGCAAATGAGTAATGAAAATGTCTCAAACCTGCATTTATACCTGCTCCTAGCGGTTGGTTTTCTTTTCCAAGAAAAAGCTTTTGGTATTCGCGCCTTTTGGGTTAAAAAAAAGGCTATTGATTTATAGAGATGGAGCGCTGCCAGCAGTACTGGCATGCGGAGCGCAAAACGAGGACCAATACTATAAGGACACGTAAGTACCCGTTCACAATATGAGGAAAAACTCCCAATAATATCAGAACGTTCAAATCTGATCGATCGCGCGATCACCATTCCACTCTCCCGTGCATCTTGATCGCCTGGGGGACTCTTGATACCTATATGATATAATGATACGAACGATCTATCCACCGTTATGATATACGACCGAGATGCCCGATCGATAAATAACTAACGAGATTCACGACACTATTTATGGAAAGGATATTATCTTTGGAAGATAAACACAATCCCAAGAATAAAGGAAGTTTACCGCCAATAGGACTCTATTAATCGGATTTATGGGAGTAATTTACTCCCTAAAATTAAGGAAAATCACTCCTATAAATACCTCGGCTCCTAATAACTTCAAGGTATGAAAACATATACATTCTTCTCCCCAGAAATATTGTTCTTATTCTTATTCATAAACTTTTTACTGATTATCACGTCGGAGCTAAAACGGGGGAGAAAGCCCCGCCTTTTCAGGTTTTAGCAGTAGGAAGATTGTGAAAGAATCAGGAGGAGTTCATTCGACATCAGTTAATATGTTGATCTATTTTTTGGTTGCTTGATGATGATTTATCACCCTTTCCTGTGAGTTTGTGCAAATCGTTTGAATCTGATTTCTCTGCCACCGGAAGAGGAGTTTTGGTTCAGTTAGTGTTGTTAAGTCATCTATGATTAATTTTTATGTAAAGTGATGCTCATAAAGTGTTTGATAACATGGTTGAGAGGGCAAGGGATTTGTAGATATATGGATATGGTTAAAACCGGATGAGTGAAGTTCTAAATCTGGAATTGGCATTTGAATTTGAGGTATGATTTTTTCGGCGAAGTGGCTGGAGTTGCGAAGAGGATGACCGACCACCGAAGCGACGGAACCTAAGATGGATTATCTTTCTGGGGCTAAAGCTGGCAGTCAGCTGGGTTCAACTCCCTTATCTCAATTCACAAGTGGGTTAATAGGTGGTTCTTATGCACGAATGGTTGCTAAAGTACATAATGTGGGGTTGAAGAATCAAATTAGTAGCAGTGGGAATGGTACTGCTGGAGTAAATTATCAGAATTTGGGTGGAAAATTTGGGTAGGCGGTTGTTAGTTCCCATCATAATGCATGGGAAGGAAGGAGAGATATGCCAGGTTTCAGGGAGCCTGTATCTGCTTCATGATCAGCTCCAGATGTTGCATCGAAGTTGGCTCATGCCAGTGCTCTTGATAAGGTCTCATCTGGTCGGCACTCGAAACCACTTATTCATCCTCAAAACGATGTTCAGATTATTGGACACCTAATAAACGAGAGAGAGAGAGAGAGAGATTACAAGGGCAATGATATGCTTGATAAGAACTGCTCTCTTTGCTCATCAAACAAAATCAATGGAAGTTAATTCGGTGCAAAATTTATGTGGTTACTTTCTGATTCGGGTGTTGGAAGCGCCTTTGAGGAATTTCTAGGATTAAAATTCACCAATGATCCTATTGTGGCTGATAAGTGGGATGGAGTGATTTGTGTTGCTACCATCAGCACTTCCAGTAATCTGGAATTGAAAATTTTGTTCCAACTAATTTGGAGTTTGTCCTGTAATCTGCAATTAAAAAAATTGTTCCATCTAGATCTGGAATTGATACAAAAATTTGTATTTTGCTGAGTTCAAAATATTTGGACAATGAAGGAAATGTATTTGAATTTGCTATAAGAAGAGCATCAAAGTTGCTTATGGATGTCACTAAGTAAGGGAAGAAATTGGTTTTCAAATGAAGGAAATTATGATTCATTGAAGAGAAGAAAAAATGATCAATGCTTTAAGGTCCTCGTGATTTTTTTGATATTTGAATTCCTTGATTTTCAAGTTGGGCTTGGTCTATCTTCACCAAGCTCCAACTTGAGGGGATGTAGAAATATTAGTTGAAATTGAAGGCACTAAAGAGTGCTAGATTCAAGTTGTTAGATTTAGTAATGCTTCTAGTTTTTTCTTCTTGTATGAATTCTCTTTATATATAGTTCAAGGTTTGTAATTGTTTTCTCAAGCTTTCAATCAATAAAATCATTCAGTTGCAGATTCTATTTATGTTCAATATTACGGGCATAGAAAAGTCCTTGTTCGACTTCGACGCCCATTTGCTAAAATTTATTTTCAACTACTCATTTTATGAAACTCGCAACTTTTATCACATTTTCTACTGTTTCATAAATTTTATCGAGATTTATTAAAATTTGATTTTAAGCTAAATTTATCAACATTTTTCTTGTTGAATAATTCATTTTAGTCATCCAACTCTTTTGCCACATAAATTTCATTTTTTGGGTGTTAGACAACTTTTTATTTATAAATTTTATTTATAAAAACGGAGAAGTAGTAATATATCATTGATGTTATAAATAATATGTGTGTGTGTGTGTGTGTGTGACATTACCATTATATCCCTGTAAACTTTACATATTACGATTGTGCCATTATTCACTCATATAAATAGGAGTCATTTCATTTCATTATAATCACACCTAATGAGAAGTTCTCTCTCATTCTCTCCATCTCTATATCTCTTTCTTGTTATGATTTTAGTAGTTTTACAACACGTTATCAACATGAGTCTCTAGCCAATTGAGTAATATGATGGAAGTATGCTCTACAGTTGCATCTAAATGATGAGCTTCTGGATCAGAAATCTGATTATTATTAATCAATGTTTTCATTTCTCAAATCAAACACTTTTGGTTTTAGAAAATAACCCACATATTATAAATCTGAAAACATCAAGAAAGATGGAAACTTTGCATGATTCAAAAGGTTTCATACGAGGAATGAAACGTGGTCGGAACGTTGTGCAAAAAGAAAAGTTGGAAAAATTGGAAAATCCGAAACTTTCAAAGCTGATCTACGCAAAACTATACATCCAATCGATGATCGGAGACTGGATCTGAAACCACGGTGGCGAGACGAATCTCCGGCACCGGCGTCGTCGACGACGATACGGCGCGGCGGCGCGTGAGGTGCGTGAAGTCCACGCGCAGACGTCAACTCGGCGAGTGAGGGCACGTGACGTTTCTGGCGACGGTGTCAAAAGACAGTTTGTTCATATCAACGTTTTTGATTTTTCTATGTTCTTACTTTTCTGTTTGGTGCAGTTTTGGGCATTTCCCGGTGGTCGAACATGGCGACTTCGTAAAAGCTATTTTTGAAGCAATTCCGACGAGTTTTTGAAATTTGGACCAAAAGTAAGTTTGTTCTAAATTAAATTTCAAACCTATTGACGGTTTCGATTTACTCATATGATCAATATATTAAAATATGAACAATTTTGCCCTTGATGATACGTTAAAGTATATCAATCATGATTTGACGAATTTGATTAATCATGATTATTGATCTAATGATAAGTGCTAATAGAATATATATTCTAAATCATTTAACAATACTATGTGATTAATATGATAAATTAAAAGATTTAAAATAAGGTACAGGTAATATAATAATTGTCATGTCGTGATGTATTGAGTATAACTCATTATCGTAACGAACTGAACTATTATGAATACATTGATTGAATTTGGAGATGACTTGCTCATTTATGAAATGTAATTATTTCATTATGTTGTTACCACATATATGGTTGGTTTTATCAGCTTTAAATATACATATCACGTTACCACCTATATGGTTGGTTCTACTGATTTTAAATATTTCTATTCATATAAATTTGATATATTGTTGTTATTTGATATTTCAACAAATAGTACCAGAAGTTACCATTACCAAAAGATTGTTGGATTTTAATGAAAATATTTTATCAAATGGTACCAGAAGTTACCAATATCTGTATTGAAAGGGAATATGAAAATAAATTATTCAACAAGAAAAATGTTAATGTATGATAAGATAATATCACATGATAGCACGGATATGGCTAATGTGAAAATAATCTCATCAGTATTATGAGATAAATATTATATGAATGAGATAAAAAGATTTGATCAAAGTTCTTGCACAAGCACTTATGTACTCCAGAAGTACATATTTACTCCAGAAGAAATAAAGATTATCATCTAAACATACTGAAATGATATTATTATTGCTCCTGAAGAAGTATAAACGAGTCATACTTGCAAAACACAAAAGGGGGAAACATTTATGGTCCTCAAAAGTAGAGGTGTGTATCAAGAGTAATAATACACCTTACTCTACCACCCCTAATCTTTTTTTGTGTATCTCAAGAGTAAGAATACTTCGTACTTCACCACTCCTAATCCTTTTGAGGTTCACAAGATTAAGTTCAAATACTCATCAACGTTAGAGGTGTGTCTCAAGAGTAAGAATACTCCATACTCTACCACCCACAATATTTTGAGATTCACAAGGATAAATTTACATTAACCGGACTCCATTTTCGTTTAGCACCCCTTCCTTGTGACCAATCCATCTTAATTCCTGCTGGATCTTATACTGAAACATATGATTGTAACTTTTCCAGCAGTTCATCGATAGTGGGAGCAGAAATAAGGATCCTCCTAGAAAATGGAGATATGAATCCCTATTCCACAGCATAATCAAGAAATGTTAATAAACCATCGAAAAAGTTGTTAACATTTAAAAGTCCAATAGGCTTAGTATGTAAACCCAGCTGAGCCCATGAGGTAATATTAAAGATTTCCTCTAAAGTACCAAAACCTCCAGGCATGGTAATGAAGGCATCAGAACCATATAACATGCAAGTTATGCGTTCATGGATAGACAACGTCTGTGCTTCATGCCCTCGTGTTTTTCCTTTGATATCAGCTAAAGGAACGGGTATAACACCTATCACTCTTGCTTTTTCTGCTTGAGCGGATTGTGAAACACAACTCATCAATCCACTGCTGCCCCCTCCATATACTAGATTGACACCTCTCTCTCCCAACTTCTTCCCTAAAAGCACTGATACTTCTAGATATTCAAAGCCTCTCCCGATTTTTGATCCACAAAATACACAGATAGTTTTGATCTGTCGAAGTTTTGATCCTTCTATCTTTAAAGTGTATAAGGAAGGAAAACTTACAGAAATTGTTATTTTGGGATGCATTAAACTGCTAAATTACTTAGCTTTTTAAATTTGATAATATTCACTATTTACTACTCGTCTTTTGAAAATATTACTATTTACTTTTGACTAAAATGACACCACTTTTGATAATATCTCTGACAGCATATATTTTGCTCCATAATGGCTAATCTTTCGATGATCTCTCAGATATCATCGTTAATACGCGAAAAAATGAAAATACAAAGTGCTTTGTTAAAATATATACACTATATACTGATTTACCTTGTATCAATGTTGAGTGGTCAAAACATCATTATTTATAACAGTCTGGAAAACATAATCTTTTGATATATTTTTGAGACTATAACGATCTTATCACTGATGAATTTAGCCCATAAAGATAGTAGCTCACGCTGCATATACCTACAATGGTGCGTCTCAAGAGTCAATTGGATATCATCCAATGACTCCTTACTCAGCCCACCCTTAATGAAATCTATTTTATCATCTCGATTTCTGGATGAATATCATATTAATTTACAACGAGTATCACATGTCCATCGAGCACATTTGTAACAACCATTTAATCTTTTTGTTCTGCGCTTCTTTGCAAAAGTACTTTTACCTAAGTCAGGCATGTGCTTAAAAAATAAATCTGGTAATTCACCAACTAATCGAACTTTTGCTTCGATCAACCAGCAAACATCTTCTAGGATGCCAGATCCATCAACAGCCTCAATCTTTCGAGTCGAACTCGATAAATCTTTTTCAAAACATTTATCGGGAGATTTGAGTAGTATTTGCGAATATTTGATAATATAACATCTATTTTGATGGATCTGATTTTCTCCCAAAATGATCTATTTAAATGTGTTATTTAACGCGTAAAAGAGCGGTGGCTCAGCGTGTCATTGATTCCACCAAGAAAAAGGAAAAAATTTGTAGTCAAAACAAGGGGACAATGATAATTTTATTGAGATTTCGGTCTAATAATCTTTTTAGATATAATAAATCAAGGTATACTGATTTATAAACTCGAACAAGTAAAAATTGTATTGAACCAGAAGTTCATACGTAAAAGTGAAATATATATAGTATGAACCAGAAGTTCATAAGTGAAATATACATTATATTGAACCAGAAGTTCAACGACATTGTATTGAATCAAATATTCATACATAGAAATAAAATAAAACCGTATTGAATCAGAAGTTCTATAATAAACGATTAGATTATCAAAAGTTTCAAATTGTTTTCTATGAGAATAACTTATTCAGAAATTGTTTATCATACAACAATATTCTATGTCAAAGAGAGATTATCTCAAGAAGTTTTATGATTTGTAAAAGTGCAATATGTATACAATCCACCAAAGCGCACTTAGATATATGATTGAGATTATATCCCTAAAAGGATGACATGTGTTATGGCATTTTAGCCGATTGATATAATATAATATTTGTGAACATTATGGAGAAAACACGTCGGAAGCGTGATTATGCTTGAAGCATAGTGACAATCGATTTCAAAAATAAAAATCTCTTGAATAATTGAAATGATCCCTTTGAGGCTAAATACCCATGGTGAGTAAAAGTGACATAGCTAAATGATAAGAGATTTATGTACTTGATGATTGAAGAAATCTCTATATGTCATATTGAGATGAAATGGAATCAATAAATAAATCGAATACATACACAACTCTCTTGCGAAAATGAGGTTGGTGAAATTATAATACTTTGGCCAAATATAAAACCCCAATGTAGGGATTATTGTTCAAGGACCTGAAGCCCAAATGCTTAAATGTGTAAAACTAGTAATTATTTGTACAAAATGAAAAATATCACACAGTCATAAAAGACGAATCGTTGCGCGCGAAATTTTTCATAGAACTGACATGACATATGGTGGATAGACTATAGTCTAAATCACTAACTTGAGCTCTTTGATATACCAATAAATGAGATCAAATGTATTATTCTCATCTTGATACTTTGAGAGTATTCTTTGATGTATCAGTTGATCGCGGTACGTTGGGATTTCAAGTAAAATGATTGTAGATTATATGTCGAAATTGATATATATTTCAATGATTGATTATACTTACACAAATCAGAAATTGTGGTTTATGAGATGCAATAACATACATGTATAATCAAATAAAAGATTCAATATACCCAAATTAGTATCACTAGAGAATGATACAAATGACTCCATGATATTATATATTGAAATTGAAATTGGAGTATACTGTTTATGATATCTGAGAAATTGATTATTCAGAAGTAAATTTGAAAATGAATATTTTATTATTCATCAGAAGTGAATTTTAGATTTGCTTATTCACCCGAAGTGAATTCTAAATTTAATTATTCACCAGAAGTGAATTCTAGAATTGATTATTCACTAGAAATGAAAGATGCAATTGATAAATTAGTAAAACATTGCTTATTATAGCATTTTATGACATCATAAATTAGCTATGAACGATTTATATAGAGCTCATTATAAATGATATGTTTAATAAAAAGATTCGAGATTGCATCAATATACTTGTGATATTCCATGAAATGAATAAATACGTGTTGAACTCTTTTTCCCTTAACTGAGGTTTTTGTCCCACAGGATTTTCCTAGCATAGTTTTTAATCAGGCAGTTGAGGCGTATTAATGAGAATAATGTACTCTTTTTCCCTTCACTGAGATTTTGTCCTACAGGATTTTCCTAGCAAGATTTTTGAGGCATTATCATAACTATCAACGAGCTATAATTCATCAACACGTTATACTGGAATGATATCAACAAATGAAGAAAATTATAGACATCTTATGAAAAATGTTATGATATCAGCTATACAAGGAGATTTTTATATATACATATTCCAGACGAAAGATGATATCAAAGTTCGAGAAATTCATGAATCCTCGATTGCACACTTCAGGGGGAGAATCATACTGTACTCTTTTTTCTTCGTCCAGGTTTTGTCCTACTAGGTTTTCCTGACAAGGTTTTAACGAGGCAGCGACTGTACTATTTTTCCTTGATTCAGATTTTATCCCATTGAGTTTTACTGATAAGGTTTTAACGAAGCATCACTTCAAAATTTCAAAATTCAGTACATGATTTGTTCTACTCGAACATTAGACTCAATGATTCACAATGACCAACATCAAGGGAAGCTTTTGTACTCTTTTTCCTTCGCTCAAGTTTTATCCCACTGAGATTTCTTAACAAGGTTTTAAATATAACATTTAAGGAGGAGTATTATAAATAATATATAAATGACATTACCATTATATTCATGTAAACTTTACATATTACGATTGTTCATTGTTCACTCTTATAAATAAGAGTCATTTCATTTCATTATAATCACACCTAATGAGAAGTTCTCTCTCATTCTCTCCATCTCCCCATCTCTTTCTTGTTATGATTTTAGCAGTTTTACAACAATTGAATCATTTTTCCGAAAAAGTCAACAATTTTAACTGTTCAAACAATTCCTTCCACCATTTTTTACTTTTAAAAAAAAATATTAAACCAACGAAATGTTATTATCTTATCGTTTATAAACATTTGGTTACCAAACATTTAAGATTAATTACACACACAGTCAACTTCCGTTAGAAAAATTAATATACAATGCGGCAATCTACCAAGTTGAGCAGTACATTTCTGAAACAGAATTAGAACTCAACTCATCAAGTTGAAATGAAACAGTGACCAAATGGGCCTCACCATTTTCAGGGACAGAAGAAAGTGAACTGGAAATGTGGGTGTATAGTGTATGCATGATCAAAGTAGGGTCATTTAGGCTCACCACAGTTTCATTTTAGAGGATCTAGGGAATCAAAATTCTTCAAGTATAACAACAGAAGTATTATTGCACCATACATAGAATTTCCAACTCCAAAGTCACCTTCGTACAAAATAGTTCTTCATCTTGATTATATGAAGACGCTCACCTCCTCTGCACAAGTTCTCAAAGTCGAATTACTCACTATCGTGGGAAAAATGACCACAATAAACGAGCAAGAACATAAAAGAACACAACACCTCTAGCCATAATAAATAATAATTACAATGATAAATTGGATGGAGGCTAGTACCTTCAGGACAGTTTCACTGGTACTATCTATATCTGTACTTCATGCTGTGGATCCAAGTTATCCTCATTCGTTACTGAGGTTCTCCTTTGTGGGCTTATGTTATTTTGCTCTTTTTCCTTTTCGTCATCGCTTGCTGCTTGTTCACCGGAATGAACAGCCCCATTTTCCGCCACAGGCAGATTCCCATTCTCTGACATGCTCTTGGAGTCCACATTATGTACTTGTTTTGGTAGTGCTCTTGAGGGAGAGGTTGCCAATAAGCGATTGATCCCATCAAATAAACTTTTGGCATCTGTAATCAGAGCAGATCCACCGGGGTAACAGCGACCAAAGCAGGTGACGCAATGTGGAAAAGCAACCTGAAAAGAATTCTCACAGAAATTTAATTCGTTATAGAAAAAATGAGAAAAAGAAAGAGAAGTTTGGTTGTGCTTAAAATTTATTTTCTAGAAAGTAAAGACTTGCTTCTAGAGAAGGTTTCGTTAGAAAAATAAATAACTTTAACAATCATGTTTGGCAAAAAAGCAAGTTTGACTTACTTTTAAGCACGACCATTGTTAAAGCTAAAAGTAGAACATAGTATAAACTCACTTCGATAAATGCTTGGCAAAGCTTAAGGAAAAGTAAAGATTCATTGTCTCTAAGCATCCTAGATGTTTTGTATCTCAATAAAGAATCAGAAACAGCCTGCAGTCCCTTAATTAACTCTTGAGCAATCACGTTTTTCAAACTTAACGGAGCACAAGGACGAAGTTCATTCAACGCTGCTGATACACCTGCCACCACCAGACATAAAGTGCAATTAACACCAATCAGTAGCTACAACATGAACTGCATAAAATACTGCCTAAATAAAACTACCATGTTTAGGTAACAACCATAATTTACTCAAGATTCTACAAACAGTGTCTAATCTTACCATTTATAAAAACAGCAAGAGGTGGATGCTCCATAAGAGGAGGAGGAGGAGTAATATCATCCTGATTTTCTTCACCAAAATTATTGGCCGGAAAGCCAACTACTGGTAATGGGACCCAACGATGAGAATTCAATACTAACTGGAATGGATTAAGATCAACATATTACAAAATGGATTATTGTAATTGGACGAATAACATTATATTTGTGAAATTAGATTTTTTTTTCCTTTGGTTATCGTACCTGAAAATTCTCAACAGCTATGCTCATATTCTTGGAGAATAAATTAAGAACTGCTCTGTTATCATCCAAAGACGTGTATAATCAGAGCTTCTCCAAATATCAAAAACAAGTGAATATTTAAAGAAATGTTGAATGTGAATTTACTCTTCAAATAGAGGTGGAAGCAGGATGCGAAAATCCAACCCAACCGAGCCGAGACCCATGGCACAATACTGCCAACCACAAAGGTATAAAGGTTATCATCAAATTAAAGATTGAACGTCTTGTAATATACAGAAGCTGGTTAGGATACCAAACATCATAAGAAGCAATAGTGGAAACATTCCAGTGCAAATATATTCAGTTCATCTCAGGCATATAAGCATGGATGAAAGAGAGAGAAATTAACTGTACATTAATTTTTGATAATTTTTTGAACCATCCATACTATCAAAGCAACACAATTACGGTAGATATCCCATCAAGACATGTAAGAAAATGCAAGGAACGGGAAAGCTACATTTTTTTTATGTTCTCTCTTTTCTTTTTCTTTTTTTGGTTTTATTGTTGGATTTTTTTCCCTTTGATGGGGGCAAGGGGAAATAAATGAATAAGCATGATGACGTGGAAGTCTATGATGACAGGTACTCACCATGCATTGATCTAGAATATTCTGACGAAGATCCTCCTTCACTTATGGAGCTTTTAAGAGTTTTGAGGTGAGAGGCAATTTGGTGCAAGGCCTAGTTGAAGAGAAGTCCACATGGATGAAAGAGGTAGTAATTAACAGTACATTGTATTTTGATAATTTTTTGAACTATCCAGACCATCAAAGCAACACACAATTACGGTAGATATCCCATCAAGACATGTAAGAAAATGCAAGGAACAGGAAAGCTACACCTCTATGTTTTCTCTTTATTTGGTTTTATTGTTGGGTATCTTTTTATATTTTTTTTTTTTGATGGGTGCAGGGAGGAAGCATGATGGCACGGAAGTCTATGATGACAGGTACTCACCATGCATTGATCTAGAATATTTGACAAAGATCCTCCTTCACTTATCTTAGGGAGCATGACTTTAAGAGTTTTGAGGTGAGAGGCAATTTGATGCAAGGCCCAGTTGAAGAGAAGTCCGCCATCATATTTTTCTTCACTTCCTGATGTATCATCTGCGAATATGGCTCGGTATTGATTAACAACATCAAAAAGATGCATTCTGTGACAATTTATCATCCCTTTTAAATATTCATATGGATTCCTCTGGTCTAAGTCATCAAGTATTGCAGTAAGCCATGCTTCGCGGCATCTCAAAAACTGCAAAGGAGATTGATCAGATAGACAATCAATGCACGAACACGTGTAAGGCCATAAATTACAAGTAAAAAGAAATAGTAGAATCAAGTAACGACGTGTATGAAGTGTTGATGTAGCAACCTGTAGGCGCATTTCGTACTCATTAAATACTCCTATCCTACGTAAGTATCCAATGATGCGAAGGCATTCTGGCAACTGCAGGCACAGATATATACGCAATCAAGCCTGAAAAACTTCAACATGCTTAATAATTAACACAGTAGTCGAGATATGTCAAAGTACCTGAATGTTTGATCTGAGTTTCTGAAGCAGCTGAGAAAGAAGAGACTGGGTGATCTGCCGAACTTCTGCAGCAAGAGCCTGAATCAAAGGAATCCTTTTTTTGAAGGGGGGGGAAAACAAAGAAAGAAAAAGAAGAGTGACTTTATAAATACATAGACAAGATAAATCAAATGTGCATTGGTGAGTAGAACTAGAGACAGAACTAACTTTGGGTGCATTGTTGTAAGTTTTACAACATATGCTTCCAAGTCAAGAGCTTCATCAAAATTCCCATTCCGTACGCATCTACCGAAAGATAAAATTCAACTGTTAAAGCATTAAATATATGAGATAAATAATAAGGGAAACAAAGTTTAGAGATGCACGTGTTCATAAGCTGAGGAATTTCAAGTAAGTCAAGCAAAGTACTACTATTGGCAAGCAGAGTATGGTTCATCTTCCTCTTCTCCAAAATTTGTTCAGCCGACTCTAGAAACTCAGTGCAACCAGAAGTTAACTTAGGGATTTCAGCTATCTGCAAAACAAGCAATGAAAATACAATCAGCATGATCTTTTCATTTCTTCATATCCTCCACATGAGCATTGAAGAAAACTGTAGAAACCCCGTTATTTTGATTAATTCTAACTTAAAGTCACTGGTTCGAAAAGCTAATATTCACAGTGGGTCACTCTTTAGTCTTTAAACTACAAGGTCAATAAATATTAAATGTAACAACCATTTCCTCATGCCATTCATACCAACACTTGATACAAATTTAACCTTCTTCCACTCCCAATATTCCCATTTACTTCACTCAAAGCATCAATTGATTTTTTAAGAATGTACTAGGTTCAAATGAATAAAGTTGGATCAACATATTTCAAGCATAGTTGTTAACATAGCAAGCTTCCACCTTTATTTTGCTCACACAACTGTAACTGCACTAAGAATGCAGAGGAATTATTATAGTGTTTGCAACAAGAATAGCAATAACATTCACACTGTCCCTTTGGATAACTGTTGCACTTCTTATACTGCACTGCCCTACAGTCAAAACCACCTAGCACTCCAATACGAATGTGCATCTGTATAAGTATAGAAAACACTGTTTTTCCCACTCAAATTAAATCTATAATAGTGATGGAGAAAACAATTTCCACTCCATAAGACAAAATATACCGCAATACTTCCCTTCACAACATTAAGTATGTACATCACTGAAAACGAGTAATAACTACTGCTTGAAATAAAACATATATATAGCATAATTTCAACAAGCACGACCATTTCCGTCACTAGTTGGCTTAAATTAAACAAGAAACAGTACTTTGTTTTATTTAGGAGAAACCCACCCCCTTCACAAGGGGATCTTATTCCACAACATCACCCAGAGGTTGCATTTTATTTCGATCATATTACCAAGTCAGTCCAGTTCACAACTCAATACCAATAATTATCTCACATTATAATCATAATTTCAATTGTATAAATCATAGGATATAGTCGCAAACTGATTTTCAAACAAAAAAATGGAAAACAACAAAAATCTACCAGAGATTCGAGGTGTTTATCGATAGATGAAACCTCCACTCGGATCTCCAGCAACGCATCAGCCGCTGCAATGAACGCGCGATAATTCCCCACAGCCACCTCCTGCATCTGCCTCCGAGTTCTCTCCGCATCTACTCTCAATAGCTCCGGCTCCTACAACAATCAGACAAAAAAAAAAACGAAATCCAATAAATAAACGAACATATATATATATATATATATATATATATATATATATATAAGTTGAATAATGTTTGGACCTTGTGAAGGCGATCGAGAGTAAATGAAAGGAGTTCGGAGACGTAGGGCTGCTGAGAAGCCGAAGCGAGTAGGAGAAACCCCGCCATCGCTGTCTCGTCGCGGCTCCATTGTAATCACTTGAGAGCTCAAAATCATATATAAGGGTGCGTTTTGCTCTGTTTGGTTACCTTTTCATGGAATTCATTTTTTCAATTGCCTCGAAATTAGATATTTTTCTTATTTTAAATGAATTCATTTTTCAAGGAGAGAAGGAGGTTTTATTTTTCAGGAAAAATCTTAGGATGTGTTTGATAGCGATGGTGGAATTTGGGTGGAAATAAAATGAATTCCAGGGAATTAGAAGTTTAATGTGTTTGATTGGTTTAATTTTCTAGGTGAAAAAAGTAGGGAATTTTCCAACTTTTGTTGTTTGATTGACATTATTTTTCATGAAAAATAAAGTAAAATTGATTTATTTTAATAAAAATATATATTTTTTAATTTTTTCATACATTTGTACTTGATAATAATAATGTTAATTTTTAGAAAAAAAATAAATCAATTAACAATAACAAAAATGATCAAACGTAACGAAGATGTTATAAAATTTTTCCTGAAAAATATAGCCTCCTCCACCCCTTGGAAAATGAATTCATTCAAAATAAAGAAAATACCGAATTTCAAGGCAAGTGGAAAAATGAATTCCATAGAAAATTTAGGCAACCAAACAGCGTAAAGTTGGAAATTCACATGGAAAATTATATTTTCCATGAAAAATTTGGGAATCAAACGCAGCCTTATAGTATTTTCGTTACGTTTGATTATTTTTGTTATTGTTAATTGATTTATTTTTTTTCTAAAAATTAACATTATTATTATCAAGTACAAATGTATGAAAAAATTAAAAAATATATTTTTTTATTAAAATAAATCAATTTTACTTTATTTTTCATGGAAAATAATGTCAATCAAACAACAAAAGTTGAAAAATTTCCTAGTTTTTTCACCTAGAAAATTAAATCAATCAAACACATTAAACTTCTAATTCTCAGGAATTCAATTCCCTAGAATTCAATTCTCTGAAATTCATTTTCTTTTCACCCAAATTCCACCCTCCCTATCAAACACACTCTAATATAATTTTAATTTCTGTACTCTTGCAAGGGTGGTTTATTCAAAGTGGATGTCGAAAATTTTAAAAGGATTTCAAAAGTTGTATTCAATTTAGGGTCCGTTTGATACGCGTTCTTTTTCATGATTTTTCAACTTTACGCTGTTTGATTGCCTAAGTTTTTCATGCAATTCATTTTTCTACTTGCCTTGAAATTCGGTATTTTCTTTATTTTGAATGAATTCGTTTTCGGAGATTTTATTTTTCATAAAAAATCTTATAAAATTTTTGTTACGTTTGATCATTTTTGTTGTTATTAATTGATTTTTTTTCTAAAAATTAAAATTATTATTATCAAGTACAAATGTGTGAAAAAATGAAAAAAAAATATTTTTATTAAAATAGATAAATTTTACTTTATTTTTCATGGAAAATAATATCAGTCAAACAACAAAAATTGAAAAATTCTCTACTTTTTCCACCTAGAAAAATTAAATCAATCAAATATATTAAACTTCCAATTCCCAGGAATTTAATTCCCTAAAATTCCACTCGCACTATCAAACGCAACCTTAGATTTAGAGACTCCTTATAAATCTTGAGGTGTTTAATATAAATTTTAACCCCCGTTTGGTTTTCATTAAATTTTTCTCATTTTTCTATAGTATTCAATATCAACCACCCATCAAAAGTCAAGTCCATAATTTTTTACTTTTCAACCAAATCTCAACCATCATTTCTCCTAAAAATCCCTATTCATTTTAAAAAAAAAAAAAACTCATTTTAAATAATACCAAACACACTCTTAATGGACTTCCTAAAAGTTCATAAAAATTATGGTATATTAGATAAAGAAAAATCTTTAAAAGTCATGCATTATTTAAAATGTCAATGACTTTTAAAGACTCCTACGAAATCCTCTATTTACAAACTTTTAAACAGAAAGTACAACACCAAAATCTTTTTATTTATCTCTCATTAATCTCCAAGATTTTAAAAGACTTTAATAAAAAAAATATTTTACATTATAAATTTGTTTCTTCTATATTTTTTCTTTTTTCTTTCATATTATTTTTAGAAACGTTAAACCTAGTACTAAATAAATCATTGTTTTTATTCCCTTCAACTTGTTAATTTTTTTTTATGTTTAATAAAACTTTATATTTTGACTCTCTTCTTTTTTTATCATTTTCTTAAATTTTTCTATGAAAATAAATTCAATTAAAATTTTATAAGATCTTATAGAAAAATAATAATTAAATTGTATCAAAACAAATAATAATTAAGTAAAGTAATTCTACAATTTTCTCCAAAATGATTTGTATATTCAAAAATATTAATTTAAGTCAATCGAAACCTATAAAAATTGTATATTAAAAATATTAAAAAATTTATGAACATACTACAATTTTTATGTCGATATCAAACACAATTTCATTTTTCTCTCATTTTTATCACAAATATTTCTCTATATTAAAACTATTTATCTCTCAAACCGCATTTTTTTATTCACTTGACATATGATTATTATTAAAAATTAACATTCACTTTATAGGAAAATTAATCTATTAATATTCAAATTTTTCAATTGAAAAAACAAAATTCTGTAAAATTTTTTGAAAGTTTATGAAAGTCTTTTAAATAAAAGTCTTTAGAAGTCTATGAAAATCCATTAATTAAAAGTCTACAAAATTTTTTGAAAGTCTATACAAATCCATAAAAGTTAATAAAATCCAATGAAATTCATTAAAAAAGTCTTTAAATGTCTTTCAAAATCTACATTTAATAAACCCTCCAAAGAGAAGATCTGTACAGGGGGTTGGTTTTTTTTTTTTTTTTTTTTGGCCATTACAAAGGGGACTTAGGGAGGGAGGTGACTCGAACCTGAATCTAGAATCCGATAAGGGGGTGTCTCAACCACTTGGACAAGCCCCCTTGGTCCTGTACAGGGGTTTTGCTAGATCATTCTGAATTGGGCTCTGGAAGATAATTTTTATGTTTTATGGGCGTTGTTGGTTTTTTTTTAATACCCAATAAATTCGGGCCATGATGTATAACAGATGTGAAAATAATATCGACACCTCAATGAATAATTCGGTTCGATAACGACTCAGGGTCACTCGAAGCAACTTAATTGGAAGTTGTTCGTTGCGCACTCGGAAGGTCCAATTGTGGTGATTATGGGCATGGACTTTGGACTTGGTTAGTTGGCCCATTAGGTTGGTTGTTACGTGGATTTGTTAGTTGGGCCTTAGGTATTGATGATTGACCCAACTTATGACCTAACCCAACATGTTATATTTATCCAGTTTGGGCCCTTGTCTTGTAACGTTAATGTTGATTTTGAAACCATGGAGAGGGAAAAAGAGAGAACAGCCATTCTTGGAGTTCTAGCTTGATAGTCCACCATTGTTGTTCTTGTTCTTCCCACAATGGAGCAACCAAGGTTGTGTGTTATCGAGTTGAGCTTGAAGTCGAGGTGTCGATTGGGAGTAGGGGTGAGCGTCGAGTGGTTCGGTTCAGGTATCTCAAGAACCGAAACCGAACCATACTTTTCGGTTCTTGTAAAATGGAACAATTCGGTTCCATTGAATCGCCAGAATCAAACCAGAACCATACCATTCGATTTTGGTTCAGTTTCGTTCTAATTCGATTCTATAATAATAATTATTTTCGGGGGCCTTATCGAGGAGTATCAGACCTCGAGAAGCGAGCGAATAACCTGAAATAAACTTCTAACGAATATACCAAGATCAAGGATTTTGAAATTCCTTTCACCTCGAAGAAAGCATAGGATTCTCCATGAAACAGAAGATGTTCATAAATCAAAATAAGAAACAAATGGTTTGGAAGGTTTTTCGAGCATGGCTAAATTTGTATGGTAAACTTGTGGCATCAATCATGAGTTTTAAATGCATTATTATTAATAATTTTTTTATATTTGTATTTAAATATTTAATTAACTTCATTATGATAATTTACAACTTCGCTTATTAATTAGTCTAATTCTATTTTCATTTACTAAGAATTTCAGTCCAAGTGTGAAGTTAAATGTTACAATGAGATAGAGAAGTAACAAATTTCATAAAAATAACTTAATCATTTTCACTTTGCCACAAAAAATTAATTTTTTTTTTTTAATTTTTAGTTTTAGTTTTAGGACACCCAATTAAGACCATCAAAAAAATAAACAAGGATCAAGGATTTGGTTCTAACTTCGATTTTTCGGTTCTAAAAGCAGAACCGAGAAATCGGTTATCGTTCCAAAAACTGATTTCCTATTTTATTTTTTTAAAACCAAACGGTTCCGATTTTTTCGATTCGGTGCCAATTTTTTTCCCACCCCTAATTGGGAGAGTTTACTGAGCCCGAAAGTGTATCGAAGATCCAACTATTATTTCAACATGGTATCAGAGCTTTGGGTGTGATTTTGGGTTGAAAAGGGGCTGAAAATCGACAAAAAACGAGGATGAAAATTACCATGCAGAAACGTCAATTAAAGTACCAAACGGGTCGGATTGTTTTTTGGGTTTTCCGGCCAATATACTTCGCAAATTGAAAAAAGTTGACCACCACCAGAACCGCCCAGAGGAGGAGAACACTCGACTGATGGAGTTCGTCTTTTCCGGCGACCAGAGAGGCGGAATCTGGCAGGAGAAAAGGTAAAAAAAGGATTGAAATTCTGAAATTCCGGTCAAACTAGAATTTTGGTTCAACAAGAAGTTTCTAAAGCTATCACTTGCATTTTCCCCGCTATTGTCAAAGGAACAAAAAGAAGAATCAGATGAGCTAGCTTACAATTCAATTATTTTACACCTATCTGATGCTGTTTTGAGAAAAGCTGGTAAGCTTAAATTTAAAACCACGATAGAACTTTGGAAAAAGTTATAGGACTTGCGTTAACTTAAAACTACCTCCAACAAAATTTACTTACTCGAAAAAAAAATTTCAGCTTTAAAATGAATCCTACAAAAGATCTAGATGACAATTTGGATTTTTTTAACAAACTTGTTGATGAGATTCGAAGTGCGGAAGAAACGTCGGAAAGTTTCGAACTCAGGTTGTGGTTGGACGGATGAATCATGACCCGATATTCACGACACGATGACTCGACGATGCGGAATAAAGAACCACGACTTTCGAAACGCCACAAGAATTTGTCCAATCTCCTTGATAAGTCTCTGATATGAACGCCACAAATATTCTAGCAAATATTTGATAAGTTCGGTATTTGAACGCCACAAGAAATATTCTTGATAAGTTCGAAAAGCATAGAAATCCACCTATAACTTTTATTGAATCCTCAATAAAAACTGTTTATATTAAAATCAAAGTCTGAATTACAATGAATGGAAATGAATATAAATAAGTAAAATAACATAGCCGCTAATTGACTCAAAATAGAATTCTAATTAGACTAAAATTCTAAAATAAGCAAACAAATAATTAAAAACAAAATTTAACCTAAAAATACGCAAAAACCCTAATTTCCGCCTGCATAATTGACTTGCTGTTTTGAAGCTCCAAATGATGGAATTTGGCCATAAAATCAGTCGGTTCAAGGGCTTCTGCCCATGAGTTTTGCTTAGTGGCTCATTTCTACTCGAAAAACACATATTATGCATCTAATTCCGACATGATCGACTGGATTGCACTTTTATTTGGCTCGAATATTTAATTTTTTCAGTCAAGCCTGCTATGACTCCGATTGTCGAGGGTCCGGAACTCATCATAGCCTCCTTCTTTAAGATGATTTGTCCCGAATCATAGCTTTGTTCCTGTTGTTTCACTTCACCTCCTTAATCAAACTGAAAATCATTGCTTCCATGCCAGAGGGATGACCAATAGTATCTTGTAACTTGGGTTACATGAATGGATTGAAGTAGAAACTCCTGTGGGCATTGGTGGTGTTGCCCAAATTCCCAAGTACATTTAACCTGCAAGACAAAATTAAATAAAGCGGGGAGGGAAATCTTAGGTTCATGAGGTACAAGGTATGGATCCTTGTATTCATGAATTATCACCGTCAATTCCACCCTTTGAATCATGAGGCCCTTCTCTTCACCTCGTTCTCCTTTTGCAACTTCTTGCTCACCCCCATCTATCTCTTTTCTCTCAAGCTCGGTTACTTCCTCTAACTCAAGATTTTCTAGCTCATCGACCTCTTCAAATTTTTTTCTTTCAAATTCAACCACATCTTCTACCTCCACATTCGTATCACCATGTTCGCCACTACTTCATCACTATCCAAATGTGGATCTACCAATTCAAAACCCAAATTTTGAACTTCTACCCCAACTTCCAATGCATTCCTCTCATCATCAACAATTTCATTCTTAATCATTTCCTCGCTACCCAACTCCACCTTCTCCTCATCAAATTTTGGAGTTTGTTTATTTGTTTTTAATTTCAACTCTCCCTCCTTCTTATCAATATCCTTATCCCCACGATGCCTCCTATTACACCACTTTTCACTCTCCTTCCTTACCCTTCGTGAATCTTCTAGTGTTTCTTCTAATGTCAACCCATACAGTGCGCATGTTTCCCCTTTCTTAAGGAATTTGTATATGTGCATACTCTTATCATAATCAGCCTCCCTCCTATGTCTCCAAGGTTTTTTCAATAAAATATGATAAGATTTCAATGGCACTACATCACACCATACATCCTCACTATACCTTCCCTGGGTGATAGGCACTAGAATTTGTTTGGTTACTTTGAAATTCCCAAACTCCTTCATCCACGTCATCCTATAAGGTTTATAGTGTGGTTCTAGGGGCAATCCTAATTTTTTAATCACGGTGCTACTAACGAAATTAGTAAAACACTTTCCATCAATCGCCAAACTGCACCCCTTATGATCCACATAACATCTAGTTTGGAATAAAGAGTCCGGATCATAATTCATTCCTTATGTGGCTTTTCAAAAATTCAAGAACGAAGAGGATTTAGACATCAAATAGCAGGAACGAATTTTATTGCTGACTTGAAAGGAAATGAATATCAAGAATTTAAGGAAATTCAAGAAAGTGGTTCTTGAATTTTGGAACGACTTTTTTTTTTTTGGAATAACGGATGGGTTTTAGGAAAAAAATAAATTAAAAAATATATTTTTTTATAAATAAATCCGAAAATTCGACACGAACGGAACAGGATTTGGATAAGAATCGAACAAAATAAATACTTTTAATTTTTGTTGAATTTTTATATGGATCAAACAATGGAAAAAATTACAGGCACGAAGAACACTCAATAAAAGAAAAACTCAACAACAAGATATGGATAATTCTTATGACAGACTCGATGATAAACATAAGAATTAAACTGGATAGAAAAACCTGAATTCAGAGTCCAGCTCTGATACCAGATGATGAGATTCGAAGTGCGGAAGAAATGCCGGAAAGTTTCGAACTCAGGTTGTGGTTGGACGGATGAATCATGACCCGGTATTCACGACGCGATGGCTCGACGATGCGGAATAAAGAACCACGACTTTCGAAACGCCACAAATATTCTAGCAAATGTTTGATAAGTTCGGTATTTGAACGCCACAAAAAATATTCTTGATAAGTTCGAAAAACATATGAATCCACCTATAACTTTTATTGAATCCTCAATAAAAACTGTTTATATCAAAATCAAAGTCTGAATTACAATGAATGGAAATGAATATAAATAAGTAAAATAACCTAGCCGCTAATTGACTCAAAATAGAATTCTAATTAGACTAAAATTCTAAAATAGGCAAACAAATAATTAAAAACAAAATTTAACCTAAAAATACACAAAAACCCTAAATTCCGTCTGCATAATTGACTTGCTGTTTTGAAGCCCCAAATGATGGAATTTGGCCACAAAATCAGTCGGTTCAAGGGCTTTAGCCCATGAGTTTTGTTTAGTGGCCCATTTCTACTCGAAAAACATATATTATGCATCTAATTCCGGCATGGTTGACTGGATTGCACTTTTATTTGGATTGAATATTTAACTTTTTCCGTCAAGCCTACTATGACTCCGATTGTCGAGGGTTCGGAACACATCAATTGTGCAAGCTATTGTTAATTGTGGTGAAGAGGTGTCTGAAATTTATAAGGCCATTAATTTACTTAATTTCATGCCCGGATCATATAGAGAGATTAAAAATGCAACTAAGTATGGTAGAGACAGCCTGACACCTAAGATTTTCATAGATTCCCTTAGGAATAAGGAAATGGAAATTAAGGCCGAAAGAGAGGTTAAGAGGAGTGGTGAATTGTACATGTTGAGGAGTCATTTTAAGCAAAAGTGTCACGTTCAAAACAGTGGTGACTCGAGTTATGACTTGAGTGATGATGATGGTAAGCATAGGGATAAGAGTTGGGACAAGTCTAGGACCAGTATGGGTTGGCAAGTGATGTTTCAGCTGTGGTAAGACTGGACACTTTATAAGGGACTGTCCTAAGAGAAGGATAAGAATAGAGAAAAGGCAAGAGGTGAGGCAAATGTAGTTGAGTCTAGTTATGATATGTGTTCTTGAGGAGGGAGATACACGGAATGTGATAGGATAATTGTGTGAGATCTTTTCATGTGGTCATTTATGCATTGTGGTGTATATGTGTCCACCGTTGTGTTTGATTAACTTTTTGTTAGTCTTAAGTTCTTTGTGAGTATGTTTGAAAGGGTTTTAGTTATCCTATGGTTATATCTATCATTGCTTATATGTTCTTGATTGATTACTGCGATTATCTGTCTTATGCTTGGATATTATTGACCTTAGTCCTAGCGAGTAAATGGAGCAGATATGGTGTGTGTTTCAAGTGTAAGGTATGTGATTCCAATTTTATTGGATAACCTTGATTGGGTAAGATGTTGTGTTGTTTTTCTTGCAGGTTGATTGGGTATCAATGTGGAGATTTGTTGGGTTTTTTTATACCCAATAAATTCAAGCGATGATGCAAGACAGATGTGAGAATAATATTGACACCTCGATGAATAATTCGGCTCGATAACGACTCGGGACTACTTGAAGCAACTTAATTGGTAGTTGTTTGTAGGTCACTCAAAAAGCCCAATTGTGGTGATTATGGGCATTGACTTTGGACTTGGTTAATTGACCCATTAGGTTGGTTGTTATGTGTATTTGTTAGTTGGGCCTTGGGTATTAATGATTGGCCCAACTTATGACCTAGCCCAATATGTTACATGTATCCATTTTGTGCCCTTTGTCTTTGTAACATTAATGCTAATTTTGAAACCACGGATAGGGGAAAAAGAGAGAGCAGTCGTTCTTGGAGTTCTAACTTGGTAGTCCTCCATTGTTGTTTTTGTTCTTTTCACATTGGAGCAACCAAGGTTGTGTGTTATCGAGTTGAGCTTGAAGTTAAGATGTCGATTTAGAGAGCTAACCAAGCCCGGAGGTGTATCGAAAATCTAACTATTATTTCAACAGGCATGTTGAATATTTTGAGGACTACATTGTAAAATTGACAATGTGTTTCCGTTACCAATCAACACATTTCTTCAAACTACTTTTTCATTATAAATTTTTTCAAATCACATTACCAAACAGAGACTAAATTATTTTGGTTTTATGTTTAACGTTTAATTTATTTTCATTAAATACAATTATTATTAGGTAATTAATATCAATATTGATCTACAATACATTTAAATATTGTTCTCTTTATTAATAAAATATCCTTAAAATCTTATTAAAATCATTAAATAATTCATATAGAAGGAAGTTAAATTTTTAATATAATTTTAATTAAGAATATAAAATATATAATTTCAAAACTATTTTGGGAAACCAAAAATCAAAAATGGATTTTTTATTTAAACTTACGTAATCTTAAACTTTTTTTATTATAAAAATATGCTTCTAAATCATTTCGATTTGCATATGAATCTATTTTTCATATATTTCAACGAGTTATTATAAATATTTTATAAATTAATTTTCAATTTGCCTAATATTTTATGATATGAGATTACTTCTTGATATATGACAATAATTTCTTTATCAAGCCGATGTTTTAAATAATCTTCTAATATAGAGTGTCTTTGGTATTGTTTAAAATGAGTTTTTTTTTAAATGAATAATAATTTTTAGAAGAATGAATGATTAAAATTTGGTTGAAAAGTCAAATGTTATAGGCTTGATTTTTAATGAATGGTTAATATTAAATACTGTAGAAAAATGAGAAAACTATAATGAATACCCAACAAGGGCATATATTTCGAGTTTCGATGAAATTTTTCAATAAAAATGTTAATTTATTAAAAATAACAATCAATTTACAGCCTTAGTTTTTCCTTTAACAATATCAATTACAGTAACTACTTTAAAAAAATACTAGTACTTTAAAAACAATACGTGTATCATTCATCTCATACATAAGACATGCAAGCACAACTTACTACTATTTCAAAAAAGAGATCATTAAAAAAAAAAAAAAAAAAAGAGCCCATTTTTCATTCGACTTCCTCAAAATTCCACCAGCTTGGCCCTTGCCACTACATCCCGTTTGACAGTGATTAAAATCAATTTTAGTAGATTTTAATAGAATTTGATAAAATGTGTTGTTAAAACGTTATGAGTTTCATGAAATATATTATTCAAATTAATTATTGTCTTTGATTTGGATTAAAAAATTTATTATAACTAAGTTCCACCAAATCGGGACTACATTGTCCTCGAGCTTATAACATTGGAAGTACGAGTTAGTTACTTTCGCTCGTTAGACAATTGGAGTATATTATGATGTTTGGATTGAAAAGAAAAGAGAAAACAATTATACATGGAGCATGACAGTGTCAGTTCTATGATTTTTGGGACCTGAGGCAAACTTTATAAATTAGGCCAAGTGCTCTTCACCTAATTAAAAATATTAGTATGCAATTAAATTGAACACAATGAAGTGGGTCCCCTCCTTCTAGAATCATTTTGTTGACGTCAAAATATGGTATTTCTAGTCAACAAAGAGTGAAAATTGGGGGGGGGGGGTTAAGAATTTGCTGACGTCACTTCACATGTGGAGAAATGATTCATCTAGAGTTCAATTGGGAATTTGAATATATGACTATTTTACAAACAGTTGAATTTGGCTAAGACTCGGTTGGATTATAATGAAATAACATGTACCGAAATTTATATCATGAATATGAGTAAATGAAATAGGGCATAAAACATCAATGAACTTAATTTATTATGTACTGAATAATAGCCCAGTTCGCGTTTGACTTGGAGCTTAGTTCTACAAGTTAGCTTAAAATATGTAAAAGTGGAGAGAGTTTTCTTATTCCTCACCCTTAATGAGCATTAAATCCCCCTATTTATAGGCAAAATGAGGGTAGACATATTTACACATGGTCCTTCATTTAATACTTACACATTGGGTCAACTTCTAATAGTTATAGGCAATTTCACCAATATCTTCCTATAATTATCGGAGTGTGCCCTTTCAGTTTGTTTTGAGTAGTCTGATCCTTCATTTGATGTGTTTTTTAACCAATAAGCGTGTTGATCGTTGACTAGGCAACTTTGAACTTGACCCGAATTTCGGGGCACAACAAATGTCTCTCAAGGTCTGGACTTAAGATCTCCTTAAGTTCGAACCTTGTATAGAATGTCAGTTCTCGCTTTGAACCTAATCCGCTTCATTTACTCAAGTCAGTTTGGATCTCCTTAAGTTCGGATCCATCATGTATGACCTGTCGTCCATTTCGAATCCACAATTAACAGGTTTCTATAGGGTCATGTTGTTCTTTGTTGGGTCCAGGGCTGTACCTGTGATTTTGTAGACCTGAAACAAACAGTTGTTTTTTGAGATATAGGCCCTGGGCTTTACGGGGGTTCGGGGGCAGCGCCCCCGAAAAAAAACTGAAGGAAAAAAAAAAAAAATGGGCCCATAAGCTAGTGGGCCCTGAAGCCCTTGCTTCATCAGCATCAAGGCAGGTCCGGCTCTGGTTGGGTCCAAGTACTTGAAGTCATCATCTTATTACATTTATGGACTTCCTTTGAGGAGACTATTGACAATATGGGTGGCAAGACATAAGAGCTGAATAGATAGCTAAACTGAAGAGTTGAAATAGTCGTTAGCTAAATAGCTGAAGTAATAGTCAGTTGAAGAGCTGAAATAATCGTCACCTGAAGAGACGACCAATTTAAAATACTAGCCAGTTGAAGAACTGAAATAATCGTCAGCTGAAGAGCTGAAATATATAGTTTTGCAGTGTCCTTTGAGGTTTTTTGTTACTTCGATATGACCTTGGGGGCGTGGTTTTTCCGTGTCCCCCTAAAGTTTTCACCTGATTTATTGAGGACCTCAAGGGTGTGGTTCTGCCATATCCACCTAAGG
The DNA here is from genome assembly GCA_963555705.1 of Ligustrum vulgare. Classification (NCBI taxonomy): domain Eukaryota; kingdom Viridiplantae; phylum Streptophyta; class Magnoliopsida; order Lamiales; family Oleaceae; genus Ligustrum; species Ligustrum vulgare. The sequence goes on from OY743183.1 coordinate 42,233,366, forward strand.
TTTTCAACCTATTTATTGAGGACCTCAAGGGCATGATTCTGACATGTCCCTTGAGGTTTTTATTGCTTTGATATGACCTTGGGGGTGTGGTTTTGTCGTGTCCCCCGAAGGTATTCACCTCGTTTATTGAGGACCTCAATGGCGTGGTTCTACCATGTTTCTTGAGGTTTTTGTTGCTTCGGTATGACCTTGGGGTGTGGTTTTGTCGCGTCCCCCGAAGGTTTTCACCTAGTTTTGAGGACCTCAAGCGTGTGATTCTGCAGTGTGCCTTGAGGTTTTTCAACTTTACACTTTTAGAATATCTGTTTTGCCTCGATTGTGGCTAGATTTCTTTGACAAGATCTTGCTGGACTAGAATGTCCTAGGGTACTTAAGGCTGGGGTTTGATGAGAATCTTGACTGAAGTGTGGCCAAACAATAATGGTCTCATTGGAATAATCGTCACGTAGAATAATCGATTTCCGGCTGGAATAATCATCGGCTGGAAGATTCATCAAGAACCAACATTGAAGTTTCTTCTTCACTCAATTTCTCACCTCGTAGCACCTTGACCTTTGGACCCAGCCAAGCCATGAGGGTAGTTGTTGCATTTCCATCCTTAATTCTCCTCAATTTCATCTTTAGATTGTCGTAACTTAAACTCAAGCTCAGCTTCTCTTTGACTTGATATGTTCCATCAATTCATAAACACTTTTCATTTGTTTAGCACTTCTAGATTGTTCTTCATTGTATTTGATTCTAGCTGCTTCTAAAGCATGTCTTAGTCGTTCAATATATGGTTCATAGAGATGGCAAGGAAACCGGATTCGAATCCGACCCGACCCGACCCGACCCGACCCGACCCAAATAAATTAATTAATAAAAATAAATAAGGAAAAAAAAATAAAAAATACTGAAAAAATAAAACAAAATAAAAAAATTAAACGGGATGACGAGGTTGACCCAACCCACCCCGAAATTCGCGGGGGAGTAGTGGGTTTGGGGGGAAAAAAACCCGCGGGGTGGGGTACGTGTCGGGGTACCCGACTCGAACCCACCCCGTTGCCATCACTACCAGTTCAACAGAAGTCACCTCAGCTCTTATTGATTCTTCACTTCTTTCATTCTCTTTTACTCAAAATCATTTTTACAATCATCTTTTTTTTTTTCTAGGACCACTGATTCCAAACTTAGCCTCCGTTCGGATACTTTTTTAGGTTTAAAATCAGTTTTTTCACGATTTTTTAGGTAGATGGATGGTTAAAAAGTGGAGAGAGAAAATGTATATGGTTAGTGTTGGGTTTTTTGATACCCTATAAATTCGGGTGATGATGTAAAATAGATGTGAGAATAATATCGACACCTCGATGGATAGTTCAGTTCAATAATAACTCAGGATCACTTGAAGTGACTCAATTGGTAATTCCTCGTGACCCACTTGGACGGCCCAATTGTGGTGGTTATGGACATGGTATTTGGACTTGTTGCTTGTTGAGTCATTGTTTGTGATTATGTATTGGACTTGGATTTTATATGTTTGGCCCATTTGGTTGACCTACCCAACAAGCTTTATATCTCCTTATTTTTGCCATTGTCTAGTAACATGAATTGAGAGTTTGAATTCACTTGAGAGTGGGAAGAGGTGAATGAGCTCTTGGAGTCTTTCTTGGAAGTCTCCATTGTTGCTCTTGTTCTTCCCGGTTTGGAGCAACCAAGGTATAGTGTTTTTGAGTCGAGCTTGGAGTTAAGGTGTCGTTTTGGAGAACTTACTGAGTTCGGAGGTGTATCGAGGACCGAACGATCATTTCAGCATGGTTTCAGAGCTATTGGAGTGATTTTGGGTGAAAATTTGGCCAAAAGGAGGCAAAACGGAGCAAAAACCGGGCAGAAACAAGGAACAAAAATTTGGAAAAATTTTGTCAAAACTGCCAGAACTTCAAACCTGATTTTCGGACAAACCAGAAGGCGATTGGAAGATTCGAGACCACCGGTGGACTCAGCGTGTCGAGGAGAACGTTCGACCAAAATTTGAGCAGATTTCGACGGTTGGAATAGTAGAAAAACCGGCAGAAAGTTTAGGGACGAAATTCGATCGACGATCGACCACCGCCATATGAACGGGCTTGTTGAGGAGTAGACTCGACTGAAATTTGGGGGTGATCCGATGGTTGAAACAGAAGTTATTGTCCGGAGAAGAAGAGGCTAGCGTACTGAAAAATGCTGATTACGGTCAAATGGTTGATCTGCTGGTGAAACTGAGAAAACTGGTGGACTCAAGAAGTCGAGGCGAACAATCTGGTGAAAATTGGTTTTTCCGACCGGCAACGGGAACGGCGGGTGGGGCGGATTCCGGCGATGACGTCTGAAGATAGTTTGTTACTCTCGTCGAGGTGGAGTTGTTGGCGCTGATGAATTTCAGTTAGGAGTTTTGTACTGAAAGTTGGATGATTTCGGTGGAGGCTTTAGGGTGTATGGTGGTGTCCCTGAAGCGGTGATGTTCGCGTATCTCCTAATTTACTGACTCAGAAAAGTCCACTCTGGTAAATTGACTGAAATCGTTATTTATCTCATTAGCAGATCATCGTGTGGGGTGATCGTTAGGATTGGGGTTGCCATTGCTTGGCAACCATTGCCTGTTGATAGACCTGAAAATTATTTGCTTAATTCATGTAATATATTCTTTGTGAATTTAGTATATTAATTTCTGTATGGATTTAATATATGCGCTTTAGATATTTTGTTGCCATTTCGAAATGTCTGTGACCTTAGGAAGTATGATTGGCTGGATTCTTTATGATGTGTGCCTATACTTTACTTGTGGTCATTGCATTTGTTGTGTGTTGTGTTTGTGCATTTTTTAGGTAAGATGACAACACTTGGGCTTTCTTGATGGCATGGTGATCTAGTTTGGTGGAGCGTAATATGGAAAGATTTTGGGTCTAGTTAGTGCAGTAGGTAAGGTGATGTAAGAGTGGATGGTGTGAGGAGATAGGCGAGGCGAACGGTGCCACTGGATCCAGGAAAGATCCGAGCGATGCTTATTAGGGATAAGTGCTCAATGTAGCTGTATCTGCATCTGTGTGATCCTTTCTGCATGTGTGTGATTACTTAATTCGATGCATTGTTTTGTGTAGCATTTCAACTTGTTTGATATGTGTTACTTTGCATGAATTTGTGTGTAATCAAATTTTACTGTGTGTAATGTGTTGGCACGCATAGTAGGTTTGTGATGCATTATCAGTGAGTGTGAGTATGTCTTTTGGTAATGTGTAGAGTAGATGCCTGATCGTTGATGAGATGTACAGGGGGTGAGTGTGACATTTGAATATCCTGTAAATCTTCTATTTGAAAATCCTGGCCGGGTGGAGTGTTAGAGACACTTAGATCACTTCTATTAGGTGGAGACCCATTATCCCATTTGTTGAGAGAAGTGATATATTGATAGATGAGCATCCCATGGACTTAGGATCTATTCTTGTTTACTAGTTAGGCATGTGTAGTAATCAATCTAGTGAGCATAGGTGGCGATGTGTGTGATATGTGTTCTCGAGGAGGGAGATACACTGAATGGGATAGGATAATTGTGTGAGGTTTGTGATTCCAATTTTATTTGGATTACCTTGATTGGGCAAGTATAAACATTGTATTATTTTTCTTGCAGGTTGATTAGGTATCAAGGTGGACATTTGTTGAGTTTTTTGATATTCAGTAAATCCGGGCGATGATATAAAAGAGATGTGGGAATAATAACGACACCTTGATGGATAGTTCGACTCGATAACGACTCGGGATCACTTGAAGTGACTTAATTGGTAGTTGCTTGTGACCTACTTGGACGACCCAGTTGTGGTGGTAATAGACATGTTATTTGGACTTGTTGCTTGATGGGTCATTGTTTGTGATTATGTATTTGGTGGTAATAATTTGAAAATTGCAATATGAAAAATATACGATGCCTGAAGTATACAATATAATCCCTGAAGGATTAAGTATGTTTGAAACATATAATTCAATTTTTTAAGAAACTTGTTTGATCAAAGTATACAGATACTTTGCTGTCTGAATATTTAATATGCCTAGAATAGATTCAATTTGTAATGAAATATGGTTTATAGTATAAAATTAGATTACAGGAAGAATAGTACAAATGACTCTATATGACAAAGTATTGAAATTGGGATGTGCTATTATTGTGAATAACTAGCTTTTCCACCCGTGCGATGAACGAGAATATGTTTATGATAGTGATTTCGATCGAAAATTATGAAAATATGTTAATTATACAATTATATCAAATAAGATTATTGTAAATAATATTTTTAATATAAAATATTATTGATTTCAAAACTTTAAAACATTCAAAACTTTTAAAAAAAAATCAAAATAGGAAATGCAATATGTAAAAAACTAATCAAAATTAGAAAATCCTGATCTTTATAGGATCTTTTTCTTTTTCTTTTTAAAATTATTTTTCTCTTTTAAAAAAAATATCTTTATTTATTTAATTGATATATTAGGAAGTAAAATTTCAATGATTATTTATTTATTTTCATAATATATTTAATTCATTTTGGAGAGCTTACTGAGTCCGGAGGTGTATCGAGGACCCAACGATTATTTCAACAGTTAGAGATTGATTTGGAGAATTGTGTAGTTCAAAATTTGGTTTATAAACCTAAAAAACCTATAGATCCAAAAGTGGTTAAGTTTGCTAACAAGCTCTTCAACAAATATTACACGAGCTCTTGACTGACCCAACTCAGAAGTTATAGCATCAAATTCAGATTGTAATGTCTTGTCCCGCTCTTCAGAGTTCTTATAAGCCCCTATTACATTTTCTTTCTTAGACTTTGACTGCACCAGCAGTTGCTCATCGGTCTCTTCGATCGTTGATGATAGGACCAAGAGCTGCTAGTTCGATTCCTCTGAATTTTTCTGGGCTTGTTTCTTTGAAGCTTCAGAAGAGCAGACCTGACTTTTCACAGTTTTTAGATTATCCTCAAGCTGAGGTATCTGGTGTTCTCATCCAACAACCTTGTTTACATGTTTCTTCTCAATCACATGGATTTCTAATAGATTGGTTGTTTTCTTCCTCTATGATCGAAGTTCCAAAGTGTAGAATAAATCGAACCGAAATGAATGAGATGGACAAGCTCCACAAACCGAAGTGAATTGCAGGGTCAAACTGAATTTTCTGGTGACTGACCTTAAGAGATAGAAGTAAACTGACTAACTGGAATTTAGACCAAAAATGGACCGAACAGATATTCTCCGAACTTAAAATAAACGAGCTTGTAGAGGCTGTCATAGGCGAACAAACTATGATGAATGGCCCGATTGGAGGCGAAACTGGAATTGAACTGCAGCGGAACTGGGATTAAAAGAGCTGAATTTAAATTGGTAAGCTGGAAATGAACGATTTGAATTTGAATTTGAGTCGAACAGGAAATAAATGAACTCCTTCGTGATGAACTGGATTATTCCGTGCTGAATTGATTTTTAAAGAACTGAGCTCGAAATGAATAAGTCGAAGAAACAAAAAATAATATGCAAATACATCATTATCTAAATCCTCGCAAAAGATCATTGAACTAGAAGTTCGAAAGATAATTCATTTAGATGCATTTATTGATCAAAATGATCAATAATATCTCACACACCAGCTTCAAATGCCCCATTTTGAATTAACGTCCTAAATGACAATTAGTTAATATGATATTTGATAGTATGCTTGAAGCGTAACTATATTTCCAATCTCCAAATGAAAATGGAGCAATTAGGATGGTCTCATTAAGGAGGCATATACTCATGAAAGAGTATATATTGACATAACTAATTATAAATCTTCGGAAAAGGTTCAAGTACTTGAAATATTGAAAATCGAAATTTCTATCGTTATGTCGTTGTAGGAAAGAAATCAAATTGAAATGATAATTGTGTCGACACATGTTATAAAGCACTTGTGCAAAAGCAAACTGCGAAGCTGGACGCATGGTGCTTGAAATCTCCAAGCCTATAAACTTTTATAAGAAAGCGCTTCATAATACGAAAGACAACGAAGATAATGAAAGAGAATATGTCGAATAAAATTGAAATAAAAGTTTCGTTGGCCAAAGTATGCATCCAAGCTAAATTGAACTTACTACAAAACCTGAATTTTGGGACATGAAGTCTAAAAGTGTAAAAGCTAGTAAAATACCTATAGGTATTTGTAAATAGAAAACAAAATTGTATAGTCGTAATACACGACTTATTACGCAACGAATGTTTAAAAAATCTGGCACATCATATGAAACAATATGTAGTAGATGCAATATTTTGTTTCTCTGACAATGCATGATAAGCACCGATAAATATATAATTATTAGCAATATAAATACTGAAAGCTGATTGACTCTAATTACTAGTTTGCGCTCTTTGATGTACCAATGAGTGATATCAAAATGTATGATTATCAACTCAGTACGTTGAGAGTATTCTTTGAAGTACCAATGAGTGAGACTAAAAAAGGTAATTAATAGCGGTGAAATGGTTAACGAAGATTTATTTGAAATATAGGAATCGTTACTTATATAAAGTTTCACAACTAAATTTGGTGGTAATAATTTGAAAATTGCAATATGAAAAATATACGATGCCTGAAGCATACAATATAATCCCTGAAGGATTAAGTATGTTTGAAACATATAATTCAATTTTTTAAGAAACTTGTTTGATCAAAGTATACAGATACTTTGCTGTCTGAATATTTAATATGCCTAGAATAGATTCAATTTGTAATGGAATATGATTTATAGTATAAAATTAGATTACAGGAAGAATAGTACAAATGACTCTATATGACAAAGTATTGAAATTGGGATGTGCTATTATTGTGAATAACTAGCTTTTCCACCCGTGCGATGAACGAGAATATGTTTATGATAGTGATTTCGATCGAAAATTATGAAAATATGTTAATTATACAATTATATCAAAATAAGATTATTGTAAATAATATTTTTAATATAAAATATTATTGAATTCAAAACTTTAAAACATTCAAAACTTTAAAAAAAAAATCAAAATAGGAAATGCAATATGTAAAAAACTAATCAAAATTAGAAAATCCTGATCTTTATAGATTTTTTTCTTTTTATTTTTAAAATTACTTTTCTCTTTTAAAAAAAATATCTTTATTTATTTAATTGATATATTAGGAAGTAAAACTTCAATGATTATTTATTTATTTTCATAATATATTTAATTCATGAATTGGTAAAAAAAAGTTGATACAACAAATTAATATTCTTGTAATATGTACACGGAAGAACATACTCATTTAATATACATATTAGAAACTAAAATTTCAATGATTTTATTTATTTATTTCAAAATATATTAATCAATTTTTCTCATTTCCAACGTAACACATTTGTATAGAATATGTTTATTTAACTCTTACTAAAATAAATATAATTTTTCACAAAAATAATATTTTTGTTTATAAAGAAAAACATCACTGCCAAATGGAGGCTTAATTTATTAAAAATAATTAATAATAATAAAACAGAATCTAAGGATAATAAATGATTTTAATTGTTAATAATTAAAACATAATTTAAATATCAATAGTTACACATTTGATTGTCCCTGAATGTATTTTTTCAAATATAGTCCAACATCTTGACTTTCATACCTTTCAGTAAAAATATAATTTGTAATATAATTTTAATACTGATAGCTACACATATGATTTATAATATTAAGAACAACAAATAATTAAAATACCCCCATGAAATTATAATTTTAATACTGGTAGTTATAAATATTGATTGAATTTATTCAATAATAGCGCTAATAATAAAAAAATAATTATAGTAACTATAATTAAAATATAAAAATAATAATAACAACATATTATTACTGTTTTGTTTTGCTTGTGTTTGATACCTTTTAAAACCCTTGTTTGGTAACCATTATTCATAATCTCATTTTTTTCAAATTCATTTTCAACCGTACATTCTATCACTAAAATAATCTAGACATAAATTCAAAAAGATTCCCTAATATTCAACCACATATTCTCAAAAAATAAAGCTTGAGAGAGTGAATCTAGAAGCAGGTCTAAAGTCAAGTGAACAATTAAGCAATGCTCTGGCAGCTAAACCTGTTCAAGTTGGATAATCTATTGTTTTCCTTCATAGCAAAAAAATAAAAATAAAAAAAATAATCCATCACTGCAAAAAAATAAAAAATCAGACATGGAGCTCCTTAGTGTTCTAAGAGGAAAAGGAGTGCCTTTACTCTATTCATGGTCTTGCAAAAGGTAGATAGATAGGATAATTTTTCAGTTACACCCTAATTTTAGAAATTACTTTTTGCTAGTCCTAAGATCTTCTCCCTCCAAATTCTCTTTTGCATACGAAAAAAAGGAAATATAAATTAGAGGGAATTCCTGCTATTAACTCAAATTCCAATAGAATTGAAAACAAAATGACAGCATGTCACATACAGACCTAATTATTGTAATAACTATTGAGATCAGCTGAATGGTATTTAATCTACATACAATTGAAGGATATTTGATGGATTATTCATGCAAGAATGTCTTATACAAACAACTACAAAAATAATATAATGGGTAAAGTCACAAACTGAATTAAGATGAAACAAACTAAACAACATGCTTGTTGTACACTAAATGGGCATCACCATGAAATAAAGCAAGCACATGCTTTGGATATCCATCCTATGAACACATACATATTATTGGCCTCTATTTTATTGGTACGTACATATTGTTCTAATTTCTAAACATTGCTGAAAGGTGATAGGGTGAGCAAAGAAATTTTGGCATGAGACAAATGGTTTCCAGTAACTATGTGCTTTTCGCCTTTTCCTTCAGTTTTTTATCCTAGCATAAGTAGCTAAAGAGCTAAAAACATAGGTAAAAAGATAAAGTCGTCAAACATGATATCATTATCGGATAGTGCACGCACATCCGATTATAGTAATAATCATAATCAACCACTATACCCAACTAATTAAAAAAATGAATAGAAAATATCTCCAGCTTCTTCAATGAAAGAAGAGAGTGTTGTGCTAATTCTACTATCGAATGTCTAGAAAAATATAAATCTACATAACAAATCCAAAAATTCTAACCTTGGGAAATCTAATACAAACCTCCAGTTCTTCTAAGTTCTTATACACTCCACCATCAAGCTTTTTCCCCAGAGTCTCAAAATCCATAGGGTGCTCTATTATCTCATAATAATCAGGTAGCTACAGAGAAACAATTAACTCTAAATCAATTATTAAAATAATAATAAAATTTTTCCAGAAATAGGGATGGCAAAAAAAACTCGAACGACCCGAAACCCGGAGGACCCGAAACGACCCGCCCCGTCGGGTTTGCGTGGCGGGTTTTTCGCCCCGAACAGCTTTTCGGGGTGGGTTCGGGGCGGACCCGCCCCGCCCCATGACCCGAGAATTTTTTTTATTTTTATTATTATTAAAGGGGGAATGAGAAACTAAAAATAAATTTAATGAGGTCTAGAAGAATTAAACCTTTGTGGAATTTAATGGTATGAGAATATATAACCACTATACCATTATGTTGTTTATTGATTTTTTTCCCCTTCAAATATACATATTATGTTTAAAGTTCAAATTTAAAAACTCTAACTAGTTCGACTCCTAAGTTTTTCACCTAAAATTTTATTACCAATTTAAAAAAAAAAATGAAAAAAAAAAAAAAAAATCAGGTCATTTGGCGGGGTGGGGCGGGCCGGCCCCGACCCGCCCCGAACCCGACCCATTGCCATTCCTAGCCAGAAATCAGCAAGTATTTCCAGAGAAGTACCTTATCCTCTACAGGCTCAGAGAATACCCCATGAGTGTCCTTCCTACATTTATATTTCAAGATACCAATAATGATAAGTGTCTGTTTGTTAAAATTTTGGTGTTTAAAAACATGTTTTTTTATATTTTCTAGGTAAGATGTGTGGTTGAAATGTGGAGAGAGAGAATATGTGTGGTTGAAAAATGATTTGGGAAATTGTGTTATTTAAAAACATGTTTTTTTTTTGCTTTTGCCAAACAGAGGAAGCTTTTCAATATCAAAATTGAACAGTGCTTAAGAAACATCGATTTCTAGAAAGTTAAATGAGAAAAAAAAAAAAATACGTGCTTTTGAAGTCTGTCAAGAATGAACTCCAACAACTTTATTTCCGGCAAAGGTAACGTGGGGCCAAATCCTTATGGTGACCCTCTCCACAAAAATTAAATGAAATAACCACAATAGATTAGAACACAATACATATTTTTACTTGAAACTTCAATCTAAATATTCTTTTTCTATTATAAGTGTTAACATACAGTAAGTGGATTTTTCAATAAAAGAAGTGGAAATTGAAGTAGATAAAACATAATAGAATACCCATGAGAATCCCAGAAAGTCTCAGAGCCATTGAAACCTTAGGATTTAGAATCTCTTCACTATATTGAAAATAGAAAGAATTGTGAGAAATTCAACTTGAATTAAATGGAAGAGAATTTAAGTTGCACTGAACATTTGTAGTGAAAAAAAGCCTTAGCAGATTCTAATAATGCTAAGCTTGTCTAGCTTTCTCTGATTGATCGCATAGTTGTAGTCATCCTTCTCACCCACGACCCGTCCCCAACACGATAAATCTCAATACACGAACATGAGATTATAGTATAACAACTATTTTAATCAAAGGAAATCAACAGAGATTCATAAAAACCTCTACGAAAACATGATTATCAATCATCAAAATATAAAAACTAATATTCAAATAGTAATGCATACTTACACACACGGACTACGAACTTTACAACACAAAACAAATTGAACTTCTGAACTACCAAAGAAAAAACCTCAACGTCTCAAAACCAAATCAACTCTATTTCAATTAATAAAAACAGAGTTCATTAATATCGCTTAGTTGAGGAAACTCCGACCAAGGAAGAATTCCCATTTCTAAACCTATATGAGATAGAGCATTTTGGATCTCATTCTTACTAATCTTTCCTCTGTCTTTTGTGTCTAAGAAAGCAGCTGAATGGAGAGCAAACTCACCTTAGCAATTTGATTATCCATTTTATTCCCTTGAGATTGAAGTTGCTACTGTACCTGTCTTTGAAGAATGCTGCGAACCCAGCCTACTTGAGACTTTCCAGTAACATGAGGCCGTGAAGAACGAGTGAGGCTCTCGACTCGGTCGCTCTAGTACTTCCGCGCGCGGTGATCATGCCGCCATCTTTTTCCAGCGACAACGAGAAGTCCAGTGCTCTCAGCTGAGTTCCGTCAACAATCGTTAAGCCTCCTCCCAATATTTTCAACTTTTAGAGAGAGAGAGAGAGAGGGTTGAATCTTTGAAAGTAATGGAATGGCCCATTTCGTATGGGAGAAGGAACCGGTAAAAGTATATTTTATTTTTAAATTGATCTGCATTAATCAGAGGCTGGATTGCACGGTCTCGGGGCTTGGGAAAATTTTGAATTTTCTGAAAAAGTCTCCTCACATCACAATAACAACATATTATTATAAAGTTCTTTTTTTTTAAATACTTTTGAGGGGGACTTTTGGGGGGAAACTTGGGCGGGAATTTCTTTCCAAATATCCTTCTTTTTTATATAGTTATAGATATTTGAAAATCGTGAAATTTTGTTTTCAAGATTCAAATTTATGGTTAATTATTCATCTGAAGTGAATAAGTTAATTGTTCATTGAAGTGAATAAGTCACTTTCAGAATTGAAGAATTGCATTAATGCATAGATCATAGATGGATATTGATTGTAGAACATGGCTCGATGAGCATGTTTAAATGATTGAAAATATGATGTAGTTCTTCAAATTCAAAAGAAGAAATGAACTTATATTCGAAGATCAAATAATATGAAATATATGCCATTTTTATATACTTGGTGTTCATATTCGATATTGCACCGATTAATAGTTAAAATAATTATATGTAATATAAACATAATTGTAATATCCCCATGAGGAGAGCTAATACGCTTAGAAACATCTACATTCAAGAAATTGGTTCACAAGATTGGGATGCGGTGACTTAATGATTTACGGTGATCAACAACAGGTGGAGTAGCTGTACCTTTTACCATAGTCTAGGTTTTGTCACATTGGATTTTCCTAACAAGGTTTTAATGAGACAACATTTATTTTAATACTCTAAGAATAACTGTACATTTTTTCCTTCTTTTGATATTTTTGTCATATTATCCTATTGGGTGCCCTTCCCTGGCACTAGAACAGAACTAATCGCAAGTCTGCCTCTTAAATAATAATAGGTTTTATCCAGTGTTCTTAAAAACGTAAAATGTGACGAAGCAATGAGGTCGAGAATCAAGTTTAAGTGTGCCTAGACGCAAAAAAATTCGGCAATGCGAGAGTGAAGCGCGGATGAAATTCGAAGCATGATGAAACGTGAAGGTTGAAAATCTTGCCAAAGCACACCTACACATGTCTAAGTATGCTTTTCGAATACTAATTGCATCTATCTCCCACTATTCTACAAATAAAATAATGGATAAAGCTACACTTACTAACAAAATGATACTAACAACTTACTAACATAAATTAATACCTATTTTAACCTTTAGCTAAAAATATAATTAATATCTTATTTCACATATTATCTTATTAAATTTAACACATAATAAATTCTAAAAATTTAATTACTTTAAAATTTTTATTACTTATTTCATAATTAAAAAATATTATGCATGTTTATGATCCCCATATACTTCACGAAAAAAGAAAAGATTTAATTAGAAGTTTACATAGTGAATATTTAGAATTAGAAAGAATAGGAAGAAACTTAAATACTGATCCTACTGCCATAGAAAAACATAGAGAAATTAAAAGATTAGTTTTACAACATAATGAATATTTAAGATTAAAAGAAGAAAATTTGATTAGACAAGAAGATATTAGATATATGGATGAATTTGAAGAAAGATTTTTAAGAAGAATAAGACAAAGATTATAATTCCGCAAATAAAATTTTACGATCCAACCCACAGTGGTATCAGAGTCAGTAGTTATACTTAGAAATATATTTATAAGAATGTCTAAAAAATTACCAATAATTGAACCTAGAGTATATAATTATAAATCTAAAGATTTACCAAATAACAGTCATTGGCCATTAATAACTGAAACATATGGAAAATTTATACCATTTATACTATTAGGAGAAGGAGGATTTGGAGAACATAAACAATTAAATTGGACAAATTTATTTTTACTAAATAAATTAGGAATAAGTTTAGATAAAACTACAGAACAAAATTTAGAACAAGCAAAAAATCCAGAACAAGTTCAAGAAATTATCAATAATTTACCATTAGAAATAAGACAAATGATAGAAATAACTAATGATTATAAGGATATAAACAAAAATATACCCACACAAATATTAGAAGTAAAGAAATATGTAAATAACCTATCAAAACAATTAATAACCTTAGAAAACCAAATTAAGCAAATAACTGATAAAATAAATAAAATAGGAAATATGGTAGGAGTATATGAAAACTCAATAGAAATTACAGAGCAAAAAACTATTATAGAACAAATAAATATGGTACGAACAATTAAAGAAAAAGAAATAGGAAAAAATGATTTACATAAAAGATTAGATAATATACAACAAAATATTGAAATTATAAACCAAAATATAACAAAAATATATGATGAAATGGGAAAAAGAAAACCTAAAAGAATAATAACTGACAAAGAATTTAAAGCTATCAATAGATTAGGAATAAATATGATTACTGAACAAATAGAAAAATTTATGGAAAATCCGAAAGAAGAAGGTGAAGCAGATTAATAACAGAAGAAGATTATATAGAAAAATTTAAAAATCTTAAAATAGAAGAAATTAATATGAATGAACAACAATGAGCCTTAATACCAGCAGGACAAAATCCACCAGAGTATATACAGCAACTAGGAACTAACCAAGTTAAAAAAGAAAATACAAGTAATACTAATCCACAAAATATACCAGAAATCTATATGAATCAAAAACAAAACACAAATTTTAAAACAAATAATTTTATACCACAACAAAAATATTACTGATGAGATCCCGGTCGGGGAATCTCTTCGAACACGCGGAATAACGATATTTAAAACCCTAGGATAAATCTATATCAGATCGACACAAGACAAACAACGAAAAATAAGGATAGAACGACGGTAAAGCCTTGACCCGACAATCACGACGCAATTTATGGCGATGCGGATTGAAGAACCAAGATTGGTGAACGCCACAAGGACTTGTCAATTTCCTTGATAAGTATCGAATTTGGAAACGCCACAAATATTCTTGCGAATATTTGATAAGTTTGCTGGAAGAACGCCACAAAGATCGGATCTTTGATAAGTTCAAGAAAAAGGGAATAAACTCAACCTCTCAATTTTGGAGAATCCTCTCACAAATTTTATTAACCAAACTCAACTTGTCTGTCTTTACAATGAATTGAAAAAGCGTATAAATAAGCAAAATAACCTAGCATCTAATTTACTCAAAATAGAATTCTAATTAGACTAAAATTCTAAAATAGGAAAATAACCTAAAATAATAAAAGGAAACGAAATAATTGGCAAAATCCGGAATCCTGAATTACGGCCGTGAATATATAGCTTACGGCTGTAACGAACATTCTGTCTCAAATTTCAATCAGGTGTTACGGCCGTGATCAACATGTTACGGCCGTAAAATATTTCAATTTCAGTTTTACGGCCGTGATAAACTTCTTACGGCCGTAATCAGCGTTCTGCCTGTTTCTGCCTTAAGAATGTTACGGCCGTAAAAATGAAGGTTACGGCCGTGAATCAAGTTCTGCCTTATTGTTTGATTTCCTGCCTCGGCTCGATCCTTTCGCCTTCTCGGCTCGACCCCAACACGGAACTTGCTCCGTTTTGCACGTAGATCACTATCATATTGCTGATGGCTCGACTTCGCCCTTCGATGCCTGGTCCGGATCACATCATACTCCCTCTCTTCAAAAGGATTCGACCTCGAATCCATTTTTGGTCAGCTTTTCAAGCTCCTCCTGCTTTCCTGGGCTCGATGACCATTTTTAAGCTTCGTGCAGTCCTTTAGACTCTTGGGCTGCTTATTCTGGCCAATAAATTCCTGCCCCGTCTTAAATCCATGGCTTGATTTATGTCCCTGCAAAACAGATTGTAAAGAACTGGGGAGGGAATTGTTAGCTCGGTTAAGTGCAAGGTGTGGATCTCCGTACACCAACCTATGTGCAAATAAACTCAATTTGGGGGTGGACTCTCTTTCTTTTTGCACTCATTCTCTCCTTTTTCTGAGGTCGTGGCCTCAACTCTCTTGTTTTCAACTTTCACACCCTCTCCTTTTTCTGAGGTCGTGGCCTCAACACTCTTATTTCTCTTTTCAAACTCACTTTTGATTTTCAATTGATCATTTTGAGCTTCTTTTGGAGATAACGGCACAAGTGTAAATTTCTTCCCACCCTTCACAAATGAATATTGATTCTTAAACCCATCATGCAAAACCCTCCTGTCATGTTGCCAGGGTCGCCTCAACAATATATGACCAACATGCATAGGTACCACGTCACAGACCACCTCATCCTTATAACCCCCGATGGAAAAATTGACCCTAGCCTGCTTATTTACCTTAATTTCCCCGGACTCGGCCAGCCATTGCAATTTATAAGGGTTTGGATGTTTCATCAAGCTTAAGCCCAATTTATTAATCAACATTGTACTAACCACATTAGTACAACTTCCCCCGTCAATCACCATACCACAAGCCTTTTTGCCCACCAAGCACCTAGTATGAAAAAGATTATCCCTTTGCTCACCAATTTCATCCACCCTAGCCCTAGCACTAAGGACACGCCGATTAACAAGTGATTCTTTTTCAGGATAGGTCAATCCTTCCTCATCACTACTACTAGCTCCAACATCCACTAACTTAGGCATTCCCTTAAATTCATCCTCGGAACTAATTTCACCATTATCACGCAAGATCATTAGCTTCCTATTTGGACACTGGGATGCTATATGACCCATACCCAAGCACTTAAAACACTTAATATTTCTATCCCGAGTAGTTTGAGAATCAGAAATATTTTTACCTTTCGTTGTAGGCTCCTCCTTCCCTTTCGAGTTATGTTCAACGTTGGATTCCTGCTTAGGTTGTGATGTAGGATAAGATGGTGAGTGTCTTGCTGCCCCTTTTCGCCTCAGCTGTCTTTCCACCTTCATGGCCATATGTACCATATCTTCCAGCTCCACATAATGTTGCAGCTCAATGACATTGGCAATATCTCTATTCAGCCCACTCAGAAACCTGGCCATCGTAGCTTCCCGATCCTCCACCACGTTAGCCCGAATCATCGCCACCTCCATATCCTTATGATAGTCTTCTACACTCCTCGGCCCCTGAGTCAAACCCTGCAGCCTCTGATAAATATCCCTATAATAATGAGTCGGCACAAACCGCTTCCTCATTATGGTTTTTAATTCACCCAAAGTCTCCACCGGCTCCTCAAGGTTCCTCCTCCTACCCGTCACTAATTGATCCCACCAAATATTTGTGTAGTCGGTGAATTCAATCACGGCTAATTTCACCTTCTTCTTTTCCGAATAATTATTACAATCAAAAAGCCGTTCGACCTTTGTCTCCCAATCCAAGTACGCCTCCGGATCACTCCTACCCTGGAACGATGGTATTTTCACTTTAATTTTTCCAAGGTCGTCATCAACAACATCTCTACCCCCACGATGCCTCCTAGCATCACGACGCTCCCTATCATGCCTCCTTTCATTCCTATCTCCTCTATCCCTCCTTTGTATACTACCTAAAGATATACTGCCACTTTCACTGCCAATGTCTTCATTATCCACACCAACCTCACGTCTATTACCTCTCCTAACCCGAGAACCATCATGAGACTGATCCTGAGGTCTCTGTTCACGCCCTGCACCTCTATTCACCATCTGTGCCATAAATCTCTCAAATTGTGCCTTTATTGCTGCAATATCACCATTACCCTGTTCATCCTTTCTATTCACGCCCCGGGCTGTTTCTTGTCTCCAACAGAAGATGAAGATGTAGAAGCCTCTCTATCAGACATTTTTAAGACACGAATAAGGAAATTCGGAATATTTGGGGAATATTTGGGAATTTTTGGATTTTTTTTAATCTGCCAGAGAATTGGACTACGAGTATGGCAGAAAAAACGGAACTGGATTTGGACGAAAAACGAACAAGAAAAACACTTTTGAATTTTTGGGACTGACTCTTATGGATCAAACTGGAAAAATATATGACTGACACGAAGAACGCGAAGAACACGAAAAAAATCAAGAAATGCAAGAATCTGAAATAGATCCAAGCTCTGATACTAGATGATGAGATCACGGTCGGGGAATCTCGTCGAACACGCGGAATAACGATATTTAAAACCCTAGGATAGATCTAGATCAGATCGACACAAGACAAACAACGAAAAATAAGGATAGAACGACGGTAAAGCCTTGACCCGACAATCACGACTCAATTTATGGCGATGCGGATTGAAGAACCAAGATTGGTGAACGCCACAAGGACTTGTCAATTTCCTTGATAAGTATCGAATTTGGAAACGCCACAAATATTCTTGCGAATATTTGATAAGTTTGCTGGAAGAACGCCACAAAGATCGGATCTTTGATAAGTTCAAGAAAAAGGGAATAAACTCAACCTCTCAATTTTGGAGAATCCTCTCACAAATTTTATTAATCAAACTCAACTTGTCTGTCTTTACAATGAATTGAAAAAACTTATAAATAAGCAAAATAACCTAGCATCTAATTTACTCAAAATAGAATTCTAATTAGATTAAAATTCTAAAATAGGAAAATAACCTAAAATAATAAAAGGAAACAAAATAATTGGCAAAATCCGGAATCCTGAATTACGGCCGTGAATATATAGCTTACGGCCGTAACGAACATTCTGTCTCAAATTTCAATCAGGTGTTACGGCCGTGATCAACATGTTACGGCCGTAAAATATTTCAATTTCAGTTTTAAGGCCGTGATAAACTTCTTACGGCCGTAATCAGCGTTCTGCCTGTTTCTGCCTTAAGAATGTTACGACCGTAAAAATGAAGGTTACGGCCGTGAATCAAGTTCTGCCTTATTGTTTGATTTCCTGCCTCGGCTCGATCCTTTCGCCTTCTCGGCTCGACCCCAACACGGAACTTGCTCCGTTTTGCACGTAGATCACTGTCATATTGCTGATGGCTCGACTTCGCCCTTCGATGCCTGGTCCGAATCACATCAATTACACCAAGCCAAGTAAAAATTATCCTATAGAATATACACCATGGACAAGTATGGAAATACAAATTAGTTCAGAAAGAAGATGGATAGATTTAAGATGTGTGCAAGATGTAGATCATGAATTAGAATTATGGATGAAATCTATGGCTATGATGGCCTATACTAGAGAATTAACAGGAAAGCAATTACAATTAATGTTAGAAAATACATTTATATGAACCACTGCAAGATGGTGGGAAAATTTAACAGAAACTTATATAGGACAAGTTAGAGGAAATGACCAAGATGAAATAGAAACTATTTTAAGCAGATATGAAGATGCATTAAAAAGAGAATATACATTAGTAATAGACAGAGATACCAAAATTAGCTCAAGACTAAGAAATAGATATTTATTAGAAAATCTATCAATATGTGATATGTGTTACTTTAAATAATTTGCATGTGAATTTAGAGAATATTTTGAAAAGGCAGAATATAATCAGGAAACATATGGTATGGAAATTATGAACCAAATATTTTTTAAATTACCAAACCCATGGAATTTAGAATTATTTAAGGACTGGGAAAAATTAGAAATACCATTAAGTAATAATAGTCTAGGAGCAAGAATACAATTTATAGAAATGAGAGAACAAGAAAAATGTATGGAAGCAAATAATATGATAAAATTCCATAAAGCAAGTAAAAAATCATTATACTGTGATAAATTACAATATAAACCAATACAATGGGGATGTCATCTAGAAAGAAAACATAAGAAAAAGAAATATTATAGAAAAGATAAATTTAGAAATAAATTTAATAAATACAAAAAGTCATATAATAAAACATTTAAAAGGTATAGAGTACCATATAAGAGATATTTAAGGCAAAAACAAAACAAAACAAAACTAAAACATACCCTAAAAATCCTAGAAAATTTAAATGCTATTCATGTGGAGAAATATGACATATATCTCCAGAATGTCCTAAGAAAGATAAAAAGACAAATATGATGTATATCTAATTAATAGAAAAAGAAAATTACAACTTATTACCTATTGAACAAGAAGAATAATGGGAAGAAATTCCTAAAGATGAAGAAATTTATGAATTAGAAGAACATGAAGTAATAAATATAATAATGGAATTAGAATCTTCAGAAGAAAGTGAATCTAATGAATCTAGTGAAGAAGAATATTTATATATAAATATGATTAGACAAATTAGTGAAGAAGGTACATCTAAAGAATATGGATACCAATTAGAAGAAAATGAAGAACAACTAAATGAAAGATTAATATTTAATCCTAAAATGTATGAAAAGATCTTAAAATCAAAATTAGACGTAGAACCAAAAGAAATATTTAATTTACCATTTTGACAGAAAAACAAAGAAATAGCATATGTAGCAAGAAACCATAGTCACCCTATAGACATAAGAGATACTACAGAAAATACATTAATACCTATAATAAATGAAGAAATTATAAGACAAGAAATAAACCTATTGAATCCTGAACTAAAAGGAAAAATAAAGAACATATATTTAGGAGCCGTACAAATTATAGCAAAAGCCTATTTCAGAGAAGGAATAGATACACCTATAGAATTCTATATTATGGATGATAGAATTGTAAGTTCAATACAAGATGCTCTAATAGGAATTGTAACAGGAAACTTAATGTACCAAAAAGTAAAATTTACAATAAGACCAAATTTCAGCATAAGTATGGGAGAACAAAATAAAAATAAAGTCTTAACATTATATTACAGGTTAAGAGGGATAGATATGGAACCAGGAAGTAAAACTATAAGTTTAAATATTAGAACAATATATGCTTTTACTAGTAAACATTAAGTAAAAATTAAGAATGCTACAAGAACACATATAATAGAACCCATATTTCAAAATTTATTGGAATGCAAATCAGCTAAAGAAAATCCAAGAATGACAATACCAGAAGATATAGAAATAGATTTCAATCAAGCTAGAAGATTAGTAAATATGGATAAACCACAAATAGAATTTGGAAGAAGATCAATTAGCCTAAGAAGAAATACTAGTACAAGATCAATACTTGAAATAGAAAATAGAAATGATTCAGAAAAACAAATAATGACAAAAATATATAAAAAATACCAAGAATGAATCTATCTAAAAGAAATGAGACAAAACAATTTGAAGTTATGATAGAAATTAGAATAAATGGAGAATGGAAAGAGTAGAAAGTATTAATAGATACTGGAGCAACTGTATCTCATATAAAAGAAAACATAATAGGAGACTTAGAACTTAAAGTAACAAATAATTTAATTCAAATACAAGATTATTTGGGAAATATTCATCCCATTGATACTTATGTGGAATTACCAATAAGAATAAATAAAAGAAATGAAATAATCATAAACATGTACGTAGAACATACAAGAAAGGTAAATACATAATTACTATTAGGAACAGACTTCTTAAAGCAAGTAAAATCATATTACATAAAAGATGATAGAATGCTATTAACAATACAAAATGAGAATCTAGTTATACCAAGGTTATTATGAATAAAATACAAGGAGGAAGAGAACATATTTATATACTAACTAAAATGAATTACAATGGATATCTTAGCAGAAATTATCATGCATTGTTTGATACAGGAGCATCATCCTGTTTATTTAAAGAAAATGTATTACCCCCAGAAATGAGGAGTAATAAAAAAGATAATGAAGAAAGAATAATACTTGCAGGATTTGATGGAAGCACAAACCTAATAACTAAAGTAGCAAGGAATGTTAAAATACAAATAGGAAAATATGAATTACAAATACCTTATGTATATCAATTTGATGATATGCCAGGGGATATATTATTAGGAAATAACTTCATAAAACAATATTATCCAATAACTATTATTGAGAAAGTTATACTTTTATCTACCCCTTGTCACCATATAGCAATAGCAATAAGAATTAATGATCCTTACTGTAGAGAAAAAAATGCCTCATATAGCAGCTCAGCGTGGTGAGGATAGACAAAAATTAACACAAACAACACATTTTATGCCTAATAAAAATAGAATAAATCTAGTACAAGAACATTTTAATCAAATAATAATAAAAAATATTACAGAAAAATTATTAAAATTATCATGAGATATTCCTTTAGAAAAATGGCACATATATAAACCTATGGCAGAAATTATACTAGAAGATGACACTAAGATTATTAGTATAAAACCAATTAAACATACACCAAAAGAATTACCTGAATTTGAAATACACATAAAAGAAATGCTAGAAAAGAAATTTATTAGAGAATCTAACAGTAAACATAGTAGTCCAGCCTTCATTGTAATAAAACATTCAGAACAAAAAAGAGGAAAATCTAGAATTGTAATTAATTATAAAAGGTTAAACATTTATACAAAAGAATTAAAATATCCAATACCAAACCAACAGGTATTATTTAACCAAATTAGAGGAAAGAAATATTTCTCTAAATTTGATCTCAAATCAGGATTTTATCATATTATGTTAACTGAAGAATCTAGACATTTAACAGCTTTTACGGTACCACAAGGATTTTATGAATGGAATGTATTACCTTTTGGATTTAAAAATAGTCCAGGAGAATTCCAAAGGTACATGGATAAAATATTTAAAGATTATTATTATTTTATTACAGTATATATTGATGATATTCTTATTTACTCTGAAACCAGACAAGACCATTTAAAACATCTAAATATTTTTATAGATATTGTAAGGAATAATGGAATTATATTATCAGCTACAAAAATGGAGATAGCTAAAGAAAAGGTAGAATTTTTGGGATCTATAATAAGCCAAGAAGGAATAAAACTCCAAAAACATATTGATACAAAAATACAAGAATTTGACAATCATATAAAAGATAAAACACAATTACAAAACTTTTTAGGACTTGTAAACCAGACTAGGAAATATGTACCTAACTTAGCAAAACATTTAATCCCATTACAAAAAAGATTAAAAGGAAAAACTAGATGAATACCTTGGTCTAAAGACGAAGAAGAAGAAGTACAAAAAATTAAAGACCTTTGTAAAGATTTACCAGAATTAGAATTACCCAAAAAAGAATGTGATTGGATTATAGAAACCGATGCATGCGAAACAGCATGGGGAGCAGTACTTAAATATATTTATCAAAATGAGGATGAGGAATGGATTGCACAATACACTAGTGGCAGTTTTACTTAAACTCAAACTAATTATCATATAAATGAAAAAGAATTATTAGCTGTAAAATTTGCTATTAAAAAGTTTGAATTATTTATTGTTACTACAAAATTCAAAACTAGAACAGATAATACACAAGTCAAATATTGGTTAACTAAAGAAATTGATCCAACTATTGCAAATAAAAGGTTAATTAGATGGCAAGTAGAACTTAGCCATTATGATTTTGAAATTATTCATATTAAGGGTACCGACAATGTTATTGCAGATTATTTATCAAGACATGGAAGACATACTTAAGAAAGTAGAAGAAATTAACTTGGCCATGGGTCAAATGAATATCAACTATTCAAATCTATTCAACCATGTGAATACTTGCATGGCGCAGATTGTACAAATTAACAGTGAACTAGCCTTTTACAAGTCAAGGGTTAATTCTCTTGAGGAAATGTACAAAGGAGGATCCCAATCCTCTCCAGTGAAGAATTTATCTGTAGGACTTCCTATTGAGGAAGAAGTATCTAATGTATCAATTATTGGAAGTTCATCTTCCAAAGCCATTAGCAAAACTATTGAACCATCTAAAGAAACTTTTTTAGAAGCTGCGAAGAAACCAGCAGTCGTAACAAAGGAACTATCAGAAAAGGAGAAAGTTATGAAGAAACTAGAGACATTCTTAAAGTATGTGGAGTATCTAAACAAGAGGACAAAAGAAGGAGAATGACTAAGAACAATTAGCCATCAAAAAATCAATAAAGCAATTATTTTTCCAGGAGCAGAACCAAGAACAGTCAGGGGACTGTTTGACCAAGGACTTATTCAGTGCATCTACCCAAGCAAAGATATGAAGGAAATATCATTATTATCTAATTCTATCAAGGCAGCAGTTAAAACATATTTTGGAATTACCAAAGCTGAAAAGATTTATGTCAGGATTTACTCAGCCATGCCAGAATTTATTGATGAAGAATTTCTAAGGGCAGAACATATTGTAAAACTTGGAGTAACTAGCAAAGCTATTCTTTCAGAACCAGAAATAAAACCATTTAATAAAGAGGAACAGATACAAGCTATTCCAGAAAAAAGGGCATTGAGATTTAGAGTAATGTATACTGAATTAAGGGATACCCTTACACAAACTAATGTTTGGGTATATGAATCTAATGATGACAAATTATTGATCTACAGTGTTGCAAGAATTAATCAAGTTAATTGTCAATTATGGAAATTAAGAGAATATGCTGAGAATATACTTGTTAGCAATTTAGATCTTAGCAAAGGAGCCTATGAATATCTACATCACCTAATGGAGGTAGAAACGGGTCACAAATGTAATAATTGTGGGGACCTACTCAACTATAATGAAGATGAAGTCTACCTTGTCTGAACATGAATTATTCAAGGCATGGGGGTCCAGGCCCATGTGAAACTTTAGAAAATCAGCAAAAATTATTGTAACTTTAGCTTTACTTTATCTACTTTAAATCTTAGCCAAGTATGTAAAAGATAGGGAATATTATCTTGTTCTCCAACTTTGCTTTTACCAACTATAAAAGGAGGAGTCTCTCCTCATTGTAAGCATCCGAAAATCATATTGGTTTTCAGCAATAAAAATTTATATTCTCTCTATTGTCTTTCTTTTCATTCCTAGTTCAAAATTCTCTTTCATCAAACCAATCCAAAAACAGTTAGCAGGAGGTATGAGTAACTAAACTTCACATAGATATATATGAAGTCATAAAATAGTTAGTAATACTCTATTTATTTATGAGTCCATAAATTTATTCTTTATAAAACTTTTGTTAAAAGAGTACATCCAGAGGTAGGAAACGAAACTGGATTGTGCTGAATCTCTTTGAAGTGTTTGTTTAAGTGTTAAACAGAAAGTGTTAGACTAAGTCTTTCGAGCATCCTTTAATGTGTAAGTCTTTCGAGCAACAACGATCTTCTATGAAGATGTGTTTAATATTTAGATAAATAACTGAAGAGTATTTGGTCAAAAATCTTTTAAAATCAGATTTACAAAGAAGAGTGATGGACCCATAGATAGAAAGAAGTATTATTGATTATTTATGGTGGATTATATATCGTCTTTTTTATTGATATTATCCAAGTACTGTTATCATAGTCTTAAATTTATCATTTTGCTTATGATATCTCTTGCATGTTTTTATATATGTTGAAAATTTGTTTTTACTATTCCAATAATTAACTATTTGAAGATGATTTGAATTAATAGCTTAAAATCTAAATATTTAGTTTTGTAATTTATGAATTCAGAACATTTAATAGAATTAAATCCTTCAGAAGTAAACGACTTTAAGTATTTAAGAAAAGAAACAAATAAACAATTAGAAATTATAAGAAAAGATTTAGGAAGATTTTATAATTTATTAGATTAGGCAATAAAAGAACCCTCATTTATAGATTTTTCACAATTTACTAGAATTATTGTAAATAAAGGAAGAATAATTAGTGATCTAGAAAAAAAAATTGAAGAATTAAATATAATTATTGAAAAAAAGAATTTAACATATAATAGTAAATATTACGCATTTTATGTAAACAATAAATTTAGAGATATAGATATAACATCAGAAGACTAAAAGAATTATAACTAGAAGGATAACATAGTAATTGAACATTCAAAATTTTTGTCTTTTAGCCGTTAGTACAACTGTTAGTACAGTTTGTTAGTACATATAACAAGGTCCTAAAATAATAGCAGGATCCTTCCACTACATTCATTCTTTAAATGCTTATTCCACTCATTACACTGTTATTCACTATCACGCACTACCTCTAAAACCATTGTTGTTATCATCAGACAGCTTGCTCTTATCGGAGATCGAGTTTGTAGTTTGTTTAGGGGTTTCCATAACAAAGCTTTTGGATCTTGATCTTTGAAGTTGAATAGCTTGAATATATCTTCATCAGGGATCAAAATTGTGCTGGAAATTTGGATACGTGCCATAAAATTTGATCTATGGTGGTGTAGATTGAAGAATGAACAAGTAGTCAAGTGATTTTATTTTAATCAACAATACTGCATTTTTTAAAGTTGTTATAGAAATTTGATTTCCATTTGTAAATATTGAGTCTTTTTTATTAAAGTGATGAATGGTGTAATTTTTTTTTTATTTTTTATTAAGCCCTATTTAATGGAGAATAAAATCAGATTTTTAGCGGATTTTGATAAAAGTTGATGAGATATGTGATTTAAAAGTTATGAGATCATGAAATATGTATTTCATTATTTCAATAAAATAAATAATTCCTTCAATATACAGAACAATTAATTGAAGGGTAAATATATTGACACCACACTTTTTGTTAATTACATTACATTTTAATTGCAATGAAGATCCTTAATTTTTCCTTATTTTTACATTTGTCCCACCAAGTTTTTTTTTTTTTTTAATTTTTTTTATCATCAACTCTTTATTAATTTCCACATCTTGTCTTTAGAGACAATTTTCGTTAAAAATATTTGTTACGAGGTTAAAATACTTATTTATCTCTTATACTTTTAAATGATCAAAATAAATAACTAATACAAAAGTTAAACAAAATATTTGTTCATCTTTTCAATATAAATTAACAGAATATTTGAATAGAAATCGTGTTTAGAAAAAATATGTTAATTAATTGAATGTTACGAATAATAATGCGATTAAAAAAAATTGAGGACATAAAAACAAAAGATAAATAAACATTAAAGATCTTTCTTACAATTAAATTGTGATGTATATATAAAAAAGTGTTGTCTGAATACAATTACCCTAATTGAATTACAAACATATATGAGGGTGATGTGAAGGTGTACAACAAACTATGCGAATATCATATATATGCTACAAAAGATTTCACTATCTTAATATATACTTACAAGGAATGCCCTTTAATTCTTCACTATCAGATATGTACAACTTTTAGTCATCTAAAAAGTAAGAAGTACAAACTTGAAACAAGCAACAGCAAGAAGTAAAAATTGGATTCTTGGTAAGGAATAGAAGCAGCTTTTGAAGCATAGAAATAGTAATAAGGATAAGGATAATTCTTTGGTCCCTCGCCAACACCTGGTGACTGATTCCCCGGAACGTATATAATTTTGGGGGGAGGAGGTGGAGGTGGAGGGCTCTTGTCCCGTGATGTATAGGCTGGCGGTGGAGGAGGGCAAGTCGGAGGTGGTTCTGGTAGCGAAAATGGCGGTGGTGAACCAAAATAGTACGTCTGCGGTGGTGGGTGGTGGCGGACTGGAGGCTGTGGCGGCGGCCTTAAATTTACTGGTGGGGGTGGGGGTGCACATATGACGGGGCATGTTTCACACACACTAATGCATAACAAACCTGCTTCTGGCATGCCTGTTTGATCCTCAGATTTGGCTTTTGATAACATGATCAAGAAAAGAAAAATCCATTTTCTTACCATGAATTCAAGAATTCTGGGTTTTTTCATCTGATTTTCTTTAGGAAGTTGATAACAAAATGGAGGTTCCGTGTGTACCGTGAATTAATTTATAGGGATTACTTTTGTGTTTAACAAGCCTATGTTTTTATCATTTTCAAGCTTGTCAATGGCTCATTCAAAAAGTTCAATTTAGATGCCTTTTCAAGCATTAAAGAATTCAATCATGTATAAATAAAAATATTTTTTTTACTTAAAAGTAAGCTTACTGAAAAATAAAAAAGTTACCTATATGCCAACATGCCATATACTAAAAAACTGAAAAAAAAAAAAAATGTGGCAAGCAACAAGTGTGTGGTTCTTGAATTACTATTTCTTTCTTATTTTTCACAAAAAATAAAAAAATAGGGTGTCGAATGTCGAGTCATCAAAACGGTAAATGGTGTGCAATATTTGGAAAACAACGATAATAAATTTGGTATGTTAGAATTATAAAAGCTCGATACATAAAATGTTTATTTGGTATTGTATTTGTATTCGTCGAGGTTACGCATTACATGATAACTTGTGATAAATGTTATTCTTATTAATTAATGTCAAAAGGTAAAGAAAATCCGAAGTAGAATGTAATTATTGGGAGTGATATTTATTTGTCCATATTGTATTATGCCTTTCTCTTGACATAATCCACTTTTCTGGGCATCAATACCGCCAAAGTTGTTTCCCACTTTATGCCTTCTGCTTTGCATATACTTTTCTTAAGGAGGGGAAGAATTTTCCAATATTTATCATTTTTAGTCTCTAATCCCAACCAAGCAAAGAATCTCATGATCTTCATCTTCGGATTTCAAAGAGGGAGCCCTGGACTGGTCAGGTCTTCCTAAATGTACAACTTCAGGTACAAACAATCTGTATACTTTATGAAGAGCAGACAGTCTTGCATTGGTTTTAAAAGTTTATATTGGTATTTTCGAATGTGAATTTGTTCACTCTCACAAAAAGAGAGTAACGTCAAAAAACTTTCAGCTTATATTATTAGAGTTAAATTCTCTTATTGTCACTGTACTATTGCAAAGTTACCTCAAATGCTATTGAACTTTAAATTATATCTAATATGTCATTGCACTTTAAAATTAAAACTCCCATTGCCACTATATTATTTCAATTATTCCTCAAATGCCATTGAACTTCAAATGTCATTTTGTGTACCATTGAACTATTAAAAGGATATCCCATTTGCCACTTCCTTTAAAATTGTTTAATTATTTATTAAATATATTTTTTTGTTTCATTATTGTAGATGAATTTATTCATAATTTTTTTCATCCAATACATATATTAATAATTGATGAATATATTTTTGTGTAGATTCTTTCAATGAGTTTTTTTTTTTTTTTTTTTTTTTTTTTTTTTTGTAGAAATGGGTTGTCCATGTTATTCGAGCATTTCTTCTAGAAAAGTAGTTCTTTCTATTATTAATATTTTATGAAAATAAAGTTATTTATAATAATGAGAATATTATAAATAGATAAAATATATTTATATAGATTCTTTCAATGAGGATTTTTTTTTTTTTAAAGTAGAATCGAGTTGTTCATATGAATCGAGCATTTCTTCTAGAAAAAATATATATTTATCTATCCTTAATAATTTATGAAAAGAGAATTATTTACAATGACTGTACAGGGTGAAATCGAGGGCTCAAATTTCAGCCCAATCCCCACAATGGTAATACCAACACTACCAGCTAGAGAACACTCCAAAGACAACCCCCAAACCGGCCAAGAGACCCACTGCCAACACACACCTCCCACACAAATCGGCTGCAGGCTACACAGAGGAACCACAAAGGAACCGCACAAGCACAGAGGAGGAACCACCACAGGATCGGCCAAGAGAAGGACCGAACGCCGCCTTCCCAATCACCAAGAACCAGACTGCCGAACACACCCACAACCCAACCAACGAACCAAGGCTGCACAAATGAGACCACAATAAGCACGGCCACAACAAGGGCCGAACGAAGCAGGTGGCGCACAAGCAGAAACCCAACGGAGCACGTGGCGCACAAGCGAGAATCACAGCAAGGAACCGAACACAGCAAGTTCGGTTAAGAGACCCACAAGCAACAACCGAACTAGAGGCAGCGAGAACACGGAGGAGGCGCACAGGAAGGGGCCGGGTTTCTCACGAAGAGAGGAAGAGTGGCCACTTATCACCGAGAGAGTGGAGAGAAATATCGGGAGTGTTCTAATTAGCCAAAGGGGGGGTGTGTGGGTAGATATAGGTTTATGGTTTAATTAGGGTACCCTAATTAAATGGGTTGTCTTGAAGCCTACCCATCGAGCAACAGGGTCGTGACCCAATTAAAACCTCGACGTGGGTAGTAAATCTCTTAGCGCGTGGGCTGCCTAATTGTGGAGATTGGGCAATACTTCGATCATGGGCCGAGGGCCTACGAAGCTTAAAATCCGACACTGTTTATTATCATTGCCCCCGAGGTTTGACTGGGACCAAAAAATTCCAACAAACCTCCACCTTGGTTCCAATCGAACCTGCAACACCAAAACACCTAGTTCATTAGTTGCACAAAACAGTTCCAAACGAATTAGAACTCAACATACCTTTTTCAATGTTTCACGTTAGAAGCATATCCCATACCTGCTAACAGTACTCACCAAAGGCCAAGGTAAAACCCAAGAATACACTAAATCATAGCGAGTCAAACTATGTATTTATATCACATTAGCAAGTAATACTGGTATCAAAATACAATCTTAGACAAACAACACATGGTTTCTAAAGACAAATGTAAACAAATTACATTTCCACATGAGTCAATCAAGAGCATTTAATAACACAAAGTTATAGGTGACTCCACAAATGCGATAAGAGCACATCAAAGGTAAACCACAAATCTTTTCACCAAGTTCACATAAAGAACTTAACATTAACACCAAGTTAATCAAACAAGGTCAACACAAGTAACGTATGCAAATGACCCCCAAGAAAAGATATAACCACAATTACCTCATTCCAAAATCGATGTAGCTCTCCTCTCACCGCCATCTATGCTCACTAGACTACTCAACAATCACACTTAACTGGTAAATTACTAAGATCCTAAGACAATGGATGTACCTCTATCACAACCTCACCACTAGAAGTTAAACCTCGACTCTCCACCTCACCTAGAGATAATAGGAGCGTCCTCCACCTAATCGAGATCCTCACAGATAGAGTTTAAACTAGACATTTGACAACCTCACTTCTCGTGTCTACATGTCAAAACACACATCCCCTAGTATGTCACCAAATACACTCTTAGGCATCTAGTCCAACCTTACCAGCTAATCCTCACTTCTAACATAACTACTGAATATCCATCCCACCAAGGGAACACATCTGATCTATATTGTGAGAACACACACAAAGTATCAAAACCTCACGTCAAACCCAACCACCATGCATGTAACCATGTTATACACAGAATAACATATCACACTCAAATTCATGCAAATGTTGAATCAACGCAAATGAAATGCAACATAAATAATGCAACCGAATAAAGTGACCACACACATGCAAAAATGGTAAAAAAAAAAAAATCAATCAAATGCACACAATTATTCAGTAGAAATTGTAAATGAGATAAGAGCAACAATAAACTCCACTCGGATCACCTTCCGAGTAAGTAACTACATTGACCCCATTTCTATCCCCATCTCCTATTTTGTTTTTCTCTCCAGGGCAGTCTCTCTTATAATGGCCAGACCTACCACAACCATAGCACTTCCTTCCCTTCGCCTTACCCTGTGACTTAAAACTACTTCCACCCTTCCATCTATCACCCTCATGGTTTGAGTCACCTCTGTTTTTACCATACCAACCTCGCATCATGTGGATCTCACCACTACCACTCCTCACATCTCTTTCAGCTTTCACCTCCCTTTGCCTACTTTTCAAGGAATCAATGACAATTTCAGGTGTAAGAGTATCCCTCCCATATTTTATAGCATTCTTAACCTCTTTATAAGTGTCAGGAATAGCATTTAACAACATAACAGCTTTATATTCTTCGGGTACCTTTTCACCACAGTTAGTAATGTCTTGCACAAGTTTATTAAAGACATCCAAGTTGTCATCTAAGTCCTTAGAGGGATCAATTTTAAAACTGAAAAAGCTTTCAAGCAAGTAAAGCTTATTAGGAGTAGACTTTGATACATAAAGTTCTTCCAATTTGTCCCAAAGTTCTTTAGTGGTATCATGTTTTCTAACTTTACGCAAAACAGAGTCAGATAGATGCAAAATGATAGAAGTACATGCGAGGTCATCAAAATCTTTTTTCTCTTCAGCAGTCACAGTATTTGGGAAAGAATTGTCAATAGCTTTTGAAATCTTTTGTTGTACTAAAATACTTTTCATTTTCTGTTGCCATATAGAAAAATCACCTTTACCATCGAAGATGTTCAATTCAAAACGATGTACAGACATCTTAACAAATAAGAAGCACACAACGCAATATAAGCACCACACGAAAAATCACACAGAAGATCCTAAAGGTCGCAATATACGCCGTTCTAAATTTCCAGGATTCCGTGAGACTCAAGGATCTCAGGTCAAGGGAATTTTCGACACGGGAGTCTAGGTGACAGTTCTAATAATAGTGCAACAAGCAAAATAATCACAAAGATATCACAAGACAAACAGCTATGAAAAACACAGGTAATGTCAAATAATTCCTATAACTAGCAACAGGCAACCGCAAGCCTAATGGTCACCCCACACGATGACCTGCTATTACTGGAATTTAAAAGTTTCAGCCAATTTACCAGAGCGGACCTTTCTGAGTCCGTAATATGGAGAGATGCGAAATTATTTATCGTTTTACGTTTTGCAATTAGCGATCTTTGGAGCGTAAGTCAGCACCAAGCTCGAGAAACTCCAAAATATTGCCTAACCAACCAAAAACGGTAAAACACCAATTAAATGATAATTTTCAATCACAAAGAATTTGAAAAATATAATTGAAATCAAATAATTTCGAACGACAAAAACAAAACTAATTTTCACTTAATGAAAATTAAATTAGGGAATTAGAAACTCAATCAATGAATTCCTGTATTGATTCAATTCAACCAATCGAGCCACCAAGGCTCTGATACCAATTGTTGAAGCAATCCAACCTCGCAGACACAAAGTGATCGAGATTAGTCAATAATGCAGCGGAAGATAATAATATAATTGGCACGTAATTGAATTCGATACATAAACAATATAATTGGGCAAGTAATGATAACTCCCTTTTTCAGCAAATTAGCGGACTGCACAGGGTGAAATCGAGGGCTCAAATTTCAGCCAAATCCCCACAATGGTAACACCAACACTACCAGCTAGAGAACACTCCAAAGACAACCCCCAAACCGGCCAAGAGACCCACTGCCAACACACACCTCCCACACAAACCGGCTGCAGGCTACACAGAGGAACCACAAAGGAACCGCACAAGCACAGAGGAGGAACCACCACAGGATCGGCCAAGAGAAGGACCGAACGCCGCCTTCCCAATCACCAAGAACCAGACTGCCGAACACACCCACAACCCAACCAACGAACCAAGGCTGCACAAATGAGACCACAATAAGCACGGCCACAACAAGGGCCGAACGGAGCAGGTGGAGCACAAGCAGAAACCCAGCGGAGCACGTGGCTCACAAGCGAGAATCACAGCAAGGAACGGAACACAGCAAGTTCGGTTAAGAGACCCACAAGCAACAACCGAACTAGAGGCAGCGAGAACACGGAGGAGGCGCACAGGAAGGGGCCGGGTTTCTCACGAAGAGAGGAAGAGTGGCCACTTATCACCGAGAGAGTGGAGAGAAATATCGGGAGTGTTCTAATTAGCCAAAGGGGGGGGGGGGTGTGTGTGGGTAGATATAGGTTTAGGGTTTAATTAGGGAGCCCTAATTAAATGGATCGTCTTGAAGCCTACCCATCGAGCAACAGGGTCGTGACCCAATTAAAACCTCGACGTGGGTAGTAAATCTCTTAGCGCGTGGGCTGCCTAATTGTGGAGATTGGACAATACTTCGATCATGGGCCGAGGGCCTACGAAGCTTAAAATCCGACACTGTTTATTATCATTGCCCCCGAGGTTTGATTGGGACCAAAAAAATCCCAACAATATATATTTTTGCTTTCATGATAAATCAGTAACTACCAATTTATATTTTCAGATTTAGCTGTATTCTTCAATATCTGTACGGTTCCACAACGATGGGCTTACTTGCCATATTGCAAGTAATTCCATTGATATAAAAGAAAAAATTAAGAGTGCGGACATACAAATATTATGGAAATAAATTAGAATTTGAAAGAATTGGTGGGAAAATTTTGTGAGCAATGGCAAGTAACATCATAGCTTCCACCACGAACAATAAAATTTGTAAAATGTACAGCATGATCATAGCCTGGTACAAGACACCATTTGGTATATATGTATGGAAGACCAATAGAAAGCATTTTAAACTTGTATATCACATGGGACGTGTTCAAGTATTCAACAGATCGACTCAAACAATTAATGAGAGCGACATACAACTAATAATGACCCCTATTAATACAAATAAAAATAAAAAAAAATAAAAAAATGCAGTATAAGTTCTTAAATATGGATAATCTTCTTTATAATAAACAACTGGATTATTTAAACGGATAAGAGATACATGAATTTTATCTACATCTCTAGTCTGGCTTTTGGAGTTGTTAGTAGTTGTTGATAAAAAAGAGACTCCACGTACACAATAAGATTAAGATAGGCATGCAGTACGTACCTGGGGTTGGTTCTCCAATACACTTTATAATTTGCTTCCCCTTCTTGCCCATTCACTTAATTCCTCTACAAGCTAGTCTAGCTAATCTCCACTCTTCAGGAAAAGATGAAAAATGGCTAGCATAATTTTGGAAAATAAATTGAAATAATTTTAACAGTAAATTCATAGTTTTAAGTCTAGAGAAACAATTTGGGGACACAACCTGTTGGCCAGACTGCAGTAACATAAAATATCTAAAATTTAACTTGGCTATTCAGGATGATAGATCAAAATTAAGAATTCACCAATCCTTGTAATTTTCGGCCTGTGAGGAAAGAAGGGTGGGAAAATCAGGAAGAACTTTTATTTTAAATTTTAAGTTGTATATGGCATGTGTTATATATCTCATACTATAAATAAATACAATATAGTCATTTCTCTTCTTACCTTCTTTGTATCACATAACTCATAAGTTTTTCCATAGTATAGACAGAAGAGAAACTTTCAAAAAATATAAAATAAACAACATTGGTAGTGGTCGGAGAGTAAAGCCTGACTTGGCATTATTGCTCTCTTTTTTCAGATAGCCAAAATGTTTAAAACCTTAAAAGGAAGTTCCTATGACAAACATTTTTAGAAGCACTTTTCTGATGGCCCCAAATTGCTTATCTTGAAGGCTCGTATTTCACATGCCACCAAAAGTAAAGAATACAAAAACAATTTAGTTTCCTTTCAATGGACGGAAAAACAAGTTATCAATATGCTCAGTAGCCGCTTAGTGGTCCATCCATAATTTATATAATCGCAACCAAATTGAAAAAGAAGTACCCTAGCAAAAATTTAAAGAGAGAGAGAGAGAGTTTACCATACCTATGCCCTCAGATTACTTCCAAATCTTGAATTCCAAATAACTCCAAAAAATGCCCAGGGAGTGAGTAAATATTAATTTTCAGAATGTTAAATTAAGTTAGTTAGCAATAACAACTATCTTTAATTTTCAAACTGCACATAGAATTACAAAGGATAAGCATAACAAGTAAATCAACGGAATCTTCAATAGATCACCATTCCAAATAACATCGCCTGCAAACCTAAACAGATCTATGAAACCAAAACGGAATCAAACCGCTCGGTTCTGGTTTGGTCTGGTTCTGGGATCATTACTTGAATTTTTAAATAATAAATGCAAATTAAAACCTGTTTATATTCGCTTCTTCATTAGAATCCATCTACATAGTTACTAAATAGAAAATGAAATTTTTAGTTAACAAAAAAAAAAAAAATTTAGAAAAATTAACATGTTATTTTAAGTTAAAGAAGAAGAAACTTGCCCGAAGGAAGCTCGTCGACCCGTTGAAACTTAGAGAATCGAACATAAAAGTTGTTTAGACTTATAGTTACAAGCTACGATGAAATTCTGAATCCCATTCTACCATGGTGTCGTGTGAGTTAGGGATGAAATTTGCAATTTGAGTTTGGGTTAACTCTTGATAATTGATGAATTGGACCGAGGTTTATATATATATATAAATTTTAAAAAATAAACATTAATGCCGTTGATGGTGATTAAGGAGTACAACGATTACTGTGTTATAGGAGTGCAAGTAAAGCAATGTGAATGCGTGTCTATAATTGAAAAGAAGAAAAATTAATTAGAATTTAGATTTATGATTTAAAATCTTTTTCTAATAGGAAATGAGATAAAATGTATGGTAAATAACATTTTGGTACATTTCACATTTATAATTTTAGATTTGAGTTTTTTGGTGAGATGAATATCCACTTATTTGTAATACATATATAAATTGAGTTTGGTTCTTGGTTCTGCTTCTAGTTTTGGAAAGAGAACCGGAACCAGAACCGAAATCAAATGGTTCTTGATTTTAAGAACAAAATCATTATTTTTTTTTACGTGGAACCGAACCAAACCGCTTGATTTGGTTTGGTTTTGGTTTGGTCTGATCTGATTCGATTATTTTGTCCATCCCTAATCAATACTATATTTTATTTTATTTTGTGGACTCTAAATTCTCTAAGTTGAACTGCGAGTTCAAGTATTGAGAATATAAACCAAATATAAATTCATACATTAATTATTCCAAATCAATCATCAATTTACAAATTCAAGTAGTCTTGTTGTAGCGACCAAGAACTTTTACGCGATTAATAATTATTTTAATAGAAAATCGTGTCGCTACTATTTCACCCATTTTTATTAAGTTAACGCCACGACGTATTCGTATAGCCAAGTCAAGAAATAATCGAGATCGTTCGATTTTAAATTAAATTCCGAATTTCTAAAAATATCTCCATTCTCTTGATTTAAAGTATATTAAGTCTAAGTACTTAATTCAATGTTATCCCAATATTTATTTATACAAAAATTACTTTTATTATTTAAATTAAGAAAATATATGCAAGCATGAAAGGTTCCATTATATATAATAATTATGAGAATCTTAATTTAATAAATATGGAAAAGTATATAAATGGTTGATAGATTCCATTATATGTAATCATGAAGAGCATAATATTTGTATAAATATGGAAAAGTATATGAATGATTGATAAGACTCCATTATATGTAATCATGAAGAGCATAATATTTGTATAAATATGGAAAAGTATATGAATGATTTATATACTCCATTATATATAATCATGAAGAGCATATTATTTGTATAAATATGGAAAAGTATATGAATGGTGCTTTACTTTAAGAAAAGGATGTGTTAAAATTAATAGAATTGAATGATTATGTTTACAATATGCCAACTTTATACATCTATTTAAACCCATCTCTTTTACACACAACTCTACACATATACACTTATTTCCAATCTCTTGACAAAATCCACAAGTAAGAGAAATTCAAGGTGGTCAAGAAAGTTTTGGTCCATTTACTACTACACTTCATTTTAATCTTTTAAAAGGTAAGTATATCTTATGTTTTTATGAAAAGTAAGTATGTTTTTATGAAAGGTAAATACACCTTATATTTTTATGAAAAGTAAGTATATCTTATGTTTTTATGAAAAGTAAGTATGTTTTTATGAAAGGTAAATACACCTTATGTTTTTATGAAAAGTAAGTATGTTTTTATGACAAGTAAGTATATCTTATGTTTTTATGAAAAGTAAGTATGTTTTTATGAAAAGTAAATACACCTTATGTTTTTATGAAAAGTAAGTATGTTTTTATGACAAGTAAGTATACCTTATGTTTTTATGAAAAGTAAGTATGTTTTTATGACAAGTAAGTATATCTTATGTTTTTATGAAAAGTAAGTATGTTTTTATGAAAGGTAAATACACCTTATGTTTTTATGAAAAGTAAGTATATCTTATGTTTTTATGAAAAGTAAGTATGTTTTTATGAAAGGTAAATACACCTTATGTTTTTATGAAAAGTAAGTATGTTTTTATGACAAGTAAGTATATCTTATGTTTTTATGAAAAGTAAGTATGTTTTTATGAAAAGTAAATACACCTTATGTTTTTATGAAAAGTAAGTATGTTTTTATGACAAGTAAGTATACCTTATGTTTTTATGAAAAGTAAGTATGTTTTTATGACAAGTAAGTATATCTTATGTTTTTATGAAAATGTTTGGATCATTGCTATGAAATCAATCTCACAAGATTGTTATGGGTTCCATATGATATGTTTATGATTATGCTAAGGGGACCGGAGTTTAGTAGCGCTACACATAAGAATTCTTGCCATTTAAGTTCGGTAAAATTCTTGTGTCTCCCTATGTTTATGAATATTTCAATCCTATCCTATGTTATGATGAAAATGATCCATATGCTTTCAAAAGAAAATTTATGCTTGGTATACTTACTGGGATTTTATAAATCTCACTCCACGATATTTACCATTTTCAGATAATTGAAGGTTCGAGGCGGTCAACATGGAAGTGGCAAAAGTGGTTAAGATTGATGAGATAATTATGTTGAACTTTATGTAAGAAAATTATGTTCTATTTTTATTCACAAATAAAATTATGGGATTCTAATTATTCTTTTGAATAATTTTACATTACTATTTAAGTCTCGATAATATGATATGAGTCACTTTTTGTGGCACTCGAATGGTCGAGAATTCGGGTCGTCACAGTTGGTATCAGAGCAAAGAGTTTTAAAAACGATTCTGTAGATTTTTGAAATTTTATTTCTTAAAAAAAAAAAAAAAATCACTATTCATGTGAACAGTAAAACGACGTGCTATTCATGATGAACAGTGAACGAAATCACTATTCATTATAAAAAAAAAAAGTTGAATTTTCACATGTCAAGTATGGTTATGATTTTGAAAATCATGATGAAATTTGATGTGCGAATTTCAAGGACAAAATTCATTTTAAGTAAGGGAGTTTGTAATGTCCTGAAAATTTTATGGAATATAATTAGTTAGTGATATGATGTTTATATTGATGTCTTTGATAAATTTCTAGAAGTTCGGGGACTAAAGGAAAAATAAGATTTGACGATAAATTTTATTTGGGTTAAGTTATTAATTATTGATGGGGAGATAATTACTATATCGATATTGGATTTGTTTTGAAGACTGTGATTAATTAGGAATTATGATTCAAGAAAATGTTGATTTGGATACAACCACATTAAATTATTGTTGATTAAAGGAAAATAAGATTATATGAAATATTTTAACTCATCACTCTACTATGTCACTCTCCACGTATTGACTCCTCGAACCAGGTATGTTATATGCTTTGCAAGTCATTTACGATTTTATTAAGACATGTTAAGTATGAAATCTTCATATGTTATGAATCTTTATGTGTTACACATAATATACATGTCAAGTATGATATAAATTGATAGAAGACTCAAATTTTTTATTCTTTTCAATGTAGAATCATGAGACAGAGAGGATATTTATATGAATTTTGGTGCATATTAAGCTTAGTAAGATTGACTCAATTAGAAATTAAGTTGGGTTGTAACTTTTGCCCAAAATATATGGAATAATATATTAAACAAACAAAATTGATAATGAATTTGTACAATAATTTATCCCTTTATCACTACCTTTGTGTAAAAACAAGGGAAAAACTGTGGATGGTTATTAGTACTTCCTCTTCAAGTTTCAATTTTCGGTTCAATAATTTATCCCTTTATCACTACCTTTGCTTAAAAGCAAGGAAAAACTGTGGATGATTATTGGTACCACTCTTCAAGTTTCAATTCTGAAAAAAAAAAAAAAAAAAAATTCAGAAAGAAAAGAAAGAAAGAGAACGGGTGTTGAGCATAATGGGAATAATATGACTTAAGAATGATTTTCAAAATAATTGTTGTCCTCGAGTTTAGAAATGATAAACCTTAAATGGACTTTGCATAATTGATTTTAGACATGGCATTAAGTATGAGAAGTCAACAGAAATGATTAGAAATATGTTCAGATTATCTATCATTTAGATTTAATGAGAAATAGCGAGCCAATTTTATGAATTTTTATGAGATGTTAAGATTATAAGTGATATGATTTTAATGAGACTTTTATGAGAAGCATTATGAAGTTAGAGATTTAAAGATTTGGTTATTGGGAATTAAGTAATGGATATTATGTTGAGTAAGTGAATTATGCCTCTATATTGAAGAGAAATTTATTATGAACTTTGGCCTTGTGATTAAATTTTGGGAATATGATTTATGACTTATAAATATAAGTATGAGTAATCTTTTGAGCCAATTAAGGTATTGAAGGAAGTGATATTGTGATATTGACGACTATGATTTGAAATTTCTATGTTGAGGAATTATGAATTGATTTTCTGGAATATTTTTTTATGATATTGAAGTTTGATGAAATTGTGGTCAATTTTTAGATCGTTGTGATCAAATGTGGAATTATTTATTATTGTGAGTTATGAAGTATGCTTACGGTTTGAATAAGTCCAAATTTCAAAGGAAACTCTGCTTAGAATTTTATCGTTTGGAATTAAGAGCATAGTATGGTATGCAATCACTAAGAGAATTGAGGTTAGACATGCAAATTCATTTACATCACAAACGAGATTTAGTAGATGATAACAGAGATATTTATTATTTTCTCGTAAGGAGAACACACAAGAGTCACATTGGAAAGAAATACATGAAACACGCAAAATCAAAAGAAAGCAACATGGGAAATTCCTCAAATTGAGAGATGTGTTTCCGGAGTAGCCGTATCCTACCACCTCTGACCTTTTGAGGAAATAAAGAAACCTTCAAAGAGGTGTGTTTCGAGAGTAAGAATACTCCGTAATCTACCACCTGGAACCTTTGAGGTACACACAAGATTTAAACATTAAGGAAATCCTAGGAAATTAGAGGGGTGTCTCGAGAGTAAGAATACTCCGTACTCTACCCCCACCTATTCTAAGATTCATAAAGTTAAGTTTACATTAACCGGACTCCATTTTCGCTTGATTCCCCTTCCTTGCGACCAATCTATCTTAACCCCTGCTGGATTTTGTATTGAGATATATGACTGCAGCTTATCCAGTAGTTCATCAATAGTAGGAGCAGAAATAAGGAGCCTTCTGGAAAATGGAGAGATGAATCCCTGTTCCACAGCATAATCAAGAAAGGTTAACAAGCCATCAAAGAAATTGTTAACATTCAGAAGCCCAATAGGCTTAGTATGGAGATCTAGTTGAGCCCACGAGGTAATGTTAAAGATTTCTTCTAAGGTACCAAAACCTCCGGGCAGGGCTATAAAGGCATCAGAACCATATAGCATACAAGTTATGCGTTCATGGATGGATAATGTTTGAACTTCATGCCCTCGTGTTTTGCCTGCAACATCTACCAAAGGGACAGGTATGACACCGATTACTTTTGATTTCTCTGCAAGAGCAGATTGGGAAACACAACCCATTAGACCACTGCTACCACCCCCATACACAAGAGTGATACTTTTTTCCCCCAGTTTCTTTCCAAGATCTACGGCCGCTTCTAGATAACTGAAGCCTTTCCTCACTTTTGATCCACAAAATACACAAATAGTTTTGATCTGTCGAAGTTTTGGTGCTTCCATCTTTGATAGTATAGAAGAGAAAACTTACGAAGAAGATGTGATTTTGGGATGCCTGAACTATGAAATATGTTTGGCTATTTAAAGCCGAAAAAATTTACTGTTTTTGATTGATTATGAAAAAGTAAAGATTTACTTTTGTCAAAATCGGCCAACTTTTGACTGTTTTACCAAAGATATCACCTTTCGGTGATTTATTTCCAGCTTTATCAAAACTCGAGAAAGGAAAATATATTTTATTTCCAAAACGCGTGAAAGAAAACAGCAAAATATTTTAAATGTGTATCAAGAGATTTACCTTATATCATTGTTGAACTGCCAGAAGCCTCATTTTGTAAAACAGACTGGCAAACAGGATCTTTTGCTATTATATTTTGGAGACTATAACGATTTTTGTCCTCGTTAAACTGAGCGTATAAGGAGAGAAGTTCACGTTGCACATAACCACTTGGGTGCGTCTCAAGAGTCAGTCGAATATCATCCAAAGACTCCTTACTCAGTCCACCCTTTATGAATTTGATTTTATCATCCCGATTAGTAGAAGAATATCCTACTGTTTTGCAACGAGTATCACAGTTCCAACGAGCACATTTGTAGCAACCATTCAGCCTTTTTGCTCTTCGTTTCTTTGCGAAGGTGCTTTTGCCTAAACCAGGCATGTGCTTTGGAAATGTCATAGGTAATTCACCAGATAGTCGAACCTTTGCTTCGATCAACCAGCGAACATCTTCTGAAACACCATGAGCCATCAGCAACCTCAATCTTTCGAGTCTTATTCGATAAATTTTCCTCAGATCATTCATTGGAAGACTGGAATAATACTTGCGAATGTTTGTAAGAATGATATCCATGTTTTTGATGGATCTAACCTCTTCCCAGCATGAACTATTTAAAAGCATTAAGGATCGGAGGGAATCCGCGTGATATTGATTCCAGCAAGAAAGCGCGGAATAGAATAATGGAAAAGAGGGAACAAGAGTTTATACGCCGTTTACTTTCTTGATAAAAGGAAGATTTGATGATGACGGGATTTGAGATATGGAATATTTTCTTGGATTTTGGGTACTGATATTTTGATATAATAATCAAGGTATAGAAATAATACGGGGATACGTGAAAGTGAAATAAGGACTGTATTGAATCAGGATTAATAAGTTTGTGCAAGTGAAAGGAATACCTTACGGGAAATGTTATGATATTTGAGTTAAGAATTTTAATTATTTGGGAGATATTTGTTTATTGAATTTTGCAGAAATTTTGGGTTACAAATATTGGAAAGATAAACTGATGATTATGTTGATATGTGAATAACATGTTTGGGTATATTACATAGAGAATATTCAGGTAATCGTTTTAATTATTTTGGGATATTTGGTGATAAGAAGAAATGACAAATTATTATGGTATGATATGTTAGTAAAGATTTATTGAAATTTTAGAGATATTAATACGAATATTTGAGGTCACATGATACGATGATAAATGACAAGTTACATGAATACTACAAGATATGATGAAATATCACATACGATTGGGAATTTTCATTTTGATTCAGAAGAATTTATGAGTAGACATATGTCTATTATTGATAGAAAAGTCCATGTCTTAAGAAAACAAATTGATGCATTTAGTCAAAGTCCAGTGGGTTAAATATGGTAGCGATGATGCTACATAAGAAGAAGAAGAAGAAGAGATTCTGATTAAGTGTTCAGAAATCATAAGATCAAGTAAGATTAATTTCGAGGACGAAATTATTTTAAGGGGGTAAGTTTGTAGCGACCAAGAATTTTTACGCGATTAATAATTATTTTAATAGAAAATCGTGTCGCTACTATTTCACCCATTTTTATTAAGTTAACGCCACGACGTATTCGTATAGCCAAGTCAAGAAATAATCGAGATCGTTCGATTTTAAATTAAATTCCGAATTTCTAAAAATATCT
Organism: Ligustrum vulgare; assembly: GCA_963555705.1. Taxonomy (NCBI): domain Eukaryota; kingdom Viridiplantae; phylum Streptophyta; class Magnoliopsida; order Lamiales; family Oleaceae; genus Ligustrum; species Ligustrum vulgare. Next base: position 42,276,097 of record OY743183.1, read on the forward strand.
CCATTCTCTTGATTTAAAGTATATTAAGTCTAAGTACTTAATTCAATGTTATCCCAATATTTATTTATACAAAAATTACTTTTATTATTTAAATTAAGAAAATATATGCAAGCATGAAAGGTTCCATTATATATAATAATTATGAGAATCTTAATTTAATAAATATGGAAAAGTATATAAATGGTTGATAGATTCCATTATATGTAATCATGAAGAGCATAATATTTGTATAAATATGGAAAAGTATATGAATGATTGATAAGACTCCATTATATGTAATCATGAAGAGCATAATATTTGTATAAATATGGAAAAGTATATGAATGATTTATATACTCCATTATATATAATCATGAAGAGCATATTATTTGTATAAATATGGAAAAGTATATGAATGGTGCTTTACTTTAAGAAAAGGATGTGTTAAAATTAATAGAATTGAATGATTATGTTTACAATATGCCAACTTTATACATCTATTTAAACCCATCTCTTTTACACACAACTCTACACATATACACTTATTTCCAATCTCTTGACAAAATCCACAAGTAAGAGAAATTCAAGGTGGTCAAGAAAGTTTTGGTCCATTTACTACTACACTTCATTTTAATCTTTTAAAAGGTAAGTATATCTTATGTTTTTATGAAAAGTAAGTATGTTTTTATGAAAGGTAAATACACCTTATGTTTTTATGAAAAGTAAGTATATCTTATGTTTTTATGAAAAGTAAGTATGTTTTTATGAAAGGTAAATACACCTTATGTTTTTATGAAAAGTAAGTATGTTTTTATGACAAGTAAGTATATCTTATGTTTTTATGAAAAGTAAGTATGTTTTTATGAAAAGTAAATACACCTTATGTTTTTATGAAAAGTAAGTATGTTTTTATGACAAGTAAGTATACCTTATGTTTTTATGAAAAGTAAGTATGTTTTTATGACAAGTAAGTATATCTTATGTTTTTATGAAAAGTAAGTATGTTTTTATGAAAGGTAAATACACCTTATGTTTTTATGAAAAGTAAGTATATCTTATGTTTTTATGAAAAGTAAGTATGTTTTTATGAAAGGTAAATACACCTTATGTTTTTATGAAAAGTAAGTATGTTTTTATGACAAGTAAGTATATCTTATGTTTTTATGAAAAGTAAGTATGTTTTTATGAAAAGTAAATACACCTTATGTTTTTATGAAAAGTAAGTATGTTTTTATGACAAGTAAGTATACCTTATGTTTTTATGAAAAGTAAGTATGTTTTTATGACAAGTAAGTATATCTTATGTTTTTATGAAAATGTTTGGATCATTGCTATGAAATCAATCTCACAAGATTGTTATGGGTTCCATATGATATGTTTATGATTATGCTAAGGGGACCGGAGTTTAGTAGCGCTACACATAAGAATTCTTGCCATTTAAGTTCGGTAAAATTCTTGTGTCTCCCTATGTTTATGAATATTTCAATCCTATCCTATGTTATGATGAAAATGATCCATATGCTTTCAAAAGAAAATTTATGCTTGGTATACTTACTGGGATTTTATAAATCTCACTCCACGATATTTACCATTTTCAGATAATTGAAGGTTCGAGGCGGTCAACATGGAAGTGGCAAAAGTGGTTAAGATTGATGAGATAATTATGTTGAACTTTATGTAAGAAAATTATGTTCTATTTTTATTCACAAATAAAATTATGGGATTCTAATTATTCTTTTGAATAATTTTACATTACTATTTAAGTCTCGATAATATGATATGAGTCACTTTTTGTGGCACTCGAATGGTCGAGAATTCGGGTCGTCGCAGTTGGTATCAGAGCAAAGAGTTTTAAAAACGATTCTGTAGATTTTTGAAATTTTATTTCTTAAAAAAAAAAAAAAAAAAAAAAAAAAAATCACTATTCATGTGAACAGTAAAACGACGTGCTATTCATGATGAACAGTGAACGAAATCACTATTCATTATAAAAAAAAAAAAGTTGAATTTTCACATGTCAAGTATGGTTATGATTTTGAAAATCATGATGAAATTTGATGTGCGAATTTCAAGGACAAAATTCATTTTAAGTAAGGGAGTTTGTAATGTCCTGAAAGATATGTGCGGGAGTTTGTAATTAAATTAAGTATAACAAGTAATCACTTACTTGAATGGCGGGACTTCAGATGACGACTAGAAAGATATGTGCGCTAAGCAGTCTACAGAATCTTATAACCTTTACTCTAATACCACATTGTGATGCATGGCCAAGATTTTCATTTATTTTCAAATTCGATGCCAATATGTGGCACACGATAAATTTGTGGAAATACTTTTATCTTTCTTTTCATAAATTAGTGATGTAAAGGACGTCACTTGACTGGGATTTTAAAATCATTTTATTTTAAAATAAAATTAATTCATTTAAAAAGTAACGATAAAACATTTAATGTAAAATCTCGACTTTAAATTATTTTAGATAAACAATAAAAATAATAAAATAACGAGTTTGACAGTTCAAGCACAAGACCGTATTTGGTGAGTTCACAACTCACATGTCGTCACCTAACGTAGCACTATTTATCTCTCGCCGTTAAAATATCCACGTCAATCCCTTTTTCATTTCTTATTATTACCTGTAATATTAAATATGTCGTTGAATGAGCATACATTCGCCCAGTGAGTGGAGTATGGTGATATGTGCTAATGCATGTAGACAAGTTAACGTCATATATTTAGGATTCGTGCAAGTTTTACTTATTAAATCAGTTAAGCCTATATTCACGTCAAGCCATATATCTAATGTAAGTATTATGCCCTAGGTCCAATCGTTTGACCAAACACTAACTAATATATTTGATGCATTTAATATATGGCAGATCTGTTATTTAATTGATTTATAATATTATTATTATTATTCCTGCAAATTAAATCAACAGAATTCGTAGATTCAGATCTTGATAACTTGTTAATCACAAGAAGTTGTGATATGATCCAGGACCCTCGACAATCGGAGTCATAGCAGGTTTGACGGGAAAATATAAATATTCAAGCCAAAACAAGAATTCAGCAGGTTCAACGAGTTTTGAAGATCAAAACCGTGTCAAAAAGAACCGAAAATTATGCAGAAGGGCTGTCACGGCCGTAACCAACATAAGTCACGGCCGTAACCTCCCCTCGGGTTAAATGCAGAATTTCAAGATTTTTAATTTACGACCGTAAGTATAAGTGTCACGGCCGTAACCTTAACCAGAAACACACTTACGGCCGTAACGGATTAACGGATCAGATTTTTTTCCAGATTTCGCATTATTTTATTTCCTTATCAGTTTTAGCTATTTTAGGTTAGTTAGAATTCTATTTTGAGTAAATTAGCGATTAGGGTTTTATTTTGCTTATTTATACGCCTTTTTGATTTTTATGTTTATCATCGAGTCCCATAAAAATCATCCATATCTTGTTGTTGAGTCTTTCTTTTCTTGATTTTCTTGTTCTTCGTGCCAGTAAATGTTTTCTTTGTTTGATCTATATAAAAATCCAACAAAATTCAAAAGTATTTGTTTTGCTTAATTCTTATCCGAATTAAGTTCCGTTTGTTTTGTCGTGTTTGTTGTCGAATTTTCGGATTTATAAAAAAAAAATTTAATTTTTTTATTATTTTATTTATTCCGAAAATTCATCCTAAAATTAAAAAAAAAAAGAGTCCATTCAAGAACCACTTTCTTGAATTTCTTGATCCTTTGTTTTCATTATTCTTTTTCTGTGTCCTTCCACAAAAAAAATTCACAATGTCAAATTCTCATGAAAACGCCAAAGATCGTATGTGGAGATTTTTGAATGAAGCTTTGGTTAGGTTGGATAAATTAGATGAAAGGGAAGGGAAATTGAAAAAGGGGCGATCTCAAGCAAATTGTAGTGATTATAGGCGTGATCCTAAACCTAGGGATGGAATCGGGGTTAAGAGAGGAGTTGAGATTGATCCAAAAGCAATTTTGAAAATTCAAAAAGAAATTTATGAGGAAAGATTGAGGTGTGAACGGGAGGCAGAAAGAAAATATTCGGCTAAATTACAAAGGAAGGAGGAGAAACGAAAGACGGTAATTAGATGGTTAGAGGAGAGTGAAATACATGTTATAGTTGAGCCTCGGGATATGAATGTTGAAAAGAAGGAGGGAGGCTTGAAACATGAATTAGAAGTAGTTGAAGAGACCCCGAACTTTGTGGTAGGAGTTGAAAACGTGGAGTTATGTGAACAAACTCTAAAATATGATGAGGAATTAGAAGTTGGGGTAGAAGTTCAAATTTTGAGCTTTGAATTGGTAGATCCACATTTGAATACCGTTGGGGGAGTGCATGAAATTAGTGATAAAAATCTGGAGGTAGAAGATGTGGTCGAATTTGAAAGTAAAAATTTTGAAAATGTTGTTGAAAATGCAAAGGAAGAACGAGGTGAAGAGGAGGGCCTCGTGGTTCTTAAAAAATAAGTGGAGATGGTGGTTTATCATGAATATAAGGATCCATACCTTGTACCTCATGAAACTAACATGTCCCTCCCCATTCTATTTAATTCTTTCTTGCAGATTTCTTACACTTGGGAGCTTGAGTCACACCAATCATGGAAATTCAAGCTCGAGCTTCAATCCATTCATGTAACCCAAGTTACAAAATACTATTGGTCATTCCACTGGCATGGAAGCAATAATTTTCCGTTTGATCCAAGGGGAGCAGTTGCATTCATGAACAAAGCTATGATTCGGGACGAATCATCCTAAAGAAGGAGGGTATGATGTGATCCAGGACCCTCGACAATCGGAGTCATAGCAGGCTTGACGGGAAAATATAAATATTCAAGTCAAAACAAGAATTCAGCAGGTTCGACGAGCTTTGAAGATCAAAACCGTGTCAAAAAGAACCGAAAATTATGCAGAAGGGCTGTCACGGCCGTAACCAACATAAGTCATGGCCGTAACCTCCCCTCGGGTTAAATGCAGAATTTCAAGATTTTTAATTTACGGCCGTAAGTATAAGTGTCACGGCCGTAAGTATAAGTGTCACGGCCGTAACTTTAACCAGAAACACACTTACGGCCGTAAGTGTCATATTTACGGTCGTAACGGATTAACGGATCAAATTTTTCCCAGATTTCGCATTATTTTATTTCCTTATCAGTTTTAGCTATTTTAGGTTAGTTAGAATTCTATTTTGAGTAAATTAGCGATTAGGGTTTTATTTTGCTTATTTATACGCCTTTTTGATTCATTGTAAATCAAGACTTTCATGATTGAATAAAAAAGAGATTGAATGTTTTTCAATTGTTTAATGTGTGGATTCACATTACAAACCCAAACTTATCAAGATTGATTATCTTGTGGCGTTCATCCAGAACTTATCAAATATTCGCGAGAGTATTTGTGGCGTTGAAAATCAGAGACTTATCAAGGAGATTGGGAAAATCCTTGTGGCGTTTCGAAAGTCTTGGTTCTTTATTCCGCATCATTGAGCCATCGCGTCGTGAATATCGGGTCAAGATTCCACCGTCCAACCACAACCTGGGTTCGGAACTTTCCGGCGTTTCTTCCGCGTCTCGAATCTCATCAAGTTGTGATTGTGAGATATAAGTTACAATTGAATCTTAAATATCTTTGGTCGTAAAGTAATATCGAGGTACAGATATCTTTATTACGGATAGACCAACACGTGTGTCATTCCCCACTTTAGAAGTGAGTAGCTGATCTCACAAGATAAGATGTAGAGACATCTAAATGAACACGTGAATGTTTTGTTAAGAGAACAAAACATTGGAGACCAGCAACGGAGATTCCACATGGATAACTATATGAGTGTCAGTGGTTAATATCTAACGTTCGTTAGTGGATTGATCTTTTAACTTGAGGTCATCATAGTACCTTATATGATGGCAGTCATACTTTGGTGATGTCGGATGTTGCTCTGAAAGGAGTTGCTAATACGATGTCATTCAGGTATGTCAACAATCACATGAAGGTTGTGAGTGATCAATATAGGATTTGTCACTTTTAGATAGTAAGAAATTATGATTTGCGTTTTATTTGGTTAAGTCGATATTGAAATCCTTGGCCAAGGTGAATTAATATAGTCGAAAATGGTTTCGACGTTTATTGACTTAGGAGCGAAATAAAAGATATGACCAATAAACGAGCTTGACACATTTCCATATCTCGTAATTGATCGGATCATATTGACGGAGGGATTAAAGTTTCATGATAAACGAACTAGTTTGGTTTTGTCACACCACGTGACATTTCCTATCACAAGTATTGCCCTAAAACATTGCTAGATGTCAATCTGGGACAACTAATATGAATTGATTAATTTAAGAGAATTAATGATTAATTTAAAAGAGAGTTTTAATTAATCTTATTTTGATTAGATCAAAATAATAATTCACGTAGTTCGACATCGTGGTTGGGAACCTAAAGGGTCACACACAAAGGGAGAACTAGAAGAATGTGATTGGAATTAATTAATTAACAAGTGTTCGACATTTGTAGAATTAATTAATTATATTGTTCATTAGTAGGCTCGAGTTAATTAATTGGATTGATTAACTAATTTCCCATGTTTAATTAATTGGATTAATTAAATCACATGGACCGAGTCGATGTTTAAGTTATGGGCTAAGCCCACTCTGATTTATATCAATGAACAACTAGGGTTTGGAAAAGATTAACCCTAATTTATTATCCTCTTGCTAGCACAAGAAGAGAGAAATCCTAACCTCTCATTCTTGTTCTCTCGTGTAGATCACCTTTGGAGGCTGGACAATTGGACAGCTGTTGTGTGCAAGTAGATTGGAGAAAGAACAAGATTCTCAAAGTAGTATGCAAGAACATCAAGAGGTAATGTTCTTTATCACGATTTCTATCTAAATACAAAGCAGATCTTCGTTTGAGAATTGAAAATATTTTATATTCAGCTGTGCATGATTAAGTAAATTCCCAACATCCAAATCAAGTTCCAAGTCAAGTCAAGTCATTTTAAGTTACATGTATTTCGAGTTATATCCAGTTCAGTCAAGTCAATTTCATTTATCCAAATCAAATTAAATTCATATATTCTAGTCAAGTCATACTTCATATATTTAAACCAATAAATTCCTATACTCAAGTCATATAATCAAGACAAGACCAATACAACATATTCCGGTCCAGTGCAAGATATTCAACACTAATGTCAATGTACGTATTTTCAAGAAAACATGTCTTTTAATGGAGCCCATATTACAAATCAACTGCTATCCCAGCTCGCACAAGTAGAGAATTTAACCATGAGTTCAAGCGTGGAATTTATTCCACGAGTTCTTTTACAAGCATGATTTCTATACCACGGGTTTCAAATAGGGAGTCGAGATCCCTGAAGTTCATTAAAAAGTGTAACCACATCGCGATCTAATTACTGAACTTCGTGGCACATATATTAAGATCAGCATCATATGTGAATTAATAAGCGAGAGAGGGTATGACTGTAATATTATGCAAGAAGTTCTTTTCTATAAAATTCATAAGGAAAAACATGAAAATCCTTTTAATGCAATGTAATAAAAGCATATCACGAAGTAATATTTAAGGTCACGTAATCAAGTACAAGTCCAGCCAAGCCAAGTTAAGTCAAGAAAGGTTCATATGTTCAGGAGTTACACTTAGACAAGTTAATTATTATATATTTAATGTCAAGGTAATATCCAAGTGATGTCAAATTCATATAATCATGTGTTGTATCTTTTAACAAGTAAATAACATACCAGATTATTATCATTTTCATATTGACGAGTCTAAGATCACGTAAACAAGAACAATAATTCCTTTGCACATCCAAATAATATTGATTGGTATCTCATGTACTTTATTTCCAATACCCAGGCTATTTACAGGTGTGGAAGGTGTCGTTTTCTTGCTTTGAAATTAAAGTACTACGTTTATATATGACAAGCATGAGGTGGAGGGATTAATTCATGCAAAGAAGTAGCTGTCCTCTTCTAACTAAATGAGTAAGCAAGTCTACAAGGAGGTGGTGGAGGTCCATGCAAGCATGAGCTATTGAACCTACATTCGATAACTAAGAAAAACTCCAAAGACTAGCTGTGCCACCTCATGCTAAATATTTCCAGATTTTAAGTATCATATTGCCAGGTTTGAGCTCATATTTGGGGTATCATGTGTAGTTGAAATCTTGTTTCTTGGTAACATTTCAAAGTACTCACAGAGTACTTTAATGTGCAATTTATGGTGCAAGAAATGAATAATCGAAGAAGAAGTTATGGTCTTCCAAAGTAGGCCACTAAAGATAGTTTTCGGGTTAACCGTTTTTATCGTCTCAACTTTAAAAATTTATCGATGACTATTCGTTGGTCAGAATGACAAACCGTTTTTATATTCTAGAAGTTCACTCCGAGAATTTGCTCATATATATATATATGTCACATGTAATCAAATGAGGTCGGGAGTGCTAGAAAAAGTCAATCAAATGAGGTCGGGAGTGCTAAAAAAAGTCTCGAAAAAATGGACACTTAAATACATTTTTAACATAACTTTTCTTTATTTAATATTTTAATTTCCTTTTCGTTAAAACATGTTTTTCTTTCTTTTCATTCTAGTTTAATTATATAAATTAGAAAATACTTTTATTACGTCATAATGGTTAATAAATGACGTCAAAGTTCTCGAATCGTTACACAATTTGGTGTTTGGGGGGTCTTGATTTTTCGATTGAGTGGCAATTTGTAGACTTGATGGCGTTAATTTCGGGTTGCTTGCCGGTGAATTTCAAGCTTTGCTTCAATTTGTCACCGGCGATAGGGTTCAATTTGGTGAACATCAAGCTGGGCAGTTTGATTTGAGGTGTTTGTATATTTTCATTTCCCTTTTTTAATTAGTAAAATAAAAACTTTTTTTTTTTATGATAATTAGAAACTTTCAAAAAAATTCCACATCACTAAAAACTTGCTTATTTGACATAAACCTCCAACACAATGTGCCACATCATCATTTTAGTCAAGAATTTTAACAGAAGTTAGCTTGGTGATGTACGGAGTTGCTATTTCGAAAGTTTAGTGATGAATGACAGAATGAGATAGTTTTTGAAGTTCAATGACCCCGTGTAAACTAGGGATGGTAAAAAAAATCCGAAGGACCCGAAATGACCCGCCCCGTCGGGTCGCGAGGCGGGCCCGCCCCGCCCCGCCCCGTGACCGGGTAATTTTTTTTTTTTTTTAAATAATGAAATGAGAAACTAAAATAAATTTGATGAAGTCCAGAAGAATTGAACATTTGTGGAATTTAGGGATATGAGAATATACAATAATTATACCATTATATTGTTTATTGATTTTTTTCTTCAAGTATATACATATTATTTTTAAAGTTCAAACTTAAAAACTCTAACTAGTTGAACGCCTAAATTTTTCACGTAAAATTTCATTACCAATTTATTTATTATTTAAAAAAAAAAAAATCGGATCTTTAGCGGGACGGGAGGTCGCCCCGCCCCGCGACTTCGCGGGTCTCGGGGCGGGGCTGGGTGTTTTCGGGTCCGGGGCGGGGCGGCCCGAAACCCACCCCATTGCCATCCATAGTGTAAACGTTAGGCAAAGTTCAGTTATAATTGAGGTAATTAACCCGTGGTTTGGACTTTGGCGTTAATGGATGTGGTAAAATTAATCAATCGTCGCCCAACTTTCTAAAGGTTACTACTTAGTCACTCAACTTTAAAAAGTATCTCAATGGCCATCCAACTTCAGCAATGTTTTTAGTTAGCCATCCAACTTCAAAAGGTATTTCAATGGCCACCCAATTTATAATATAATTTCTAGTTAACCACCCAACTTCAAATGGTTGGAATAATACTCAATAAATTAGCCTTCATTCTTTAACGTAATCACTACAATTTATAAACAATACAATTTCTCAAAATATTTTTTAACTACAACATTTTCTCTTTCCACCTTTTAATCACTCATTTTACCTAAAAAAATAAATAAATCAATTTATAATTCCTATAGTGTTATTGAATAGAGCCGTAACAACCTCTACTAAATAAAAAAATTCAAGATTCTAACTCGAGCAAATGGAATAAATTAATATTTTCAATGAATTGATAAGATAGTACTTTTTTGAAACAATTTCGTTGAATTGATACCACGTCAATGAATATTATTTACAAAATAATTAAACACATCTTGAACTATCTATTAACTAATTTTTTTTAGTTCATAAATGTTCATTAATTTAGTATTATGTTGTTCGATGTTTTTTATTTGTCCTGTCTTCATTAATTGATTATTTGTTAGAGATTCGAGTAGTATTTTAGAATGTTATACTGTACTATTTGAAGTTGGATGGTTAAGTAAATTTTACATTGTAAGTTGGGTGGTCATTGTGATACATTTTACTGTTGGGTGGCTAACTAAAAATTTTGTTGAAATTTGATGGCCATTGAAATACATTTTAAAATTGGGTGGTTAAGTAATTAGTTTCAACAAGATGAGTGGTACTAATTAATTTCACTCTTAATCGACGGTCCATTTTTTGCAGAGCTTGGGTTGGTGGGGAATGAATTATGAATGAAATGGAATGGATTTTGCCTTTTGGGCTAGCTGGGTATGGGTCAAGGATAGGTAATAGGCTATATTTGGCGGAGCCGATTTACATTTTGGGCCGAGTTACTCTCTCTCTCTCTCTCTCTCTCTCTCTCTCTCTCTCTCTCTCTCTCTCTCTCTCTCTCTCTCTCTCTCTCTCTCTCCACCTTACTAACATCATTTTTGATATTTGATATCTCTAGTGATATAATTTGATTATTATTGTCATCTAAAAGGTCATAGTTCATTCAATTAAACATTGCCTAATTTAATTATTTTTCTCTCAATTTCCATATCAATAATAATAATAAAATTCAGATTCTCTTCCTAATTTTCTTCCTCGTAATTTGCATCCAATTCATTATCCCAACTCACCTCCTTATGTTCATCAACGAGATCTTCAAAAATCCATGATAAATTCTTCAAAATTTACCAAAATTCTTCAATTTTTTATTTTTTAACAGGCTCTCTCTTTTCAATTTTTATAATATCTTTACTATCGAAATTGATTCAACCTGTAAGCCTCTCATATCCAAATTCTCTTCAATTGGTGCCGCAACTGCTTCTAGGTTAGCATTCGTCAGTGGTTAGCAAGAGATGGACTGCAGCAATCTCGAATCTCACTGAATTGGCTTTAATCTCGATATTTTGTGAGGTCGATTTTCATACTGATTTCATATTTTGGCTTATGTTGGATTTCATTTTCTGTTTTTATGTGATTTACGTTGAATTTTGTACTTTACTATTCACACACTTTTTTTACCTTTGGTAACTAGCATTTGATCAATTTTTCATTTCAGATCCGGATGAAATAATTTGCTTTTGCATTGGCAATGAGAAAATTTACTGCAATTGAGCCAGATTTGCCTCTCTTTTCAGACCATTAAAAGCAATGTTATATGAAAATTTTGTGGAGTCAATGATGAATTAATAAATTTTTCAGGAATAGAAAAATTAATGAACAAGCTGCTGCCGTGATTACTAAGAATAACAATTGGTATGGTTAAAAGCGAGTTTTTTTTTAAAAAATTGAATAGTGATTTTTAGGAGAATTGATTGTTAAGATTTGGTTAAAAATCAAATATTGTGAGTTTGACAAGTACCGTAGAAAAAAGAAAAAATTTTAATGAACAAACGAGGGCGAAGTGTGGCAATTTAGTTGAGGAATTGATGAGCATTAAGCAATCTTGAAATTTGGGGAGTCATACGACAAGCAGAGAAGTAAAAAATTCAACATTTCCACAACGTAAAACCGCCACTACCAACCACCGTAGTCTCAAAAAACGTTCTGCATCATCATCATTAAAGGAAAAAAAAAATGTAAGCCTTACCACCACCAACATTGAAACTACATCCCACAGATCCACCTACCGCCTTGTACCATCTCAAAATCTTCAACACATAACATTGCCACCACCACATTCTCAAAAGACGGTACGCATCATTTCAACAGCTGAAAAGTACCATTAAAGACAAAAAAAAAAAACATAAGCCTTACCTGTTAGATAATTATTGATAAAAAAAAAAAGGAATGAAATTGAAAAGAAATAGAATTGAAAAGAAACGGAAATGAAAAATAAAGGTGACAAATTCCGGAAAATCATGCGACAACACGATTCAAATACCATGCGATCACACGTCAATTTTGACGTCAAATTAAATTTCATTAAATGGTATAACCATGCGACCGCACGAATTCGAACCGCGCGGTAGCACGGTGCAAGTTTTTGACCGTTAATTTGGTTGATTCAAATATGATTTTGGCACATTTTGAAGATTGAATCCATCTTTTCATGGAGAGTTGGTACCAATTCGTAGTTGGTGCTTCGATATCTATAAATAGGTGATTTTACTTCATTTCAAATCACTTGAAAACATTCTTGCATCAAAGATTGATATCCAAAATATCCATTTCATCATTCCTATTTTTAGTGTTCTTGTTTTTATCTCAAGTTCTTATTTTGCTTTGTTTGAATTTGAGAAAAGACATGATTAATCCTACAAACCTATTTGCTATAATCACAAAATTAAACTTGAATCCCGATGTGATGAGTTCCGGACCCTCGACAATTGGAGTCACAGCGGGCTTGACAGAAAATTAAATATTCAAGCCAAATAAAAGTGCAGTCCAGTCAATCATGTCGGAATTAGATGCATAATATGTGTTTTTCGAGTAGAAATGGGCCACTAAGCAAAACTCATGGGCAAAAGCCCTTGAGCCAACTGATTTTATGGTCAAATTCCATCATTTGGGGCTTCAAAACAGCAAGTCAATTATGCAGACGGAAATTTGGGTTGTTGCGTATTTTTAGGTTAAATTTTGTTTTTAATTATTTGTTTGCCTATTTTAGAATTTTAGTCTAATTAGAATTCTATTTTGAGTCAATTAGCGGTTAGATTATTTTACTTATTTATATTCCTTTCCATTCATTGTAATTGAGACTTGAGATTTGATTTTGATTAAACAGTTTATTGAGGATTCAATAAAACATATAGGTGGATTCCTATGTTTTTCGAACTTATCAAGAATATTTCTTGTGGCGTTTAAATATCGAACTTATCAAATATTTGCTAGAATATTTGTGGCGTTCAAATCGGAGACTTATCAAGGAGATTGGGCAAATCCTTGTGGCGTTTCGAAAGTCGTGGTTCTTTATTCCGCATCGTCGAGCCATCGCGTCGTGAATATCGGGTCATGATTCCACCGTCCAGCCACAACCTGAGTTCGGAACTTTCCGGCCTTTCTTCCGCGCTTCGAATCTCATCATCTGGTATCAGAGCTGGACTCTGAATTCAGGTTTTTCTATCCAGTTTAATTCTTATGTTTATCATCGAGTCTGTCATAAGAATTATCCATATCTTGTTGTTGAGTTTTTCTTTTCTTGAGTGTTCTTCGTGCCAGTAAATTTTTTCCAGTTTGATCCATATAAAAATTTAACAAAAATTCAAAAGTGTTTATTTTGTTCGATTCTTATCCAAATCCTGTTCCATTCGTTTTGTTGTGTTCGTATCGAATTTTCGGAATTATTTAAAAAAAAAATTATTTATTTTATTTTATTCCGAGAATTCATCCAAAATTCAAAAAAAAATAAAAAAAAAAAGTTTTTCCAAATTCAAGAACCACTTTCTTGAGTTTCTTTAAAATTCTTGATATTCATTTCCTTCCAAGTCAATAAAAGTCGTTCTTGCTATTTGATGTCTAAATAATATTCGTTCTTGAATTTTTGAAACTGGCATAAGGAATGGATTATAATCCGGACTCTTTATTCCAAACTAGATGTTATGTGGATCATAAGGGGTGCAGTTTGGCGATTGATGAAAAGTTCTTTACTAACTTTGTTAGTAGCACCGTGGTTGAAAAATTAGGATTGCCCCTAGAACTACACTATAAACCTTATAGGATGACGTGGATGAGGGAGTTTGGGAATTTTAAAGTAACCAAACAAATTCTAGTGCCTATCACCCAGGGAAGGTATAGTAAGGATGTATGGTGTGATGTAGTGCCATTAAAATCTTATTATATTTTATTGGGAAAACCATGGAGACGTAGGAGGGAGGCTGTTTATGATAAGAGTATGCACATATATCAATTCCTTAAGAAAGGGAAAACATGCGTACTATATGTGTTGACATTAGAGGAAGCACTAGAAGATTCACGGAGGGTAAGGAAGGAGAGTGAAAAGTGGTGTAATAGGAGGCATCGTGGGAATAAAGATATTGATAAGAAGGAGGGAGAGTTGAAATTAAAAACAAATAAACAAATTCCAAAATTTGATGAGGAAAATGTGGAGTTGGGTAGCGAGGAAGTGATTAAGAATGAAATTGTTGATGATGAGAGGAATGAATTGGGGGTTGAGGTAGAAGTTCAACATTTGAACTTTGAATTGGAAGATCCACATTTGGGTAGTAATGAGGTAGTACACGAGCGTGGTAATAAAAATCTGGAGATAGAAGATGTGGTTGAAATTGAAAGAAAAAAATTTGAAGAGGTGGATGAGCTAGAAACTCTTGAGTTAGAGGAAGTAACCGAGCTTGAGAGAAAAGAGATAGAGGGGGGTGAGCAAAAAGTTGTAAAAGGAGAACGATGTAAAGAGAAGGGCCTCGTGGTTCAAAATGTGGAATTGACGGCGATAATTCATGAATACAATGATCCATACCTTGTACCTCATGAACCTAACATTTCCCTCCCCGCTTTATTTAATTTTGTCTTGCAGGTTAAATGTGCTTGGAAATTTGGGCAACACCACCAATGCCCACAGGAGTTTCTACTTCAATCCATTCATGTAACCCAAGTTACAGGATACTATTGGTCATCCCTCTGGCATGGAAGCAATAATTTTTCGTTTGATTCAGGAGGTGAAGTGAAACAACAGGAACAAAGCTATAATTCAGGATGAATCATCCTAAAGAAGGAGGGTATAATGTGTTCCGGACCCTCGACAATTGGAGTCATAACAGGCTTGACAGAAAATTAAATATTCAAGCCAAATAAAAGTGCAGTTCAGTCAACCATGTCGGAATTAGATGCATAATATGTGTTTTTCGAGTAGAAATGGGCCACTAAGCAAAACTCATGGGCAAAAGCCCTTGAGCCTACTGATTTTATGGCCAGATTCCATCATTTGGGGCTTCAAAACAGCAAGTCAATTATGCAGACGGAAATTTGGGTTTTTGCGTATTTTTAGGTTAAATTTTGTTTTTAATTATTTGTTTGCCTATTTTAGAATTTTAGTCTAATTAGAATTCTATTTTGAGTCAATTAGCGGTTAGGTTATTTTACTTATTTATATTCCTTTCCATTCATTGTAATTGAGACTTGAGATTTGATTTTGATTAAACAGTTTATTGAGGATTCAATAAAACATATAGGTGGATTCCTATATTTTTCGAACTTATCAAGAATATTTCTTGTGGCGTTTAAATATCGAACTTATCAAATAATTGCTAGAATATTTGTGGCGTTCAAATCAGAGACTTATCAAGGAGATTGGGCAAATCCTTGTGGCGTTTCGAAAGTCGTGGTTCTTTATTCCGCATCGTCGAGCCACTGCGTCGTGAATATCGGGTCATGATTCCACCGTCCAGCCATAACCTGAGTTCGGAACTTTCCGGCGTTTCTTCCACGCTTCGAATCTCATCGCGATGGGTGCAAATATAGTTTGAGGACAACGTGTTTTACGAGTTTGAGCCTTATAATTTTCTTCATCTTTTTTTTTTTTTTTTATCTTCATTCTCCTACACCACATTTTTAACAATCTTAAAATATATTTTTCCATGGAGAATGAAACAACTCTTGCAACTATCAAATTGATGAACCAAGATCTTGTGAGGCTTGATAGATTTGATGGAACAAACTTCATGCATTGGCAAGACAAGTTAAAATTCCTACTCACAGCATTGAAGATCTTCTACATTTTGGATCCGGATTTGGATCATTTAGCGGAACTAGCGGAGATGGTCACGAAAGCAATAACTGCCGTAAGGAAGAAAAGACAAGATGATGAATTAATATGCCGTGGACATATTTTGAATGCTTTGTCAGACCAGTTATACGATCTCTATATCAACACTTCTTCGACAAGAGATATTTGGAACAAGTTGGAAAACAAATACAAGGCGGAAGAAGAATGTACTAAGAAATTTTTAATCACAAAGTATTTTGATTTTAAATTTTTGGATAATATTCCTATTCTTCCTCAAGTACATGAATTACAAGTACTTGTCAACAAATTGAAAGCGGTCAAAATAGAACTCCCGGAATCCTTTCAAGTGGGGGCAATTATTTCCAAACTTCCAAGTGCTTAGAAAGGATACCGGAAGAAGATTCTTCATAACTCTGAAGATTTTACTTTGAAACGACTACAAAAGCATCTACGCATTGAAGAAGAATCAAGAATGAGGGACAAAAATGAATTCTTATGAAGCCAAATCAAAAGAAAATGCTATTGAGAATTCCGAACACTCCAACAAAGAAAATTTTAATCCTCTTGGTCCTAAAAAGGACAAAGGGAAGTTCAAACCAAAACCAAGAAGGCCATGCTATGTTTGTAGAAAACTTGGTCATTGGGCCAAGGTGTGCAGGCATAAGAAGAAATCCAATGGAGAACGGAAAATAAACTCCATTGAAGATGAAAACATTGTGGCTACAATATGTGAAGTCAACACTATAAAAGGAAAGGTTCAAGGATGGTGGTATGACACTTGTGCTATCATACATGTGTGCTATGATAAGTCTTTGTTTAAAAATTATCATGACTTGGAAGATGGACGTGAAAAACAAATGGGTAATGAAGGCCGCTCTAAAGTGGTTGGAAAAGGAAGTGTAGATATCATCTTCACATCTAGAAAAACTGTTACTCTTACTAATGTATTCCATGTTCCGGACATGAATAGGAACTTAGTTAGTGGTGATCTTTTGGAAAAACCCGGAATCAAAAGTGTTTATGAATCCGGTAAACTTGTATTATAATCCGGTAAACTTGTATTATCCCGTAATGGGATCTTTGTTGGAAAGGGCTATTCTAGTGATGGAATGGTCAAATTATGTACCGTTGACAATAATAATATGAATAAAGTGAATTCCGCTTATATGCTTGACTCTTTTACTTTGTGGCATGGTAGATTAGGACATATAGACAGTAATACTATGAAAAGAATGAAAATGTGAGACTTAATATATTATAATGAAAGCAAAGTTTATAAATGCATGACTTGTGTAGAATCTAAGATGATTAAGAAACATTTTCATAGTGTAACTAGAACAACTCAATTATTAGATCTTGTGCATACCGGCATATGTGAATTAAATGTCATGTTAACAAGAGGAGGAAATAGACATTTCATAACATTTATTGATGATTGTTCTAGATTTACTTATGTTTATTTATTAAAACATAAGGATGAGGCTTTTGAAACTTTCAAAGCATATAAAAATGAAGTTGAAAATCACTTGAATAAGAAAATAAAAATTCTTAGGAGTGATAGATGAGGTGAATACTTCTCTAGTGATTTTAACTTATTTTGTGAACAACATGGCTTAATTCATTAATGTAGCGCACCTAGAACACCCGAACAAAATGGTTTGGCGGAAAGAAAAAATAGGACACTTGTTGAAATGATTAATGCAATGTTGTTATATTCTAAATTGCCATTTAATCTTTAGGGTGAAGCATTACTTAGTGCATGTCATATATTAAATAGAGTTCCTTCTAAATTTACAAGAGTATCTCCATATGAATTATGGAAAGGAAGAAAACCAAATATTGATTACTTCAAAGTGTGGGGTGTCTTACTTATTACAAAAACACCGATCCAAAACGAACAAAACTTGGTCCAAGAGGGATCAAATGTGTATTTATTGGATATGCTTCAAATAGTAAAGCATATCGATAATTGAATTTGGAGGCCAATGTGTTAATTGAGTCACGCGAAGTAGAGTTTTTTGAGGATTCTTTATCTTCGAATAATAATATTGAGGAATTAAATAAAGAAATTCCAAATTCTACAAAATCACTTGGAGAAACATCCTTTAAAGGTGTTAATGATCCTAATGAACTTCGTAGAAGCAAAAGAACTCGAAAAGAAAAAGTATTAGGACCAGATGAAATAGACTCTCAACTTATTTCTCTTTTTCTTATTGAAAGAGATATAAAGAGTGTCATCAGAACAACACCATATGTTCTTCAAATCGAAACAGATCCTAAAACGTATAAAGAGACTATGTCATCAAGAGATAATATTTTTTGGAAAGATGCTATAAAAGATGAAATGAATTCAATAATGTCTAACAACACTTGGGAACTTGTTGATTTACCAAATGGCTCTAAACCTATAGGATGTAAATGGGTATTTAGAAAGAAGTACAACGCGGATGGTACTCTTAATACCTTTAAAGCTCGACTAGTAGCCAAGGTGATGATATTCGAAGCGCGGAAGAAACGCCGGAAAGTTCCGAACCCAGGTTGTGGATGGACGGTGGAATCTTGACCTAATATTCACGACACGATGGCTCGACGATGCGGAATAAAGAACCACGAATTTCGAAACGCCATAAGGAATCGCCCAATCTCCTTGATAAGTCTCTGATTTGAACGCCACATGTAACGACCCGGCTCCCTCTCTGGGGCCTTCTCCGTGTCGTACTCATGATCTTTCCACTCCCCTCTGGCTCCCTCGCTGGGGCCTTCTCCAGAAGTGGATTTTTGCCTCCCCAGGGATTCGAACCTTGTACCTAGGGGTTAAGTACAAACTTCATGGAATCCCTGGTACTAGGGATTCCATGAAGTTTGTACTTAACCCCTAGGTACAAGGTTCGAATCCCTGGGGAGGCAAAAATCCACTTCTGGAGAAGGCCCCAGCGAGGGAGCCAGGGGGGAGTGGAAAGATCATGAGTACGACACGGAGAAGGCCCCAGAGAGGGAGCCGGTTCGTTACACCACAAATATTCTAGCAAATATTTGATAAGTTCGATATTTGAACGCCACAAGAAATATTCTTGATAAGTTCGAAAAAACATAGGAATCCACCTATGACTTTTATTAAATCCTCAATAAAAACTGTTTATATCAAAATCAAATTTCAAGTCTGAATTACAATGAATGTAAAGGAATATAAATAAGTAAAATAACCTAGCCGCTAATTGACTCAAAATAGAATTCTAATTAGACTAAAATTCTAAAATAGGCAAACAAATAATTAAAAACAAAATTTAACCTAAAAATACGCAAAAACCCTAATTTCCGTCTGCATAATTGACTTATTGTTTTGAAGCCCCAAATGATGGAATTTGGCCATAAAATCAGTCGGCTCAAGGGTTTTAGCCCATGAGTTTTGCTAGTGGCCCATTTCTACTCAAAAAACACATATTATGCATCTACTTCCGACATGGTTGACTGAATTGCACTTTTATTTAGCTCGAATATTTAACTTTTTCCATCAAGCCTGCTATGACTCCGATTGTCGAGGGTCCGGAACACATCATACCCTCCTTCTTTAGGATGATTCGTCCCGAATCATAACTTTGTTCCTATTGTTTCACTTCACCTCTTGGATCAAATGGAAAATTATTGCTTCCACACCAGAGGGATGACCAATAGTATCCTGTAACTTGGGTTACATGAATGGATTGAAGTAGAAACTCCTGTGGGCATTGGTGGTGTTGCCCAAATTTCCAAGCACATTTGACCTGCAAGACAAAATTAAATAAAGTGGGGAGGGAAATGTTAGGTTCATGAGGTACAAGGTATAGATCCTTGTATTCATGAATTATCACCGTCAATTCCTCTTTTGGAACCTCGAGGCCCTTCTCTTCACCTCGTCTTCCTTTGTAAGTTCTCGTTTATTCCCCTCTACTTCTTTTCTCTCAAGCACCTCTTTAATATTCTTACTTTCAAATTCAACCACATCTCCAATCTCCAGATTTTTATCACCATGTTTGTGTACTACCTCACTACTACTCAAATGTGGATCTTCCAATTCAACGCTCAAATCTTGAAGTTCAACCTCAACTCCCTATTCCACCTTCTCCTCATCAAATTTTGGAATTTGTTTATTTGTTTTTAATTTCAACTCTCCCTCCTTCTTATCAATATCCTTATCCCCATGATGCCTCCTATTACACCACTTTTCACTCTCCTTCCTTACCTTATGTGAATCTTCTAGTGCTTCCTCTAATGTCAACCCATATAGTACGCATGTTTTTCTTTTCTTAAGAAATTTGTATATGTGCATACTCTTATCATAAACAGCCTCCCTCCTATGTCTCCAAGATTTTCCCAATAAAATATGATAAGATTTTAATGGCACCACATCACACCATACATCCTCACTATACCTTCCCTGGGTGATAGGCACTAGAACTTGTTTGGTTACTTTGAAATTCCCAAACTCCCTCATCCACGTCATCCTATAAGGTTTATAGTGTGGTTCTAGGGGCAATCCTAATTTTTCAACCACGGTGCTACTAACGAAATTAGTAAAACATTTTCCATCAATCGCCAAACTGCACCCCTTATGATCCACATAACATCTAGTTTGGAATAAAAAGTCCGGATCATAATCCATTCCTTATGTGGCGTTAAAAAAATTTCAAGAATGAATAGAATTTAGACATCAAATAGCAAGAACGACTTTTATTGACTTGGAAGGAAATGAATACCAAGAAATTTAAAGAAACTAAAAAAAGTGGTTCTTGAATCTTGGAATGACTTTTTTTTTTTGAATAATGAATTTTCGAAATAAAATAAAATAAATATTTTTTTTTTAAATAAATCCGAAAATTCAACACGAACACAACAAAACGAACGGAACAGGATTTGGATAAGAATCGAACAAAATAAACATTTTTGAATTTTTGTTGAATTTTTATATGGATCAAACTGGAAAAAATTTACTGGCACGAAGAACACTCAAGAAAAGAAAGACTCAACAACAAGATATGGATAATTCTTATGACAGACTCGATGATAAACATAAGAATTAAACTGGATAGAAAAACCTGAATTCAGAGTCCAGCTCTGATACCAGATGATGAGATTCGAAGCGCGGAAGAAACGCCGGAAAGTTCCGAACCCAGGTTGTGGATGGACGGTGGAATCTTGACCCGATATTCATGATGCGATGGCTCGACGATGCGGAATAAAGAACCACGACTTTCGAAACGCCACAAGGAATCGCCCAATCTCCTTGATAAGTGTAGCAACCGAGAATTTTCGTGATTTTATTCAAATAAGTATTTTTAAAAACGTGTCGCTTCGACCTTGCCCATCATTTAGTTATTTTATTTTTAAACGCGTGCTCGTCTAGCCAGTTAAGTGGAAAATTTAATTTATTCAAATACTTAATCAAATTTTAATTTTTATCAAATATATTTCAATATCACAGTTTATTTTCAAAGTCCAAGTACTAATTATATTAAGTCCAAATTTCAACTGTTTTAATCCAATCCAATTTATCGAGCCCAAATATTTTTACCAATCATTCAAGCCCATTTAAAACTCAATAAGTCATTTCTTGGCCCAATTAATTCAACAACTTCTTCCTCACCAAGTCATTCCTTACACAAGCGATACTTATTTCCAAAATTCTTGCTAATTTTCCATAAAACCAATATTCACCCTAATCTACTAAAATTAGAGCACAAGCACCACGTTAAAAACCTTGGTGCACCTTACGTCCACCAAACACACAATTCATTCCTCAAACCCAAAAACTCTCCAATTGCAACACCACGCAACATACCCATCCCAGCATCACCGTGAACCTCAACCAATGTCGAGCCTCAAACTTCCGACCAGTATTCAACCATCACCCAACTGGAAACCACCACTTTTGCCCAACCCACAAACTGCACAAATCAGCCATGGCCAAGCTATATTCACGACAGCAGCCACAGCATCAAACCACAATCTGCTATATTCCACACCACCACCCTAATTCGAAGCAATCGCCACAACACCATGGTCGAACCACCACCTAAGCCGCTCGCCTATCCTCTGCCTTCTTCACAACCAAATTCACAAACCTCTAGCCACCCCCACACGCAGACCACACCACCACAACAATCGTCGAACACCAGCTCACTGCCCCCAACACCAACGAATCACTGCCATAACCACCACAATAGAACCATTTCAGAATCAAAACCATCAATCTGTTAAATAGCCATCGCTATCATCACTGCAGCAACACCACTCTGCCTCCAACACCATAGCGCCGCCTGCACCATCATCAGTTCATCACCAACCACCATGTACATCCATCAATGACAACCAAAACCCAAATTTAAATCCACATCGCAAACCACCAACTCCAAAACCGACCACTGCCATCCACCAAATAGCGGCCAACCCCAACCCAAATCAAAACCCAAGACCAAGGAGAATTCAATACTAAACACTCACCTTGAATCGTCGGGTTCATGGTCGGAATTTCAGACCAAGTCACGATCTTTCACCTCGGCTTCGTACCCCTTTTCTCGCACCAAATCCACAAAGAAAAACCTAGCCTACAGCTACCCTCGCCGTGGGCTGCAACCTGCGCCGGTGTTCCGCCGGATGAAGACCGGTTTCTCCCAATTTTCTCGCCGCCGTCACAACCTTTTCTCCCCTCCCCTGATCGCGTTTGAGAGGAAGAGAGAGATAAGCTCTGAGATATTATACTTTAAATTTTCAAAAATTGCATTTTGGTCCTTCGTTTTTCCAAAGTTATTTAAATCAGTCCTATAGTTTTAAAACATATCATTTCAGCCCTTTCATTCTTAAGATCTATTATTTTAAACTCTATAATTTAAATATTTCGTTTTGAGTTTCAATTAAACTTTTGAAAAGTTCCATTTTAGTCCCCAAAGTTCCAATTGATTCATTTCGACCCATGAGTTCAAATATTTTAAAACTATATACTTTATTTTAAAAAAAATCTATTATTCCAGCCCTATTGTTTAATATTCGTTTTGAGTTTCAAAGTATTCATTTTAGTCCCTCACCTTTCAAAAGTACTCATTTTAGTCCCTCAACTTTCAAATCATCAATTTCAGTCCCCAAATTGTAAATTATCATATTTAAAATATAAATTTCAAAAGACTAATGTAACTTATGGGCTAGACGAAGCGTACGGAGATTTGAAAGATTGAAGTCATATCCCGCTCAACTTTGCACTCGTCGGATTTAAGGTAGACTCGCCCCCACTAATTGATTTATATTATAATTGCATGTGATTATGTGGATTTGTGTGATTTTATATGCTTTATTGCATGAGAAAAGAAAAGAATATCTCGTATGAGATAAATTTGAGAATTTATGTTATGCACGTCATAACTTATCTGCTAGCATGATTTAAGAAAAGAATGTTTCATTTGTGTTCACTATGTGATGCCTATGAATAAGAAAAGAATATCACTACATTATTTGCATGATTACTTGTCCAATTATCTTGTAGATTAATTATTGGAGTTGAGTCTACTGAGTATTTCATTTTGAAATGCTCAACCCGTTGTTTTAACAAATTTGCAGATTTCGGTGACGGAGGCGAGTGATGGGCAATGGCGAAGAATATAATTTGGATATTATTTTTGAAAGTCGTGGATTTCGAAATAAACAATTTCATTTTATCAAGAATTCTTATTTTTAATAAGTTTGTAAGAATCATTCTATTTAATTTGGAATTATCGCTAAACTTTGATTTATTAAATGTGATATTTAATATTTAGTCATTTTCCGCAATAAAATTTATTCCAGAATTTAGAAAAAGTGACGTTCCCGCGTTTCTCGGAACTCGGGGGCGTTACAGCGTGGTATCAGAGCGGGTCTACGTTTCTGTAGACTTACAAATTCTTTTTTTTTAAAATAAGAAAATAAATTTTCCAAAAAATAATAGAAATAATGTTTTGACGACTTTTGCCATTGCCATCATTTTCCGCCGACTCCGAAGGTAACGAAGTTTAGTATGGTTACTTTATTGATTTATTCCGGATACTTGAGAATAAATGTTTTGAGAATTTGACGAGAAAAGAAAAGAAAAGAAAAGACGAGAAAGAATAAGAAAACTAGTATCCGAAATAATGAGAAAGAAATAAGGAAAGAAATGAGTTTTGGAGTATAACGAGAAATTTTTCAGAAAGAAAGAAAAGAAAGAGAACGAGTGTTGAGCATAATGGGAATAATATGATTTAAGAATGATTTTATAATAATTTTTGTCCTCGAATTTAGAAATGATGAACCCTAACTGGACTTTGCATAATTGATTTTAGACATGGCACCAAATACGAGAAGTCAACTGAATGGATTAGACAATATTTTTGGAATATCTATCGTTTAGATTAAACGAGAAATAGCAAGCCAGTTTTAGGAAGTTGTGATGAGATGTTGAGATTATAAGTGATGTGATTTTATTGAGACCTTTATTAGAAGAATTATGAAATTAGAGGTTTAAAGATTTGGTTCTTAGTTATTGGGAATTAAGTAATGGATATTGTGTTGAGTAAGTGAATTATTCCTCTATTTTTGAGAGAAATTTATTATGCAGTTTGGTCTTGTGATTAAATTTTGGGAATACGATTTGTAGCATATATTTATAAGTATGACTAATGGGTAGTCATTTGAGCCAATTAATATATTGAAGGAAGTGAGATATTGATACTGGAAACTAGGATTTGAAATTGTTATGTTGAGGAATTATAAATCGATTTTCTGGGATATTTTTGGTGATACTGAAGTTTGTTGGAAATGTTGTCAATATTGAAATCGTTGTGGTCAAATGTAGAGCTATTTATTACTGTTGGTTATGAAGTATACATACGGGTTGGATAAGTCCAAATTACAAGGGAGACTCTGCCTAGAATTTTATCATTTGGAATTAAGAGCATAGTATGATAAGCATCCGCTAAAGGAATTGAGGTTAGAATTGCAAGTTCATTTACACCATAAGCGAGATTTAGTACATGATAAGTTATAATTTGAAAGATAAGTGAAGACGAGTATTATGACGTTATTGGGAAGAATTTAAATTATTCTTGTGAATGAATTTATCACTTGTAAGGAATGATCACTTGTATTGGAGAATATTATAAATTATGAGGATATGAGATAATACTGTTGATTTTATTTTGGAATTTGATCGGGAAGATATGCTAAAGATAAGCTAATGATATTATGTTGATTTGTGAATAATATGTTATTGGGTATAATATATAGAGAGAATATTCAAGTAATTGTTTTAATTATTTTGGTGATATTTGATGATAAGAAGTTTTAGAGATGACAAATTATTAAGGTTTGATATGTTTTTAAAGAAATAGTAAAGATTTGGAGAGAATTTTTCATGGATTTTTGTAATGGGTTTACAAAGGATTAGTGAAGAGACATGATGTCATTTTGGGTTATTGAATAATGACTTAAGTAGTCAGCAAATATTTCTTTATACAGAGTTTAAAGGCTATGTTGAGAGTTTGCATTTTAGACCTCGGTGATAGTTAGGAAAACCATTTACCGTTTGTTGAATTTACATGTAATATGATTATTGGGAATAGTCAGTTATCATGAATGAGAGGTATTGAAAGTATTTTATAGTGAGGTGCCCTTAAAGGAGTAACCATTTATTCAAAGTGAGAAATTGGGGACAGGTGATTGAATGTTTGGGATTATGATTATCATAAGGTCATTTGTATATAAAAGGTACAATAGATGATTGTAAGGAATAATGTGATGATGAGAACTGAAGGTAATGATGTGTTGAGACTATGGAATAAGTTGATTTTTCATGAATAAGTTAATGCTGTATTTGGTTCTAAGTGGAATTAAAAGAATGATAAATCTCAGTTGTGGAAAATAAATCAGTTTTCCTCGTAATTTGAATGATTCACTGATGTACGTTAAGTTTTCATTTATGATACTAGAGAATCATGAGAGAAATTTCTTGGATGAAATTGATGAAAGAAATTTTATCAAGTCCTAAAGTTTGTACAAGTATTGATGAAGTATTGCAATTGATCTGAGGAAAGTTTATGATAAGATCATACCTTGAAATTTTGGAAATTTTTACTAATGGTATCTTGGTTCGAAAATAAGAAATGAAATTTTACGAAATTGTCTTTGTGGATAGAATTTATGGAAAATAGGGATAAGACTTCACAGTGATGACTTATTTTGGAGTGATGTGCAGAAGAGTGACAACGGTAGAATCCAAGATTTATTAGTCTGAGAGATTGATATATAATCTTAGCGAGCAGATTGACGTATAAGGTTCACGTGATAGGTATGATGGGTATTATAGAGAGATTGATATGAATATTTGAGGTCATATGATACGATGATAAGTGACAGATTACATGATTACTACAGGATATGGTGATTAGACGGTTAAAAGATGTTATGGTTATCCCGTGAGGAATCGTGTGAATATTGGGTTAATTGATATTATTTTGATGGTCTATTACATTATGGTGAAATATTACATACGATTGAGAATTTTCATTTTGAGTCATAATATATGGATTTATTTAAGATTTTGGTGATGCAGTTTCGATTAATTATTATCGGTTGTACTTTTGATGTGAGTAAAGTATTTTGCTACGAAAATAGGAAACCGGAAGAAGATCATTTGTGTGACTTTTACTTATAATGGGATTGTATCTTTAGGTTGAGCAAACATGATGAGTTATACTATATGATTCACAGAAGTCTTATTCAATGCTGCTAGGCTTAATCAGAGTATTGTTCATAGTGTGACATGAATTGGAGTTTTGGGAGAACAGGAAAAGTTGAATCTTGAACTTCATATTGGGAAATTAGTGAGGTTTCTTAAGTTTGTGAATAACATATCTGATCCGTGTGATGCTTTAAGTCCTCAGTTAGAATGAGCATGTGATACCGAGTACTGGATGCATGATTTAAAAGTATGGATTAAAGGATTTAAGTTTGAATTCTCCGATTTTGAAAAGGAAGTTTCAGTCGAACTTGTGAATGATTTCGTTGGTACATCTTTTCAGAAAGATTCTACCAAGTTTGGGTTTTGTACTCAATATTTTGGAATTGATATCGCGCTTATATATTTTGGATCATAAGGATTTATTCTTGATCAATATTCTTGATTTTTAGGTTAAGCTTTTGGATCAATGAATATTTTGTGGTTTCGATATTAGTATAGATCCTATAAAAGGTACCTTTCGTTTTGACAAGAGAGGAAATTTAAGATCTCATTTTATCGGATCATTCGAAAAATTGGAGAAAGTAGGTAATGTGGCTTATTGTTTGACTTCGCCACCAGAACTTGCAACTGATCACAAAGTCTTTCATGTTTACCTACTGAGAAAGTATGTTCATGATTCAAATCACATGGTGAATTATTAGTTTATTTTAGTCCAGAAATATTTGACTTATGAAGAGGCACCTATGTGCATAGTAGAGAGAAAAGTCCATGTCTTAAGAAACAAAGAGATTCCTATAGTCAAAGTCCAGTGGGGGTAGATATAACAATGATGAAATTGTTGGGAGAAAGAAGAAGAAATTCTGGTTAAATATCCAGATATCATAGATCAAGTAAGTTTAATTTCGAGGACGAAATTATTTTAAGGGGGTAGGGTTGTAGCAACCGAGAATTTTCGTGATTTTATTCAAATAAGTATTTTTAAAAACGTGTCGCTTCGACCTTGCCCATCATTTAGTTATTTTATTTTTAAACGCGTGCTCGTCTAGCCAGTTAAGTGGAAAATTTAATTTATTCAAATACTTAATCAAATTTTAATTTTTATCAAATATATTTCAATATCACAGTTTATTTTCAAAGTCCAAGTACTAATTATATTAAGTCCAAATTTCAACTGTTTTAATCCAATCCAATTTATCGAGCCCAAATATTTTTACCAATCATTCAAGCCCATTTAAAACTCAATAAGTCATTTCTTGGCCCAATTAATTCAACAACTTCTTCCTCACCAAGTCATTCCTTACACAAGCGATACTTATTTCCAAAATTCTTGCTAATTTTCCATAAAACCAATATTCACCCTAATCTACTAAAATTAGAGCACAAGCACCACGTTAAAAACCTTGGTGCACCTTACGTCCACCAAACACACAATTCATTCCTCAAACCCAAAAACTCTCCAATTGCAACACCACGCAACATACCCATCCCAGCATCACCGTGAACCTCAACCAATGTCGAGCCTCAAACTTCCGACCAGTATTCAACCATCACCCAACTGGAAACCACCACTTTTGCCCAACCCACAAACTGCACAAATCAGCCATGGCCAAGCTATATTCACGACAGCAGCCACAGCATCAAACCACAATCTGCTATATTCCACACCACCACCCTAATTCGAAGCAATCGCCACAACACCATGGTCGAACCACCACCTAAGCCGCTCGCCTATCCTCTGCCTTCTTCACAACCAAATTCACAAACCTCTAGCCACCCCCACACGCAGACCACACCACCACAACAATCGTCGAACACCAGCTCACTGCCCCCAACACCAACGAATCACTGCCATAACCACCACAATAGAACCATTTCAGAATCAAAACCATCAATCTGTTAAATAGCCATCGCTATCATCACTGCAGCAACACCACTCTGCCTCCAACACCATAGCGCCGCCTGCACCATCATCAGTTCATCACCAACCACCATGTACATCCATCAATGACAACCAAAACCCAAATTTAAATCCACATCGCAAACCACCAACTCCAAAACCGAACACTGCCATCCACCAAATAGCGGCCAACCCCAACCCAAATCAAAACCCAAGACCAAGGAGAATTCAATACTAAACACTCACCTTGAATCGTCGGGTTCATGGTCGGAATTTCAGACCAAGTCACGATCTTTCACCTCGGCTTCGTACCCCTTTTCTCGCACCAAATCCACAAAGAAAAACCTAGCCTACAGCTACCCTCGCCGTGGGCTGCAACCTGCGCCGGTGTTCCGCCGGATGAAGACCGGTTTCTCCCAATTTTCTCGCCGCCGTCACAACCTTTTCTCCCCTCCCCTGATCGCGTTTGAGAGGAAGAGAGAGATAAGCTCTGAGATATTATACTTTAAATTTTCAAAAATTGCATTTTGGTCCTTCGTTTTTCCAAAGTTATTTAAATCAGTCCTATAGTTTTAAAACATATCATTTCAGCCCTTTCATTCTTAAGATCTATTATTTTAAACTCTATAATTTAAATATTTCGTTTTGAGTTTCAATTAAACTTTTGAAAAGTTCCATTTTAGTCCCCAAAGTTCCAATTGATTCATTTCGACCCATGAGTTCAAATATTTTAAAACTATATACTTTATTTTTAAAAAAATCTATTATTCCAGCCCTATTGTTTAATATTCGTTTTGAGTTTCAAAGTATTCATTTTAGTCCCTCACCTTTCAAAAGTACTCATTTTAGTCCCTCAACTTTCAAATCATCAATTTCAGTCCCCAAATTGTAAATTATCATATTTAAAATATAAATTTCAAAAGACTAATGTAACTTATGGGCTAGACGAAACGTACGGAGATTTGAAAGATTGAAGTCATATCACGCTCAACTTTGCACTCGTCGGATTTAAGGTAGACTCGCCCCCACTAATTGATTTATATTATAATTGCATGTGATTATGTGGATTTGTGTGATTTTATATGCTTTATTGCATGAGAAAAGAAAAGAATATCTCGTATGAGATAAATTTGAGAATTTATGTTATGCACGTCATAACTTATCTGCTAGCATGATTTAAGAAAAGAATGTTTCATTTGTGTTCACTATGTGATGCCTATGAATAAGAAAAGAATATCACTACATTATTTGCATGATTACTTGTCCAATTATCTTGTAGATTAATTATTGGAGTTGAGTCTACTGAGTATTTCATTTTGAAATGCTCAACCCGTTGTTTTAACAAATTTGCAGATTTCGGTGACGGAGGCGAGTGATGGGCAATGGCGAAGAATATAATTTGGATATTATTTTTGAAAGTCGTGGATTTCGAAATAAACAATTTCATTTTATCAAGAATTCTTATTTTTAATAAGTTTGTAAGAATCATTCTATTTAATTTGGAATTATCGCTAAACTTTGATTTATTAAATGTGATATTTAATATTTAGTCATTTTCCGCAATAAAATTTATTCCAGAATTTAGAAAAGTGACGTTCCCGCGTTTCTCGGAACTCGGGGCGTTACAGCGTGGTATCAGAGCGGGTCTACGTTTCTGTAGACTTACAAATTCTTTTTTTTTAAAATAAGAAAATAAATTTTCCAAAAAATAATAGAAATAATGTTTTGACGACTTTTGCCATTGCCATCATTTTCCGCCGACTCCGAAGGTAACGAAGTTTAGTATGGTTACTTTATTGATTTATTCCGGATACTTGAGAATAAATGTTTTGAGAATTTGACGAGAAAAGAAAAGAAAAGAAAAGACGAGAAAGAATAAGAAAACTAGTATCCGAAATAATGAGAAAGAAATAAGGAAAGAAATGAGTTTTGGAGTATAACGAGAAATTTTTCAGAAAGAAAGAAAAGAAAGAGAACGAGTGTTGAGCATAATGGGAATAATATGATTTAAGAATGATTTTATAATAATTTTTGTCCTCGAATTTAGAAATGATGAACCCTAACTGGACTTTGCA
Organism: Ligustrum vulgare; assembly: GCA_963555705.1. Classification (NCBI taxonomy): domain Eukaryota; kingdom Viridiplantae; phylum Streptophyta; class Magnoliopsida; order Lamiales; family Oleaceae; genus Ligustrum; species Ligustrum vulgare. The sequence goes on from OY743183.1 coordinate 42,306,800, forward strand.
TAATTGATTTTAGACATGGCACCAAATACGAGAAGTCAACTGAATGGATTAGACAATATTTTTGGAATATCTATCGTTTAGATTAAACGAGAAATAGCAAGCCAGTTTTAGGAAGTTGTGATGAGATGTTGAGATTATAAGTGATGTGATTTTATTGAGACCTTTATTAGAAGAATTATGAAATTAGAGGTTTAAAGACTTGGTTCTTAGTTATTGGGAATTAAGTAATGGATATTGTGTTGAGTAAGTGAATTATTCCTCTATTTTTGAGAGAAATTTATTATGCAGTTTGGTCTTGTGATTAAATTTTGGGAATACGATTTGTAGCATATATTTATAAGTATGACTAATGGGTAGTCATTTGAGCCAATTAATATATTGAAGGAAGTGAGATATTGATACTGGAAACTAGGATTTGAAATTGTTATGTTGAGGAATTATAAATCGATTTTCTGGGATATTTTTGGTGATACTGAAGTTTGTTGGAAATGTTGTCAATATTGAAATCGTTGTGGTCAAATGTAGAGCTATTTATTACTGTTGGTTATGAAGTATACATACGGGTTGGATAAGTCCAAATTACAAGGGAGACTCTGCCTAGAATTTTATCATTTGGAATTAAGAGCATAGTATGATAAGCATCCGCTAAAGGAATTGAGGTTAGAATTGCAAGTTCATTTACACCATAAGCGAGATTTAGTACATGATAAGTTATAATTTGAAAGATAAGTGAAGACGAGTATTATGACGTTATTGGGAAGAATTTAAATTATTCTTGTGAATGAATTTATCACTTGTAAGGAATGATCACTTGTATTGGAGAATATTATAAATTATGAGGATATGAGATAATACTGTTGATTTTATTTTGGAATTTGATCGGGAAGATATGCTAAAGATAAGCTAATGATATTATGTTGATTTGTGAATAATATGTTATTGGGTATAATATATAGAGAGAATATTCAAGTAATTGTTTTAATTATTTTGGTGATATTTGATGATAAGAAGTTTTAGAGATGACAAATTATTAAGGTTTGATATGTTTTTAAAGAAATAGTAAAGATTTGGAGAGAATTTTTCATGGATTTTTGTAATGGGTTTACAAAGGATTAGTGAAGAGACATGATGTCATTTTGGGTTATTGAATAATGACTTAAGTAGTCAGCAAATATTTCTTTATACAGAGTTTAAAGGCTATGTTGAGAGTTTGCATTTTAGACCTCCGTGATAGTTAGGAAAACCATTTACCGTTTGTTGAATTTACATGTAATATGATTATTGGGAATAGTCAGTTATCATGAATGAGAGGTATTGAAAGTATTTTATAGTGAGGTGCCCTTAAAGGAGTAACCATTTATTCAAAGTGAGAAATTGGGGACAGGTGATTGAATGTTTGGGATTATGATTATCATAAGGTCATTTGTATATAAAAGGTACAATAGATGATTGTAAGGAATAATGTGATGATGAGAACTGAAGGTAATGATGTGTTGAGACTATGGAATAAGTTGATTTTTCATGAATAAGTTAATGCTGTATTTGGTTCTAAGTGGAATTAAAAGAATGATAAATCTCAGTCGTGGAAAATAAATCAGTTTTCCTCGTAATTTGAATGATTCACTGATGTACGTTAAGTTTTCATTTATGATACTAGAGAATCATGAGAGAAATTTCTTGGATGAAATTGATGAAAGAAATTTTATCAAGTCCTAAAGTTTGTACAAGTATTGATGAAGTATTGCAATTGATCTGAGGAAAGTTTATGATAAGATCATACCTTGAAATTTTGGAAATTTTTACTAATGGTATCTTGGTTCGAAAATAAGAAATGAAATTTTACGAAATTGTCTTTGTGGATAGAATTTATGGAAAATAGGGATAAGACTTCACAGTGATGACTTATTTTGGAGTGATGTGCAGAAGAGTGACAACGGTAGAATCCAAGATTTATTAGTCTGAGAGATTGATATATAATCTTAGCGAGCAGATTGACGTATAAGGTTCACGTGATAGGTATGATGGGTATTATAGAGAGATTGATATGAATATTTGAGGTCATATGATACGATGATAAGTGACAGATTACATGATTACTACAGGATATGGTGATTAGACGGTTAAAAGATGTTATGGTTATCCCGTGAGGAATCGTGTGAATATTGGGTTAATTGATATTATTTTGATGGTCTATTACATTATGGTGAAATATTACATACGATTGAGAATTTTCATTTTGAGTCATAATATATGGATTTATTTAAGATTTTGGTGATGCAGTTTCGATTAATTATTATCGGTTGTACTTTTGATGTGAGTAAAGTATTTTGCTACGAAAATAGGAAACCGGAAGAAGATCATTTGTGTGACTTTTACTTATAATGGGATTGTATCTTTAGGTTGAGCAAACATGATGAGTTATACTATATGATTCACAGAAGTCTTATTCAATGGTGCTAGGCTTAATCAGAGTATTGTTCATAGTGTGACATGAATTGGAGTTTTGGGAGAACAGGAAAAGTTGAATCTTGAACTTCATATTGGGAAATTAGTGAGGTTTCTTAAGTTTGTGAATAACATATCTGATCCGTGTGATGCTTTAAGTCCTCAGTTAGAATGAGCATGTGATACCGAGTACTGGATGCATGATTTAAAAGTATGGATTAAAGGATTTAAGTTTGAATTCTCCGATTTTGAAAAGGAAGTTTCAGTCGAACTTGTGAATGATTTCGTTGGTACATCTTTTCAGAAAGATTCTACCAAGTTTGGGTTTTGTACTCAATATTTTGGAATTGATATCGCGCTTATATATTTTGGATCATAAGGATTTATTCTTGATCAATATTCTTGATTTTTAGGTTAAGCTTTTGGATCAATGAATATTTTGTGGTTTCGATATTAGTATAGATCCTATAAAAGGTACCTTTCGTTTTGACAAGAGAGGAAATTTAAGATCTCATTTTATCGGATCATTCGAAAAATTGGAGAAAGTAGGTAATGTGGCTTATTGTTTGACTTCGCCACCAGAACTTGCAACTGATCACAAAGTCTTTCATGTTTACCTACTGAGAAAGTATGTTCATGATTCAAATCACATGGTGAATTATTAGTTTATTTTAGTCCAGAAATATTTGACTTATGAAGAGGCACCTATGTGCATAGTAGAGAGAAAAGTCCATGTCTTAAGAAACAAAGAGATTCCTATAGTCAAAGTCCAGTGGGGGTAGATATAACAATGATGAAATTGTTGGGAGAAAGAAGAAGAAATTCTGGTTAAATATCCAGATATCATAGATCAAGTAAGTTTAATTTCGAGGACGAAATTATTTTAAGGGGGTAGGGTTGTAGCAACCGAGAATTTTCGTGATTTTATTCAAATAAGTATTTTTAAAAACGTGTCGCTTCGACCTTGCCCATCATTTAGTTATTTTATTTTTAAACGCGTGCTCGTCTAGCCAGTTAAGTGGAAAATTTAATTTATTCAAATACTTAATCAAATTTTAATTTTTATCAAATATATTTCAATATCACAGTTTATTTTCAAAGTCCAAGTACTAATTATATTAAGTCCAAATTTCAACTGTTTTAATCCAATCCAATTTATCGAGCCCAAATATTTTTACCAATCATTCAAGCCCATTTAAAACTCAATAAGTCATTTCTTGGCCCAATTAATTCAACAACTTCTTCCTCACCAAGTCATTCCTTACACAAGCGATACTTATTTCCAAAATTCTTGCTAATTTTCCATAAAACCAATATTCACCCTAATCTACTAAAATTAGAGCACAAGCACCACGTTAAAAACCTTGGTGCACCTTACGTCCACCAAACACACAATTCATTCCTCAAACCCAAAAACTCTCCAATTGCAACACCACGCAACATACCCATCCCAGCATCACCGTGAACCTCAACCAATGTCGAGCCTCAAACTTCCGACCAGTATTCAACCATCACCCAACTGGAAACCACCACTTTTGCCCAACCCACAAACTGCACAAATCAGCCATGGCCAAGCTATATTCACGACAGCAGCCACAGCATCAAACCACAATCTGCTATATTCCACACCACCACCCTAATTCGAAGCAATCGCCACAACACCATGGTCGAACCACCACCTAAGCCGCTCGCCTATCCTCTGCCTTCTTCACAACCAAATTCACAAACCTCTAGCCACCCCCACACGCAGACCACACCACCACAACAATCGTCGAACACCAGCTCACTGCCCCCAACACCAACGAATCACTGCCATAACCACCACAATAGAACCATTTCAGAATCAAAACCATCAATCTGTTAAATAGCCATCGCTATCATCACTGCAGCAACACCACTCTGCCTCCAACACCATAGCGCCGCCTGCACCATCATCAGTTCATCACCAACCACCATGTACATCCATCAATGACAACCAAAACCCAAATTTAAATCCACATCGCAAACCACCAACTCCAAAACCGACCACTGCCATCCACCAAATAGCGGCCAACCCCAACCCAAATCAAAACCCAAGACCAAGGAGAATTCAATACTAAACACTCACCTTGAATCGTCGGGTTCATGGTCGGAATTTCAGACCAAGTCACGATCTTTCACCTCGGCTTCGTACCCCTTTTCTCGCACCAAATCCACAAAGAAAAACCTAGCCTACAGCTACCCTCGCCGTGGGCTGCAACCTGCGCCGGTGTTCCGCCGGATGAAGACCGGTTTCTCCCAATTTTCTCGCCGCCGTCACAACCTTTTCTCCCCTCCCCTGATCGCGTTTGAGAGGAAGAGAGAGATAAGCTCTGAGATATTATACTTTAAATTTTCAAAAATTGCATTTTGGTCCTTCGTTTTTCCAAAGTTATTTAAATCAGTCCTATAGTTTTAAAACATATCATTTCAGCCCTTTCATTCTTAAGATCTATTATTTTAAACTCTATAATTTAAATATTTCGTTTTGAGTTTCAATTAAACTTTTGAAAAGTTCCATTTTAGTCCCCAAAGTTCCAATTGATTCATTTCGACCCATGAGTTCAAATATTTTAAAACTATATACTTTATTTTTAAAAAAATCTATTATTCCAGCCCTATTGTTTAATATTCGTTTTGAGTTTCAAAGTATTCATTTTAGTCCCTCACCTTTCAAAAGTACTCATTTTAGTCCCTCAACTTTCAAATCATCAATTTCAGTCCCCAAATTGTAAATTATCATATTTAAAATATAAATTTCAAAAGACTAATGTAACTTATGGGCTAGACGAAGCGTACGGAGATTTGAAAGATTGAAGTCATATCCCGCTCAACTTTGCACTCGTCGGATTTAAGGTAGACTCGCCCCCACTAATTGATTTATATTATAATTGCACGTGATTATGTGGATTTGTGTGATTTTATATGCTTTATTGCATGAGAAAAGAAAAGAATATCTCGTATGAGATAAATTTGAGAATTTATGTTATGCACGTCATAACTTATCTGCTAGCATGATTTAAGAAAAGAATGTTTCATTTGTGTTCACTATGTGATGCCTATGAATAAGAAAAGAATATCACTACATTATTTGCATGATTACTTGTCCAATTATCTTGTAGATTAATTATTGGAGTTGAGTCTACTGAGTATTTCATTTTGAAATGCTCAACCCGTTGTTTTAACAAATTTGCAGATTTCGGTGACGGAGGCGAGTGATGGGCAATGGCGAAGAATATAATTTGGATATTATTTTTGAAAGTCGTGGATTTCGAAATAAACAATTTCATTTTATCAAGAATTCTTATTTTTAATAAGTTTGTAAGAATCATTCTATTTAATTTGGAATTATCGCTAAACTTTGATTTATTAAATGTGATATTTAATATTTAGTCATTTTCCGCAATAAAATTTATTCCAGAATTTAGAAAAGTGACGTTCCCGCGTTTCTCGGAACTCGGGGCGTTACAGCGTGGTATCAGAGCGGGTCTACGTTTCTGTAGACTTACAAATTCTTTTTTTTTAAAATAAGAAAATAAATTTTCCAAAAAATAATAGAAATAATGTTTTGACGACTTTTGCCATTGCCATCATTTTCCGCCGACTCCGAAGGTAACGAAGTTTAGTATGGTTACTTTATTGATTTATTCCGGATACTTGAGAATAAATGTTTTGAGAATTTGACGAGAAAAGAAAAGAAAAGAAAAGACGAGAAAGAATAAGAAAACTAGTATCCGAAATAATGAGAAAGAAATAAGGAAAGAAATGAGTTTTGGAGTATAACGAGAAATTTTTCAGAAAGAAAGAAAAGAAAGAGAACGAGTGTTGAGCATAATGGGAATAATATGATTTAAGAATGATTTTATAATAATTTTTGTCCTCGAATTTAGAAATGATGAACCCTAACTGGACTTTGCATAATTGATTTTAGACATGGCACCAAATACGAGAAGTCAACTGAATGGATTAGACAATATTTTTGGAATATCTATCGTTTAGATTAAACGAGAAATAGCAAGCCAGTTTTAGGAAGTTGTGATGAGATGTTGAGATTATAAGTGATGTGATTTTATTGAGACCTTTATTAGAAGAATTATGAAATTAGAGGTTTAAAGACTTGGTTCTTAGTTATTGGGAATTAAGTAATGGATATTGTGTTGAGTAAGTGAATTATTCCTCTATTTTTGAGAGAAATTTATTATGCAGTTTGGTCTTGTGATTAAATTTTGGGAATACGATTTGTAGCATATATTTATAAGTATGACTAATGGGTAGTCATTTGAGCCAATTAATATATTGAAGGAAGTGAGATATTGATACTGGAAACTAGGATTTGAAATTGTTATGTTGAGGAATTATAAATCGATTTTCTGGGATATTTTTGGTGATACTGAAGTTTGTTGGAAATGTTGTCAATATTGAAATCGTTGTGGTCAAATGTAGAGCTATTTATTACTGTTGGTTATGAAGTATACATACGGGTTGGATAAGTCCAAATTACAAGGGAGACTCTGCCTAGAATTTTATCATTTGGAATTAAGAGCATAGTATGATAAGCATCCGCTAAAGGAATTGAGGTTAGAATTGCAAGTTCATTTACACCATAAGCGAGATTTAGTACATGATAAGTTATAATTTGAAAGATAAGTGAAGACGAGTATTATGACGTTATTGGGAAGAATTTAAATTATTCTTGTGAATGAATTTATCACTTGTAAGGAATGATCACTTGTATTGGAGAATATTATAAATTATGAGGATATGAGATAATACTGTTGATTTTATTTTGGAATTTGATCGGGAAGATATGCTAAAGATAAGCTAATGATATTATGTTGATTTGTGAATAATATGTTATTGGGTATAATATATAGAGAGAATATTCAAGTAATTGTTTTAATTATTTTGGTGATATTTGATGATAAGAAGTTTTAGAGATGACAAATTATTAAGGTTTGATATGTTTTTAAAGAAATAGTAAAGATTTGGAGAGAATTTTTCATGGATTTTTGTAATGGGTTTACAAAGGATTAGTGAAGAGACATGATGTCATTTTGGGTTATTGAATAATGACTTAAGTAGTCAGCAAATATTTCTTTATACAGAGTTTAAACGCTATGTTGAGAGTTTGCATTTTAGACCTCGGTGATAGTTAGGAAAACCATTTACCGTTTGTTGAATTTACATGTAATATGATTATTGGGAATAGTCAGTTATCATGAATGAGAGGTATTGAAAGTATTTTATAGTGAGGTGCCCTTAAAGGAGTAACCATTTATTCAAAGTGAGAAATTGGGGACAGGTGATTGAATGTTTGGGATTATGATTATCATAAGGTCATTTGTATATAAAAGGTACAATAGATGATTGTAAGGAATAATGTGATGATGAGAACTGAAGGTAATGATGTGTTGAGACTATGGAATAAGTTGATTTTTCATGAATAAGTTAATGCTGTATTTGGTTCTAAGTGGAATTAAAAGAATGATAAATCTCAGTCGTGGAAAATAAATCAGTTTTCCTCGTAATTTGAATGATTCACTGATGTACGTTAAGTTTTCATTTATGATACTAGAGAATCATGAGAGAAATTTCTTGGATGAAATTGATGAAAGAAATTTTATCAAGTCCTAAAGTTTGTACAAGTATTGATGAAGTATTGCAATTGATCTGAGGAAAGTTTATGATAAGATCATACCTTGAAATTTTGGAAATTTTTACTAATGGTATCTTGGTTCGAAAATAAGAAATGAAATTTTACGAAATTGTCTTTGTGGATAGAATTTATGGAAAATAGGGATAAGACTTCACAGTGATGACTTATTTTGGAGTGATGTGCAGAAGAGTGACAACGGTAGAATCCAAGATTTATTAGTCTGAGAGATTGATATATAATCTTAGCGAGCAGATTGACGTATAAGGTTCACGTGATAGGTATGATGGGTATTATAGAGAGATTGATATGAATATTTGAGGTCATATGATACGATGATAAGTGACAGATTACATGATTACTACAGGATATGGTGATTAGACGGTTAAAAGATGTTATGGTTATCCCGTGAGGAATCGTGTGAATATTGGGTTAATTGATATTATTTTGATGGTCTATTACATTATGGTGAAATATTACATACGATTGAGAATTTTCATTTTGAGTCATAATATATGGATTTATTTAAGATTTTGGTGATGCAGTTTCGATTAATTATTATCGGTTGTACTTTTGATGTGAGTAAAGTATTTTGCTACGAAAATAGGAAACCGGAAGAAGATCATTTGTGTGACTTTTACTTATAATGGGATTGTATCTTTAGGTTGAGCAAACATGATGAGTTATACTATATGATTCACAGAAGTCTTATTCAATGGTGCTAGGCTTAATCAGAGTATTGTTCATAGTGTGACATGAATTGGAGTTTTGGGAGAACAGGAAAAGTTGAATCTTGAACTTCATATTGGGAAATTAGTGAGGTTTCTTAAGTTTGTGAATAACATATCTGATCCGTGTGATGCTTTAAGTCCTCAGTTAGAATGAGCATGTGATACCGAGTACTGGATGCATGATTTAAAAGTATGGATTAAAGGATTTAAGTTTGAATTCTCCGATTTTGAAAAGGAAGTTTCAGTCGAACTTGTGAATGATTTCGTTGGTACATCTTTTCAGAAAGATTCTACCAAGTTTGGGTTTTGTACTCAATATTTTGGAATTGATATCGCGCTTATATATTTTGGATCATAAGGATTTATTCTTGATCAATATTCTTGATTTTTAGGTTAAGCTTTTGGATCAATGAATATTTTGTGGTTTCGATATTAGTATAGATCCTATAAAAGGTACCTTTCGTTTTGACAAGAGAGGAAATTTAAGATCTCATTTTATCGGATCATTCGAAAAATTGGAGAAAGTAGGTAATGTGGCTTATTGTTTGACTTCGCCACCAGAACTTGCAACTGATCACAAAGTCTTTCATGTTTACCTACTGAGAAAGTATGTTCATGATTCAAATCACATGGTGAATTATTAGTTTATTTTAGTCCAGAAATATTTGACTTATGAAGAGGCACCTATGTGCATAGTAGAGAGAAAAGTCCATGTCTTAAGAAACAAAGAGATTCCTATAGTCAAAGTCCAGTGGGGGTAGATATAACAATGATGAAATTGTTGGGAGAAAGAAGAAGAAATTCTGGTTAAATATCCAGATATCATAGATCAAGTAAGTTTAATTTCGAGGACGAAATTATTTTAAGGGGGTAGGGTTGTAGCAACCGAGAATTTTCGTGATTTTATTCAAATAAGTATTTTTAAAAACGTGTCGCTTCGACCTTGCCCATCATTTAGTTATTTTATTTTTAAACGCGTGCTCGTCTAGCCAGTTAAGTGGAAAATTTAATTTATTCAAATACTTAATCAAATTTTAATTTTTATCAAATATATTTCAATATCACAGTTTATTTTCAAAGTCCAAGTACTAATTATATTAAGTCCAAATTTCAACTGTTTTAATCCAATCCAATTTATCGAGCCCAAATATTTTTACCAGTCATTCAAGCCCATTTAAAACTCAATAAGTCATTTCTTGGCCCAATTAATTCAACAACTTCTTCCTCACCAAGTCATTCCTTACACAAGCGATACTTATTTCCAAAATTCTTGCTAATTTTCCATAAAACCAATATTCACCCTAATCTACTAAAATTAGAGCACAAGCACCACGTTAAAAACCTTGGTGCACCTTACGTCCACCAAACACACAATTCATTCCTCAAACCCAAAAACTCTCCAATTGCAACACCACGCAACATACCCATCCCAGCATCACCGTGAACCTCAACCAATGTCGAGCCTCAAACTTCCGACCAGTATTCAACCATCACCCAACTGGAAACCACCACTTTTGCCCAACCCACAAACTGCACAAATCAGCCATGGCCAAGCTATATTCACGACAGCAGCCACAGCATCAAACCACAATCTGCTATATTCCACACCACCACCCTAATTCGAAGCAATCGCCACAACACCATGGTCGAACCACCACCTAAGCCGCTCGCCTATCCTCTGCCTTCTTCACAACCAAATTCACAAACCTCTAGCCACCCCCACACGCAGACCACACCACCACAACAATCGTCGAACACCAGCTCACTGCCCCCAACACCAACGAATCACTGCCATAACCACCACAATAGAACCATTTCAGAATCAAAACCATCAATCTGTTAAATAGCCATCGCTATCATCACTGCAGCAACACCACTCTGCCTCCAACACCATAGCGCCGCCTGCACCATCATCAGTTCATCACCAACCACCATGTACATCCATCAATGACAACCAAAACCCAAATTTAAATCCACATCGCAAACCACCAACTCCAAAACCGACCACTGCCATCCACCAAATAGCGGCCAACCCCAACCCAAATCAAAACCCAAGACCAAGGAGAATTCAATACTAAACACTCACCTTGAATCGTCGGGTTCATGGTCGGAATTTCAGACCAAGTCACGATCTTTCACCTCGGCTTCGTACCCCTTTTCTCGCACCAAATCCACAAAGAAAAACCTAGCCTACAGCTACCCTCGCCGTGGGCTGCAACCTGCGCCGGTGTTCCGCCGGATGAAGACCGGTTTCTCCCAATTTTCTCGCCGCCGTCACAACCTTTTCTCCCCTCCCCTGATCGCGTTTGAGAGGAAGAGAGAGATAAGCTCTGAGATATTATACTTTAAATTTTCAAAAATTGCATTTTGGTCCTTCGTTTTTCCAAAGTTATTTAAATCAGTCCTATAGTTTTAAAACATATCATTTCAGCCCTTTCATTCTTAAGATCTATTATTTTAAACTCTATAATTTAAATATTTCGTTTTGAGTTTCAATTAAACTTTTGAAAAGTTCCATTTTAGTCCCCAAAGTTCCAATTGATTCATTTCGACCCATGAGTTCAAATATTTTAAAACTATATACTTTATTTTAAAAAAAATCTATTATTCCAGCCCTATTGTTTAATATTCGTTTTGAGTTTCAAAGTATTCATTTTAGTCCCTCACCTTTCAAAAGTACTCATTTTAGTCCCTCAACTTTCAAATCATCAATTTCAGTCCCCAAATTGTAAATTATCATATTTAAAATATAAATTTCAAAAGACTAATGTAACTTATGGGCTAGACGAAACGTACGGAGATTTGAAAGATTGAAGTCATATCCCGCTCAACTTTGCACTCGTCAGATTTAAGGTAGACTCGCCCCCACTAATTGATTTATATTATAATTGCATGTGATTATGTGGATTTGTGTGATTTTATATGCTTTATTGCATGAGAAAAGAAAAGAATATCTCGTATGAGATAAATTTGAGAATTTATGTTATGCACGTCATAACTTATCTGCTAGCATGATTTAAGAAAAGAATGTTTCATTTGTGTTCACTATGTGATGCCTATGAATAAGAAAAGAATATCACTACATTATTTGCATGATTACTTGTCCAATTATCTTGTAGATTAATTATTGGAGTTGAGTCTACTGAGTATTTCATTTTGAAATGCTCAACCCGTTGTTTTAACAAATTTGCAGATTTCGGTGACGGAGGCGAGTGATGGGCAATGGCGAAGAATATAATTTGGATATTATTTTTGAAAGTCGTGGATTTCGAAATAAACAATTTCATTTTATCAAGAATTCTTATTTTTAATAAGTTTGTAAGAATCATTCTATTTAATTTGGAATTATCGCTAAACTTTGATTTATTAAATGTGATATTTAATATTTAGTCATTTTCCGCAATAAAATTTATTCCAGAATTTAGAAAAGTGACGTTCCCGCGTTTCTCGGAACTCGGGGCGTTACAGCGTGGTATCAGAGCGGGTCTACGTTTCTGTAGACTTACAAATTCTTTTTTTTTAAAATAAGAAAATAAATTTTCCAAAAAATAATAGAAATAATGTTTTGACGACTTTTGCCATTGCCATCATTTTCCGCCGACTCCGAAGGTAACGAAGTTTAGTATGGTTACTTTATTGATTTATTCCGGATACTTGAGAATAAATGTTTTGAGAATTTGACGAGAAAAGAAAAGAAAAGAAAAGACGAGAAAGAATAAGAAAACTAGTATCCGAAATAATGAGAAAGAAATAAGGAAAGAAATGAGTTTTGGAGTATAACGAGAAATTTTTCAGAAAGAAAGAAAAGAAAGAGAACGAGTGTTGAGCATAATGGGAATAATATGATTTAAGAATGATTTTATAATAATTTTTGTCCTCGAATTTAGAAATGATGAACCCTAACTGGACTTTGCATAATTGATTTTAGACATGGCACCAAATACGAGAAGTCAACTGAATGGATTAGACAATATTTTTGGAATATCTATCGTTTAGATTAAACGAGAAATAGCAAGCCAGTTTTAGGAAGTTGTGATGAGATGTTGAGATTATAAGTGATGTGATTTTATTGAGACCTTTATTAGAAGAATTATGAAATTAGAGGTTTAAAGACTTGGTTCTTAGTTATTGGGAATTAAGTAATGGATATTGTGTTGAGTAAGTGAATTATTCCTCTATTTTTGAGAGAAATTTATTATGCAGTTTGGTCTTGTGATTAAATTTTGGGAATACGATTTGTAGCATATATTTATAAGTATGACTAATGGGTAGTCATTTGAGCCAATTAATATATTGAAGGAAGTGAGATATTGATACTGGAAACTAGGATTTGAAATTGTTATGTTGAGGAATTATAAATCGATTTTCTGGGATATTTTTGGTGATACTGAAGTTTGTTGGAAATGTTGTCAATATTGAAATCGTTGTGGTCAAATGTAGAGCTATTTATTACTGTTGGTTATGAAGTATACATACGGGTTGGATAAGTCCAAATTACAAGGGAGACTCTGCCTAGAATTTTATCATTTGGAATTAAGAGCATAGTATGATAAGCATCCGCTAAAGGAATTGAGGTTAGAATTGCAAGTTCATTTACACCATAAGCGAGATTTAGTACATGATAAGTTATAATTTGAAAGATAAGTGAAGACGAGTATTATGACGTTATTGGGAAGAATTTAAATTATTCTTGTGAATGAATTTATCACTTGTAAGGAATGATCACTTGTATTGGAGAATATTATAAATTATGAGGATATGAGATAATACTGTTGATTTTATTTTGGAATTTGATCGGGAAGATATGCTAAAGATAAGCTAATGATATTATGTTGATTTGTGAATAATATGTTATTGGGTATAATATATAGAGAGAATATTCAAGTAATTGTTTTAATTATTTTGGTGATATTTGATGATAAGAAGTTTTAGAGATGACAAATTATTAAGGTTTGATATGTTTTTAAAGAAATAGTAAAGATTTGGAGAGAATTTTTCATGGATTTTTGTAATGGGTTTACAAAGGATTAGTGAAGAGACATGATGTCATTTTGGGTTATTGAATAATGACTTAAGTAGTCAGCAAATATTTCTTTATACAGAGTTTAAAGGCTATGTTGAGAGTTTGCATTTTAGACCTCAGTGATAGTTAGGAAAACCATTTACCGTTTGTTGAATTTACATGTAATATGATTATTGGGAATAGTCAGTTATCATGAATGAGAGGTATTGAAAGTATTTTATAGTGAGGTGCCCTTAAAGGAGTAACCATTTATTCAAAGTGAGAAATTGGGGACAGGTGATTGAATGTTTGGGATTATGATTATCATAAGGTCATTTGTATATAAAAGGTACAATAGATGATTGTAAGGAATAATGTGATGATGAGAACTGAAGGTAATGATGTGTTGAGACTATGGAATAAGTTGATTTTTCATGAATAAGTTAATGCTGTATTTGGTTCTAAGTGGAATTAAAAGAATGATAAATCTCAGTCGTGGAAAATAAATCAGTTTTCCTCGTAATTTGAATGATTCACTGATGTACGTTAAGTTTTCATTTATGATACTAGAGAATCATGAGAGAAATTTCTTGGATGAAATTGATGAAAGAAATTTTATCAAGTCCTAAAGTTTGTACAAGTATTGATGAAGTATTGCAATTGATCTGAGGAAAGTTTATGATAAGATCATACCTTGAAATTTTGGAAATTTTTACTAATGGTATCTTGGTTCGAAAATAAGAAATGAAATTTTACGAAATTGTCTTTGTGGATAGAATTTATGGAAAATAGGGATAAGACTTCACAGTGATGACTTATTTTGGAGTGATGTGCAGAAGAGTGACAACGGTAGAATCCAAGATTTATTAGTCTGAGAGATTGATATATAATCTTAGCGAGCAGATTGACGTATAAGGTTCACGTGATAGGTATGATGGGTATTATAGAGAGATTGATATGAATATTTGAGGTCATATGATACGATGATAAGTGACAGATTACATGATTACTACAGGATATGGTGATTAGACGGTTAAAAGATGTTATGGTTATCCCGTGAGGAATCGTGTGAATATTGGGTTAATTGATATTATTTTGATGGTCTATTACATTATGGTGAAATATTACATACGATTGAGAATTTTCATTTTGAGTCATAATATATGGATTTATTTAAGATTTTGGTGATGCAGTTTCGATTAATTATTATCGGTTGTACTTTTGATGTGAGTAAAGTATTTTGCTACGAAAATAGGAAACCGGAAGAAGATCATTTGTGTGACTTTTACTTATAATGGGATTGTATCTTTAGGTTGAGCAAACATGATGAGTTATACTATATGATTCACAGAAGTCTTATTCAATGGTGCTAGGCTTAATCAGAGTATTGTTCATAGTGTGACATGAATTGGAGTTTTGGGAGAACAGGAAAAGTTGAATCTTGAACTTCATATTGGGAAATTAGTGAGGTTTCTTAAGTTTGTGAATAACATATCTGATCCGTGTGATGCTTTAAGTCCTCAGTTAGAATGAGCATGTGATACCGAGTACTGGATGCATGATTTAAAAGTATGGATTAAAGGATTTAAGTTTGAATTCTCCGATTTTGAAAAGGAAGTTTCAGTCGAACTTGTGAATGATTTCGTTGGTACATCTTTTCAGAAAGATTCTACCAAGTTTGGGTTTTGTACTCAATATTTTGGAATTGATATCGCGCTTATATATTTTGGATCATAAGGATTTATTCTTGATCAATATTCTTGATTTTTAGGTTAAGCTTTTGGATCAATGAATATTTTGTGGTTTCGATATTAGTATAGATCCTATAAAAGGTACCTTTCGTTTTGACAAGAGAGGAAATTTAAGATCTCATTTTATCGGATCATTCGAAAAATTGGAGAAAGTAGGTAATGTGGCTTATTGTTTGACTTCGCCACCAGAACTTGCAACTGATCACAAAGTCTTTCATGTTTACCTACTGAGAAAGTATGTTCATGATTCAAATCACATGGTGAATTATTAGTTTATTTTAGTCCAGAAATATTTGACTTATGAAGAGGCACCTATGTGCATAGTAGAGAGAAAAGTCCATGTCTTAAGAAACAAAGAGATTCCTATAGTCAAAGTCCAGTGGGGGTAGATATAACAATGATGAAATTGTTGGGAGAAAGAAGAAGAAATTCTGGTTAAATATCCAGATATCATAGATCAAGTAAGTTTAATTTCGAGGACGAAATTATTTTAAGGGGGTAGGGTTGTAGCAACCGAGAATTTTCGTGATTTTATTCAAATAAGTATTTTTAAAAACGTGTCGCTTCGACCTTGCCCATCATTTAGTTATTTTATTTTTAAACGCGTGCTCGTCTAGCCAGTTAAGTGGAAAATTTAATTTATTCAAATACTTAATCAAATTTTAATTTTTATCAAATATATTTCAATATCACAGTTTATTTTCAAAGTCCAAGTACTAATTATATTAAGTCCAAATTTCAACTGTTTTAATCCAATCCAATTTATCGAGCCCAAATATTTTTACCAATCATTCAAGCCCATTTAAAACTCAATAAGTCATTTCTTGGCCCAATTAATTCAACAACTTCTTCCTCACCAAGTCATTCCTTACACAAGCGATACTTATTTCCAAAATTCTTGCTAATTTTCCATAAAACCAATATTCACCCTAATCTACTAAAATTAGAGCACAAGCACCACGTTAAAAACCTTGGTGCACCTTACGTCCACCAAACACACAATTCATTCCTCAAACCCAAAAACTCTCCAATTGCAACACCACGCAACATACCCATCCCAGCATCACCGTGAACCTCAACCAATGTCGAGCCTCAAACTTCCGACCAGTATTCAACCATCACCCAACTGGAAACCACCACTTTTGCCCAACCCACAAACTGCACAAATCAGCCATGGCCAAGCTATATTCACGACAGCAGCCACAGCATCAAACCACAATCTGCTATATTCCACACCACCACCCTAATTCGAAGCAATCGCCACAACACCATGGTCGAACCACCACCTAAGCCGCTCGCCTATCCTCTGCCTTCTTCACAACCAAATTCACAAACCTCTAGCCACCCCCACACGCAGACCACACCACCACAACAATCGTCGAACACCAGCTCACTGCCCCCAACACCAACGAATCACTGCCATAACCACCACAATAGAACCATTTCAGAATCAAAACCATCAATCTGTTAAATAGCCATCGCTATCATCACTGCAGCAACACCACTCTGCCTCCAACACCATAGCGCCGCCTGCACCATCATCAGTTCATCACCAACCACCATGTACATCCATCAATGACAACCAAAACCCAAATTTAAATCCACATCGCAAACCACCAACTCCAAAACCGACCACTGCCATCCACCAAATAGCGGCCAACCCCAACCCAAATCAAAACCCAAGACCAAGGAGAATTCAATACTAAACACTCACCTTGAATCGTCGGGTTCATGGTCGGAATTTCAGACCAAGTCACGATCTTTCACCTCGGCTTCGTACCCCTTTTCTCGCACCAAATCCACAAAGAAAAACCTAGCCTACAGCTACCCTCGCCGTGGGCTGCAACCTGCGCCGGTGTTCCGCCGGATGAAGACCGGTTTCTCCCAATTTTCTCGCCGCCGTCACAACCTTTTCTCCCCTCCCCTGATCGCGTTTGAGAGGAAGAGAGAGATAAGCTCTGAGATATTATACTTTAAATTTTCAAAAATTGCATTTTGGTCCTTCGTTTTTCCAAAGTTATTTAAATCAGTCCTATAGTTTTAAAACATATCATTTCAGCCCTTTCATTCTTAAGATCTATTATTTTAAACTCTATAATTTAAATATTTCGTTTTGAGTTTCAATTAAACTTTTGAAAAGTTCCATTTTAGTCCCCAAAGTTCCAATTGATTCATTTCGACCCATGAGTTCAAATATTTTAAAACTATATACTTTATTTTAAAAAAAATCTATTATTCCAGCCCTATTGTTTAATATTCGTTTTGAGTTTCAAAGTATTCATTTTAGTCCCTCACCTTTCAAAAGTACTCATTTTAGTCCCTCAACTTTCAAATCATCAATTTCAGTCCCCAAATTGTAAATTATCATATTTAAAATATAAATTTCAAAAGACTAATGTAACTTATGGGCTAGACGAAGCGTACGGAGATTTGAAAGATTGAAGTCATATCCCGCTCAACTTTGCACTCGTCGGATTTAAGGTAGACTCGCCCCCACTAATTGATTTATATTATAATTGCATGTGATTATGTGGATTTGTGTGATTTTATATGCTTTATTGCATGAGAAAAGAAAAGAATATCTCGTATGAGATAAATTTGAGAATTTATGTTATGCACGTCATAACTTATCTGCTAGCATGATTTAAGAAAAGAATGTTTCATTTGTGTTCACTATGTGATGCCTATGAATAAGAAAAGAATATCACTACATTATTTGCATGATTACTTGTCCAATTATCTTGTAGATTAATTATTGGAGTTGAGTCTACTGAGTATTTCATTTTGAAATGCTCAACCCGTTGTTTTAACAAATTTGCAGATTTCGGTGACGGAGGCGAGTGATGGGCAATGGCGAAGAATATAATTTGGATATTATTTTTGAAAGTCGTGGATTTCGAAATAAACAATTTCATTTTATCAAGAATTCTTATTTTTAATAAGTTTGTAAGAATCATTCTATTTAATTTGGAATTATCGCTAAACTTTGATTTATTAAATGTGATATTTAATATTTAGTCATTTTCCGCAATAAAATTTATTCCAGAATTTAGAAAAGTGACGTTCCCGCGTTTCTCGGAACTCGGGGCGTTACAGCGTGGTATCAGAGCGGGTCTACGTTTCTGTAGACTTACAAATTCTTTTTTTTTAAAATAAGAAAATAAATTTTCCAAAAAATAATAGAAATAATGTTTTGACGACTTTTGCCATTGCCATCATTTTCCGCCGACTCCGAAGGTAACGAAGTTTAGTATGGTTACTTTATTGATTTATTCCGGATACTTGAGAATAAATGTTTTGAGAATTTGACGAGAAAAGAAAAGAAAAGAAAAGACGAGAAAGAATAAGAAAACTAGTATCCGAAATAATGAGAAAGAAATAAGGAAAGAAATGAGTTTTGGAGTATAACGAGAAATTTTTCAGAAAGAAAGAAAAGAAAGAGAACGAGTGTTGAGCATAATGGGAATAATATGATTTAAGAATGATTTTATAATAATTTTTGTCCTCGAATTTAGAAATGATGAACCCTAACTGGACTTTGCATAATTGATTTTAGACATGGCACCAAATACGAGAAGTCAACTGAATGGATTAGACAATATTTTTGGAATATCTATCGTTTAGATTAAACGAGAAATAGCAAGCCAGTTTTAGGAAGTTGTGATGAGATGTTGAGATTATAAGTGATGTGATTTTATTGAGACCTTTATTAGAAGAATTATGAAATTAGAGGTTTAAAGACTTGGTTCTTAGTTATTGGGAATTAAGTAATGGATATTGTGTTGAGTAAGTGAATTATTCCTCTATTTTTGAGAGAAATTTATTATGCAGTTTGGTCTTGTGATTAAATTTTGGGAATACGATTTGTAGCATATATTTATAAGTATGACTAATGGGTAGTCATTTGAGCCAATTAATATATTGAAGGAAGTGAGATATTGATACTGGAAACTAGGATTTGAAATTGTTATGTTGAGGAATTATAAATCGATTTTCTGGGATATTTTTGGTGATACTGAAGTTTGTTGGAAATGTTGTCAATATTGAAATCGTTGTGGTCAAATGTAGAGCTATTTATTACTGTTGGTTATGAAGTATACATACGGGTTGGATAAGTCCAAATTACAAGGGAGACTCTGCCTAGAATTTTATCATTTGGAATTAAGAGCATAGTATGATAAGCATCCGCTAAAGGAATTGAGGTTAGAATTGCAAGTTCATTTACACCATAAGCGAGATTTAGTACATGATAAGTTATAATTTGAAAGATAAGTGAAGACGAGTATTATGACGTTATTGGGAAGAATTTAAATTATTCTTGTGAATGAATTTATCACTTGTAAGGAATGATCACTTGTATTGGAGAATATTATAAATTATGAGGATATGAGATAATACTGTTGATTTTATTTTGGAATTTGATCGGGAAGATATGCTAAAGATAAGCTAATGATATTATGTTGATTTGTGAATAATATGTTATTGGGTATAATATATAGAGAGAATATTCAAGTAATTGTTTTAATTATTTTGGTGATATTTGATGATAAGAAGTTTTAGAGATGACAAATTATTAAGGTTTGATATGTTTTTAAAGAAATAGTAAAGATTTGGAGAGAATTTTTCATGGATTTTTGTAATGGGTTTACAAAGGATTAGTGAAGAGACATGATGTCATTTTGGGTTATTGAATAATGACTTAAGTAGTCAGCAAATATTTCTTTATACAGAGTTTAAAGGCTATGTTGAGAGTTTGCATTTTAGACCTCAGTGATAGTTAGGAAAACCATTTACCGTTTGTTGAATTTACATGTAATATGATTATTGGGAATAGTCAGTTATCATGAATGAGAGGTATTGAAAGTATTTTATAGTGAGGTGCCCTTAAAGGAGTAACCATTTATTCAAAGTGAGAAATTGGGGACAGGTGATTGAATGTTTGGGATTATGATTATCATAAGGTCATTTGTATATAAAAGGTACAATAGATGATTGTAAGGAATAATGTGATGATGAGAACTGAAGGTAATGATGTGTTGAGACTATGGAATAAGTTGATTTTTCATGAATAAGTTAATGCTGTATTTGGTTCTAAGTGGAATTAAAAGAATGATAAATCTCAGTCGTGGAAAATAAATCAGTTTTCCTCGTAATTTGAATGATTCACTGATGTACGTTAAGTTTTCATTTATGATACTAGAGAATCATGAGAGAAATTTCTTGGATGAAATTGATGAAAGAAATTTTATCAAGTCCTAAAGTTTGTACAAGTATTGATGAAGTATTGCAATTGATCTGAGGAAAGTTTATGATAAGATCATACCTTGAAATTTTGGAAATTTTTACTAATGGTATCTTGGTTCGAAAATAAGAAATGAAATTTTACGAAATTGTCTTTGTGGATAGAATTTATGGAAAATAGGGATAAGACTTCACAGTGATGACTTATTTTGGAGTGATGTGCAGAAGAGTGACAACGGTAGAATCCAAGATTTATTAGTCTGAGAGATTGATATATAATCTTAGCGAGCAGATTGACGTATAAGGTTCACGTGATAGGTATGATGGGTATTATAGAGAGATTGATATGAATATTTGAGGTCATATGATACGATGATAAGTGACAGATTACATGATTACTACAGGATATGGTGATTAGACGGTTAAAAGATGTTATGGTTATCCCGTGAGGAATCGTGTGAATATTGGGTTAATTGATATTATTTTGATGGTCTATTACATTATGGTGAAATATTACATACGATTGAGAATTTTCATTTTGAGTCATAATATATGGATTTATTTAAGATTTTGGTGATGCAGTTTCGATTAATTATTATCGGTTGTACTTTTGATGTGAGTAAAGTATTTTGCTACGAAAATAGGAAACCGGAAGAAGATCATTTGTGTGACTTTTACTTATAATGGGATTGTATCTTTAGGTTGAGCAAACATGATGAGTTATACTATATGATTCACAGAAGTCTTATTCAATGGTGCTAGGCTTAATCAGAGTATTGTTCATAGTGTGACATGAATTGGAGTTTTGGGAGAACAGGAAAAGTTGAATCTTGAACTTCATATTGGGAAATTAGTGAGGTTTCTTAAGTTTGTGAATAACATATCTGATCCGTGTGATGCTTTAAGTCCTCAGTTAGAATGAGCATGTGATACCGAGTACTGGATGCATGATTTAAAAGTATGGATTAAAGGATTTAAGTTTGAATTCTCCGATTTTGAAAAGGAAGTTTCAGTCGAACTTGTGAATGATTTCGTTGGTACATCTTTTCAGAAAGATTCTACCAAGTTTGGGTTTTGTACTCAATATTTTGGAATTGATATCGCGCTTATATATTTTGGATCATAAGGATTTATTCTTGATCAATATTCTTGATTTTTAGGTTAAGCTTTTGGATCAATGAATATTTTGTGGTTTCGATATTAGTATAGATCCTATAAAAGGTACCTTTCGTTTTGACAAGAGAGGAAATTTAAGATCTCATTTTATCGGATCATTCGAAAAATTGGAGAAAGTAGGTAATGTGGCTTATTGTTTGACTTCGCCACCAGAACTTGCAACTGATCACAAAGTCTTTCATGTTTACCTACTGAGAAAGTATGTTCATGATTCAAATCACATGGTGAATTATTAGTTTATTTTAGTCCAGAAATATTTGACTTATGAAGAGGCACCTATGTGCATAGTAGAGAGAAAAGTCCATGTCTTAAGAAACAAAGAGATTCCTATAGTCAAAGTCCAGTGGGGGTAGATATAACAATGATGAAATTGTTGGGAGAAAGAAGAAGAAATTCTGGTTAAATATCCAGATATCATAGATCAAGTAAGTTTAATTTCGAGGACGAAATTATTTTAAGGGGGTAGGGTTGTAGCAACCGAGAATTTTCGTGATTTTATTCAAATAAGTATTTTTAAAAACGTGTCGCTTCGACCTTGCCCATCATTTAGTTATTTTATTTTTAAACGCGTGCTCGTCTAGCCAGTTAAGTGGAAAATTTAATTTATTCAAATACTTAATCAAATTTTAATTTTTATCAAATATATTTCAATATCACAGTTTATTTTCAAAGTCCAAGTACTAATTATATTAAGTCCAAATTTCAACTGTTTTAATCCAATCCAATTTATCGAGCCCAAATATTTTTACCAGTCATTCAAGCCCATTTAAAACTCAATAAGTCATTTCTTGGCCCAATTAATTCAACAACTTCTTCCTCACCAAGTCATTCCTTACACAAGCGATACTTATTTCCAAAATTCTTGCTAATTTTCCATAAAACCAATATTCACCCTAATCTACTAAAATTAGAGCACAAGCACCACGTTAAAAACCTTGGTGCACCTTACGTCCACCAAACACACAATTCATTCCTCAAACCCAAAAACTCTCCAATTGCAACACCACGCAACATACCCATCCCAGCATCACCGTGAACCTCAACCAATGTCGAGCCTCAAACTTCCGACCAGTATTCAACCATCACCCAACTGGAAACCACCACTTTTGCCCAACCCACAAACTGCACAAATCAGCCATGGCCAAGCTATATTCACGACAGCAGCCACAGCATCAAACCACAATCTGCTATATTCCACACCACCACCCTAATTCGAAGCAATCGCCACAACACCATGGTCGAACCACCACCTAAGCCGCTCGCCTATCCTCTGCCTTCTTCACAACCAAATTCACAAACCTCTAGCCACCCCCACACGCAGACCACACCACCACAACAATCGTCGAACACCAGCTCACTGCCCCCAACACCAACGAATCACTGCCATAACCACCACAATAGAACCATTTCAGAATCAAAACCATCAATCTGTTAAATAGCCATCGCTATCATCACTGCAGCAACACCACTCTGCCTCCAACACCATAGCGCCGCCTGCACCATCATCAGTTCATCACCAACCACCATGTACATCCATCAATGACAACCAAAACCCAAATTTAAATCCACATCGCAAACCACCAACTCCAAAACCGACCACTGCCATCCACCAAATAGCGGCCAACCCCAACCCAAATCAAAACCCAAGACCAAGGAGAATTCAATACTAAACACTCACCTTGAATCGTCGGGTTCATGGTCGGAATTTCAGACCAAGTCACGATCTTTCACCTCGGCTTCGTACCCCTTTTCTCGCACCAAATCCACAAAGAAAAACCTAGCCTACAGCTACCCTCGCCGTGGGCTGCAACCTGCGCCGGTGTTCCGCCGGATGAAGACCGGTTTCTCCCAATTTTCTCGCCGCCGTCACAACCTTTTCTCCCCTCCCCTGATCGCGTTTGAGAGGAAGAGAGAGATAAGCTCTGAGATATTATACTTTAAATTTTCAAAAATTGCATTTTGGTCCTTCGTTTTTCCAAAGTTATTTAAATCAGTCCTATAGTTTTAAAACATATCATTTCAGCCCTTTCATTCTTAAGATCTATTATTTTAAACTCTATAATTTAAATATTTCGTTTTGAGTTTCAATTAAACTTTTGAAAAGTTCCATTTTAGTCCCCAAAGTTCCAATTGATTCATTTCGACCCATGAGTTCAAATATTTTAAAACTATATACTTTATTTTAAAAAAAATCTATTATTCCAGCCCTATTGTTTAATATTCGTTTTGAGTTTCAAAGTATTCATTTTAGTCCCTCACCTTTCAAAAGTACTCATTTTAGTCCCTCAACTTTCAAATCATCAATTTCAGTCCCCAAATTGTAAATTATCATATTTAAAATATAAATTTCAAAAGACTAATGTAACTTATGGGCTAGACGAAGCGTATGGAGATTTGAAAGATTGAAGTCATATCCCGCTCAACTTTGCACTCGTCGGATTTAAGGTAGACTCGCCCCCACTAATTGATTTATATTATAATTGCATGTGATTATGTGGATTTGTGTGATTTTATATGCTTTATTGCATGAGAAAAGAAAAGAATATCTCGTATGAGATAAATTTGAGAATTTATGTTATGCACGTCATAACTTATCTGCTAGCATGATTTAAGAAAAGAATGTTTCATTTGTGTTCACTATGTGATGCCTATGAATAAGAAAAGAATATCACTACATTATTTGCATGATTACTTGTCCAATTATCTTGTAGATTAATTATTGGAGTTGAGTCTACTGAGTATTTCATTTTGAAATGCTCAACCCGTTGTTTTAACAAATTTGCAGATTTCGGTGACGGAGGCGAGTGATGGGCAATGGCGAAGAATATAATTTGGATATTATTTTTGAAAGTCGTGGATTTCGAAATAAACAATTTCATTTTATCAAGAATTCTTATTTTTAATAAGTTTGTAAGAATCATTCTATTTAATTTGGAATTATCGCTAAACTTTGATTTATTAAATGTGATATTTAATATTTAGTCATTTTCCGCAATAAAATTTATTCCAGAATTTAGAAAAGTGACGTTCCCGCGTTTCTCGGAACTCGGGGCGTTACAGCGTGGTATCAGAGCGGGTCTACGTTTCTGTAGACTTACAAATTCTTTTTTTTTAAAATAAGAAAATAAATTTTCCAAAAAATAATAGAAATAATGTTTTGACGACTTTTGCCATTGCCATCATTTTCCGCCGACTCCGAAGGTAACGAAGTTTAGTATGGTTACTTTATTGATTTATTCCGGATACTTGAGAATAAATGTTTTGAGAATTTGACGAGAAAAGAAAAGAAAAGAAAAGACGAGAAAGAATAAGAAAACTAGTATCCGAAATAATGAGAAAGAAATAAGGAAAGAAATGAGTTTTGGAGTATAACGAGAAATTTTTCAGAAAGAAAGAAAAGAAAGAGAACGAGTGTTGAGCATAATGGGAATAATATGATTTAAGAATGATTTTATAATAATTTTTGTCCTCGAATTTAGAAATGATGAACCCTAACTGGACTTTGCATAATTGATTTTAGACATGGCACCAAATACGAGAAGTCAACTGAATGGATTAGACAATATTTTTGGAATATCTATCGTTTAGATTAAACGAGAAATAGCAAGCCAGTTTTAGGAAGTTGTGATGAGATGTTGAGATTATAAGTGATGTGATTTTATTGAGACCTTTATTAGAAGAATTATGAAATTAGAGGTTTAAAGACTTGGTTCTTAGTTATTGGGAATTAAGTAATGGATATTGTGTTGAGTAAGTGAATTATTCCTCTATTTTTGAGAGAAATTTATTATGCAGTTTGGTCTTGTGATTAAATTTTGGGAATACGATTTGTAGCATATATTTATAAGTATGACTAATGGGTAGTCATTTGAGCCAATTAATATATTGAAGGAAGTGAGATATTGATACTGGAAACTAGGATTTGAAATTGTTATGTTGAGGAATTATAAATCGATTTTCTGGGATATTTTTGGTGATACTGAAGTTTGTTGGAAATGTTGTCAATATTGAAATCGTTGTGGTCAAATGTAGAGCTATTTATTACTGTTGGTTATGAAGTATACATACGGGTTGGATAAGTCCAAATTACAAGGGAGACTCTGCCTAGAATTTTATCATTTGGAATTAAGAGCATAGTATGATAAGCATCCGCTAAAGGAATTGAGGTTAGAATTGCAAGTTCATTTACACCATAAGCGAGATTTAGTACATGATAAGTTATAATTTGAAAGATAAGTGAAGACGAGTATTATGACGTTATTGGGAAGAATTTAAATTATTCTTGTGAATGAATTTATCACTTGTAAGGAATGATCACTTGTATTGGAGAATATTATAAATTATGAGGATATGAGATAATACTGTTGATTTTATTTTGGAATTTGATCGGGAAGATATGCTAAAGATAAGCTAATGATATTATGTTGATTTGTGAATAATATGTTATTGGGTATAATATATAGAGAGAATATTCAAGTAATTGTTTTAATTATTTTGGTGATATTTGATGATAAGAAGTTTTAGAGATGACAAATTATTAAGGTTTGATATGTTTTTAAAGAAATAGTAAAGATTTGGAGAGAATTTTTCATGGATTTTTGTAATGGGTTTACAAAGGATTAGTGAAGAGACATGATGTCATTTTGGGTTGTTGAATAATGACTTAAGTAGTCAGCAAATATTTCTTTATACAGAGTTTAAAGGCTATGTTGAGAGTTTGCATTTTAGACCTCGGTGATAGTTAGGAAAACCATTTACCGTTTGTTGAATTTACATGTAATATGATTATTGGGAATAGTCAGTTATCATGAATGAGAGGTATTGAAAGTATTTTATAGTGAGGTGCCCTTAAAGGAGTAACCATTTATTCAAAGTGAGAAATTGGGGACAGGTGATTGAATGTTTGGGATTATGATTATCATAAGGTCATTTGTATATAAAAGGTACAATAGATGATTGTAAGGAATAATGTGATGATGAGAACTGAAGGTAATGATGTGTTGAGACTATGGAATAAGTTGATTTTTCATGAATAAGTTAATGCTGTATTTGGTTCTAAGTGGAATTAAAAGAATGATAAATCTCAGTCGTGGAAAATAAATCAGTTTTCCTCGTAATTTGAATGATTCACTGATGTACGTTAAGTTTTCATTTATGATACTAGAGAATCATGAGAGAAATTTCTTGGATGAAATTGATGAAAGAAATTTTATCAAGTCCTAAAGTTTGTACAAGTATTGATGAAGTATTGCAATTGATCTGAGGAAAGTTTATGATAAGATCATACCTTGAAATTTTGGAAATTTTTACTAATGGTATCTTGGTTCGAAAATAAGAAATGAAATTTTACGAAATTGTCTTTGTGGATAGAATTTATGGAAAATAGGGATAAGACTTCACAGTGATGACTTATTTTGGAGTGATGTGCAGAAGAGTGACAACGGTAGAATCCAAGATTTATTAGTCTGAGAGATTGATATATAATCTTAGCGAGCAGATTGACGTATAAGGTTCACGTGATAGGTATGATGGGTATTATAGAGAGATTGATATGAATATTTGAGGTCATATGATACGATGATAAGTGACAGATTACATGATTACTACAGGATATGGTGATTAGACGGTTAAAAGATGTTATGGTTATCCCGTGAGGAATCGTGTGAATATTGGGTTAATTGATATTATTTTGATGGTCTATTACATTATGGTGAAATATTACATACGATTGAGAATTTTCATTTTGAGTCATAATATATGGATTTATTTAAGATTTTGGTGATGCAGTTTCGATTAATTATTATCGGTTGTACTTTTGATGTGAGTAAAGTATTTTGCTACGAAAATAGGAAACCGGAAGAAGATCATTTGTGTGACTTTTACTTATAATGGGATTGTATCTTTAGGTTGAGCAAACATGATGAGTTATACTATATGATTCACAGAAGTCTTATTCAATGGTGCTAGGCTTAATCAGAGTATTGTTCATAGTGTGACATGAATTGGAGTTTTGGGAGAACAGGAAAAGTTGAATCTTGAACTTCATATTGGGAAATTAGTGAGGTTTCTTAAGTTTGTGAATAACATATCTGATCCGTGTGATGCTTTAAGTCCTCAGTTAGAATGAGCATGTGATACCGAGTACTGGATGCATGATTTAAAAGTATGGATTAAAGGATTTAAGTTTGAATTCTCCGATTTTGAAAAGGAAGTTTCAGTCGAACTTGTGAATGATTTCGTTGGTACATCTTTTCAGAAAGATTCTACCAAGTTTGGGTTTTGTACTCAATATTTTGGAATTGATATCGCGCTTATATATTTTGGATCATAAGGATTTATTCTTGATCAATATTCTTGATTTTTAGGTTAAGCTTTTGGATCAATGAATATTTTGTGGTTTCGATATTAGTATAGATCCTATAAAAGGTACCTTTCGTTTTGACAAGAGAGGAAATTTAAGATCTCATTTTATCGGATCATTCGAAAAATTGGAGAAAGTAGGTAATGTGGCTTATTGTTTGACTTCGCCACCAGAACTTGCAACTGATCACAAAGTCTTTCATGTTTACCTACTGAGAAAGTATGTTCATGATTCAAATCACATGGTGAATTATTAGTTTATTTTAGTCCAGAAATATTTGACTTATGAAGAGGCACCTATGTGCATAGTAGAGAGAAAAGTCCATGTCTTAAGAAACAAAGAGATTCCTATAGTCAAAGTCCAGTGGGGGTAGATATAACAATGATGAAATTGTTGGGAGAAAGAAGAAGAAATTCTGGTTAAATATCCAGATATCATAGATCAAGTAAGTTTAATTTCGAGGACGAAATTATTTTAAGGGGGTAGGGTTGTAGCAACCGAGAATTTTCGTGATTTTATTCAAATAAGTATTTTTAAAAACGTGTCGCTTCGACCTTGCCCATCATTTAGTTATTTTATTTTTAAACGCGTGCTCGTCTAGCCAGTTAAGTGGAAAATTTAATTTATTCAAATACTTAATCAAATTTTAATTTTTATCAAATATATTTCAATATCACAGTTTATTTTCAAAGTCCAAGTACTAATTATATTAAGTCCAAATTTCAACTGTTTTAATCCAATCCAATTTATCGAGCCCAAATATTTTTACCAATCATTCAAGCCCATTTAAAACTCAATAAGTCATTTCTTGGCCCAATTAATTCAACAACTTCTTCCTCACCAAGTCATTCCTTACACAAGCGATACTTATTTCCAAAATTCTTGCTAATTTTCCATAAAACCAATATTCACCCTAATCTACTAAAATTAGAGCACAAGCACCACGTTAAAAACCTTGGTGCACCTTACGTCCACCAAACACACAATTCATTCCTCAAACCCAAAAACTCTCCAATTGCAACACCACACAACATACCCATCCCAGCATCACCGTGAACCTCAACCAATGTCGAGCCTCAAACTTCCGACCAGTATTCAACCATCACCCAACTGGAAACCACCACTTTTGCCCAACCCACAAACTGCACAAATCAGCCATGGCCAAGCTATATTCACGACAGCAGCCACAGCATCAAACCACAATCTGCTATATTCCACACCACCACCCTAATTCGAAGCAATCGCCACAACACCATGGTCGAACCACCACCTAAGCCGCTCGCCTATCCTCTGCCTTCTTCACAACCAAATTCACAAACCTCTAGCCACCCCCACACGCAGACCACACCACCACAACAATCGTCGAACACCAGCTCACTGCCCCCAACACCAACGAATCACTGCCATAACCACCACAATAGAACCATTTCAGAATCAAAACCATCAATCTGTTAAATAGCCATCGCTATCATCACTGCAGCAACACCACTCTGCCTCCAACACCATAGCGCCGCCTGCACCATCATCAGTTCATCACCAACCACCATGTACATCCATCAATGACAACCAAAACCCAAATTTAAATCCACATCGCAAACCACCAACTCCAAAACCGACCACTGCCATCCACCAAATAGCGGCCAACCCCAACCCAAATCAAAACCCAAGACCAAGGAGAATTCAATACTAAACACTCACCTTGAATCGTCGGGTTCATGGTCGGAATTTCAGACCAAGTCACGATCTTTCACCTCGGCTTCGTACCCCTTTTCTCGCACCAAATCCACAAAGAAAAACCTAGCCTACAGCTACCCTCGCCGTGGGCTGCAACCTGCGCCGGTGTTCCGCCGGATGAAGACCGGTTTCTCCCAATTTTCTCGCCGCCGTCACAACCTTTTCTCCCCTCCCCTGATCGCGTTTGAGAGGAAGAGAGAGATAAGCTCTGAGATATTATACTTTAAATTTTCAAAAATTGCATTTTGGTCCTTCGTTTTTCCAAAGTTATTTAAATCAGTCCTATAGTTTTAAAACATATCATTTCAGCCCTTTCATTCTTAAGATCTATTATTTTAAACTCTATAATTTAAATATTTCGTTTTGAGTTTCAATTAAACTTTTGAAAAGTTCCATTTTAGTCCCCAAAGTTCCAATTGATTCATTTCGACCCATGAGTTCAAATATTTTAAAACTATATACTTTATTTTAAAAAAAATCTATTATTCCAGCCCTATTGTTTAATATTCGTTTTGAGTTTCAAAGTATTCATTTTAGTCCCTCACCTTTCAAAAGTACTCATTTTAGTCCCTCAACTTTCAAATCATCAATTTCAGTCCCCAAATTGTAAATTATCATATTTAAAATATAAATTTCAAAAGACTAATGTAACTTATGGGCTAGACGAAGCGTACGGAGATTTGAAAGATTGAAGTCATATCCCGCTCAACTTTGCACTCGTCGGATTTAAGGTAGACTCGCCCCCACTAATTGATTTATATTATAATTGCATGTGATTATGTGGATTTGTGTGATTTTATATGCTTTATTGCATGAGAAAAGAAAAGAATATCTCGTATGAGATAAATTTGAGAATTTATGTTATGCACGTCATAACTTATCTGCTAGCATGATTTAAGAAAAGAATGTTTCATTTGTGTTCACTATGTGATGCCTATGAATAAGAAAAGAATATCACTACATTATTTGCATGATTACTTGTCCAATTATCTTGTAGATTAATTATTGGAGTTGAGTCTACTGAGTATTTCATTTTGAAATGCTCAACCCGTTGTTTTAACAAATTTGCAGATTTCGGTGACGGAGGCGAGTGATGGGCAATGGCGAAGAATATAATTTGGATATTATTTTTGAAAGTCGTGGATTTCGAAATAAACAATTTCATTTTATCAAGAATTCTTATTTTTAATAAGTTTGTAAGAATCATTCTATTTAATTTGGAATTATCGCTAAACTTTGATTTATTAAATGTGATATTTAATATTTAGTCATTTTCCGCAATAAAATTTATTCCAGAATTTAGAAAAGTGACGTTCCCGCGTTTCTCGGAACTCGGGGCGTTACAGCGTGGTATCAGAGCGGGTCTACGTTTCTGTAGACTTACAAATTCTTTTTTTTTAAAATAAGAAAATAAATTTTCCAAAAAATAATAGAAATAATGTTTTGACGACTTTTGCCATTGCCATCATTTTCCGCCGACTCCGAAGGTAACGAAGTTTAGTATGGTTACTTTATTGATTTATTCCGGATACTTGAGAATAAATGTTTTGAGAATTTGACGAGAAAAGAAAAGAAAAGAAAAGACGAGAAAGAATAAGAAAACTAGTATCCGAAATAATGAGAAAGAAATAAGGAAAGAAATGAGTTTTGGAGTATAACGAGAAATTTTTCAGAAAGAAAGAAAAGAAAGAGAACGAGTGTTGAGCATAATGGGAATAATATGATTTAAGAATGATTTTATAATAATTTTTGTCCTCGAATTTAGAAATGATGAACCCTAACTGGACTTTGCATAATTGATTTTAGACATGGCACCAAATACGAGAAGTCAACTGAATGGATTAGACAATATTTTTGGAATATCTATCGTTTAGATTAAACGAGAAATAGCAAGCCAGTTTTAGGAAGTTGTGATGAGATGTTGAGATTATAAGTGATGTGATTTTATTGAGACCTTTATTAGAAGAATTATGAAATTAGAGGTTTAAAGACTTGGTTCTTAGTTATTGGGAATTAAGTAATGGATATTGTGTTGAGTAAGTGAATTATTCCTCTATTTTTGAGAGAAATTTATTATGCAGTTTGGTCTTGTGATTAAATTTTGGGAATACGATTTGTAGCATATATTTATAAGTATGACTAATGGGTAGTCATTTGAGCCAATTAATATATTGAAGGAAGTGAGATATTGATACTGGAAACTAGGATTTGAAATTGTTATGTTGAGGAATTATAAATCGATTTTCTGGGATATTTTTGGTGATACTGAAGTTTGTTGGAAATGTTGTCAATATTGAAATCGTTGTGGTCAAATGTAGAGCTATTTATTACTGTTGGTTATGAAGTATACATACGGGTTGGATAAGTCCAAATTACAAGGGAGACTCTGCCTAGAATTTTATCATTTGGAATTAAGAGCATAGTATGATAAGCATCCGCTAAAGGAATTGAGGTTAGAATTGCAAGTTCATTTACACCATAAGCGAGATTTAGTACATGATAAGTTATAATTTGAAAGATAAGTGAAGACGAGTATTATGACGTTATTGGGAAGAATTTAAATTATTCTTGTGAATGAATTTATCACTTGTAAGGAATGATCACTTGTATTGGAGAATATTATAAATTATGAGGATATGAGATAATACTGTTGATTTTATTTTGGAATTTGATCGGGAAGATATGCTAAAGATAAGCTAATGATATTATGTTGATTTGTGAATAATATGTTATTGGGTATAATATATAGAGAGAATATTCAAGTAATTGTTTTAATTATTTTGGTGATATTTGATGATAAGAAGTTTTAGAGATGACAAATTATTAAGGTTTGATATGTTTTTAAAGAAATAGTAAAGATTTGGAGAGAATTTTTCATGGATTTTTGTAATGGGTTTACAAAGGATTAGTGAAGAGACATGATGTCATTTTGGGTTATTGAATAATGACTTAAGTAGTCAGCAAATATTTCTTTATACAGAGTTTAAAGGCTATGTTGAGAGTTTGCATTTTAGACCTCAGTGATAGTTAGGAAAACCATTTACCGTTTGTTGAATTTACATGTAATATGATTATTGGGAATAGTCAGTTATCATGAATGAGAGGTATTGAAAGTATTTTATAGTGAGGTGCCCTTAAAGGAGTAACCATTTATTCAAAGTGAGAAATTGGGGACAGGTGATTGAATGTTTGGGATTATGATTATCATAAGGTCATTTGTATATAAAAGGTACAATAGATGATTGTAAGGAATAATGTGATGATGAGAACTGAAGGTAATGATGTGTTGAGACTATGGAATAAGTTGATTTTTCATGAATAAGTTAATGCTGTATTTGGTTCTAAGTGGAATTAAAAGAATGATAAATCTCAGTCGTGGAAAATAAATCAGTTTTCCTCGTAATTTGAATGATTCACTGATGTACGTTAAGTTTTCATTTATGATACTAGAGAATCATGAGAGAAATTTCTTGGATGAAATTGATGAAAGAAATTTTATCAAGTCCTAAAGTTTGTACAAGTATTGATGAAGTATTGCAATTGATCTGAGGAAAGTTTATGATAAGATCATACCTTGAAATTTTGGAAATTTTTACTAATGGTATCTTGGTTCGAAAATAAGAAATGAAATTTTACGAAATTGTCTTTGTGGATAGAATTTATGGAAAATAGGGATAAGACTTCACAGTGATGACTTATTTTGGAGTGATGTGCAGAAGAGTGACAACGGTAGAATCCAAGATTTATTAGTCTGAGAGATTGATATATAATCTTAGCGAGCAGATTGACGTATAAGGTTCACGTGATAGGTATGATGGGTATTATAGAGAGATTGATATGAATATTTGAGGTCATATGATACGATGATAAGTGACAGATTACATGATTACTACAGGATATGGTGATTAGACGGTTAAAAGATGTTATGGTTATCCCGTGAGGAATCGTGTGAATATTGGGTTAATTGATATTATTTTGATGGTCTATTACATTATGGTGAAATATTACATACGATTGAGAATTTTCATTTTGAGTCATAATATATGGATTTATTTAAGATTTTGGTGATGCAGTTTCGATTAATTATTATCGGTTGTACTTTTGATGTGAGTAAAGTATTTTGCTACGAAAATAGGAAACCGGAAGAAGATCATTTGTGTGACTTTTACTTATAATGGGATTGTATCTTTAGGTTGAGCAAACATGATGAGTTATACTATATGATTCACAGAAGTCTTATTCAATGGTGCTAGGCTTAATCAGAGTATTGTTCATAGTGTGACATGAATTGGAGTTTTGGGAGAACAGGAAAAGTTGAATCTTGAACTTCATATTGGGAAATTAGTGAGGTTTCTTAAGTTTGTGAATAACATATCTGATCCGTGTGATGCTTTAAGTCCTCAGTTAGAATGAGCATGTGATACCGAGTAATGGATGCATGATTTAAAAGTATGGATTAAAGGATTTAAGTTTGAATTCTCCGATTTTGAAAAGGAAGTTTCAGTCGAACTTGTGAATGATTTCGTTGGTACATCTTTTCAGAAAGATTCTACCAAGTTTGGGTTTTGTACTCAATATTTTGGAATTGATATCGCGCTTATATATTTTGGATCATAAGGATTTATTCTTGATCAATATTCTTGATTTTTAGGTTAAGCTTTTGGATCAATGAATATTTTGTGGTTTCGATATTAGTATAGATCCTATAAAAGGTACCTTTCGTTTTGACAAGAGAGGAAATTTAAGATCTCATTTTATCGGATCATTCGAAAAATTGGAGAAAGTAGGTAATGTGGCTTATTGTTTGACTTCGCCACCAGAACTTGCAACTGATCACAAAGTCTTTCATGTTTACCTACTGAGAAAGTATGTTCATGATTCAAATCACATGGTGAATTATTAGTTTATTTTAGTCCAGAAATATTTGACTTATGAAGAGGCACCTATGTGCATAGTAGAGAGAAAAGTCCATGTCTTAAGAAACAAAGAGATTCCTATAGTCAAAGTCCAGTGGGGGTAGATATAACAATGATGAAATTGTTGGGAGAAAGAAGAAGAAATTCTGGTTAAATATCCAGATATCATAGATCAAGTAAGTTTAATTTCGAGGACGAAATTATTTTAAGGGGGTAGGGTTGTAGCAACCGAGAATTTTCGTGATTTTATTCAAATAAGTATTTTTAAAAACGTGTCGCTTCGACCTTGCCCATCATTTAGTTATTTTATTTTTAAACGCGTGCTCGTCTAGCCAGTTAAGTGGAAAATTTAATTTATTCAAATACTTAATCAAATTTTAATTTTTATCAAATATATTTCAATATCACAGTTTATTTTCAAAGTCCAAGTACTAATTATATTAAGTCCAAATTTCAACTGTTTTAATCCAATCCAATTTATCGAGCCCAAATATTTTTACCAGTCATTCAAGCCCATTTAAAACTCAATAAGTCATTTCTTGGCCCAATTAATTCAACAACTTCTTCCTCACCAAGTCATTCCTTACACAAGCGATACTTATTTCCAAAATTCTTGCTAATTTTCCATAAAACCAATATTCACCCTAATCTACTAAAATTAGAGCACAAGCACCACGTTAAAAACCTTGGTGCACCTTACGTCCACCAAACACACAATTCATTCCTCAAACCCAAAAACTCTCCAATTGCAACACCACACAACATACCCATCCCAGCATCACCGTGAACCTCAACCAATGTCGAGCCTCAAACTTCCGACCAGTATTCAACCATCACCCAACTGGAAACCACCACTTTTGCCCAACCCACAAACTGCACAAATCAGCCATGGCCAAGCTATATTCACGACAGCAGCCACAGCATCAAACCACAATCTGCTATATTCCACACCACCACCCTAATTCGAAGCAATCGCCACAACACCATGGTCGAACCACCACCTAAGCCGCTCGCCTATCCTCTGCCTTCTTCACAACCAAATTCACAAACCTCTAGCCACCCCCACACGCAGACCACACCACCACAACAATCGTCGAACACCAGCTCACTGCCCCCAACACCAACGAATCACTGCCATAACCACCACAATAGAACCATTTCAGAATCAAAACCATCAATCTGTTAAATAGCCATCGCTATCATCACTGCAGCAACACCACTCTGCCTCCAACACCATAGCGCCGCCTGCACCATCATCAGTTCATCACCAACCACCATGTACATCCATCAATGACAACCAAAACCCAAATTTAAATCCACATCGCAAACCACCAACTCCAAAACCGACCACTGCCATCCACCAAATAGCGGCCAACCCCAACCCAAATCAAAACCCAAGACCAAGGAGAATTCAATACTAAACACTCACCTTGAATCGTCGGGTTCATGGTCGGAATTTCAGACCAAGTCACGATCTTTCACCTCGGCTTCGTACCCCTTTTCTCGCACCAAATCCACAAAGAAAAACCTAGCCTACAGCTACCCTCGCCGTGGGCTGCAACCTGCGCCGGTGTTCCGCCGGATGAAGACCGGTTTCTCCCAATTTTCTCGCCGCCGTCACAACCTTTTCTCCCCTCCCCTGATCGCGTTTGAGAGGAAGAGAGAGATAAGCTCTGAGATATTATACTTTAAATTTTCAAAAATTGCATTTTGGTCCTTCGTTTTTCCAAAGTTATTTAAATCAGTCCTATAGTTTTAAAACATATCATTTCAGCCCTTTCATTCTTAAGATCTATTATTTTAAACTCTATAATTTAAATATTTCGTTTTGAGTTTCAATTAAACTTTTGAAAAGTTCCATTTTAGTCCCCAAAGTTCCAATTGATTCATTTCGACCCATGAGTTCAAATATTTTAAAACTATATACTTTATTTTAAAAAAAATCTATTATTCCAGCCCTATTGTTTAATATTCGTTTTGAGTTTCAAAGTATTCATTTTAGTCCCTCACCTTTCAAAAGTACTCATTTTAGTCCCTCAACTTTCAAATCATCAATTTCAGTCCCCAAATTGTAAATTATCATATTTAAAATATAAATTTCAAAAGACTAATGTAACTTATGGGCTAGACGAAGCGTACGGAGATTTGAAAGATTGAAGTCATATCCCGCTCAACTTTGCACTCGTCGGATTTAAGGTAGACTCGCCCCCACTAATTGATTTATATTATAATTGCATGTGATTATGTGGATTTGTGTGATTTTATATGCTTTATTGCATGAGAAAAGAAAAGAATATCTCGTATGAGATAAATTTGAGAATTTATGTTATGCACGTCATAACTTATCTGCTAGCATGATTTAAGAAATGAATGTTTCATTTGTGTTCACTATGTGATGCCTATGAATAAGAAAAGAATATCACTACATTATTTGCATGATTACTTGTCCAATTATCTTGTAGATTAATTATTGGAGTTGAGTCTACTGAGTATTTCATTTTGAAATGCTCAACCCGTTGTTTTAACAAATTTGCAGATTTCGGTGACGGAGGCGAGTGATGGGCAATGGCGAAGAATATAATTTGGATATTATTTTTGAAAGTCGTGGATTTCGAAATAAACAATTTCATTTTATCAAGAATTCTTATTTTTAATAAGTTTGTAAGAATCATTCTATTTAATTTGGAATTATCGCTAAACTTTGATTTATTAAATGTGATATTTAATATTTAGTCATTTTCCGCAATAAAATTTATTCCAGAATTTAGAAAAGTGACGTTCCCGCGTTTCTCGGAACTCGGGGCGTTACAGCGTGGTATCAGAGCGGGTCTACGTTTCTGTAGACTTACAAATTCTTTTTTTTTAAAATAAGAAAATAAATTTTCCAAAAAATAATAGAAATAATGTTTTGACGACTTTTGCCATTGCCATCATTTTCCGCCGACTCCGAAGGTAACGAAGTTTAGTATGGTTACTTTATTGATTTATTCCGGATACTTGAGAATAAATGTTTTGAGAATTTGACGAGAAAAGAAAAGAAAAGAAAAGACGAGAAAGAATAAGAAAACTAGTATCCGAAATAATGAGAAAGAAATAAGGAAAGAAATGAGTTTTGGAGTATAACGAGAAATTTTTCAGAAAGAAAGAAAAGAAAGAGAACGAGTGTTGAGCATAATGGGAATAATATGATTTAAGAATGATTTTATAATAATTTTTGTCCTCGAATTTAGAAATGATGAACCCTAACTGGACTTTGCATAATTGATTTTAGACATGGCACCAAATACGAGAAGTCAACTGAATGGATTAGACAATATTTTTGGAATATCTATCGTTTAGATTAAACGAGAAATAGCAAGCCAGTTTTAGGAAGTTGTGATGAGATGTTGAGATTATAAGTGATGTGATTTTATTGAGACCTTTATTAGAAGAATTATGAAATTAGAGGTTTAAAGACTTGGTTCTTAGTTATTGGGAATTAAGTAATGGATATTGTGTTGAGTAAGTGAATTATTCCTCTATTTTTGAGAGAAATTTATTATGCAGTTTGGTCTTGTGATTAAATTTTGGGAATACGATTTGTAGCATATATTTATAAGTATGACTAATGGGTAGTCATTTGAGCCAATTAATATATTGAAGGAAGTGAGATATTGATACTGGAAACTAGGATTTGAAATTGTTATGTTGAGGAATTATAAATCGATTTTCTGGGATATTTTTGGTGATACTGAAGTTTGTTGGAAATGTTGTCAATATTGAAATCGTTGTGGTCAAATGTAGAGCTATTTATTACTGTTGGTTATGAAGTATACATACGGGTTGGATAAGTCCAAATTACAAGGGAGACTCTGCCTAGAATTTTATCATTTGGAATTAAGAGCATAGTATGATAAGCATCCGCTAAAGGAATTGAGGTTAGAATTGCAAGTTCATTTACACCATAAGCGAGATTTAGTACATGATAAGTTATAATTTGAAAGATAAGTGAAGACGAGTATTATGACGTTATTGGGAAGAATTTAAATTATTCTTGTGAATGAATTTATCACTTGTAAGGAATGATCACTTGTATTGGAGAATATTATAAATTATGAGGATATGAGATAATACTGTTGATTTTATTTTGGAATTTGATCGGGAAGATATGCTAAAGATAAGCTAATGATATTATGTTGATTTGTGAATAATATGTT
The DNA here is from genome assembly GCA_963555705.1 of Ligustrum vulgare. Lineage (NCBI taxonomy): Eukaryota > Viridiplantae > Streptophyta > Magnoliopsida > Lamiales > Oleaceae > Ligustrum > Ligustrum vulgare. The sequence continues at coordinate 42,346,024 of OY743183.1, forward strand.
ATTGGGTATAATATATAGAGAGAATATTCAAGTAATTGTTTTAATTATTTTGGTGATATTTGATGATAAGAAGTTTTAGAGATGACAAATTATTAAGGTTTGATATGTTTTTAAAGAAATAGTAAAGATTTGGAGAGAATTTTTCATGGATTTTTGTAATGGGTTTACAAAGGATTAGTGAAGAGACATGATGTCATTTTGGGTTATTGAATAATGACTTAAGTAGTCAGCAAATATTTCTTTATACAGAGTTTAAAGGCTATGTTGAGAGTTTGCATTTTAGACCTCGGTGATAGTTAGGAAAACCATTTACCGTTTGTTGAATTTACATGTAATATGATTATTGGGAATAGTCAGTTATCATGAATGAGAGGTATTGAAAGTATTTTATAGTGAGGTGCCCTTAAAGGAGTAACCATTTATTCAAAGTGAGAAATTGGGGACAGGTGATTGAATGTTTGGGATTATGATTATCATAAGGTCATTTGTATATAAAAGGTACAATAGATGATTGTAAGGAATAATGTGATGATGAGAACTGAAGGTAATGATGTGTTGAGACTATGGAATAAGTTGATTTTTCATGAATAAGTTAATGCTGTATTTGGTTCTAAGTGGAATTAAAAGAATGATAAATCTCAGTCGTGGAAAATAAATCAGTTTTCCTCGTAATTTGAATGATTCACTGATGTACGTTAAGTTTTCATTTATGATACTAGAGAATCATGAGAGAAATTTCTTGGATGAAATTGATGAAAGAAATTTTATCAAGTCCTAAAGTTTGTACAAGTATTGATGAAGTATTGCAATTGATCTGAGGAAAGTTTATGATAAGATCATACCTTGAAATTTTGGAAATTTTTACTAATGGTATCTTGGTTCGAAAATAAGAAATGAAATTTTACGAAATTGTCTTTGTGGATAGAATTTATGGAAAATAGGGATAAGACTTCACAGTGATGACTTATTTTGGAGTGATGTGCAGAAGAGTGACAACGGTAGAATCCAAGATTTATTAGTCTGAGAGATTGATATATAATCTTAGCGAGCAGATTGACGTATAAGGTTCACGTGATAGGTATGATGGGTATTATAGAGAGATTGATATGAATATTTGAGGTCATATGATACGATGATAAGTGACAGATTACATGATTACTACAGGATATGGTGATTAGACGGTTAAAAGATGTTATGGTTATCCCGTGAGGAATCGTGTGAATATTGGGTTAATTGATATTATTTTGATGGTCTATTACATTATGGTGAAATATTACATACGATTGAGAATTTTCATTTTGAGTCATAATATATGGATTTATTTAAGATTTTGGTGATGCAGTTTCGATTAATTATTATCGGTTGTACTTTTGATGTGAGTAAAGTATTTTGCTACGAAAATAGGAAACCGGAAGAAGATCATTTGTGTGACTTTTACTTATAATGGGATTGTATCTTTAGGTTGAGCAAACGTGATGAGTTATACTATATGATTCACAGAAGTCTTATTCAATGGTGCTAGGCTTAATCAGAGTATTGTTCATAGTGTGACATGAATTGGAGTTTTGGGAGAACAGGAAAAGTTGAATCTTGAACTTCATATTGGGAAATTAGTGAGGTTTCTTAAGTTTGTGAATAACATATCTGATCCGTGTGATGCTTTAAGTCCTCAGTTAGAATGAACATGTGATACCGAGTACTGGATGCATGATTTAAAAGTATGGATTAAAGGATTTAAGTTTGAATTCTCCGATTTTGAAAAGGAAGTTTCAGTCGAACTTGTGAATGATTTCGTTGGTACATCTTTTCAGAAAGATTCTACCAAGTTTGGGTTTTGTACTCAATATTTTGGAATTGATATCGCGCTTATATATTTTGGATCATAAGGATTTATTCTTGATCAATATTCTTGATTTTTAGGTTAAGCTTTTGGATCAATGAATATTTTGTGGTTTCGATATTAGTATAGATCCTATAAAAGGTACCTTTCGTTTTGACAAGAGAGGAAATTTAAGATCTCATTTTATCGGATCATTCGAAAAATTTGAGAAAGTAGGTAATGTGGCTTATTGTTTGACTTCGCCACCAGAACTTGCAACTGATCACAAAGTCTTTCATGTTTACCTACTGAGAAAGTATGTTCATGATTCAAATCACATGGTGAATTATTAGTTTATTTTAGTCCAGAAATATTTGACTTATGAAGAGGCACCTATGTGCATAGTAGAGAGAAAAGTCCATGTCTTAAGAAACAAAGAGATTCCTATAGTCAAAGTCCAGTGGGGGTAGATATAACAATGATGAAATTGTTGGGAGAAAGAAGAAGAAATTCTGGTTAAATATCCAGATATCATAGATCAAGTAAGTTTAATTTCGAGGACGAAATTATTTTAAGGGGGTAGGGTTGTAGCAACCGAGAATTTTCGTGATTTTATTCAAATAAGTATTTTTAAAAACGTGTCGCTTCGACCTTGCCCATCATTTAGTTATTTTATTTTTAAACGCGTGCTCGTCTAGCCAGTTAAGTGGAAAATTTAATTTATTCAAATACTTAATCAAATTTTAATTTTTATCAAATATATTTCAATATCACAGTTTATTTTCAAAGTCCAAGTACTAATTATATTAAGTCCAAATTTCAACTGTTTTAATCCAATCCAATTTATCGAGCCCAAATATTTTTACCAGTCATTCAAGCCCATTTAAAACTCAATAAGTCATTTCTTGGCCCAATTAATTCAACAACTTCTTCCTCACCAAGTCATTCCTTACACAAGCGATACTTATTTCCAAAATTCTTGCTAATTTTCCATAAAACCAATATTCACCCTAATCTACTAAAATTAGAGCACAAGCACCACGTTAAAAACCTTGGTGCACCTTACGTCCACCAAACACACAATTCATTCCTCAAACCCAAAAACTCTCCAATTGCAACACCACGCAACATACCCATCCCAGCATCACCGTGAACCTCAACCAATGTCGAGCCTCAAACTTCCGACCAGTATTCAACCATCACCCAACTGGAAACCACCACTTTTGCCCAACCCACAAACTGCACAAATCAGCCATGGCCAAGCTATATTCACGACAGCAGCCACAGCATCAAACCACAATCTGCTATATTCCACACCACCACCCTAATTCGAAGCAATCGCCACAACACCATGGTCGAACCACCACCTAAGCCGCTCGCCTATCCTCTGCCTTCTTCACAACCAAATTCACAAACCTCTAGCCACCCCCACACGCAGACCACACCACCACAACAATCGTCGAACACCAGCTCACTGCCCCCAACACCAACGAATCACTGCCATAACCACCACAATAGAACCATTTCAGAATCAAAACCATCAATCTGTTAAATAGCCATCGCTATCATCACTGCAGCAACACCACTCTGCCTCCAACACCATAGCGCCGCCTGCACCATCATCAGTTCATCACCAACCACCATGTACATCCATCAATGACAACCAAAACCCAAATTTAAATCCACATCGCAAACCACCAACTCCAAAACCGACCACTGCCATCCACCAAATAGCGGCCAACCCCAACCCAAATCAAAACCCAAGACCAAGGAGAATTCAATACTAAACACTCACCTTGAATCGTCGGGTTCATGGTCGGAATTTCAGACCAAGTCACGATCTTTCACCTCGGCTTCGTACCCCTTTTCTCGCACCAAATCCACAAAGAAAAACCTAGCCTACAGCTACCCTCGCCGTGGGCTGCAACCTGCGCCGGTGTTCCGCCGGATGAAGACCGGTTTCTCCCAATTTTCTCGCCGCCGTCACAACCTTTTCTCCCCTCCCCTGATCGCGTTTGAGAGGAAGAGAGAGATAAGCTCTGAGATATTATACTTTAAATTTTCAAAAATTGCATTTTGTTCCTTCGTTTTTCCAAAGTTATTTAAATCAGTCCTATAGTTTTAAAACATATCATTTCAGCCCTTTCATTCTTAAGATCTATTATTTTAAACTCTATAATTTAAATATTTCGTTTTGAGTTTCAATTAAACTTTTGAAAAGTTCCATTTTAGTCCCCAAAGTTCCAATTGATTCATTTCGACCCATGAGTTCAAATATTTTAAAACTATATACTTTATTTTAAAAAAAATCTATTATTCCAGCCCTATTGTTTAATATTCGTTTTGAGTTTCAAAGTATTCATTTTAGTCCCTCACCTTTCAAAAGTACTCATTTTAGTCCCTCAACTTTCAAATCATCAATTTCAGTCCCCAAATTGTAAATTATCATATTTAAAATATAAATTTCAAAAGACTAATGTAACTTATGGGCTAGACGAAGCGTATGGAGATTTGAAAGATTGAAGTCATATCCCGCTCAACTTTGCACTCGTCGGATTTAAGGTAGACTCGCCCCCACTAATTGATTTATATTATAATTGCATGTGATTATGTGGATTTGTGTGATTTTATATGCTTTATTGCATGAGAAAAGAAAAGAATATCTCGTATGAGATAAATTTGAGAATTTATGTTATGCACGTCATAACTTATCTGCTAGCATGATTTAAGAAAAGAATGTTTCATTTGTGTTCACTATGTGATGCCTATGAATAAGAAAAGAATATCACTACATTATTTGCATGATTACTTGTCCAATTATCTTGTAGATTAATTATTGGAGTTGAGTCTACTGAGTATTTCATTTTGAAATGCTCAACCCGTTGTTTTAACAAATTTGCAGATTTCGGTGACGGAGGCGAGTGATGGGCAATGGCGAAGAATATAATTTGGATATTATTTTTGAAAGTCGTGGATTTCGAAATAAACAATTTCATTTTATCAAGAATTCTTATTTTTAATAAGTTTGTAAGAATCATTCTATTTAATTTGGAATTATCGCTAAACTTTGATTTATTAAATGTGATATTTAATATTTAGTCATTTTCCGCAATAAAATTTATTCCAGAATTTAGAAAAGTGACGTTCCCGCGTTTCTCGGAACTCGGGGCGTTACAGCGTGGTATCAGAGCGGGTCTACGTTTCTGTAGACTTACAAATTCTTTTTTTTTAAAATAAGAAAATAAATTTTCCAAAAAATAATAGAAATAATGTTTTGACGACTTTTGCCATTGCCATCATTTTCCGCCGACTCCGAAGGTAACGAAGTTTAGTATGGTTACTTTATTGATTTATTCCGGATACTTGAGAATAAATGTTTTGAGAATTTGACGAGAAAAGAAAAGAAAAGAAAAGACGAGAAAGAATAAGAAAACTAGTATCCGAAATAATGAGAAAGAAATAAGGAAAGAAATGAGTTTTGGAGTATAACGAGAAATTTTTCAGAAAGAAAGAAAAGAAAGAGAACGAGTGTTGAGCATAATGGGAATAATATGATTTAAGAATGATTTTATAATAATTTTTGTCCTCGAATTTAGAAATGATGAACCCTAACTGGACTTTGCATAATTGATTTTAGACATGGCACCAAATACGAGAAGTCAACTGAATGGATTAGACAATATTTTTGGAATATCTATCGTTTAGATTAAACGAGAAATAGCAAGCCAGTTTTAGGAAGTTGTGATGAGATGTTGAGATTATAAGTGATGTGATTTTATTGAGACCTTTATTAGAAGAATTATGAAATTAGAGGTTTAAAGACTTGGTTCTTAGTTATTGGGAATTAAGTAATGGATATTGTGTTGAGTAAGTGAATTATTCCTCTATTTTTGAGAGAAATTTATTATGCAGTTTGGTCTTGTGATTAAATTTTGGGAATACGATTTGTAGCATATATTTATAAGTATGACTAATGGGTAGTCATTTGAGCCAATTAATATATTGAAGGAAGTGAGATATTGATACTGGAAACTAGGATTTGAAATTGTTATGTTGAGGAATTATAAATCGATTTTCTGGGATATTTTTGGTGATACTGAAGTTTGTTGGAAATGTTGTCAATATTGAAATCGTTGTGGTCAAATGTAGAGCTATTTATTACTGTTGGTTATGAAGTATACATACGGGTTGGATAAGTCCAAATTACAAGGGAGACTCTGCCTAGAATTTTATCATTTGGAATTAAGAGCATAGTATGATAAGCATCCGCTAAAGGAATTGAGGTTAGAATTGCAAGTTCATTTACACCATAAGCGAGATTTAGTACATGATAAGTTATAATTTGAAAGATAAGTGAAGACGAGTATTATGACGTTATTGGGAAGAATTTAAATTATTCTTGTGAATGAATTTATCACTTGTAAGGAATGATCACTTGTATTGGAGAATATTATAAATTATGAGGATATGAGATAATACTGTTGATTTTATTTTGGAATTTGATCGGGAAGATATGCTAAAGATAAGCTAATGATATTATGTTGATTTGTGAATAATATGTTATTGGGTATAATATATAGAGAGAATATTCAAGTAATTGTTTTAATTATTTTGGTGATATTTGATGATAAGAAGTTTTAGAGATGACAAATTATTAAGGTTTGATATGTTTTTAAAGAAATAGTAAAGATTTGGAGAGAATTTTTCATGGATTTTTGTAATGGGTTTACAAAGGATTAGTGAAGAGACATGATGTCATTTTGGGTTGTTGAATAATGACTTAAGTAGTCAGCAAATATTTCTTTATACAGAGTTTAAAGGCTATGTTGAGAGTTTGCATTTTAGACCTCGGTGATAGTTAGGAAAACCATTTACCGTTTGTTGAATTTACATGTAATATGATTATTGGGAATAGTCAGTTATCATGAATGAGAGGTATTGAAAGTATTTTATAGTGAGGTGCCCTTAAAGGAGTAACCATTTATTCAAAGTGAGAAATTGGGGACAGGTGATTGAATGTTTGGGATTATGATTATCATAAGGTCATTTGTATATAAAAGGTACAATAGATGAATGTAAGGAATAATGTGATGATGAGAACTGAAGGTAATGATGTGTTGAGACTATGGAATAAGTTGATTTTTCATGAATAAGTTAATGCTGTATTTGGTTCTAAGTGGAATTAAAAGAATGATAAATCTCAGTCGTGGAAAATAAATCAGTTTTCCTCGTAATTTGAATGATTCACTGATGTACGTTAAGTTTTCATTTATGATACTAGAGAATCATGAGAGAAATTTCTTGGATGAAATTGATGAAAGAAATTTTATCAAGTCCTAAAGTTTGTACAAGTATTGATGAAGTATTGCAATTGATCTGAGGAAAGTTTATGATAAGATCATACCTTGAAATTTTGGAAATTTTTACTAATGGTATCTTGGTTCGAAAATAAGAAATGAAATTTTACGAAATTGTCTTTGTGGATAGAATTTATGGAAAATAGGGATAAGACTTCACAGTGATGACTTATTTTGGAGTGATGTGCAGAAGAGTGACAACGGTAGAATCCAAGATTTATTAGTCTGAGAGATTGATATATAATCTTAGCGAGCAGATTGACGTATAAGGTTCACGTGATAGGTATGATGGGTATTATAGAGAGATTGATATGAATATTTGAGGTCATATGATACGATGATAAGTGACAGATTACATGATTACTACAGGATATGGTGATTAGACGGTTAAAAGATGTTATGGTTATCCCGTGAGGAATCGTGTGAATATTGGGTTAATTGATATTATTTTGATGGTCTATTACATTATGGTGAAATATTACATACGATTGAGAATTTTCATTTTGAGTCATAATATATGGATTTATTTAAGATTTTGGTGATGCAGTTTCGATTAATTATTATCGGTTGTACTTTTGATGTGAGTAAAGTATTTTGCTACGAAAATAGGAAACCGGAAGAAGATCATTTGTGTGACTTTTACTTATAATGGGATTGTATCTTTAGGTTGAGCAAACGTGATGAGTTATACTATATGATTCACAGAAGTCTTATTCAATGGTGCTAGGCTTAATCAGAGTATTGTTCATAGTGTGACATGAATTGGAGTTTTGGGAGAACAGGAAAAGTTGAATCTTGAACTTCATATTGGGAAATTAGTGAGGTTTCTTAAGTTTGTGAATAACATATCTGATCCGTGTGATGCTTTAAGTCCTCAGTTAGAATGAGCATGTGATACCGAGTACTGGATGCATGATTTAAAAGTATGGATTAAAGGATTTAAGTTTGAATTCTCCGATTTTGAAAAGGAAGTTTCAGTCGAACTTGTGAATGATTTCGTTGGTACATCTTTTCAGAAAGATTCTACCAAGTTTGGGTTTTGTACTCAATATTTTGGAATTGATATCGCGCTTATATATTTTGGATCATAAGGATTTATTCTTGATCAATATTCTTGATTTTTAGGTTAAGCTTTTGGATCAATGAATATTTTGTGGTTTCGATATTAGTATAGATCCTATAAAAGGTACCTTTCGTTTTGACAAGAGAGGAAATTTAAGATCTCATTTTATCGGATCATTCGAAAAATTGGAGAAAGTAGGTAATGTGGCTTATTGTTTGACTTCGCCACCAGAACTTGCAACTGATCACAAAGTCTTTCATGTTTACCTACTGAGAAAGTATGTTCATGATTCAAATCACATGGTGAATTATTAGTTTATTTTAGTCCAGAAATATTTGACTTATGAAGAGGCACCTATGTGCATAGTAGAGAGAAAAGTCCATGTCTTAAGAAACAAAGAGATTCCTATAGTCAAAGTCCAGTGGGGGTAGATATAACAATGATGAAATTGTTGGGAGAAAGAAGAAGAAATTCTGGTTAAATATCCAGATATCATAGATCAAGTAAGTTTAATTTCGAGGACGAAATTATTTTAAGGGGGTAGGGTTGTAGCAACCGAGAATTTTCGTGATTTTATTCAAATAAGTATTTTTAAAAACGTGTCGCTTCGACCTTGCCCATCATTTAGTTATTTTATTTTTAAACGCGTGCTCGTCTAGCCAGTTAAGTGGAAAATTTAATTTATTCAAATACTTAATCAAATTTTAATTTTTATCAAATATATTTCAATATCACAGTTTATTTTCAAAGTCCAAGTACTAATTATATTAAGTCCAAATTTCAACTGTTTTAATCCAATCCAATTTATCGAGCCCAAATATTTTTACCAGTCATTCAAGCCCATTTAAAACTCAATAAGTCATTTCTTGGCCCAATTAATTCAACAACTTCTTCCTCACCAAGTCATTCCTTACACAAGCGATACTTATTTCCAAAATTCTTGCTAATTTTCCATAAAACCAATATTCACCCTAATCTACTAAAATTAGAGCACAAGCACCACGTTAAAAACCTTGGTGCACCTTACGTCCACCAAACACACAATTCATTCCTCAAACCCAAAAACTCTCCAATTGCAACACCACGCAACATACCCATCCCAGCATCACCGTGAACCTCAACCAATGTCGAGCCTCAAACTTCCGACCAGTATTCAACCATCACCCAACTGGAAACCACCACTTTTGCCCAACCCACAAACTGCACAAATCAGCCATGGCCAAGCTATATTCACGACAGCAGCCACAGCATCAAACCACAATCTGCTATATTCCACACCACCACCCTAATTCGAAGCAATCGCCACAACACCATGGTCGAACCACCACCTAAGCCGCTCGCCTATCCTCTGCCTTCTTCACAACCAAATTCACAAACCTCTAGCCACCCCCACACGCAGACCACACCACCACAACAATCGTCGAACACCAGCTCACTGCCCCCAACACCAACGAATCACTGCCATAACCACCACAATAGAACCATTTCAGAATCAAAACCATCAATCTGTTAAATAGCCATCGCTATCATCACTGCAGCAACACCACTCTGCCTCCAACACCATAGCGCCGCCTGCACCATCATCAGTTCATCACCAACCACCATGTACATCCATCAATGACAACCAAAACCCAAATTTAAATCCACATCGCAAACCACCAACTCCAAAACCGACCACTGCCATCCACCAAATAGCGGCCAACCCCAACCCAAATCAAAACCCAAGACCAAGGAGAATTCAATACTAAACACTCACCTTGAATCGTCGGGTTCATGGTCGGAATTTCAGACCAAGTCACGATCTTTCACCTCGGCTTCGTACCCCTTTTCTCGCACCAAATCCACAAAGAAAAACCTAGCCTACAGCTACCCTCGCCGTGGGCTGCAACCTGCGCCGGTGTTCCGCCGGATGAAGACCGGTTTCTCCCAATTTTCTCGCCGCCGTCACAACCTTTTCTCCCCTCCCCTGATCGCGTTTGAGAGGAAGAGAGAGATAAGCTCTGAGATATTATACTTTAAATTTTCAAAAATTGCATTTTGGTCCTTCGTTTTTCCAAAGTTATTTAAATCAGTCCTATAGTTTTAAAACATATCATTTCAGCCCTTTCATTCTTAAGATCTATTATTTTAAACTCTATAATTTAAATATTTCGTTTTGAGTTTCAATTAAACTTTTGAAAAGTTCCATTTTAGTCCCCAAAGTTCCAATTGATTCATTTCGACCCATGAGTTCAAATATTTTAAAACTATATACTTTATTTTTAAAAAAATCTATTATTCCAGCCCTATTGTTTAATATTCGTTTTGAGTTTCAAAGTATTCATTTTAGTCCCTCACCTTTCAAAAGTACTCATTTTAGTCCCTCAACTTTCAAATCATCAATTTCAGTCCCCAAATTGTAAATTATCATATTTAAAATATAAATTTCAAAAGACTAATGTAACTTATGGGCTAGACGAAGCGTACGGAGATTTGAAAGATTGAAGTCATATCCCGCTCAACTTTGCACTCGTCGGATTTAAGGTAGACTCGCCCCCACTAATTGATTTATATTATAATTGCACGTGATTATGTGGATTTGTGTGATTTTATATGCTTTATTGCATGAGAAAAGAAAAGAATATCTCGTATGAGATAAATTTGAGAATTTATGTTATGCACGTCATAACTTATCTGCTAGCATGATTTAAGAAAAGAATGTTTCATTTGTGTTCACTATGTGATGCCTATGAATAAGAAAAGAATATCACTACATTATTTGCATGATTACTTGTCCAATTATCTTGTAGATTAATTATTGGAGTTGAGTCTACTGAGTATTTCATTTTGAAATGCTCAACCCGTTGTTTTAACAAATTTGCAGATTTCGGTGACGGAGGCGAGTGATGGGCAATGGCGAAGAATATAATTTGGATATTATTTTTGAAAGTCGTGGATTTCGAAATAAACAATTTCATTTTATCAAGAATTCTTATTTTTAATAAGTTTGTAAGAATCATTCTATTTAATTTGGAATTATCGCTAAACTTTGATTTATTAAATGTGATATTTAATATTTAGTCATTTTCCGCAATAAAATTTATTCCAGAATTTAGAAAAGTGACGTTCCCGCGTTTCTCGGAACTCGGGGCGTTACAGCGTGGTATCAGAGCGGGCCTACGTTTCTGTAGACTTACAAATTCTTTTTTTTTAAAATAAGAAAATAAATTTTCCAAAAAATAATAGAAATAATGTTTTGACGACTTTTGCCATTGCCATCATTTTCCGCCGACTCCGAAGGTAACGAAGTTTAGTATGGTTACTTTATTGATTTATTCCGGATACTTGAGAATAAATGTTTTGAGAATTTGACGAGAAAAGAAAAGAAAAGAAAAGACGAGAAAGAATAAGAAAACTAGTATCCGAAATAATGAGAAAGAAATAAGGAAAGAAATGAGTTTTGGAGTATAACGAGAAATTTTTCAGAAAGAAAGAAAAGAAAGAGAACGAGTGTTGAGCATAATGGGAATAATATGATTTAAGAATGATTTTATAATAATTTTTGTCCTCGAATTTAGAAATGATGAACCCTAACTGGACTTTGCATAATTGATTTTAGACATGGCACCAAATACGAGAAGTCAACTGAATCGATTAGACAATATTTTTGGAATATCTATCGTTTAGATTAAACGAGAAATAGCAAGCCAGTTTTAGGAAGTTGTGATGAGATGTTGAGATTATAAGTGATGTGATTTTATTGAGACCTTTATTAGAAGAATTATGAAATTAGAGGTTTAAAGACTTGGTTCTTAGTTATTGGGAATTAAGTAATGGATATTGTGTTGAGTAAGTGAATTATTCCTCTATTTTTGAGAGAAATTTATTATGCAGTTTGGTCTTGTGATTAAATTTTGGGAATACGATTTGTAGCATATATTTATAAGTATGACTAATGGGTAGTCATTTGAGCCAATTAATATATTGAAGGAAGTGAGATATTGATACTGGAAACTAGGATTTGAAATTGTTATGTTGAGGAATTATAAATCGATTTTCTGGGATATTTTTGGTGATACTGAAGTTTGTTGGAAATGTTGTCAATATTGAAATCGTTGTGGTCAAATGTAGAGCTATTTATTACTGTTGGTTATGAAGTATACATACGGGTTGGATAAGTCCAAATTACAAGGGAGACTCTGCCTAGAATTTTATCATTTGGAATTAAGAGCATAGTATGATAAGCATCCGCTAAAGGAATTGAGGTTAGAATTGCAAGTTCATTTACACCATAAGCGAGATTTAGTACATGATAAGTTATAATTTGAAAGATAAGTGAAGACGAGTATTATGACGTTATTGGGAAGAATTTAAATTATTCTTGTGAATGAATTTATCACTTGTAAGGAATGATCACTTGTATTGGAGAATATTATAAATTATGAGGATATGAGATAATACTGTTGATTTTATTTTGGAATTTGATCGGGAAGATATGCTAAAGATAAGCTAATGATATTATGTTGATTTGTGAATAATATGTTATTGGGTATAATATATAGAGAGAATATTCAAGTAATTGTTTTAATTATTTTGGTGATATTTGATGATAAGAAGTTTTAGAGATGACAAATTATTAAGGTTTGATATGTTTTTAAAGAAATAGTAAAGATTTGGAGAGAATTTTTCATGGATTTTTGTAATGGGTTTACAAAGGATTAGTGAAGAGACATGATGTCATTTTGGGTTATTGAATAATGACTTAAGTAGTCAGCAAATATTTCTTTATACAGAGTTTAAACGCTATGTTGAGAGTTTGCATTTTAGACCTCGGTGATAGTTAGGAAAACCATTTACCGTTTGTTGAATTTACATGTAATATGATTATTGGGAATAGTCAGTTATCATGAATGAGAGGTATTGAAAGTATTTTATAGTGAGGTGCCCTTAAAGGAGTAACCATTTATTCAAAGTGAGAAATTGGGGACAGGTGATTGAATGTTTGGGATTATGATTATCATAAGGTCATTTGTATATAAAAGGTACAATAGATGATTGTAAGGAATAATGTGATGATGAGAACTGAAGGTAATGATGTGTTGAGACTATGGAATAAGTTGATTTTTCATGAATAAGTTAATGCTGTATTTGGTTCTAAGTGGAATTAAAAGAATGATAAATCTCAGTCGTGGAAAATAAATCAGTTTTCCTCGTAATTTGAATGATTCACTGATGTACGTTAAGTTTTCATTTATGATACTAGAGAATCATGAGAGAAATTTCTTGGATGAAATTGATGAAAGAAATTTTATCAAGTCCTAAAGTTTGTACAAGTATTGATGAAGTATTGCAATTGATCTGAGGAAAGTTTATGATAAGATCATACCTTGAAATTTTGGAAATTTTTACTAATGGTATCTTGGTTCGAAAATAAGAAATGAAATTTTACGAAATTGTCTTTGTGGATAGAATTTATGGAAAATAGGGATAAGACTTCACAGTGATGACTTATTTTGGAGTGATGTGCAGAAGAGTGACAACGGTAGAATCCAAGATTTATTAGTCTGAGAGATTGATATATAATCTTAGCGAGCAGATTGACGTATAAGGTTCACGTGATAGGTATGATGGGTATTATAGAGAGATTGATATGAATATTTGAGGTCATATGATACGATGATAAGTGACAGATTACATGATTACTACAGGATATGGTGATTAGACGGTTAAAAGATGTTATGGTTATCCCGTGAGGAATCGTGTGAATATTGGGTTAATTGATATTATTTTGATGGTCTATTACATTATGGTGAAATATTACATACGATTGAGAATTTTCATTTTGAGTCATAATATATGGATTTATTTAAGATTTTGGTGATGCAGTTTCGATTAATTATTATCGGTTGTACTTTTGATGTGAGTAAAGTATTTTGCTACGAAAATAGGAAACCGGAAGAAGATCATTTGTGTGACTTTTACTTATAATGGGATTGTATCTTTAGGTTGAGCAAACGTGATGAGTTATACTATATGATTCACAGAAGTCTTATTCAATGGTGCTAGGCTTAATCAGAGTATTGTTCATAGTGTGACATGAATTGGAGTTTTGGGAGAACAGGAAAAGTTGAATCTTGAACTTCATATTGGGAAATTAGTGAGGTTTCTTAAGTTTGTGAATAACATATCTGATCCGTGTGATGCTTTAAGTCCTCAGTTAGAATGAGCATGTGATACCGAGTACTGGATGCATGATTTAAAAGTATGGATTAAAGGATTTAAGTTTGAATTCTCCGATTTTGAAAAGGAAGTTTCAGTCGAACTTGTGAATGATTTCGTTGGTACATCTTTTCAGAAAGATTCTACCAAGTTTGGGTTTTGTACTCAATATTTTGGAATTGATATCGCGCTTATATATTTTGGATCATAAGGATTTATTCTTGATCAATATTCTTGATTTTTAGGTTAAGCTTTTGGATCAATGAATATTTTGTGGTTTCGATATTAGTATAGATCCTATAAAAGGTACCTTTCGTTTTGACAAGAGAGGAAATTTAAGATCTCATTTTATCGGATCATTCGAAAAATTGGAGAAAGTAGGTAATGTGGCTTATTGTTTGACTTCGCCACCAGAACTTGCAACTGATCACAAAGTCTTTCATGTTTACCTACTGAGAAAGTATGTTCATGATTCAAATCACATGGTGAATTATTAGTTTATTTTAGTCCAGAAATATTTGACTTATGAAGAGGCACCTATGTGCATAGTAGAGAGAAAAGTCCATGTCTTAAGAAACAAAGAGATTCCTATAGTCAAAGTCCAGTGGGGGTAGATATAACAATGATGAAATTGTTGGGAGAAAGAAGAAGAAATTCTGGTTAAATATCCAGATATCATAGATCAAGTAAGTTTAATTTCGAGGACGAAATTATTTTAAGGGGGTAGGGTTGTAGCAACCGAGAATTTTCGTGATTTTATTCAAATAAGTATTTTTAAAAACGTGTCGCTTCGACCTTGCCCATCATTTAGTTATTTTATTTTTAAACGCGTGCTCGTCTAGCCAGTTAAGTGGAAAATTTAATTTATTCAAATACTTAATCAAATTTTAATTTTTATCAAATATATTTCAATATCACAGTTTATTTTCAAAGTCCAAGTACTAATTATATTAAGTCCAAATTTCAACTGTTTTAATCCAATCCAATTTATCGAGCCCAAATATTTTTACCAGTCATTCAAGCCCATTTAAAACTCAATAAGTCATTTCTTGGCCCAATTAATTCAACAACTTCTTCCTCACCAAGTCATTCCTTACACAAGCGATACTTATTTCCAAAATTCTTGCTAATTTTCCATAAAACCAATATTCACCCTAATCTACTAAAATTAGAGCACAAGCACCACGTTAAAAACCTTGGTGCACCTTACGTCCACCAAACACACAATTCATTCCTCAAACCCAAAAACTCTCCAATTGCAACACCACGCAACATACCCATCCCAGCATCACCGTGAACCTCAACCAATGTCGAGCCTCAAACTTCCGACCAGTATTCAACCATCACCCAACTGGAAACCACCACTTTTGCCCAACCCACAAACTGCACAAATCAGCCATGGCCAAGCTATATTCACGACAGCAGCCACAGCATCAAACCACAATCTGCTATATTCCACACCACCACCCTAATTCGAAGCAATCGCCACAACACCATGGTCGAACCACCACCTAAGCCGCTCGCCTATCCTCTGCCTTCTTCACAACCAAATTCACAAACCTCTAGCCACCCCCACACGCAGACCACACCACCACAACAATCGTCGAACACCAGCTCACTGCCCCCAACACCAACGAATCACTGCCATAACCACCACAATAGAACCATTTCAGAATCAAAACCATCAATCTGTTAAATAGCCATCGCTATCATCACTGCAGCAACACCACTCTGCCTCCAACACCATAGCGCCGCCTGCACCATCATCAGTTCATCACCAACCACCATGTACATCCATCAATGACAACCAAAACCCAAATTTAAATCCACATCGCAAACCACCAACTCCAAAACCGACCACTGCCATCCACCAAATAGCGGCCAACCCCAACCCAAATCAAAACCCAAGACCAAGGAGAATTCAATACTAAACACTCACCTTGAATCGTCGGGTTCATGGTCGGAATTTCAGACCAAGTCACGATCTTTCACCTCGGCTTCGTACCCCTTTTCTCGCACCAAATCCACAAAGAAAAACCTAGCCTACAGCTACCCTCGCCGTGGGCTGCAACCTGCGCCGGTGTTCCGCCGGATGAAGACCGGTTTCTCCCAATTTTCTTGCCGCCGTCACAACCTTTTCTCCCCTCCCCTGATCGCGTTTGAGAGGAAGAGAGAGATAAGCTCTGAGATATTATACTTTAAATTTTCAAAAATTGCATTTTGGTCCTTCGTTTTTCCAAAGTTATTTAAATCAGTCCTATAGTTTTAAAACATATCATTTCAGCCCTTTCATTCTTAAGATCTATTATTTTAAACTCTATAATTTAAATATTTCGTTTTGAGTTTCAATTAAACTTTTGAAAAGTTCCATTTTAGTCCCCAAAGTTCCAATTGATTCATTTCGACCCATGAGTTCAAATATTTTAAAACTATATACTTTATTTTTAAAAAAATCTATTATTCCAGCCCTATTGTTTAATATTCGTTTTGAGTTTCAAAGTATTCATTTTAGTCCCTCACCTTTCAAAAGTACTCATTTTAGTCCCTCAACTTTCAAATCATCAATTTCAGTCCCCAAATTGTAAATTATCATATTTAAAATATAAATTTCAAAAGACTAATGTAACTTATGGGCTAGACGAAGCGTACGGAGATTTGAAAGATTGAAGTCATATCCCGCTCAACTTTGCACTCGTCGGATTTAAGGTAGACTCGCCCCCACTAATTGATTTATATTATAATTGCATGTGATTATGTGGATTTGTGTGATTTTATATGCTTTATTGCATGAGAAAAGAAAAGAATATCTCGTATGAGATAAATTTGAGAATTTATGTTATGCACGTCATAACTTATCTGCTAGCATGATTTAAGAAATGAATGTTTCATTTGTGTTCACTATGTGATGCCTATGAATAAGAAAAGAATATCACTACATTATTTGCATGATTACTTGTCCAATTATCTTGTAGATTAATTATTGGAGTTGAGTCTACTGAGTATTTCATTTTGAAATGCTCAACCCGTTGTTTTAACAAATTTGCAGATTTCGGTGACGGAGGCGAGTGATGGGCAATGGCGAAGAATATAATTTGGATATTATTTTTGAAAGTCGTGGATTTCGAAATAAACAATTTCATTTTATCAAGAATTCTTATTTTTAATAAGTTTGTAAGAATCATTCTATTTAATTTGGAATTATCGCTAAACTTTGATTTATTAAATGTGATATTTAATATTTAGTCATTTTCCGCAATAAAATTTATTCCAGAATTTAGAAAAGTGACGTTCCCGCGTTTCTCGGAACTCGGGGCGTTACAGCGTGGTATCAGAGCGGGTCTACGTTTCTGTAGACTTACAAATTCTTTTTTTTTAAAATAAGAAAATAAATTTTCCAAAAAATAATAGAAATAATGTTTTGACGACTTTTGCCATTGCCATCATTTTCCGCCGACTCCGAAGGTAACGAAGTTTAGTATGGTTACTTTATTGATTTATTCCGGATACTTGAGAATAAATGTTTTGAGAATTTGACGAGAAAAGAAAAGAAAAGAAAAGACGAGAAAGAATAAGAAAACTAGTATCCGAAATAATGAGAAAGAAATAAGGAAAGAAATGAGTTTTGGAGTATAACGAGAAATTTTTCAGAAAGAAAGAAAAGAAAGAGAACGAGTGTTGAGCATAATGGGAATAATATGATTTAAGAATGATTTTATAATAATTTTTGTCCTCGAATTTAGAAATGATGAACCCTAACTGGACTTTGCATAATTGATTTTAGACATGGCACCAAATACGAGAAGTCAACTGAATGGATTAGACAATATTTTTGGAATATCTATCGTTTAGATTAAACGAGAAATAGCAAGCCAGTTTTAGGAAGTTGTGATGAGATGTTGAGATTATAAGTGATGTGATTTTATTGAGACCTTTATTAGAAGAATTATGAAATTAGAGGTTTAAAGACTTGGTTCTTAGTTATTGGGAATTAAGTAATGGATATTGTGTTGAGTAAGTGAATTATTCCTCTATTTTTGAGAGAAATTTATTATGCAGTTTGGTCTTGTGATTAAATTTTGGGAATACGATTTGTAGCATATATTTATAAGTATGACTAATGGGTAGTCATTTGAGCCAATTAATATATTGAAGGAAGTGAGATATTGATACTGGAAACTAGGATTTGAAATTGTTATGTTGAGGAATTATAAATCGATTTTCTGGGATATTTTTGGTGATACTGAAGTTTGTTGGAAATGTTGTCAATATTGAAATCGTTGTGGTCAAATGTAGAGCTATTTATTACTGTTGGTTATGAAGTATACATACGGGTTGGATAAGTCCAAATTACAAGGGAGACTCTGCCTAGAATTTTATCATTTGGAATTAAGAGCATAGTATGATAAGCATCCGCTAAAGGAATTGAGGTTAGAATTGCAAGTTCATTTACACCATAAGCGAGATTTAGTACATGATAAGTTATAATTTGAAAGATAAGTGAAGACGAGTATTATGACGTTATTGGGAAGAATTTAAATTATTCTTGTGAATGAATTTATCACTTGTAAGGAATGATCACTTGTATTGGAGAATATTATAAATTATGAGGATATGAGATAATACTGTTGATTTTATTTTGGAATTTGATCGGGAAGATATGCTAAAGATAAGCTAATGATATTATGTTGATTTGTGAATAATATGTTATTGGGTATAATATATAGAGAGAATATTCAAGTAATTGTTTTAATTATTTTGGTGATATTTGATGATAAGAAGTTTTAGAGATGACAAATTATTAAGGTTTGATATGTTTTTAAAGAAATAGTAAAGATTTGGAGAGAATTTTTCATGGATTTTTGTAATGGGTTTACAAAGGATTAGTGAAGAGACATGATGTCATTTTGGGTTATTGAATAATGACTTAAGTAGTCAGCAAATATTTCTTTATACAGAGTTTAAACGCTATGTTGAGAGTTTGCATTTTAGACCTCGGTGATAGTTAGGAAAACCATTTACCGTTTGTTGAATTTACATGTAATATGATTATTGGGAATAGTCAGTTATCATGAATGAGAGGTATTGAAAGTATTTTATAGTGAGGTGCCCTTAAAGGAGTAACCATTTATTCAAAGTGAGAAATTGGGGACAGGTGATTGAATGTTTGGGATTATGATTATCATAAGGTCATTTGTATATAAAAGGTACAATAGATGATTGTAAGGAATAATGTGATGATGAGAACTGAAGGTAATGATGTGTTGAGACTATGGAATAAGTTGATTTTTCATGAATAAGTTAATGCTGTATTTGGTTCTAAGTGGAATTAAAAGAATGATAAATCTCAGTCGTGGAAAATAAATCAGTTTTCCTCGTAATTTGAATGATTCACTGATGTACGTTAAGTTTTCATTTATGATACTAGAGAATCATGAGAGAAATTTCTTGGATGAAATTGATGAAAGAAATTTTATCAAGTCCTAAAGTTTGTACAAGTATTGATGAAGTATTGCAATTGATCTGAGGAAAGTTTATGATAAGATCATACCTTGAAATTTTGGAAATTTTTACTAATGGTATCTTGGTTCGAAAATAAGAAATGAAATTTTACGAAATTGTCTTTGTGGATAGAATTTATGGAAAATAGGGATAAGACTTCACAGTGATGACTTATTTTGGAGTGATGTGCAGAAGAGTGACAACGGTAGAATCCAAGATTTATTAGTCTGAGAGATTGATATATAATCTTAGCGAGCAGATTGACGTATAAGGTTCACGTGATAGGTATGATGGGTATTATAGAGAGATTGATATGAATATTTGAGGTCATATGATACGATGATAAGTGACAGATTACATGATTACTACAGGATATGGTGATTAGACGGTTAAAAGATGTTATGGTTATCCCGTGAGGAATCGTGTGAATATTGGGTTAATTGATATTATTTTGATGGTCTATTACATTATGGTGAAATATTACATACGATTGAGAATTTTCATTTTGAGTCATAATATATGGATTTATTTAAGATTTTGGTGATGCAGTTTCGATTAATTATTATCGGTTGTACTTTTGATGTGAGTAAAGTATTTTGCTACGAAAATAGGAAACCGGAAGAAGATCATTTGTGTGACTTTTACTTATAATGGGATTGTATCTTTAGGTTGAGCAAACATGATGAGTTATACTATATGATTCACAGAAGTCTTATTCAATGGTGCTAGGCTTAATCAGAGTATTGTTCATAGTGTGACATGAATTGGAGTTTTGGGAGAACAGGAAAAGTTGAATCTTGAACTTCATATTGGGAAATTAGTGAGGTTTCTTAAGTTTGTGAATAACATATCTGATCCGTGTGATGCTTTAAGTCCTCAGTTAGAATGAGCATGTGATACCGAGTACTGGATGCATGATTTAAAAGTATGGATTAAAGGATTTAAGTTTGAATTCTCCGATTTTGAAAAGGAAGTTTCAGTCGAACTTGTGAATGATTTCGTTGGTACATCTTTTCAGAAAGATTCTACCAAGTTTGGGTTTTGTACTCAATATTTTGGAATTGATATCGCGCTTATATATTTTGGATCATAAGGATTTATTCTTGATCAATATTCTTGATTTTTAGGTTAAGCTTTTGGATCAATGAATATTTTGTGGTTTCGATATTAGTATAGATCCTATAAAAGGTACCTTTCGTTTTGACAAGAGAGGAAATTTAAGATCTCATTTTATCGGATCATTCGAAAAATTGGAGAAAGTAGGTAATGTGGCTTATTGTTTGACTTCGCCACCAGAACTTGCAACTGATCACAAAGTCTTTCATGTTTACCTACTGAGAAAGTATGTTCATGATTCAAATCACATGGTGAATTATTAGTTTATTTTAGTCCAGAAATATTTGACTTATGAAGAGGCACCTATGTGCATAGTAGAGAGAAAAGTCCATGTCTTAAGAAACAAAGAGATTCCTATAGTCAAAGTCCAGTGGGGGTAGATATAACAATGATGAAATTGTTGGGAGAAAGAAGAAGAAATTCTGGTTAAATATCCAGATATCATAGATCAAGTAAGTTTAATTTCGAGGACGAAATTATTTTAAGGGGGTAGGGTTGTAGCAACCGAGAATTTTCGTGATTTTATTCAAATAAGTATTTTTAAAAACGTGTCGCTTCGACCTTGCCCATCATTTAGTTATTTTATTTTTAAACGCGTGCTCGTCTAGCCAGTTAAGTGGAAAATTTAATTTATTCAAATACTTAATCAAATTTTAATTTTTATCAAATATATTTCAATATCACAGTTTATTTTCAAAGTCCAAGTACTAATTATATTAAGTCCAAATTTCAACTGTTTTAATCCAATCCAATTTATCGAGCCCAAATATTTTTACCAGTCATTCAAGCCCATTTAAAACTCAATAAGTCATTTCTTGGCCCAATTAATTCAACAACTTCTTCCTCACCAAGTCATTCCTTACACAAGCGATACTTATTTCCAAAATTCTTGCTAATTTTCCATAAAACCAATATTCACCCTAATCTACTAAAATTAGAGCACAAGCACCACGTTAAAAACCTTGGTGCACCTTACGTCCACCAAACACACAATTCATTCCTCAAACCCAAAAACTCTCCAATTGCAACACCACGCAACATACCCATCCCAGCATCACCGTGAACCTCAACCAATGTCGAGCCTCAAACTTCCGACCAGTATTCAACCATCACCCAACTGGAAACCACCACTTTTGCCCAACCCACAAACTGCACAAATCAGCCATGGCCAAGCTATATTCACGACAGCAGCCACAGCATCAAACCACAATCTGCTATATTCCACACCACCACCCTAATTCGAAGCAATCGCCACAACACCATGGTCGAACCACCACCTAAGCCGCTCGCCTATCCTCTGCCTTCTTCACAACCAAATTCACAAACCTCTAGCCACCCCCACACGCAGACCACACCACCACAACAATCGTCGAACACCAGCTCACTGCCCCCAACACCAACGAATCACTGCCATAACCACCACAATAGAACCATTTCAGAATCAAAACCATCAATCTGTTAAATAGCCATCGCTATCATCACTGCAGCAACACCACTCTGCCTCCAACACCATAGCGCCGCCTGCACCATCATCAGTTCATCACCAACCACCATGTACATCCATCAATGACAACCAAAACCCAAATTTAAATCCACATCGCAAACCACCAACTCCAAAACCGACCACTGCCATCCACCAAATAGCGGCCAACCCCAACCCAAATCAAAACCCAAGACCAAGGAGAATTCAATACTAAACACTCACCTTGAATCGTCGGGTTCATGGTCGGAATTTCAGACCAAGTCACGATCTTTCACCTCGGCTTCGTACCCCTTTTCTCGCACCAAATCCACAAAGAAAAACCTAGCCTACAGCTACCCTCGCCGTGGGCTGCAACCTGCGCCGGTGTTCCGCCGGATGAAGACCGGTTTCTCCCAATTTTCTCGCCGCCGTCACAACCTTTTCTCCCCTCCCCTGATCGCGTTTGAGAGGAAGAGAGAGATAAGCTCTGAGATATTATACTTTAAATTTTCAAAAATTGCATTTTGGTCCTTCGTTTTTCCAAAGTTATTTAAATCAGTCCTATAGTTTTAAAACATATCATTTCAGCCCTTTCATTCTTAAGATCTATTATTTTAAACTCTATAATTTAAATATTTCGTTTTGAGTTTCAATTAAACTTTTGAAAAGTCCCATTTTAGTCCCCAAAGTTCCAATTGATTCATTTCGACCCATGAGTTCAAATATTTTAAAACTATATACTTTATTTTAAAAAAAATCTATTATTCCAGCCCTATTGTTTAATATTCGTTTTGAGTTTCAAAGTATTCATTTTAGTCCCTCACCTTTCAAAAGTACTCATTTTAGTCCCTCAACTTTCAAATCATCAATTTCAGTCCCCAAATTGTAAATTATCATATTTAAAATATAAATTTCAAAAGACTAATGTAACTTATGGGCTAGACGAAGCGTACGGAGATTTGAAAGATTGAAGTCATATCCCGCTCAACTTTGCACTCGTCGGATTTAAGGTAGACTCGCCCCCACTAATTGATTTATATTATAATTGCATGTGATTATGTGGATTTGTGTGATTTTATATGCTTTATTGCATGAGAAAAGAAAAGAATATCTCGTATGAGATAAATTTGAGAATTTATGTTATGCACGTCATAACTTATCTGCTAGCATGATTTAAGAAAAGAATGTTTCATTTGTGTTCACTATGTGATGCCTATGAATAAGAAAAGAATATCACTACATTATTTGCATGATTACTTGTCCAATTATCTTGTAGATTAATTATTGGAGTTGAGTCTACTGAGTATTTCATTTTGAAATGCTCAACCCGTTGTTTTAACAAATTTGCAGATTTCGGTGACGGAGGCGAGTGATGGGCAATGGCGAAGAATATAATTTGGATATTATTTTTGAAAGTCGTGGATTTCGAAATAAACAATTTCATTTTATCAAGAATTCTTATTTTTAATAAGTTTGTAAGAATCATTCTATTTAATTTGGAATTATCGCTAAACTTTGATTTATTAAATGTGATATTTAATATTTAGTCATTTTCCGCAATAAAATTTATTCCAGAATTTAGAAAAGTGACGTTCCCGCGTTTCTCGGAACTCGGGGCGTTACA
Organism: Ligustrum vulgare; assembly: GCA_963555705.1. NCBI lineage: Eukaryota > Viridiplantae > Streptophyta > Magnoliopsida > Lamiales > Oleaceae > Ligustrum > Ligustrum vulgare. The sequence continues at coordinate 42,370,162 of OY743183.1, forward strand.
GCGTGGTATCAGAGCGGGTCTACGTTTCTGTAGACTTACAAATTCTTTTTTTTTAAAATAAGAAAATAAATTTTCCAAAAAATAATAGAAATAATGTTTTGACGACTTTTGCCATTGCCATCATTTTCCGCCGACTCCGAAGGTAACGAAGTTTAGTATGGTTACTTTATTGATTTATTCCGGATACTTGAGAATAAATGTTTTGAGAATTTGACGAGAAAAGAAAAGAAAAGAAAAGACGAGAAAGAATAAGAAAACTAGTATCCGAAATAATGAGAAAGAAATAAGGAAAGAAATGAGTTTTGGAGTATAACGAGAAATTTTTCAGAAAGAAAGAAAAGAAAGAGAACGAGTGTTGAGCATAATGGGAATAATATGATTTAAGAATGATTTTATAATAATTTTTGTCCTCGAATTTAGAAATGATGAACCCTAACTGGACTTTGCATAATTGATTTTAGACATGGCACCAAATACGAGAAGTCAACTGAATGGATTAGACAATATTTTTGGAATATCTATCGTTTAGATTAAACGAGAAATAGCAAGCCAGTTTTAGGAAGTTGTGATGAGATGTTGAGATTATAAGTGATGTGATTTTATTGAGACCTTTATTAGAAGAATTATGAAATTAGAGGTTTAAAGACTTGGTTCTTAGTTATTGGGAATTAAGTAATGGATATTGTGTTGAGTAAGTGAATTATTCCTCTATTTTTGAGAGAAATTTATTATGCAGTTTGGTCTTGTGATTAAATTTTGGGAATACGATTTGTAGCATATATTTATAAGTATGACTAATGGGTAGTCATTTGAGCCAATTAATATATTGAAGGAAGTGAGATATTGATACTGGAAACTAGGATTTGAAATTGTTATGTTGAGGAATTATAAATCGATTTTCTGGGATATTTTTGGTGATACTGAAGTTTGTTGGAAATGTTGTCAATATTGAAATCGTTGTGGTCAAATGTAGAGCTATTTATTACTGTTGGTTATGAAGTATACATACGGGTTGGATAAGTCCAAATTACAAGGGAGACTCTGCCTAGAATTTTATCATTTGGAATTAAGAGCATAGTATGATAAGCATCCGCTAAAGGAATTGAGGTTAGAATTGCAAGTTCATTTACACCATAAGCGAGATTTAGTACATGATAAGTTATAATTTGAAAGATAAGTGAAGACGAGTATTATGACGTTATTGGGAAGAATTTAAATTATTCTTGTGAATGAATTTATCACTTGTAAGGAATGATCACTTGTATTGGAGAATATTATAAATTATGAGGATATGAGATAATACTGTTGATTTTATTTTGGAATTTGATCGGGAAGATATGCTAAAGATAAGCTAATGATATTATGTTGATTTGTGAATAATATGTTATTGGGTATAATATATAGAGAGAATATTCAAGTAATTGTTTTAATTATTTTGGTGATATTTGATGATAAGAAGTTTTAGAGATGACAAATTATTAAGGTTTGATATGTTTTTAAAGAAATAGTAAAGATTTGGAGAGAATTTTTCATGGATTTTTGTAATGGGTTTACAAAGGATTAGTGAAGAGACATGATGTCATTTTGGGTTATTGAATAATGACTTAAGTAGTCAGCAAATATTTCTTTATACAGAGTTTAAAGGCTATGTTGAGAGTTTGCATTTTAGACCTCGGTGATAGTTAGGAAAACCATTTACCGTTTGTTGAATTTACATGTAATATGATTATTGGGAATAGTCAGTTATCATGAATGAGAGGTATTGAAAGTATTTTATAGTGAGGTGCCCTTAAAGGAGTAACCATTTATTCAAAGTGAGAAATTGGGGACAGGTGATTGAATGTTTGGGATTATGATTATCATAAGGTCATTTGTATATAAAAGGTACAATAGATGATTGTAAGGAATAATGTGATGATGAGAACTTAAGGTAATGATGTGTTGAGACTATGGAATAAGTTGATTTTTCATGAATAAGTTAATGCTGTATTTGGTTCTAAGTGGAATTAAAAGAATGATAAATCTCAGTCGTGGAAAATAAATCAGTTTTCCTCGTAATTTGAATGATTCACTGATGTACGTTAAGTTTTCATTTATGATACTAGAGAATCATGAGAGAAATTTCTTGGATGAAATTGATGAAAGAAATTTTATCAAGTCCTAAAGTTTGTACAAGTATTGATGAAGTATTGCAATTGATCTGAGGAAAGTTTATGATAAGATCATACCTTGAAATTTTGGAAATTTTTACTAATGGTATCTTGGTTCGAAAATAAGAAATGAAATTTTACGAAATTGTCTTTGTGGATAGAATTTATGGAAAATAGGGATAAGACTTCACAGTGATGACTTATTTTGGAGTGATGTGCAGAAGAGTGACAACGGTAGAATCCAAGATTTATTAGTCTGAGAGATTGATATATAATCTTAGCGAGCAGATTGACGTATAAGGTTCACGTGATAGGTATGATGGGTATTATAGAGAGATTGATATGAATATTTGAGGTCATATGATACGATGATAAGTGACAGATTACATGATTACTACAGGATATGGTGATTAGACGGTTAAAAGATGTTATGGTTATCCCGTGAGGAATCGTGTGAATATTGGGTTAATTGATATTATTTTGATGGTCTATTACATTATGGTGAAATATTACATACGATTGAGAATTTTCATTTTGAGTCATAATATATGGATTTATTTAAGATTTTGGTGATGCAGTTTCGATTAATTATTATCGGTTGTACTTTTGATGTGAGTAAAGTATTTTGCTACGAAAATAGGAAACCGGAAGAAGATCATTTGTGTGACTTTTACTTATAATGGGATTGTATCTTTAGGTTGAGCAAACATGATGAGTTATACTATATGATTCACAGAAGTCTTATTCAATGGTGCTAGGCTTAATCAGAGTATTGTTCATAGTGTGACATGAATTGGAGTTTTGGGAGAACAGGAAAAGTTGAATCTTGAACTTCATATTGGGAAATTAGTGAGGTTTCTTAAGTTTGTGAATAACATATCTGATCCGTGTGATGCTTTAAGTCCTCAGTTAGAATGAGCATGTGATACCGAGTACTGGATGCATGATTTAAAAGTATGGATTAAAGGATTTAAGTTTGAATTCTCCGATTTTGAAAAGGAAGTTTCAGTCGAACTTGTGAATGATTTCGTTGGTACATCTTTTCAGAAAGATTCTACCAAGTTTGGGTTTTGTACTCAATATTTTGGAATTGATATCGCGCTTATATATTTTGGATCATAAGGATTTATTCTTGATCAATATTCTTGATTTTTAGGTTAAGCTTTTGGATCAATGAATATTTTGTGGTTTCGATATTAGTATAGATCCTATAAAAGGTACCTTTCGTTTTGACAAGAGAGGAAATTTAAGATCTCATTTTATCGGATCATTCGAAAAATTGGAGAAAGTAGGTAATGTGGCTTATTGTTTGACTTCGCCACCAGAACTTGCAACTGATCACAAAGTCTTTCATGTTTACCTACTGAGAAAGTATGTTCATGATTCAAATCACATGGTGAATTATTAGTTTATTTTAGTCCAGAAATATTTGACTTATGAAGAGGCACCTATGTGCATAGTAGAGAGAAAAGTCCATGTCTTAAGAAACAAAGAGATTCCTATAGTCAAAGTCCAGTGGGGATAGATATAACAATGATGAAATTGTTGGGAGAAAGAAGAAGAAATTCTGGTTAAATATCCAGATATCATAGATCAAGTAAGTTTAATTTCGAGGACGAAATTATTTTAAGGGGGTAGGGTTGTAGCAACCGAGAATTTTCGTGATTTTATTCAAATAAGTATTTTTAAAAACGTGTCGCTTCGACCTTGCCCATCATTTAGTTATTTTATTTTTAAACGCGTGCTCGTCTAGCCAGTTAAGTGGAAAATTTAATTTATTCAAATACTTAATCAAATTTTAATTTTTATCAAATATATTTCAATATCACAGTTTATTTTCAAAGTCCAAGTACTAATTATATTAAGTCCAAATTTCAACTGTTTTAATCCAATCCAATTTATCGAGCCCAAATATTTTTACCAGTCATTCAAGCCCATTTAAAACTCAATAAGTCATTTCTTGGCCCAATTAATTCAACAACTTCTTCCTCACCAAGTCATTCCTTACACAAGCGATACTTATTTCCAAAATTCTTGCTAATTTTCCATAAAACCAATATTCACCCTAATCTACTAAAATTAGAGCACAAGCACCACGTTAAAAACCTTGGTGCACCTTACGTCCACCAAACACACAATTCATTCCTCAAACCCAAAAACTCTCCAATTGCAACACCACGCAACATACCCATCCCAGCATCACCGTGAACCTCAACCAATGTCGAGCCTCAAACTTCCGACCAGTATTCAACCATCACCCAACTGGAAACCACCACTTTTGCCCAACCCACAAACTGCACAAATCAGCCATGGCCAAGCTATATTCACGACAGCAGCCACAGCATCAAACCACAATCTGCTATATTCCACACCACCACCCTAATTCGAAGCAATCGCCACAACACCATGGTCGAACCACCACCTAAGCCGCTCGCCTATCCTCTGCCTTCTTCACAACCAAATTCACAAACCTCTAGCCACCCCCACACGCAGACCACACCACCACAACAATCGTCGAACACCAGCTCACTGCCCCCAACACCAACGAATCACTGCCATAACCACCACAATAGAACCATTTCAGAATCAAAACCATCAATCTGTTAAATAGCCATCGCTATCATCACTGCAGCAACACCACTCTGCCTCCAACACCATAGCGCCGCCTGCACCATCATCAGTTCATCACCAACCACCATGTACATCCATCAATGACAACCAAAACCCAAATTTAAATCCACATCGCAAACCACCAACTCCAAAACCGACCACTGCCATCCACCAAATAGCGGCCAACCCCAACCCAAATCAAAACCCAAGACCAAGGAGAATTCAATACTAAACACTCACCTTGAATCGTCGGGTTCATGGTCGGAATTTCAGACCAAGTCACGATCTTTCACCTCGGCTTCGTACCCCTTTTCTCGCACCAAATCCACAAAGAAAAACCTAGCCTACAGCTACCCTCGCCGTGGGCTGCAACCTGCGCCGGTGTTCCGCCGGATGAAGACCGGTTTCTCCCAATTTTCTCGCCGCCGTCACAACCTTTTCTCCCCTCCCCTGATCGCGTTTGAGAGGAAGAGAGAGATAAGCTCTGAGATATTATACTTTAAATTTTCAAAAATTGCATTTTGGTCCTTCGTTTTTCCAAAGTTATTTAAATCAGTCCTATAGTTTTAAAACATATCATTTCAGCCCTTTCATTCTTAAGATCTATTATTTTAAACTCTATAATTTAAATATTTCGTTTTGAGTTTCAATTAAACTTTTGAAAAGTTCCATTTTAGTCCCCAAAGTTCCAATTGATTCATTTCGACCCATGAGTTCAAATATTTTAAAACTATATACTTTATTTTTAAAAAAATCTATTATTCCAGCCCTATTGTTTAATATTCGTTTTGAGTTTCAAAGTATTCATTTTAGTCCCTCACCTTTCAAAAGTACTCATTTTAGTCCCTCAACTTTCAAATCATCAATTTCAGTCCCCAAATTGTAAATTATCATATTTAAAATATAAATTTCAAAAGACTAATGTAACTTATGGGCTAGACGAAGCGTACGGAGATTTGAAAGATTGAAGTCATATCCCGCTCAACTTTGCACTCGTCGGATTTAAGGTAGACTCGCCCCCACTAATTGATTTATATTATAATTGCATGTGATTATGTGGATTTGTGTGATTTTATATGCTTTATTGCATGAGAAAAGAAAAGAATATCTCGTATGAGATAAATTTGAGAATTTATGTTATGCACGTCATAACTTATCTGCTAGCATGATTTAAGAAAAGAATGTTTCATTTGTGTTCACTATGTGATGCCTATGAATAAGAAAAGAATATCACTACATTATTTGCATGATTACTTGTCCAATTATCTTGTAGATTAATTATTGGAGTTGAGTCTACTGAGTATTTCATTTTGAAATGCTCAACCCGTTGTTTTAACAAATTTGCAGATTTCGGTGACGGAAGCGAGTGATGGGCAATGGCGAAGAATATAATTTGGATATTATTTTTGAAAGTCGTGGATTTCGAAATAAACAATTTCATTTTATCAAGAATTCTTATTTTTAATAAGTTTGTAAGAATCATTCTATTTAATTTGGAATTATCGCTAAACTTTGATTTATTAAATGTGATATTTAATATTTAGTCATTTTCCGCAATAAAATTTATTCCAGAATTTAGAAAAGTGACGTTCCCGCGTTTCTCGGAACTCGGGGCGTTACAGCGTGGTATCAGAGCGGGTCTACGTTTCTGTAGACTTACAAATTCTTTTTTTTTAAAATAAGAAAATAAATTTTCCAAAAAATAATAGAAATAATGTTTTGACGACTTTTGCCATTGCCATCATTTTCCGCCGACTCCGAAGGTAACGAAGTTTAGTATGGTTACTTTATTGATTTATTCCGGATACTTGAGAATAAATGTTTTGAGAATTTGACGAGAAAAGAAAAGAAAAGAAAAGACGAGAAAGAATAAGAAAACTAGTATCCGAAATAATGAGAAAGAAATAAGGAAAGAAATGAGTTTTGGAGTATAACGAGAAATTTTTCAGAAAGAAAGAAAAGAAAGAGAACGAGTGTTGAGCATAATGGGAATAATATGATTTAAGAATGATTTTATAATAATTTTTGTCCTCGAATTTAGAAATGATGAACCCTAACTGGACTTTGCATAATTGATTTTAGACATGGCACCAAATACGAGAAGTCAACTGAATGGATTAGACAATATTTTTGGAATATCTATCGTTTAGATTAAACGAGAAATAGCAAGCCAGTTTTAGGAAGTTGTGATGAGATGTTGAGATTATAAGTGATGTGATTTTATTGAGACCTTTATTAGAAGAATTATGAAATTAGAGGTTTAAAGACTTGGTTCTTAGTTATTGGGAATTAAGTAATGGATATTGTGTTGAGTAAGTGAATTATTCCTCTATTTTTGAGAGAAATTTATTATGCAGTTTGGTCTTGTGATTAAATTTTGGGAATACGATTTGTAGCATATATTTATAAGTATGACTAATGGGTAGTCATTTGAGCCAATTAATATATTGAAGGAAGTGAGATATTGATACTGGAAACTAGGATTTGAAATTGTTATGTTGAGGAATTATAAATCGATTTTCTGGGATATTTTTGGTGATACTGAAGTTTGTTGGAAATGTTGTCAATATTGAAATCGTTGTGGTCAAATGTAGAGCTATTTATTACTGTTGATTATGAAGTATACATACGGGTTGGATAAGTCCAAATTACAAGGGAGACTCTGCCTAGAATTTTATCATTTGGAATTAAGAGCATAGTATGATAAGCATCCGCTAAAGGAATTGAGGTTAGAATTGCAAGTTCATTTACACCATAAGCGAGATTTAGTACATGATAAGTTATAATTTGAAAGATAAGTGAAGACGAGTATTATGACGTTATTGGGAAGAATTTAAATTATTCTTGTGAATGAATTTATCACTTGTAAGGAATGATCACTTGTATTGGAGAATATTATAAATTATGAGGATATGAGATAATACTGTTGATTTTATTTTGGAATTTGATCGGGAAGATATGCTAAAGATAAGCTAATGATATTATGTTGATTTGTGAATAATATGTTATTGGGTATAATATATAGAGAGAATATTCAAGTAATTGTTTTAATTATTTTGGTGATATTTGATGATAAGAAGTTTTAGAGATGACAAATTATTAAGGTTTGATATGTTTTTAAAGAAATAGTAAAGATTTGGAGAGAATTTTTCATGGATTTTTGTAATGGGTTTACAAAGGATTAGTGAAGAGACATGATGTCATTTTGGGTTATTGAATAATGACTTAAGTAGTCAGCAAATATTTCTTTATACAGAGTTTAAACGCTATGTTGAGAGTTTGCATTTTAGACCTCGGTGATAGTTAGGAAAACCATTTACCGTTTGTTGAATTTACATGTAATATGATTATTGGGAATAGTCAGTTATCATGAATGAGAGGTATTGAAAGTATTTTATAGTGAGGTGCCCTTAAAGGAGTAACCATTTATTCAAAGTGAGAAATTGGGGACAGGTGATTGAATGTTTGGGATTATGATTATCATAAGGTCATTTGTATATAAAAGGTACAATAGATGATTGTAAGGAATAATGTGATGATGAGAACTGAAGGTAATGATGTGTTGAGACTATGGAATAAGTTGATTTTTCATGAATAAGTTAATGCTGTATTTGGTTCTAAGTGGAATTAAAAGAATGATAAATCTCAGTCGTGGAAAATAAATCAGTTTTCCTCGTAATTTGAATGATTCACTGATGTACGTTAAGTTTTCATTTATGATACTAGAGAATCATGAGAGAAATTTCTTGGATGAAATTGATGAAAGAAATTTTATCAAGTCCTAAAGTTTGTACAAGTATTGATGAAGTATTGCAATTGATCTGAGGAAAGTTTATGATAAGATCATACCTTGAAATTTTGGAAATTTTTACTAATGGTATCTTGGTTCGAAAATAAGAAATGAAATTTTACGAAATTGTCTTTGTGGATAGAATTTATGGAAAATAGGGATAAGACTTCACAGTGATGACTTATTTTGGAGTGATGTGCAGAAGAGTGACAACGGTAGAATCCAAGATTTATTAGTCTGAGAGATTGATATATAATCTTAGCGAGCAGATTGACGTATAAGGTTCACGTGATAGGTATGATGGGTATTATAGAGAGATTGATATGAATATTTGAGGTCATATGATACGATGATAAGTGACAGATTACATGATTACTACAGGATATGGTGATTAGACGGTTAAAAGATGTTATGGTTATCCCGTGAGGAATCGTGTGAATATTGGGTTAATTGATATTATTTTGATGGTCTATTACATTATGGTGAAATATTACATACGATTGAGAATTTTCATTTTGAGTCATAATATATGGATTTATTTAAGATTTTGGTGATGCAGTTTCGATTAATTATTATCGGTTGTACTTTTGATGTGAGTAAAGTATTTTGCTACGAAAATAGGAAACCGGAAGAAGATCATTTGTGTGACTTTTACTTATAATGGGATTGTATCTTTAGGTTGAGCAAACATGATGAGTTATACTATATGATTCACAGAAGTCTTATTCAATGGTGCTAGGCTTAATCAGAGTATTGTTCATAGTGTGACATGAATTGGAGTTTTGGGAGAACAGGAAAAGTTGAATCTTGAACTTCATATTGGGAAATTAGTGAGGTTTCTTAAGTTTGTGAATAACATATCTGATCCGTGTGATGCTTTAAGTCCTCAGTTAGAATGAGCATGTGATACCGAGTACTGGATGCATGATTTAAAAGTATGGATTAAAGGATTTAAGTTTGAATTCTCCGATTTTGAAAAGGAAGTTTCAGTCGAACTTGTGAATGATTTCGTTGGTACATCTTTTCAGAAAGATTCTACCAAGTTTGGGTTTTGTACTCAATATTTTGGAATTGATATCGCGCTTATATATTTTGGATCATAAGGATTTATTCTTGATCAATATTCTTGATTTTTAGGTTAAGCTTTTGGATCAATGAATATTTTGTGGTTTCGATATTAGTATAGATCCTATAAAAGGTACCTTTCGTTTTGACAAGAGAGGAAATTTAAGATCTCATTTTATCGGATCATTCGAAAAATTGGAGAAAGTAGGTAATGTGGCTTATTGTTTGACTTCGCCACCAGAACTTGCAACTGATCACAAAGTCTTTCATGTTTACCTACTGAGAAAGTATGTTCATGATTCAAATCACATGGTGAATTATTAGTTTATTTTAGTCCAGAAATATTTGACTTATGAAGAGGCACCTATGTGCATAGTAGAGAGAAAAGTCCATGTCTTAAGAAACAAAGAGATTCCTATAGTCAAAGTCCAGTGGGGGTAGATATAACAATGATGAAATTGTTGGGAGAAAGAAGAAGAAATTCTGGTTAAATATCCAGATATCATAGATCAAGTAAGTTTAATTTCGAGGACGAAATTATTTTAAGGGGGTAGGGTTGTAGCAACCGAGAATTTTCGTGATTTTATTCAAATAAGTATTTTTAAAAACGTGTCGCTTCGACCTTGCCCATCATTTAGTTATTTTATTTTTAAACGCGTGCTCGTCTAGCCAGTTAAGTGGAAAATTTAATTTATTCAAATACTTAATCAAATTTTAATTTTTATCAAATATATTTCAATATCACAGTTTATTTTCAAAGTCCAAGTACTAATTATATTAAGTCCAAATTTCAACTGTTTTAATCCAATCCAATTTATCGAGCCCAAATATTTTTACCAGTCATTCAAGCCCATTTAAAACTCAATAAGTCATTTCTTGGCCCAATTAATTCAACAACTTCTTCCTCACCAAGTCATTCCTTACACAAGCGATACTTATTTCCAAAATTCTTGCTAATTTTCCATAAAACCAATATTCACCCTAATCTACTAAAATTAGAGCACAAGCACCACGTTAAAAACCTTGGTGCACCTTACGTCCACCAAACACACAATTCATTCCTCAAACCCAAAAACTCTCCAATTGCAACACCACGCAACATACCCATCCCAGCATCACCGTGAACCTCAACCAATGTCGAGCCTCAAACTTCCGACCAGTATTCCACCATCACCCAACTGGCAACCACCACTTTTGCCCAACCCACAAACTGCACAAATCAGCCATGGCCAAGCTATATTCACGACAGCAGCCACAGCATCAAACCACAATCTGCTATATTCCACACCACCACCCTAATTCGAAGCAATCGCCACAACACCATGGTCGAACCACCACCTAAGCCGCTCGCCTATCCTCTGCCTTCTTCACAACCAAATTCACAAACCTCTAGCCACCCCCACACGCAGACCACACCACCACAACAATCGTCGAACACCAGCTCACTGCCCCCAACACCAACGAATCACTGCCATAACCACCACAATAGAACCATTTCAGAATCAAAACCATCAATCTGTTAAATAGCCATCGCTATCATCACTGCAGCAACACCACTCTGCCTCCAACACCATAGCGCCGCCTGCACCATCATCAGTTCATCACCAACCACCATGTACATCCATCAATGACAACCAAAACCCAAATTTAAATCCACATCGCAAACCACCAACTCCAAAACCGACCACTGCCATCCACCAAATAGCGGCCAACCCCAACCCAAATCAAAACCCAAGACCAAGGAGAATTCAATACTAAACACTCACCTTGAATCGTAGGGTTCATGGTCGGAATTTCAGACCAAGTCACGATCTTTCACCTCGGCTTCGTACCCCTTTTCTCGCACCAAATCCACAAAGAAAAACCTAGCCTACAGCTACCCTCGCCGTGGGCTGCAACCTGCGCCGGTGTTCCGCCGGCTGAAGACCGGTTTCTCCCAATTTTCTCGCCGCCGTCACAACCTTTTCTCCCCTCCCCTGATCGCGTTTGAGAGGAAGAGAGAGATAAGCTCTGAGATATTATACTTTAAATTTTCAAAAATTGCATTTTGGTCCTTCGTTTTTCCAAAGTTATTTAAATCAGTCCTATAGTTTTAAAACATATCATTTCAGCCCTTTCATTCTTAAGATCTATTATTTTAAACTCTATAATTTAAATATTTCGTTTTGAGTTTCAATTAAACTTTTGAAAAGTCCCATTTTAGTCCCCAAAGTTCCAATTGATTCATTTCGACCCATGAGTTCAAATATTTTAAAACTATATACTTTATTTTTAAAAAAATCTATTATTCCAGCCCTATTGTTTAATATTCGTTTTGAGTTTCAAAGTATTCATTTTAGTCCCTCACCTTTCAAAAGTACTCATTTTAGTCCCTCAACTTTCAAATCATCAATTTCAGTCCCCAAATTGTAAATTATCATATTTAAAATATAAATTTCAAAAGACTAATGTAACTTATGGGCTAGACGAAGCGTACGGAGATTTGAAAGATTGAAGTCATATCCCGCTCAACTTTGCACTCGTCGGATTTAAGGTAGACTCGCCCCCACTAATTGATTTATATTATAATTGCATGTGATTATGTGGATTTGTGTGATTTTATATGCTTTATTGCATGAGAAAAGAAAAGAATATCTCGTATGAGATAAATTTGAGAATTTATGTTATGCACGTCATAACTTATCTGCTAGCATGATTTAAGAAAAGAATGTTTCATTTGTGTTCACTATGTGATGCCTATGAATAAGAAAAGAATATCACTACATTATTTGCATGATTACTTGTCCAATTATCTTGTAGATTAATTATTGGAGTTGAGTCTACTGAGTATTTCATTTTGAAATGCTCAACCCGTTGTTTTAACAAATTTGCAGATTTCGGTGACGGAGGCGAGTGATGGGCAATGGCGAAGAATATAATTTGGATATTATTTTTGAAAGTCGTGGATTTCGAAATAAACAATTTCATTTTATCAAGAATTCTTATTTTTAATAAGTTTGTAAGAATCATTCTATTTAATTTGGAATTATCGCTATACTTTGATTTATTAAATGTGATATTTAATATTTAGTCATTTTCCGCAATAAAATTTATTCCAGAATTTAGAAAAGTGACGTTCCCGCGTTTCTCGGAACTCGGGGCGTTACAATAAGTCTCTGATTTGAACGCCAAAAATATTCTAGAAAATATTTGATAAGTTCGAAAAAACATAGGAATCCACCTATAACTTTTATTGAATCATCAATAAAAACTGTTTATATCAAAATCAAATCTCAAGTCTGAATTACAATGAATGGAAAGGAATTTAAATAAGTAAAATAACCTAGCCACTAATTGACTCAAAATAGAATTCTAATTAGACTAAAATTCTAAAATAGGCAAACAAATAATTAAAAACAAAATTTAACCTAAAAATACGCAAAACCCTAATTTCCGTCTAAATAATTGACTTGTTGTTTTGAAGCCCCAAATGATGGAATTTGTCCATAAAATCAGTCGGCTCAAGGACTTTAACCCATGAGTTTTGCTAGTGGCCTATTTCTACTCGAAAAACACATATTATGCATCTAATTCCGACATGGTTGACTGGATTGCACTTTTATTTGGCTTGAATATTTAACTTTTTTCGTCAAGCCTGCTATGACTCCGATTGTCGAGGGTCCGGAACACATCACAAGGGATATCGACAAAAGGAAGGAATAGATTATTTTGATACATATGTACCCGTGGCACGCATTACATCTATAAGAATAATGTTTGCCTTAGCTTCCATTCATGATTTGCATATACATCAAATGGATGTTAAAACAACTTTCTTGAATGGGGACCTTGATGAAGAGGTTTATATGGAACAATTTGAAGGTTTTGTTCTCCCCGGATTCGAAAAGAAAGTATGCAAATTAGTTAAATTATTATATGGTTTAAAACAGGCACCGAAGAAATGGCATGAGAAATTCGATTTGGCAATTATGTCATTTGGATTCAAACACAATAGCGTTGATAAGTGCTTATATTCGAAGGAACATGGAAAACATATTGTGATTATATGCCTTTATGTCATATGTTGATTATAAGTAGTCATATGGAAGGCATAAATGAAACAAAAAAGTTTCTATCTTCCACATTTAAAATGAAAGATCTTGGGCAAGTGGATACCATATTGGGTATCAAGGTCACAAGAAGAAATGAGGGTTTTATGTTTAAAACAAACACATTATATTGAGAATGTGATTGATAAGTTCAAACATTTGAACATTAAAGAAGCAAACACCCCATTTGATGCAAGTATTAAACTTGTAAAAAATGATGGAAGAGCATTAGCACAACTTGAATATGCAAGTGCTATTGGATCTCTGATGTATGCGGTCCAATGCACTAGACCGGATATAGCATTTGTGATTAGTAAACTTAGTAGGTTTACTAGTAACCCAAGTAAGGAACATTGGAAGGAAATTGGACGAGTTCTTGGTTATTTAAAGAAAACCAAAGATATAGGTCTCCAATATTCCCGGTTTCTGGCAATCCTAGAAGGATTTACCGATGCAAGTTGGATATCTAGTACATGTGAGAATAAATCCACCTCAAGTTTGGTTTTTACTCTTGAAGGAGCAGCAGTCTCATGGAGATCTAAAAAAAAACATGTATAACACATTCAACAATGGAATCCGAATTTGTAGCATTGGCATAAGTCGAAAAAGAAGCTAAGTGGCTAAGGGATCTCTTGTATGAAATTCCAATAGGGGATAAGAATTTAAATTCTATTCCTATACTATGCTATAGTCAAGCCACTTTATCTAGAGCATACAATGAAGTATACAATGGAAAGTCTAGACATATGAGTCTAAGACATGACTATGTAAGGAAATTGATCAAAGATGGAACAATTTCAATCACTTACGTAAAATCAAGTGATAATTTAGCAGATCCACTAACAAAACCACTCACTAAGGAATTAGTGAGGATCACATCGAGTAGGATGCGGTTAAAACTTCTTACTTAAATATCTACCAATGATGGCAACCCTACCTAAACTTACTAAAAAGTATATTTTAGGTTCAAAAGGTAAAAACAAGTCATTCGATAAGTGGATAGTATTCAACACTTACAGGATAAGTGTTGGTTGTCATAGAAAATGAGGGATAAGTTTTAAACTTTTAATAAAGTTCGGGTCAATAGGATCAAGTATCTGTAAATATGACAAAGATACTGGAAGAACTTTACCTATATGAACTTAGAGATGGTATCGTCTCCATAGAGAGTTTGAAGTTTCTCTCTTAAAAGTTCATGAATAGGATGAACACAAGGCCATAAAAGTATTAAGCATGTTATGATAAACATAGAACACAATGATACATGTGTATGTGATCTCACCGGTTTCATTACAAAGGAATAATAGGTTCAAAGCTTTTATGCCACCTAGGATTTCAAAGATACATTGTGATTGATTATACTATGGATAAATTCAAATCGAAAGATATCTAATCCTTATGCATAAGTATTGAAAATTTTATCAAAATACATTTTGAACAGTGGGGGATTGTTAGATATATATGTGTGTGTATATATATTGTTCAAAATAATTATTGATAAAAAGAAGGAATGAAATTGAAAAGAAATGGAAATGAAAAATAAAGGTGGCGAATTCCAGAAACCATGCGACAGCACGGTTCAAATACCGTGCGATCATAGGTCAATTTTGACGTTAGATTAAATTTCATTAAATTGTATAACCATGCGACCGCACGGTGCAATTTTTTGACCGTTAATTTGGTTTATCCAAATTTGATTTTGGCATCTTTTGAAGATTTAATCCATCTTTTCATGGAGAGTTGGCACCAATTCGTGGTTGGTGCTTGGATAACTATAAATAGGTGATTTTACTTCATTCCAAATAACTTGAAAACATTCTTGCATCAAAGATTGATATCCAAAATATCCATTTCATCATTCCTATTTTTAGTGTTCTTGTTTTTATTTCAAGTTCTTATTTTGCTTTGTTTGAAATTGAGAAAATGCTTGATTAATACTACAAACCTATTTGCTATATTCCCAAAAGCAAACTTGCCGGTGGGTGCAAATACAGTTTGAGGACAACGTGTTTTACGTGTTTGAGCCTTATAATTATCTTCATCATTTTTGTTGTTTTATATCATTTTCTTCATTCTCCTACACCACAATTTCAACATTACCACCACCTAAAACCACCACCAACTACCACCAACATTGAAGTTGCATCCTACATATCTACCTACAGCCTTGCATACATGCGACTCTGCTACGGGCTTTTAGATCTGCGACAACTGCGAAGAAGATGAAAACATTGGCCGCCGCTAAGGGTGGACTGAGCAACGTTGATGATTTTTTCACTGCGCCAATGAGATGTCGCCGCCGTGCGTGGCAGCGGCAGTTGCTTAAGTTGGGGAGGCGGACTCTAAGTTTGAGTTGGAGAGGTGCAGTATTATTTATTTATTTTTCAAAATAACATTTGTTATTATATTAGGGTTAATTATTTGTATTGATTGACTTATATTTATTTTAACTTTTTATTATTTTAAATTTGATATTAGCACCTGATTTGTAGAAAAAAATTATACTTGATTTTTGAAATTGGAACTTAGAAGGTAGTGCTCCATGTTCTTTTCTCTTATTATTTTTATTTATTTATTGTTCTTTTGGCCCATTTGTTGTGTAAGAACTGGTACTAAGGTCATTGATGATGATGCGATCCCAATCGAGAAACATGAAGAAAATACTCGGAATAAACAACTATAGGAAATATCTAAAATAGATGGAATGAAAAACAATAAAATTAAGACGATGGGATTTCAACCCAAACCTCACGACGCAGAAATTGACAATGAGGAGGAAAGAACTAGAATTGGTGAATGCCAAAAGGATTGCCTAATTCTTTGATAAGTTCGTGGGTGAATATCACAAAGATTCAATCTTTGATATGTTCAATTAAAATGGACTCATCAACCTTTCAATGGAGAAAACGATCTTAATTTAATTCAATAATCATCCACACTAATGTTCAATAATGAATGAAAAGCATAATATAGTAAAAAAAATCTAAACCTAGCCCTAGCCGCGTTTAGGGTTCAAAATATGGAAATAAATAATTAAAAACGGAAAACAATTAAGATTCGCGAAAATCTAGAAAATTGAAGTTACAGCCATGAAAAACTCATTTATGGTTGGTCTTCTGTTTAAGCGTTACGGCCGTGACGAATGGACTTACGGCCGTAAGTTAGCTTCGGTGAAATTCTTCATTTCCACCCGAGAGATAGTTACGCTCGTGAGCTTCCTTCCTTACGTCCGTAATTATAGTTCTGACCCTCGAACTTCGACCTTTAGACCCGGCTTGATCTGTTCGTCTTCTCGGCTCGATTCTAATATGGAACTTGCTCCGTTTCTCATGTAAATCACTATCGTATTTTCGATGACTCGACTTCTCTTTTTGTCGCCTATTTTGGATCAATCAGATGATGAGGGAGAAAATGATGCACAATTTTCTTTCTTTATAACCATTGTTTTTATCAACTTATCCTCGATTCAATATTTCACATACTTTTACATGTCATTTTATCAAATTAAATTTTTTTTCATTGCTAGGACTAGTTTCATGAGTTAAAAGTCTCCGGTGCCAATGGGCTATTACAAATGTTTTCCAAATGTCACTAAATTTTAAATTGTCTCTGGTATGCCATTAAACATCAAATATAAAACCATCATTGTCACTGTACTGTTTTAAAGGTTCTTCAAATGCAATCCAAATTTGAATGACATCTAGTGTACCATTGAACTATTAAAAGGGTGCCCCATTTGTCATTTTCTTTGAAAACATTTAATTTTTTTATTAATTCTTTTTTCATTTAATTCATTATTGTAATTGGATTTATTCGTAATTTTTATTTATTGAAGAAATAATTTTCTTTTCATTATGAGAACAATAATGATAAATAAAATATATTTATGTGGATTTTCTCAATGATTTTATATATATATATATAGAAACGGGTTGTCCATATTAATCTTGCTAGCATTTCTTCTTGAAAAATTATTTCATCTATCATTAATATTTTATGAAAAGAAAATTATTTACAATAAGAATGATTGGAGTTAATCTTTTGGACATTATTGTAAATGAATTTAATGGAAAATCTTCTTTCAGAAAAATAATTCGATTCAAATATCATTATAAATTGATTTATTTTCTAAAATAATGATCGATTAATCTGGACATCACAAGTTTCTAGAAAAAAATTCAGTAAAAGAATCAACACAAATATATCTCTACCTACCATGAATATTCTCAAAATGAAGAGAAATTTATTCCTTTAATCAACAAAAAAATTACGAATAAATCCATTGCCTTAATGGATTTATACATAAATTTTCTATATAAAAAAAATACTCATTGTGTTGTTCCATTATGTAAATGGATTTAAATTTTTTTCTCGATTAATATGGACAATCCGTTTCTAAAAAAAAAAGGTGTTGACCACCTAAAATTGAGGTGCTTCCTTCAGCTCATATTATATGAAGACCCACTTTAAATCCCAAGTCAACAAAAGAAGGATTATAGGTCATCATGAGGAATGCGAACAAAGCAAAGACCTCGGCTGGTCTTCCATGGATGAGAAAAGATTAGAGGTCATCTCGGCAGGTCTTCCATGGATGACCTCCCACCTGAGACGTCGGTTGGTATTCCACAGATGACCTCCCACCTGAGACCTTGACACGTCTTCCACGGATGACCTCCCACCTGAGACCTCGGCAGGTCATCCATGAATGACCTTCGAGTTAGGAGGACCTTGAAAATCAGAAGACCCAGAAGTACCTCGGAAGACTTAGAAGTCTAATAGAGTATTCGGTGGCTACTTAATGAGGAGATAGAAGATTTTTTGGTGTTTTGAGGTACAATGTGTGGTTAAAAATTGGAAAGAGAAAATGTGTATGGTTAAAAAGTGATTTGAAAAATTTTGTAGTTTAAATTGAGGTTTAAACTACGATTTAATAAGGAAACCAAACAGTGCATAAATTAAGGTCTTGGGAAAGTCTATTATTAGGTGTTGAAGTGAAGACCATCATATTGAGCTCAGAACACGAGATCCAGCTCTCCACCTACCTCAGAGATAAAATATTTATCCAACCAAACATTAAAATGTCAAATGGATCAACTTGGCCCACTTGATTAAATATATTCTATCTTTCACAATTCTCAATTCATATTCTTGGAACTTACAACCGTATGAGAATTGCAACAGCTAAATAATGCAACAAGTTGACATTATAGTTGATTAAATTATTAGTAAGTTGTCAGTATAATTTGCCTATAAATACCAATGTATTGTAAGCAAAGAGGAAGAGACCCCCCCCCATAAGGAGAAGAAAAATACTCTCAAACCACTTGTATTCTCTCAATTTGTCTCCTTATATATACAAGAGAAAAATCAATTAAGGTCGGACCGCGAGTCCGGCCTTACCATGTGTTCAAGTTTCTTTACTTTTATCTCTTACTTTTTTCGTTTAAGTTGACTACAAGAATGTGACGTCTCCAAGTCCTTTTTTCTCGTCAACATTTTGGCTCTAGAAGGAGGGCTCGCATCCTTGTGCAACCGATCCTCATCATTTCAGCAAAAATCTGTCCAACAAGAATCTGTATGTTTCAACAGTAACCCATATGAAAAAGTAGGGTTCTTGAGTTCTTTCCACATAAACAAAGGAAGAAGACGCAAGAGGAAAATCTTGATGAAGGCCTAATTTCAAGTTCAAGGTTGCTTTATCTCAAGGTAATTTGGCTGAAATGTGTTAAGAATGTCTTCTTGAAATATCCTATACCTTAGTAGTCTCTTGATGATGACAGAAAAAGTTAGCCATATAAAATTACTAGTTTCTCTTAATTAAAAAAATAATAAAAATCAGAGGTCTTGAAAAATCCGACTTCAGGTCCCAGAAGAACTCGGTACTAGAAGACCTCGGACCTGGAATATCTACGTAGAAGAAATCAGACCTCAAGTCTTAGGAGATTTGAACTCAGCTTTGGGAGATCCAAACTCAAAATAAATTAACTCAGAGGTAAAGGCCATGTCAAGGATCTACTCCACTAAATCAAATTAGAAGAACTAAGAATAACTCAGGTCTCGAAGGTTGGAAGATCGGAGGTCATAAAAAGGGAATCTCTCAAGGGGTCCTAAAGATTAACAGATACTCAAAAAGACCTTGGCTCACGAGGAATACCTCAAAGATCAACTTATAGGAGGTACTGAAAAATAGAAGATCTTCCAAGAAGCCTTAAAGGTGAAGTACTCCGCATGCAAAAAAGCCTAAAAGAAGCTCAACAAATGAATGGAAGACCTCAAATCTGAATAAATAGTCCATAAGGTCCACAACATAAGAGGACAAGGACTTCAAAGAATAGAAGAAGCTCTGAGTTAGACTACGGTCCTCAAATGTCATGAGCTCGGCAACGGCCCTAGGCTCTCCAACAAAATTCCTGAGTTTGGCTACGGCCCTCAGAAGTCCCGTTAGGCTACGGCCTTAAAACTCAACAAGGGAATAAAACCCGACCACGGTCTGGTAAAATTGCTCCGCTGGTATGCCTAGTTGTCCCTACGGGAGGATAAGAGCTCAAATCGTCCAAAAATTCCCACTAGAGGATAAATGACTCCCAAGGAGTGCAAGTGATGCACACTTGGAAGAAAAACCTGATCCCACGAGAGCATCAGATTAACAAAACCTAATATCATAAGAGTATTACAAAGTTCTGAAGGGCTAAAAAAAGGTCCTAAAAAGAACAAAAAGATTGATAATTTTGCAGGATCAAAATTTCCAAACAAAGGACTTGAGCTCAGGAGCTCAAAGTACAAAATTGGACAGGCTCAAGCTTAAGTTCAATCGATAAACCTCCGAGGTACAAGCAGTAGTGTATTTCAAGAGCTCCCTAAAAGAAGAAAAGGTCGCTACTCTAAGCCCCAGCTTCATCTATGCTATAACACTTTGAGTCTTGGGGGGCAAAAAGAGATCTTCATTCGCTCCTTCCTTACAATGTCAGTTCCTCTATAATTTTGGAAGCATCAACTATAGCTCATTAACTACATTGGCATTCGGGAAAAGCACAACATGTAAGACCTCGGCCTTAGGAGAGTTAAGTCATGGGAACAGTGACTAAAAGATGCTAGAATAAGGTCTGAACTAAATATATTTAGCACAGACCTTGGGGGGCAATTGTTGACCACCTAAAATTGAGGTGCTTCCTTCAGCCCATATTATATGAAGACCCACTTTAAGTTCCAAGTCAACAAAAGAAGGATTAGATGTCATCATGAGGAATGCGAACAAAGCTAAGACCTCGACTGGTCTTCCATGGATGAAGAAAGATTAGAGGTCATCTCGGCATGTTTTCCACTGATGACCTCCCACTTGAGACCTCGGCAGGTATTCCAAGGATGACCTCCCACCTGAGACCTCGACAGGTTTTCCACGGATGACCTCCCACTTGATACCTCGGCAGGTCTTCCAAGAATGACCTTCGAGCTAGGAGGACCTTGAAAATAAAAAGACTCGAAAGTACCATGGAAGACTTATAAGTCTAAATTAAGGTCTTGTGAAAGTCTATTATTAGGTGTTGAAGTGAAGACCATCATATTGAGCTTAGAACACGAGATTTAGCTCTCCACCTACCTCAGAGATAGAATATTTATCCAACCAAGCATTAAAGTGTCAAGTGGATCAACTTGACCCACTCGATTAAATATATTCTATTTTTCACAATTCCCAATTCATATTATTGGAACTTACAATCGTATGGGAATTGCAACAGCTAAATAATGCAACAAGTTGACATTATAGTTGATTAAAATATTAGTAAGTTGTAAGTATAATTTGCCTATAAATACCAATGTATTGTAAGCAAAGAGGAAGAGATTTTTCCTTTCCCCCACATAAGGAGAAGGAAAACACTCTCAAACAACTTGTATTCTCTTAATTTGTCTCCTTATATATATAAGAGAAAAATCAATTAAGGTCGGACCGCGAGTCGGCCCTACCATTTGTTCAAGTTTCGTTACTTTTACCTCCTACTTTTTTCATTTAAGTTGACTAAAAGAATGTCACGTCTTCAAGTCATTTTTTGACGTCAACAAAAAGCATCGAAAGAATCCACATAAATATATTATCTATCATTAATATTCTTATAATGAAGAAAATATACTTTTTGAATAAACAAAAAGAATTATGAATAATCCATTTACATGAAACAAGCAAAAAATATATATATATATTAATAAATCAACTTAAACAATTTTGAAGAGAATGACAAATGGAGCACCTTTTCAATAGTTCAATGACAAACCAAATGTCATTTAAAGTTCAATGATATTTGAGAAACCTTTTGAAATAGTATAGTGACAATGAAAGTTTTAACTGTGAAGCTCAATGGCATACCAGATATAATTTAAAGTTAAATGATATTTGGAGAGCATTTGGAAGCATTTATCTCCTAGTTTCACATTACATTTATAATAATAATAATAATAATAATAATAATAATAATAATAAAAACAAAAAAACTGAGAATTAACTTCTTTTTTTATAATATGAGATATGAGATATCAACTTGTTACTTTGACAATAAATTTTATTATGGTGGTGTGACATTATATTAGTTTTATTACACAATATATTATTTTATACAATTCGTTGTTGACCTCCATTGGAAAACTTCTTTTAAACGCCCACTCAATAGGAAAATGACACCACATAATAATAAAATTAGTGAAAAAGATGTTAGAGAAATAAACAAAAAAGGGAGATAAGACAAATAAATAACAAGAAAATGAAAGCTTTAATTTTAATGGTGCAGCTCTGTGAAGAATATTTTTTCTTTAATAAATGGATTGCACTATTTATATCACCCTATCCTCTCCACTCACTTATTTTTCTTCCAAGATTCGGGCAAAAATATTTATCATGGAAAGCGACATCCCTACCTGTGTTTGTCCAAGCTCATTTCCAAGTTCTTCACCGTGCATCAATCACGAAAACAAATAAATTTTTAATAATGAAGTTAAAAAAGTAAGTCCTTATTAATACTCATTCCGTCCAATAAAAATATGTTCATTTCTATTTTCATACAAATTAGAAAAACATAATTAATATATGTTGAAATTATAAATTTACTTACATTTTACTAATATACTATACATTGAATAATGAGTAATTTATATTTGTTGATAACAATGCATATTACATATAAATATATTAGAAAATTAAAATATTAATATACTCTAAATAATGAAAATGACCTATAATTTGGAACAAAAAAAGAAAAAGAAAAAAGTGAACCTATCTTTATGGGACGGGGGAAATATTTACAAAGTACGAATTCGAGAGCGTGATGCAGTGATCATGTTCTTAATATTTCTTAGTGATGACAATGGTACATGTATCGTCCGGGGATGGAATCTCCGTTCCCATCCTCGCCTTAATGAAGCGGGGCGGGGCGGGGATTTCCATCCCCATTTAATTTTATGTCACAATAACTATATATGTTTTGAGTTTTGACTAATCCTTCTTCCATGAGGAAAGAAAATAAATGAAATTGGATTTCAAGTTTTGAAAATTTACCATACAACTGAAACATACAAGCAAGCAATAGACAATCTTAATATATATAATAACAACATAGCCGTCACATAAATTCACACATAGTTTCCCGTCATTTTTACCTGCTATTTTAGGAAACTTTATAATTTTATTAATTATTTTAATAATTGAATTAGGAAACTTCAATTAATGCAAAATTAATTATAGGTGGCATATAATAAATGACTTATTGATTTGTAAAAAATAAAAAAATCTATAAATAGATCAAATTGTATATTATTTTTATTCTTTTGATAATTATTGGAATATTTTGAAGTAAAAAAATATGCAATATGGATGTCAAATTCAAGATCTTAACGAGAAGTTTAATACAAGCTAACAAATGAAAACAAACTCTAAATATATCATTCGTAAAATTGTCTCAAATAATAAATGTAAAAGCTTAATTTATACTTTTTACTTTTTCCAATATCCAATCTTTTTAATTTATCTCATTTAAATCATAAAATGATATCTATCTTTTCTTACATAACTTCAATTTGACATAAATGATTAATTTCATATATTTTTTCTTATCAAATTAAAAGAAATAATAGATATCCAATCTTTCTAAGTAAATTCAATTAAAATATTTTAATTTCTACAACTTTAGATTTCGATAAATTTTTTGGTAATTTGAAATTAATTTTATAAATTTACTCATTTTGTTCATTTATCTATTTTTTTATTTTATAAATTTAAAAGAACATCAAATTTTAAAATATATACTACAGACTTTAACAATTAATTCATTAAGTTCTATAGAAAATAAAAATATAAGGTTTTATCAAACTTATTCTATTTAAAAATAAAAATATGGTTAATACATTTATTTAACAGGCACAAAAAATAGTTTTGTGTGTGTGTGTGTATAACATGACCATTTTTAATACTTGGTGAAAAATAAAATGTCACGTTTTATTTGAATCATTGAATAGGAGTAAGTTTGACATTGATATTGATATATACTATAGAAATAGTTTTAAATGTGTGATTGAAAGTGAAAGAAAGTAGTATAAAAAAATAAAATAATTGTCAAATCAATCAATTGAGTGGTTCAAAATTGATTTTCTTTTTTTAGAATGTGTGGTTAAAATATATTATGTGCAATTGTGAAAAATTAGTTTTTAAATAATATGTGGTTGTGAATGAACATTAAAAAAAATTATTTTTAGATAATCAATTCTATATAAATAATTAACAGGGTCCCACTTTGACAGGGTTCCATCCTCCCATCACAATTAGCTTCCCTTCAGTATTGGAAACCTAGCAGAACAAAGGTAACACATGTAACGATACAATAATTTTGTATTCCTTTATTGTCCAATATGACATAATAAAAGTATTTCATAATTTATTTAATTATTTTGAAATGTAAAAAAAATAAAAACAGGATTTATTTAAAGAAAAATAAGAATCTTAATCTTAATATATATAATAACAGGATAGTTGGCTCCTATTTTCCCGTCAAAACTGCTGTCATATTTTTTTATTTTTTATTTTTAAAAAGGGTCAAAATATGTTTTTTCGTTGTCTGGTGCAATATCATTAATTAATAAACTATCATTAATATCAATTGCACGTGGATCAATGCATTGATACTGAAAAAATGTTTAATCATTTTTTTTATCGTAATTTTTTTTTTATCGTATAAAATTTTTTTGATCGTAAAATGTGTAATAATTTATATAATGCAAATAGTCCATGCACATTAATATTTATTGTATGTTATATTATGAAGCATTAAACGTCCAAGGAGTGTTGAGAATATTTCTAACTAAAAATTTCTATATGGCTAAAAAATTAAATATATATATATATATATATATATATATATATATATATATATATATATATATATATATATATTTCGTTTATATAAACTAATGCAAGTAATAAAAAAACATTGTTGTTTTCAATAAAATGGGGTTTTTTTATTTTTTATTTATTTATTTATTTATTTTGGCTATGGGCATCCTTTATACTATTAAAGCTTTGTATTATTTAATATTTAATATCCATTTTTTATTATTTATTATTTATTTATACATTTTTTTTTTCTCGAGGTTAATGTTTATGTATGGTTTTTTATGGATCATTTATCCAAATAAGATGAATAATTGGACTTTCCACCTACCCATATAACCATTTCTATAAGTTTAATTTTATTATTTAAACTATGCTTTTAACCACATAATTTCGAAAATATGCAATGCCATACAAATAATCGAATGAAGAGACGACTTCTTCAGTCCAAATAAAATAATATTATTCAGGATAATATTTCTGCTCATTCAAATTTATAAAAGATCTCTAATTTCTGATATGAAAATGAAAAGATAAAAATAAGCATCATATAGTTGGATAACCAAATTTTTTTATATTGATTTGAAGAACATATTATGTAACATTCATGAATAGGAAAAAAAAAATATATCTGTGTGTAAAATATATAGAAATTGTTTCTTACTTTTATTTCTTATTATCATTATTATATTTTAACATTACTAAAAAAAGGATTATTTGTAACGTTGAGCAACACTAACACAATCAATAAAAATCATTGTGAAATAAGAAGAAATAAATTAATTTATTAAAAATGCATATATATTTTTTAAAGAAGTGTTTTGTAATTTACATTGAATTTTGCTATTGAATACCTTTTTGTTTCTTCATATTCTTTCCCATAATATTTAAATTTAATTATTTTCGTTATATATTTACCACATTTTCATTAATTATTAAATATATTTAATTACTTATTCATTAATTAATTGTTATAATTTTTTCCCGTGCAACGCACGGGTGCGAATACTAGTAACTAATAAGATTAATCAAGTTGTACATATCACAAGTTCAATAGGTCCATAACGAACCAAGCGTCTAAAAAAAAAAAAACAAACAAACCGGGCAATTATTCTTATTTTTTTAATATTTTATAAATGGGGATGGGTTCGGGGCCGGTTACCGTCCTCTTTAGTACCTGCCTCCCCCACTTGTGATCGATCCCCTTTGTAAGTAAAAGAACATATATATTTACAAATCAAGCTTGTTACATATACAAGTAATATGATAAGAGGTTGACAGCCTCCATTTGATAATACTGTTTGATTTATAAATTTGTTTATTCATGATTTCAAAGTAAAAAAATAATGGTTGAAAGTTGGATAGAGAAAAATATATGTAGTTAAAAAGTAATTTGAAAAATTATATTGTTTATAAACATGTTATAAATAATTTTTTTTTTTTACCAAATGAACATAATTCTATATTTCACACATCACATCATCTTTTAAATCATCAATCATCAAGTATTCACATATGTCAATTGTCAACTTCCTTATTATTCTACTTGGATAAATAGCAAAATTCTTTACCAAACAAGAACATACAGTGGTGATCCCACACGGGATATCCCTTGAGTTATCCCACGTGGATATCCCGTGGGATCACCCAATTGGAGCTTATAATTTTTATTTTTTTTGTTTTCCTTTTTTTTTTTTTTAATTAAACCTATTTGTGGACTTAAATTAAATATTTCTATTTAATTTTACTAAATTAATTGTGGTTTGATCATTATGTTGATTATATTTTCGCTCTTTCATTTCCTTGAATTTTTATTTATTTTTATTTGTGTGGACTTAATTTAAAAAAAAAAATCATTTTAAGGAAATACAAATATTGAATTAGATGATTTAATAGACTAAACTTCTACATTTACATATTCTCCTGAGAATGATTATTTTTCTTTTCTTGTCACGTTACTAGATATAATCTCTCACAGTTCCAATCCTCCACGGGATGGTGTGTGGGGTCGCGTGGGGGAGCCCCAAAAATCACGTGATTCATTATTTGTAATTTATGACCAGTGATGGCAACAATTCGGTTCGAGGTTGGTTCTTCCAAAATCATAATCGAACAATCAATTTTCGTCCGTACCATAACTGCCTAAGTCGGGTCGGTGCGATTTCGACGCGTGTCTCAGTTCGGTGCGGTTAATAACCACTTAAATGTAAATTAATTTTTGCAAATTCAACTGAAAAAAGAATCAAAGTCAAATTTTACAAGGAATAAAATGTTTTATATTTTGACGACATTTTTTATTTGAGGTCAAATAATTAATTTTTGGTATAGTGAATTTCAATTCAAGTGAAATTTGATCTGTTAAATCACGTGATTCATTATTCGTAATTTACTACGACAACATATCGATCAAACCACAACTAATTTTGTAAAATGAAGTAAAAATAATATTTAATTAAGTCCACAAAAATGTTTAATTAACAAATCAAAAAATAAATAAAAAAAAAAAGAACAAAAACAGGATAAGAAAATAAGGAAAAAATGAAGGGGTGGGAAGGTGGGGGGGGGGGGGGGAAGAGCCACGTGGATATCCCGTGTGTTAAGTCACGGGATATCCCGTGATTGATCAAATTATCAAGAACATAATTCTATATTTTACACATCACATCGCCTTTCAATCATCAAGTATTCACATATGTAGGGATGTCAACGAGCCGAGCCGAAGATCAAGGTTCGAACTTGACTCGAGCTTTTTTGGGTCGAGCTTTTTTTGGCCCGAGCCGAACCGAGCTAAAGCTCGTCCCCAAAAATAAGGCTCGACTCGAGCTTTAGCTCGAGCTTTTTTCGAGTCGAGTCGAGCTAAGTACCGAACTTTTACTTTTTTCTTATTTTTATAGCAAAAATTCATAAATTTTTTATTGAAAATGTGTATATATAGCAAGTTGAGCCGAACTCGTGGTCGAAATTCATTGTTCAAACTCCCATCGAGCTTTTTTAGAGGGCTTTTTTTTTTTTGCTCGAGTCGAGCCAAAGCCCATCTCTCAAAAAAAAGCTCTGCTCGAACTTTGGCTCAAAATCTCGAACCGCGAGCCGAGTTTAGTCCGAACGACCTGAGCCGACGAACCGTTTTGCCATCCCCACACATATGTCAAATTGTCAACTTCCTTGTTATTCTACTTGGACAAATAGCAAAATTCTTTACCAAACAAGATGTCCCTTTATTTTTTTCTTCTTTCTTCTGTAATTTCCCTCTGTTTCCAACAGACGTTGAAAGTGAAGGTGGGTCTGAACTGTGAAGAAGTCTGACGGAGAAGGAAAAAAAAAAATAAAGTTAGTAGTTTTACTCTTTTCAACGTCTTTTGCTTTCGTTTGATTTATTACTGTTTCCTGACTTTATACTGAACAAGTTAAGTAATTTATTGGTTGAAAGAGAGAGTTACAATAGAAAAAGACGGACTCAACTCAATATTTCAAGAAGGGTTGACATGAATTGCCTCAGATCCAGGTTACTCGATTTTTATTTCCAAAAAGGGTTCTATCATTTTCAATTTTCCCTGTGATTCTTGAAACTTTTCTTTGCCTTTCCTAGGTTCTTTCACATGAGCCCCTTCTGTTCTTTAAAGATAAAGTACCGAGATCAATTTCTTGTTTTGCTTTTCGTGTGTGTTTGAGTAAATTGTGTGGATTTGAAGGATCTTCTGGATTTTTATTTTTATTTTTTTAATTTTCATATCAATTGATGGATGTAGATACAGAAGTATCCAGAGAATAATCAAACAAATAAGTTTCACCTTTCTATAGATGGAGAATTTTTTTCTGTGGAAGTGTGGTAGTTGAACTTTTATTTTCAGTCTCTAGATCTGACTACCCATTTCTATTTAATGCATCCATAGCTGAATGAGACCATCTCACCCAGACCCCGTAATCAACCTTGAAGTGAAGAAACTGGTTTATTGATTGGTACGGAAGCTAATGAATTAGTTTAACAATGGCAGGTTGTATAGTTTTAAAGGGGCAGGAGAGTAACTTCTATTGTTTAGATAGTGATTTTGATGGGAGAGATGCATCCGAAGGTTGCTGTGCCATTTATCGTAGGTAATTTAATCTGTGACAGCGCTAGTGTAGAAAGTTGTACGATTGTAACAGGGTTACCGATGATGGCCGACACAGCAAGTGTGTACCTGGATTCTAAGACTCAGAGCTTGGCTAACTCGGTAGGTGGTGAAAATGATGTGTGTAGTTTTGGTAATTCAGGAAGTGAAGTTAGTAATTTTACACGGTTCTCAGGGCCTGAAGATAATCGGAGTGAAGGGGCTTCCAGCTTGGTTTTCATGTCTGAAGATGAAAACAACTGGCTTGCAACTGATGTTGTAGTCGGGAAAAGGGAAGATGATGGTTCCTCATCATTGGAAGGCGATCAAGTTCTTGATAGATCGTGTTCTTTATCTGTGGTTAGTGATACTAGTAGCATATGCGGTGATGAACTATTGGGTTTCGAGATCAATTCTGAAACAGGAATACCAAATTTCGTAGATATTGAACATATTGCAAAAACCAGAGATTTGGGAGAGCCAATTGTTAGTGGGATTGTGGTTGACTCTCTATCTCTGGCGGTAGATGAAGGGAAAAATATTGTAGATGGCTCAAACTCAAAGTCTTCTACAGTTGTTGTTCAGTTGGATAAAGGGTTGAGTGGAAGAGTGAGCCACAGTGTTTTTGAGGTCGATTATGTGCCTCTCTGGGGACTCACATCTATTTGTGGTCGAAGACCAGAAATGGAAGATGCAGTTGCGGCTGTGCCTAGGTTTCTGAAAGTTCCTCTGCAAATGCTAATTGGTGATCATGTACATGATGGAATGACTCAGCCGTTAAGTCATTTGACGACCCACTTTTTTGGAGTCTATGATGGCCATGGAGGCTCTCAGGTACCTCTCTTCCCAACACACACTCCTGCTGCAATACTACCAACATTTTTTCGCTAAGATAAAAAATTATGAACTTTTTCCCGATAGAAACTAAGTCAGTAAAAACAAAGTAGGATATTTTGTACTGATTTTTTTTTTCCAAATGTAACTTAAACATACATGTATGGCAAGAATAGTCACTTAAAAGTAGCCGTTTTAACTTAGTCGAAGCTGCTTGATGTAAAACGGTTGTCTTAAGATATATTGCTCAAAATCTTATGTTCAGGTTGCAACTTACTGTCGGAATCGCATTCATTCTGCTTTGTCTGAGGAGTTGGAAGTTATTATGGCCAATCTGAATGATGGAAATAGTAAGGATAGTTGTGAAGAACAATGGAGAAGAGCATTAACTAAGTGTTTTCTCAAAGTTGACGATGAGATCGGAGGGAAAGTTAGTCTTGAACCTGTTGCTCCAGAAACCGTTGGATCTACTGCTGTTGTTGCCATAGTTTGTTCGTCACACATCATAGTTGCTAATTGTGGTGATTCAAGGGCTGTCCTATGCCGTGGTAAAGAATCCATGGCACTATCTGTGGATCATAAAGTAAGAATGTAATTTTAATATATATAATGTCATGGCACGTTTGGTAAATTGGTAGACGCATAAAGAACCCATGCCGCTATCTGTGGATCATAAAGTAAGAATTTAATTTTAATCTGTATAATGTCACAGCAGGTTTGGTAAGTGGTAGTTTGGATTCAGCAGTGCACAGTGATTACTAAATTTTGAATTGTTTCTCTTCTTTAATATTGTTTTATTCTATTGAGTCCAACTTTCTAAATATGCCATAATAAGGTGTTTGTTATGCTGGGTTAGACACTCTTGAACAATATTTAAAAAATAAAGAAACTAAAAGTTGTCAATTGTGCGTAGTGTGTTTTCATACTACATACCAAATATGCACCGTCTTTATCCAGCTCTGGCTAATTTCATTCTCTTCCATCTTTTAGCCAAATCGGGAAGATGAATATGCAAGAATTGATGCAGCTGGAGGCAAAGTGATTCAGTGGAATGGACATCGTGTTTTCGGGGTCCTTGCGATGTCGAGGTCTATTGGTACGTGCTTCTAAGCTTCACTTTCTCTTTCTTTCGCGTTTTGCCTCTTTAGTTTGGCATACCACCTTAAAATTTCATCTTTCTCATTGTATTAATCCTTTGTGGATTTCATAAATATATGCATCATCTCTGTTTTCAAATGATATATCCTTTGGTATTTAAACTGTCATTTCATTACCAGGATAGAGACTGCCATTGCACCCTATTATTCGTATAGTAGGTGCTCATAAACATGTTGAGCTAATTTGCATGGGTCTGGGGGCGATAAATATTAAATTTTGTTCGACCGACTTGACTGTTTGTCCTGGATGTCTAAATATGTTTCGGGAACTTTTATACTATGTTGGTATGGTTATAAAGTAAAACAAATTAACTCTAGGGGTTGGGGTTTGTTATGGTAAGTACTGTAATGGTCAAGATGAACCAAAGGTATATGAGGACCAGATTAGATGCTAAGCACTGTTTTAAATTGTCCATTGTTAACCTCGAAATTGCAGTGATTTTGAGAAAACCAAACTACCAAAGCCTTTTGTACTTCTCTTCTTTTGCATTTGAAAGAAAGGTCTGTGTTGTTGTACCTAGTCCTTAATCTGTTGGACTGGTGAGAGTGGTGGCTACTTGATTTTATTTACTATCTATTTGCTTTTGATTCTTGAAGTCAGTGCACAAAATTTGTTGAGCTTCCTCGTAATGTGTTGGCGATCTTGAGATTTAGATAAAAATTAAACTAAAATGGCCTAACTTGAAGGTACATTTTGAGAAGGCCTTGCTTATGCAAAATTCTTATGACTTACCTTATATATTTGTAATAGTCCGGAAATACCCTCCCCCTTTTCCTCTCCTCCTAATCCAAAACCAATTCCACCCTGATCCTTACTGTCCTCCCCCTCCTGTCCTGTATTTCCATGTTAAGATCATTTTTTTTTTTTTTTTTTTGTTAGGCTAGAAGCTCTTTGACCTCTTTGTGAAGATGATTTATCAAAGAATCTGTCCAACAGGCAACAAGGCCAGAATTTCCAAACGTTCTGATCTGCAGCAAAAGAGATTGATAATAGAGAAAAAAATGGTGGTTCATTTTGATTGTGTTGTCATCAATTTGACTAGTTTAAAAGAGTCGGCCTTTTACCATAAGAATATTTAAGCCATTTTTAACAGATACATGGGCTGTAAGCAGAAACCGGAAAATCGAACTGAAATCGCATTTTAAAAACCGTCAGATTGGTGCCACGCGGACCCCTCAACGAAATGGTTTTGAACCGGACCAAACCGGTCAAGAATTGTTTGGTTTATGTTTGAAATTTTTAATTGGTAAACCAAACTGTCCATTGCAAGTCCATATTATATTTCCTCACAATTATTATATGCATGTTTGGTGTGATTATAGTCGAACCCCATTACATGCACCATAATCAAGATTGTTTTCTGTATTTTCGTAGTAAATTGAATTTTCTTAAGCCTTGTCGTTCTTGGATGTTGCAGGAGATAGATATTTGAAACCATGGATTATTCCGGATCCTGAAGTAATGTTTGTCCCTCGAACTAGAGAAGATGATTGCCTTATTCTGGCTAGTGATGGCTTATGGGATGTTATGACAAACGAGGAGGTTTGTGATATGGCTCGCAAAAGGATTCTAGTCTGGCATAAAAATAACGGCACAAATCTTCCCTTAGAAAGGGGTGAAGGAATTGATCCTGCAGCTCAAGCTGCTGCTGAGTACCTGTCAAACCGCGCTCTTCAAAAGGGCAGCAAGGATAACATCAGCGTAGTTGTGGTCGATTTGAAAGCTCAAAGAAAGATTAAGCGGAGGACCTGATGGAAAACTGTTTCTCGATCGCTATCATGGACTGTAATTTTCTTTCTTTTCAGTGTAGCCCTTCCATTTTCAACTCGGGTTACAACTTCATTAAAATCGAAGTTTCTAGTCGTCTCTCGCAAATCATGTGGATTTATGCCAATGTAAATCTTAGCTATCTGAAGTAGGAATAGGTGCCTCGGGGAAGTGGTCCTCCGAGAATAAGGGGTATTGTAGTCAATTGAATTGCTTATCATGCCTCCGATCAAACTGTTCTGTGAGGTATGTCACATCCTGTTATTTCGACTACGTTATGCTTTACATTGAATGAAATAGCATTTGGAGTTGAAGAATGCAATGACAATTTAACTTTTTTTACATTTTGAACTTGTGATTGCATAATTTGATGGAATATATACTTGATTACATGGCATGTTTGGTATATATAATTGGATAGTACTTGGGGGTCGATTTGGCAGAGCTTCTATTTTACTATGTTTTTCGCATAAGAGCTTTCCGAGGGAGTTACTCAATTTTTGTTTAAAATTTCATTTTAAAAAAGTTCTCTTTTTCGAAAGAGCTTTTACAAGAAGTCGCATTGAGTCAGCTTTCTCTACAAGTTCTAGTTAGAAGAACCACTTTTATAAAATTAAAAAGCGAGTACAAAAGAAGCCTTTTGGTTTCAAAAGCTCCTTTTAAATTCTTAAAAGCAATGTCAAATGGGTTCTTAGTACCAAAGAAGAAAAAGCCAAATTTCTTGTTTCATTTTATTGTCGACTTCTGTTCAGTACTACATACCAAATATGTTAAAATCATAGATGCTAATTCTATTACAACAGTGTTTCTGATTAATTCTACAGATAACTAGGATCATATGGTACATTTCTTGTACGAGTAGAGTCATACAATATTAAAAAACTAATTTCTTAGATTGGTTTTGAAATCATAGCTGGGAAGGCCTTGATGGTTGTGGATGCCATGGTAAGTTGTTAACACATACCTTGGATCTTCAGTGTCTCTTTCAACTCTTTTTTTTACTCGACATCCTTCGACTGAGCACTTGTAGTAGTTCCTGTACATTGCAATTTAATTCTTGAGTTTGCCTTCTATTACAGTGTGTTCTGAACAACAATGAATTATCTAATCCATTATTTAGAAAAATTAATAATTGATTTTGTGCTCTTTTTTGAAGTTATAATATAAATTAATCCGGTAATCAAATTCTGCAAATGAAAATTTAAGAGATAACACGTGCCTCCTCAAGCTTGGATTTCTGTACGAATCTTATTTTAATACTATGTAATGTTCGTTTAAAGGGAAAATAAAAATAATTTAATGAAGGAGTCCCCTGTCACCTAAATTGATAATGGTCACAACTAATTTCATAAACCTCCTCTGAGAGAAAATATATTGTTTAAATATAATAAATAATAATAACAACTTAAAAATATAATGGAAACGCAAAAACGTACATTTCCTTTTAGTCGGCAGCGAAAAATAAACTTGAAGGGAAATTTCTGATTTTTGAGAGGGAAAAAAGTTAAGTATATCTATGTAATGTAATAGTCATGAACCTTAATGGAAGTTTATGTAATTTGCTCTATAAATAGCGTTGTTCAAATTGTACACACTGAACCTCACCCGCATGATCATATACTATAGATAGTGTTTTACTCATCGTTTTGCCCACCTACGTTGCTAAAAGGTACAAATTAGATGTAATCGAGGCATAAAAATCGAAAGGTCACTTAAAATCATTGCTTTTAATTCATACTAGTGTTTCGTCCCTGTGATGCACAATTTTTTTTTTGCCTCTACAAGTTGTTTTTATCCAATTTTTTTTTTTTTTTTTTTTTTTTTTTTTGCCTATCCAAGTTTTATATATATAAATATAAATATAAGAAAATTATATAATAGGGTGGGTTGAACTTTCAAATTTGGAGCATGTTTGGTCCATGAATTTTTTTTTAATGAATATGTGGTTTAGATTGATTTGAAAAGTCAAAAATTATAATCTTGACTAAGGATGATTGATTGCGTCTCGAATTTGGTGTTCTTTTGACTGCCCTCTTAATACATTTTGGACATATCTAAAAATCGCATTTTCTTATCGAATGAGAAAATGCTAAAGTAAAATACATTTGTGTAAAAAAAATTCTTCTTCTACTTCTTATTTATTTAACAATTTAACAAAAAGAAGCGTCAAATATATATATTTGAAAACAAGTACATAATGATTAGTATGCAAAAATAAAACTAAAACCTTATACGTACCTTGGATTTGGGCTATTTTTTACCATCTTTTTTCCATACTTTCTCCACTTGAAGCCATCATCTAGTATCTCAACCTCGGACTTAGTTTTAAATGCAACTTTCTCTGTGATTTCCTTCTTCTCCCTAACATTCCCACCATCTCCTGATTATAAAAGAAAACACAAAAAATTGTTATGCAATCATTTTTTTGTCAGAATATCGATAAATCAGTATTAATTCATTTATAACTTTCTTACTACTGCCTGCTAATGCTCCTTCAAGGTGGTTGCCGCTGCTGCTTATTCCACTTGAGTTAAAAACTTCATCTGCTGCATAGTTCAGATTCTGATCAGGCCAGCCAAAAACTCGATCTTCCTCATTAATCCAGTTGAGAAAATCCGAAAACTCGAAGCCTGTATTGGGATAATCGCGAGCCATGTTTAATTATCAACTGAAGAATGTGCATGACCATTGCAATTTGTATGTATGTTTATATTCGAGTGGATTGGTGG
Source organism: Ligustrum vulgare (assembly GCA_963555705.1). Taxonomy (NCBI): domain Eukaryota; kingdom Viridiplantae; phylum Streptophyta; class Magnoliopsida; order Lamiales; family Oleaceae; genus Ligustrum; species Ligustrum vulgare. The sequence goes on from OY743183.1 coordinate 42,405,806, forward strand.
TGATTTCTTGCGAGTAACCTTCCTCCAATGTCGAAAGAAGCTTCATGGTTACTGCCTGTTGTGCTTAGCTGATTTATACAAATCAAATCTGTTGGGCCCTATACATATGCCTAACATCAGATTATGACAAGACCAGGAGGTGGGCCTTGCCGTGGATGACTTGTGCGTAGACTTTCAGATTTTCATTTGTTTTTTTAATAACTCAGTGCGCTCCCCCCCCCCCCCCCCCAAACCCACTGTAAATATTGTGATTTTAAATAGTATTTTTGAAAGAATATATGGTTACAAAATATTTGAAAGTAAAAAATGATAGGTTTGACTAAGATGAATGCTTGGAATTGAATATTAAATACATTTGATTTTAAAAAAATGGGGGCCAAACCAGTAGTGGATCTAGCACGAAATTTCAGCTCTAGCGGTCGGGAGTTGATTATGGATGATTGACCGTTGACCGACAAATTTGACCGTTGTCCAATGCCTTACAACTTGTTTTTGTTAGGTATTAGACTTCTAATCACTCAAAGAGCAGTGAATTTCACCCCAATTTGTATAATGTTTACCATATTCGACGTGATTAAATTAATAAAATTTTGGACCCAAACATGAAACTTTCGTTTAGGTTGAAAAAAAAGTTATATAATCTGTAAAATCAATAATCACAATTCACATATCAAATCAAATATTCATCAAATTTCAATAATCACAATTCAAAAAGTCAAATACTCACCAAATCTTAACAATACATAATTCAAATTTTACAATTCACACAATGGGGGAATACGGGATTCACAAGTGACTTCATTGCAAAATCTTTAAAACTATAATTTCAATTATTTGCCAAATCTCAATTTACAACCAATTAATCAATAATTACAATTCACAACTCTAATCAAATATTAACCAAATCTCAATTCACAACTTATAAATCAATAATCACAATTCATAATTAATCAAGGTTTAGCCTCATTATCTGATGAGAATTCAAACGATAAACTGGGAATCGATCAAAATTTGGGCACTGACAGTGAAATGTGGACTCCTTTCTTAGGGCTCCTAACTTAGAAATTGATAATCTAACAAAAATTGAGAAAACAAAATTCAATATCATTCATTAAAACTTACAAATTGTGAAATATAACAAATTACAAACAAAAAAGCAAGAATAAGTCAACAACCAATTGTCCATTACTAACCTCGACGCTGGCCAACCGAGCTGGACAGAACTGGAAGCTTGGATTTTGAACGGAGGCATTACAATTTACAGCCTGCAAGTGCCGACAGACAGAGGCGTTGCTACCTACTAGAAAGAGAGGAGAGCGTCATGCGACGGGAGCAGTGTGAGCGCAGCAGCGAGCGGATCCCTTTCCTCCTCCTGTTTTCGTCGAAGTCGCCGAAGGTAATTAGAAATTGGGGTATGGGACTCTGGTTCGTTGATTTGAGCTCAAAATGAGCTGGGTCTTGGGGTATTTTGGGTTAGGGCTTGGGTACTTGGGCAAAAAGTTGGAGACGACAAAAAAAAAAAAAAAAAAAAATGGTTTTTAAAAACTGGACAGCCAAAGCCGGTGGGTGGTCCAACGGAGGCAAGGTAGCGAGGTAGCGCTACCTTGCCATACGCTGGATCCGCCATTGAGCCAAACAGTGGCTCAATGTCCAAATTTCATTCGACTAATCATAGAGGAGAGCACCTTTTTCCCTTGGTTCGCCTTCCATATAAATCTAGATACTGATACAGCTTATGTAAACTTCGAGTAGATATTCGAGTAACGATCCTCCTTCACATGAACTCCGCTTTATATCGTGTGGACGGGATCATCGGAGGGACAACATGGCGCACAATGACTTTGCATCTATATAAGTACTTGTTTTCCAGCATTTAATTGCTGCGTTTCAAGAATTCGATCATCTAATTTCAACTTTTAACTCATCATTGTTTATTGTTGCATCATGTTCAGGACAATTGTCATATGCATAAATGCATTTTAGTGCTATGATGACTAGGTAGTCTCTATTTGGTTAAAGCTACAAAAATTAGGCTAAAAATTTAACTATTTAGACTAAATATTAAGGATTGATTTTAATAATATATTTTGCAGGTCTCACAATCTTTCAAGTACACATTCCATAATTTTTATCAAAATCGATTAAAATTGATTTTTATTTTACAAAACAGGGACCTAATAGCAAAATCTCAACGTATTGCTCTAGTTCCGAATAGCAAACCAAAAATGGATGTTAAACCCATTAAATACTTGTATTATCGTTTGGTTCTCATTTTAAAGCCAGAACTTTCAGTTTATTTCTGGGCTATGTTCTGTTTGATAATCGTCCATTTTTCATGAAAAACGCATTTTTCAAATGATTTTCCAACTACTGCGCTATTTGATTGTCTAAGTTTTTCATGGAATTCATTTTTCAACTTGTCTAGAAATTCGGTATTTTCCTTCTTTTGGAGGAATCCGTTTTCTAGGAGGATAAGAGGTTTTCATGGAATTTTTTTTTACCATTTTCATTACGTTAATTGATTTATTTATTTTTCAAAAATTAACATTATTATTAGCAAGTACAAATGTGTGAAAAATATTTTTTTTTATTAAAATAGCTAAATTTTGTTTTATTTTTCATAGAAAATAATGTCAATCAAACAACCAATAATGTGATTACAATGCGACATTTCAAAATTAAAGAATACAGTTTAAAAGTTCATACATCAGGTGCTAAATAAATATAATTAATTTATTATAAAAATCCACCCAACTCCATCCACCCATCCAAATCTTATACAGGGCCTTGTCCATCCCACCCCCCGACCATCGTCGTCGTCGTCACTGCCATCACCATCTCCGACATACCACCACCATCACCGACTTACCATCACCATTTTTTGAAGATACATATAGATAAGAAAACTGGATTTTTTGTTTATATAAAATTGTGAAGAACAATAAAAAATAAAATATGTTACTTACGTATTGCCTTTGACCAGTTCTCTTGAATTAGTAACTTGTTGAGATTGATCTGTGACCACTAGTGACTTACAACAGATGAATTGTGGAATTTGAACTTAAATCAGTAACAATTCAACTAGAACTATTACTTATGACATGTGATATATCAACTGTGACCTATGACTCCCCAATTTTTAAGAATTTATGTTACCTACGACCTCATGTGATCAGATCTCTTTTGATACGTGACATTGAAATTAATGTGACTTATGGAAAGACACCGAACTTTGTTACTTGTGACCTGCAACATGCGAACTGTGACAAGTAACCTTAAAGTGTGAATCATGACATGTGATCGTGCAACATGTGACCTAAGACTTGTGAACTTTATAATAGGACCTATGATTTATGAAGTGTGACTAGAACATAATGTGACTAGGACATGTGATCGTTTAAAATAGGATTAATAGCACAAAACGTCCCAACGTTTGATATGTATTGTGCAAAACGTCCCAACGTTTTGATTTTTGACGCTAAACATCCCAACCTTTACAATTTTTGGTAGAAGACATCCTTTCTGTCAATTTTAACCTCATTTCACCGTTAACTTCAAATTGAACAGTAAATGTCAAGGCCATTTTCGTCAAAAAAAAAGCAGTCCATTCATACTTGGGTAATGGCACAAAACGTCCCTACGTTTGACACTTATTGTGGAAAAACGTCCATACGTTTATTTTTTTGGCGAATAACGTCTCTACGTTTATTTTTTTGGCGAATAACGTCCCTACCTTTAAATTTTCTTGTTCATTAGTCCCCAAATTTTACTTTTCTTTCAATTTAGTCATTCTGTATTTTATTTATAGGTAATTGTCTTCAAACGTGTATAACTTTTGATCTACAACTCCGAATTGTACTCCGTTTTTTGCGTTGAACTCCAAATTCAACCATCTTTCTTATGATGTATCATGTGCTCATTTATTAAACATTTCGTTTTGACTTTTGTATAGTAGATACTTATTTTGTTAGGACATAATTGATTGGCGTAAATTTATTTCTGTAAATTTTATTGAAACAGTGAAATTTTAATTTTAGTGTGTATTCGGCGGCCAGCGGAATTTATAAATTGGATTTATTTGACTTTGTAATCTTTTTAAGGTAAAATATTTGATTAAAAATTGGTATGTTTAGCCCCTGTTTGAGCCATGTTATAATCTCTAATAATTTTCTGAACAACACACATTCTCACCATGGCTATCCCACTATCACCACCACCACTGCCCATTCAAGTTAAGAAAATGCAGTTTCTAAAACCCTCATACTTTCAAGACTACTACAAGTCACTCCTTGATTCCACTTCTCGACCACCACCGATCGGCGGTCCATTGCTCCACCACCACCACGACGGTACATTCATATTTCACAACAACCACAAGCCACTGTGCAACAAATCCACCGAACCACCATGGCCTCATTCCCCAACCGCATCCACAACAACAAACCACCACACCACACATTGAAGTAGTCGACGAAAGGTCTGACCAAATCAAGTTTTAACAAAACGGGCTATAGAACTCCAAAAGCAATCGCCTGAGGTCACTAGAAAAATCAAAGAGCTCAGTTGACCAAGTGATTCTGGTTCCTACAATGGCATGAGGTGACTCACAAAATAGAAGAGCTCGGTTGACCACGTTCTACTGGAATCACCCCCTCTACCACCTTCGAGTACAGCAGAAGTTTCATCAGCCCTCATCGTTGGAACTACATGCAGAGACTCAACATACTCATCATCGATGATGGCGCTCTATTGCTACTGCGAGTAGAGGGAGAGGTGCTAGCTTTGCTACTACTTCTACCAATGGGGATCAGAGTTCTTCGAGTTGATTTGAGCTTGATCTAGCGGTGGTGATCGGAAGATGTTTTTACAGGTGACAATTTTGGGGATGATTTCAGCTAGGCTTGATTTGAAGACGATTTAGGTCTGTTGGATTTAGAGTGGGTGTAAGGTTGGGGATTGGGTCAGATAATTATTATTTTAAAAATGTTGGGGATTGAGTGAGATAATTATTATTTTAAAAATTTTAATTACCACCTGATTATTGGACTAAAAACTTACAAACTTGGTTTTTGAATTGTTGATTCTAATAACCGGTTGGGATGTAATTTTCACCAGTAAATTTTAACGAAGTGTTGCTAATACTTAGATAGGAAATGTGATGTGATCCTGGGAGGGGGTCACAACGAACATGCGGAATTAAACAAAATAAAGATAGGAAAGATCCAGATTCAGCCAAGAACACAAGATCACAATAAATAAAAATACTGGAATAAATAAAATTGACGATAGGACCTGGACCCAACAATCACGACGCAATAAATTGACGATGCGGATTGAAGAACCGAGGTTTTCGAAACGCCACAAGGGATGCCAAACTCCTTGATAAGTTTCTGATTGGAACGCCACAAACATTCAAGAAAATATTTGATAAGTTCTAGGAATTGTTCTTCAAGAACAAGAAAAAGGAATCATCCTTTTCGAGAGAGAAAATTCTCACATTCATTCAATAATGTCAAAGTTGTTGTTTCATAATGAAAAACCAAGCAATATAATGTAGAAACTGACCTAATTAGGGTTTGCCACTAATTTGAGCTCAAAACATAAAAGTAATTAATAAAAACGGAATTAAATTAACAAAACGCGAATTCTGGAAAATTAGGTGTTACGGCCGTAAAACTGTCACTTACGGCCGTAAGTGACTTTCTGTTAATGAGTTACGGCCGTAACAAGAACTCTCACGGCCGTAAGTATCAATTTTGCTGAATTGCTCAATTCCACCAGAGAAGGAGTTACGGCCGTGAACTGTAGTCTTACGGCCGTAAGTAATAAAATCCTGGAATTCTTACTTTTAACCAGAGGGAATGTTACGGCCGTGAACAACAGACTTTACGGCCGTGAATGTGTCATTGGCCTCCAAACTTTGCCCCTTTGATTTGGCTCGACCCCTTTGTCTCCTCAGCTCGCTCCCAACATGAAACTTGTGCCGTTTCCCGCGTAGATAACTGTCACATTGCCCATAGGTCGACTTCTCATTTGATCTCCTACTTCGGATCACATCAAAATGACCCATTCTGGGTTTCTTGTGAAACCCACACCCCATCCCCTATGGTGGGTGGGCAGTGAGAACTGCCCACCATTATTCAATTCTCATCCACCACATGACGAATGTATTTTATTTCTAGTGCCCACTAAATCATTTCTCTTTTAGATAGGCCAAGAGTAGTACAAAATCAATAGTTTTTGTTTGGGTAAATAGTACAAAAAGTCCCCAACGTTCACATGTCTTGCGAAAATCTTTCCTAACATTTTAATTTTGATATGTACACCCTCAAAATCAGCTTTCTTTGTGGAAATTGTACTTCCATCAAACACCATTAAATTCCATAGTTAAAAAAAGAAAAAAAAGAATAATTGACACATTACATCCTTAATGTTTACATGCTTTCTGAAGTACATCATTATCCTTTTATTTTGACGTTAAAACATCCCTAAATCATTCAAACCTTGCTAAATATATCACTTTCCTTATAAAACGACAATTATTATTATTATTTTTTAATTTCGATTTCATTCTCTCTACAAATTATTATTTTTTATAAAATCTCTTGATTAAATTGTAAAAAAAAAAAAAAAGTAAAATATTCTTACTTATTATTTTCTAATTAATATTTTTGTCCAATTAGTAAAAATAAACTATATAATCGGGAGACTTTATAAAAGATAATTTGTAGAGAAAATGGAATCGAAATGGAAAAGCTTTATGAAAATAGTCATTTTACAATGGAGAAAATTGATGGTAATGAGTTTTGCGCAAAAAAGATCGATAGGATGGTCCAAATGCTAAAGTTGAAACAATATGAACGATTTGCGCAATGAAGATAAACAATGAGAATGTTTTGTGCAGGAGAAAGACCAACTCTGAAAGAAAATGTTGAAACAAGGATAAAAATGTCAAGTTCTTTTTTCTTTTCTTTTTTATTTAAAAAGAGAGGGTAAATTTGTCATTTTATAAGAAAATGATGAAAACGATATATTTAGCAAGGTTTGAGTGATTTAAGGTAGTTTTGCGCTAAAATAAAATGATAGAGATTTATTTCACAAAGCATCTAATTGTTGAGGATGTAATGTGCTAATTACTCTTTTTTTTTTTAACGGTGAAATTTAATTATGTTTGACGTAAAGATGATTTCCGCAAAGAAAGATGATTTTGAGGGTGTAAATATCAAAATTGAAAGGTTATGGACGATTTACAAGGCAAAATAACGGATTTCAAAATTGAAAGGTTATGGACGATTTACAAGACAAAACAACGGATTGTTTAGAAATCTTTCCCATCGGGTTCTTGTAGTTTCCCCCGAGTTTTCCCTTCTATGCACATGAACTATTTTAGATAAATATTCTTTTTTCTTTATTTTTAAAATAATCAGTGCAACGGGTTGCCGGTCTAAACAAGGGGTGGCCAAAGTGGAATGTTCAAAGTAGTGGTCCATTTCTAGTTGGAGAAATAGTGTCATCAAATTTGTAAGTCAAGTATAGGATTTTGTTATGAAAAATAGTAGTCAATCTTTTAAGTAGTCGAGTCAATGTCTTGTGGAGGCATCGTGCATCCACTAAAATTGGAATGTGAGCATCTAGGAATCATCACTTGAATATGAAAATGCAAAGAAGTACCAGAAAGTGAGTGGAATTATCGAGGATCATACTTATTTTAATATGGAGGGTTTTGATGATTATTTCAACGTTAACAGTGAGGAAGAATGTTTAATGTTAGATTTTGATTTAATTGGCTGTCTCGTGAAACAAAATTAGAGTTAAAGTGTTAAGTAGGTATTTGAGGTAAAAGAAGACGAATTTTGAACTAATGAGAAAAACTCAATGCAAAACCGGTTGAGTACTGCTCAATGGCCGCTCAAGTGTCTTTAGCAAGAAGTAGACCAAAGTTTGTTCAACCACTGCTCGGACGATGGAGACAAATAAGCAAACATGTGTCACAATTCTAACAGTTCTAAAAGTCCTAAACCTCTTCTAATATATATATATATATACATATGCCCTATTTTGTTTTATGTGTGATTGATCATTATTATTAATTAAGAGAACATTATATTCATCTCTTGATCCGTCATTTGATTATCAAGATCAATAATAACAACTTATTGATTATTAATTCAAGATTGTTCAAATCATAAAACATATCCAAAATTCTTTAACAATAAACCTTCAAACTTTTGTAGCTGGGGAGAGGTCGCTCGAGTTCCAATTCAAGAAGAACAAAGATTGTTCTTGATGATCCACGCGGAGGGAAAAGATAGTCTAGAGGTTCTAGAAAATGTTGGAGGTACTTGTTGCTAACCGTAAGTGTATGGATCGCACAAGTAATAAAGTGGATTTAAGTCCAGATATCGTACCCACAGAGATTGTATAAATTGTATTTTAGACTACGAACCTTACCCGGAACTAGAAAAAGCTTTGATTTGAGAATTTTTGAAAAAAAAAACTAAACTAATGGTTAAACTAAAAGTGACGAGAAAAATTGATTTAAAACTATGAAAAACAACCACGTTAGAATTATGATTCCATTTTAACTACATTATCCATATTTTGACCAAATCATTTAAATACAATTCATGAGTTTTGCAAATTGTGTTCCTAAAGTTATTTAAGTCCCTTATCGAGCAATACAAAAAAAATATTTTCCAATATGCAAATTGATTATATTTCTATGACAATTAAAACATATTGAAAAGTATTAAGGCTGTGTTTGATACGCGTTGATTTTCCTGGAAAATGTCAAATCATGAAAAATATTTTCCACCATTTCTATTTGTTTGATGTTTGATTGAAAAAATTTACCTTGAAAAATATTTTCTTAGGTACAACCATTTAATGCACAATTACCTCATTTTCCTAGAAAATGTTTTCTTTCTTATTTGATAAGAAAATATTTTTCACCTTAGGTGGAAAAGCCTTTTGCATCACGCTTGATCACTTTCGTTGTTGTTAATTGACTTTTTTTTTTCCCGGAAATTAACATTATTATTATCAAGTACAAATGAGTGAAAAATGTAATTTTTTTTTATTAAAATAGTTAATTTTTGATTTATTTGTCACGGAAAACAATGTCAATCAAATAACAAAATTAGGAAAATCTCCCACTTTTTCACTTGGAAAATTAATTTAATCAAACACTTCCAATTGACATTTTTCAAGAAAATAATTTTTAGGCAAATCAATTCCTAGAAAATATTTTCTTACCATTTATTTTCCATCTTTTCAATCAAACACAGCCTAAAAGATTTGTAAACACTTTCAAGGATAACATAAATTATAGGGGTATATTTCTATACCTTATCGAACTTTGTGATAATTAAATAATATCTAATGAATTCCTAGTCTTTTGAACATAAGAAAACCTCAAGTAAACCACACAAAGTTGGCCAAACAATTGCATAATAATAAAAGTACTATTTAATTGCATCAAATCCGTAAACTGCATAAATTAAATAATAAGTCAAAATATGGACTCAAATGTTAAAATTTCATCACCCTAACACTAAAAGCCTAGCCTAGAAACATAATTGAAAATAAATAACTAGAATAATAAAAGGATGTAACTCCGTTCACTTTCTTGCAATTGTATCTTCAATCATGGTCTTGGCCTTGCATGGATCCCTCGGCACTTTGACAGCGTTTTGGCATGAAAATATGACAATTGGGAACCCCAAAAAAATGTGTCTTGTGTCTTCTATATATAGGTTGTCTCGAAGCCTAGGTCAAAATAATGAAAAACCCGTAGAAAATCGCGCAAAAAGCCCACCAATCGGCCCAGCGGATAACCGCACGATCTCGCGCAAATGTCGATTCCGTTTCTGCTTGGTTCTGTGCAGTTCATGCAATCACGCGGTTTCTCTTTCAGTTCAATCGCTCAGGCTCCAGAATAACATGCAATTTCCATCTTTTGAAGTACTATAAATTGGTCCTCATGGTTTTATTTCATAGCATGTCCTTCAACTTTTGATTATTGTAATTTAGTCGTTGAACTTCTGATTTCTTCCAAATTTGATTTCTTCAATTTGGCACCTTTGATTCACTTCATCAACTCTTTATTTGTATATTTTAGCACTTTTATCATCCAATTGACTTGATTTTCCTCCAATTCCTTTATATTCTCGACTTTGGAATACTTTTTGAAATATAAACAAATAAAAGCAAAATGAATAACAAATATTCTCAAACAAATATATAAAATCCTACTTCTAGGATAAAAATAAGTGTATAAAATACACTTATCAGTACAATCGAAGATAGGGATTGATAGCCAAAAATAAACTAACCAAGAGGGGGGTGAATTGGTTTTACAAATTTTTTTCGATAAATACTCTTAAGTTTAATACAATTAACCAAATATGAACAATAAATGATTTGGAGTACTAAACTTATCAAGGTAAAAAGATAGGGATAAAAGAACTTAGACAATTTACCAAATACTACTGAAAATTTGAGGTTGTCTAAATTGTATAAACAGATTGTCACAGACAAGTCTGGACCGTAATCAGTTAACAGTAAATCTTTAAGTTTTGTTTAGCGCAATACCAGATGAATCTTGCTCAGGAAGATTCGTCTGGATAGTAAAACGTAAACAGCAAGAATAAATTGTTAGGAATTGTAAATGGACAAGAACACAATAATTTGAGCTTAACGTGGAAAAAACCCTAACAGGGAAAACCAACTGTTCGCATCCTGCGAACAAAAACCAATCACTATATAAGGAAAGAGTTTATACAGATCAATCTAAACTACAGGATAAATCTACGCATAAAATTTATTAAACATCCAAGAAATAGATCACTCCTTGATCCTTCTGTGGCATGTAATGTGAGTTGGCGTCCCACCACTCTTCAGTAGTTTTCTTTGACTCTGCAATACTTTTCAGCAACACGAACTCCCGTTCGATCTTGATCCAAACCTCCCGTTTGATATTCACGCTGAAATTCTTTCCTTCTCTAAGTGATTGAATCCTCCTCCCGGAGTATTGAAGTCACAACACAATTGAAGCTTTAATTATTTTTGCACCACACGAAAATAAAGCTTCAAGACTTCTAAAGTGGACGTGTATATTGATAAGCTCCACACGAACTTTATATCTTTTCACGTCTTGTGAAAACATCCCGTTTTCCTCCTATTTAAAGTGAAATTAGGTTTACTTGACTCCCAAGTTTCCTTATTGTACAAGATCTCTAATGCCTGCAAAATACAGTAGAGACAATTAGAAAAGGTAAGATAATTATCCTTAAATAAATCTTACCATAAACAATGATAATGATAAATCTTAAAAGATCTTACCATAAAATAGGATATCATTAAATTTTCGGCCTTACAACATAGATTTTCGTCCAACAAATCTTTCCATGTTTAGATAAGCTCGAACCTTATCAAGATGGATGGTCTTATCATATGCAAAGATAAGATTGAAATATTCTTGACCATATCAATAAGATACTTACCATATCTTGGATAAGCTTGAGTGTCAAGAATAATCACAATATATTATCAAGAATTTTACCAAAATAACAAGGTCAAGATTCAAATCAATATCAATATTTTCAAGATTATGATCAAATCAATATCAATATTTCTTGATCATTATCTTTCCAACAATAAAATGTTTTTCTCGAAAATAAGAAATATTTTTCTTCAATAAATATTTGCATAATTTAATTAAACTTAATAAATTACTAAATACACGTATTTAGTAATTAAATCAAGTTTTCTTAAATTACACATTCGTGAAAAATAGGAAATGCTAATAATATAAAATTAACAACTACAATAAAAGGATATTGCACAATATGAAATAAGAAATAAATACAAGTGCAATGGAAGTAAGTAAAATGGATAAGAGAGTGCAAATAATGATTTAAGGAGGTTCAATCAACCAATGTGATCTACGTCCTCCGTTACCGAGCTCTCCGTCACGAGTAAGGCCAAATCCACTATATTGATTACTTACAACAAGGAGTATCGAATCCTTAAGTGACTTACAACAAGGAGCACTTATCCTTATGTGACTTTACAACAAGGAGCACATATCCTTTACAATCGAGTTTTCACAAGGATCTCGAAACCATAAACAAAATACAAATGATAATTTTACAATTGAGTAAACTCTTTTAACAAATGATTTGATCAAGTCAAGTATCTTGAGATTTTTAGGATAATACTTCAATAGATAGCAAATATTTAAAGCTCAAGTGTTTATGAAAACTTTGATAAATGATATGAAATAGTTTTGCATGAATCAAAATTTTCAACCAATGATTTCTTTTTCCAAATAATACTTAGTTAAGTATGAAGAGAGATATACACTTCAATAAGTGTTTGGTGATGAAGAACTCAATCAATGATCAATATTCTTGATAAAGATATGAAAAGTTTTTAATCAATCAAGAAATTCTTTGCAATAAATGAAATAGAATATAAAACAAAGTAAGCTCAATGATTTTCTCAATCAATTTCTCTCTTAAATGCTCTTGTAAGTTGGTAGAATTGAATGCATGAGAAAGGGCTATTTATAGAGCAAATTTCGCATATACTGACTCTTGCGGTCGACCTATTCAGCCATCCGGTCGACCTCAATATAGCCATTGGAGTTCAAAAATAGGCAGTGCGGTCGACCTCAAAGCACCATGCGATCGACCTCATGTGATTTGTGGTCGACCTCAAAAATCAGCATTTCAAGATTTTGATTTTTCAAGGTTTTCTGATCAAAGTTGATTTTGAAAAAGATATTTTAATGACTTTGAAATTGTTACTTCAGATTGATGAAGTGCATTTCCAACTATTGATGCATTTAACCTTACATAAGATTGAAAAGCAATTTGTAAATGCTCAATTCTTTGTAGACTCCATTCTTTGTTCTTCATACTATCATGCCTCATGTTTTGAACATCTCATCTTGTGTTCTTGATCTTTTATCTTCGAGAGATGATTTGTACTATGAATACTTTAAAGATTATCATTTACATGAAACACTTGAAGCACACTTGTTAATAACACAATATAATCTTATTTGTTATTATCAAAACAATAAGAATAAGTTAACCATAGGTCAACAATTTCCCCTTTTTTGATTATGACAAACAAGATGATTTGTAAAGACAATATAGGCAATTAAAGCATACAATCAAAGCATAAGGAAATGAGAATAATTGATATATATTCCCCCTATCTTTTGCAAACCAATAAATATTCTTTGAAAGCAAAATAGTGGTATAATCTATTATATAATATAATTCATTCCAATACATATATATTATCCACAGTCAAATGCCAACAAATCATCACATCTTTTCCCCCTTTTGGCATAAGCAAAAAGGTGACATTTATCCCTTAAGCATGAACACAAGTGAGAACACATAAGATAGATTATCATGAATGTAATAGTATTCCCCCTTTCTTTTTCAAGCTCATAAGGTTAATGTCCTACAACAAATTTCATCCCATCAATAGCACCATATCCACAATATAACACTTGACATCTTATAAGCATATCTCAATCTCAATAACATATTATTTCACTATCCAATCATGAACAATGAGCATATTGTTGGCATGAACAAAAAGAGATTAAGTCAACCATAAAAACTAACAATATAGCCAAGATATGTGAAGGAAACTATGGAAATCATATCATTAGATAAATCACAAAAGAGTCTTAACAAGAGATCATAATAGGTCTAAAACTAAGGAGAAGAAGTATGTTAGATGACATAAGTAGAATATCATAAGTTCACTACCATAGATAAAAAGCAAGAGAAGCATAAGTGATGGTCACTCCATTGGAGGAGGAGTTGGAAAAGGAAACATGTTGTTGAACCTAGCTTGAATGTTCCCAAGCGTCTCCATGATGGTGTTTTGATTTGCCAACAATTGTTGCAGCACACCCATCATGTGGTGTTGCATATTAACCATGCCTTCGACCGTATTGGTGAGAGAATCAATACGGCCATTGGTTTGATTGTAGAGCTCCTAGGTGAACACCCAACCGGTCGGTGGAGCATTTTGAGGTACGTATGGATGGGGTATGTCATGAGCTCCTTCCTCCTCGTCACTCCCTTGAGCTTCTTCTTCATCTTCAATGGAAAGTGTTGAAAGCCCCGAATTCTCGTCAAACCCTTGTGTAGTGTACCGGTCCTCAAGGGCTGCCGGCCGTCTACTCATGGTCTTTCCACTCCCCCCCTGGTCGTCCTGGTCCTCAAGGGCTGGCAGTCTCGTTTCCAGGAAGTTGATTTTTGCCTCCCCAGGGATTCGAACCTTGTACCTAGGGGTTAAGTACAAACATCTCTACAAATATCATGATATTTTCTTAAGATTTATCTAGAACGTGCTTCTAGATAAATTGGACCTAATGGACTTATTAATTGGATACTTATCTTGAACCCAATAGTTCTTGTATCAAATCAAGTTTATCATTCAACAGTACAAAAGTGTATTAATATTTCAGAAAAATATTAATCATATATGTGTCCATGACAAATATTATTGTTGTAATTGATTTTTTTTTTTTTTACATTTAAATAACGATTCATTTAATTGTTGCCCCTGAAGCAGCACAAATTACAATTAATATTCTAGAAGAATATTAATCATAGTTCTGGTCATTAGAAATATTATTGTTGTTATTGATTTTTTTATCTTTAAATTGATAATTTATTTGTTGTTGCTTTTGAAGTTGCATAATAGATAATTAATATTTCAGAAGAATATTAATCGTATAATTTACTATTACAAATAAATATAAGTGATATATGTTGTACGATTTGTAATATTGTTTTGACTATATTGGTTGATGATAGACATATATCTGATTTAATATAATTTATTACTTCATACCAATATTTCAGAAGAATATTGATTATTATTATTATTATAATTGAATGAGTTTCGAATCAATATTCCATAAGAATATTGAATTATTGCAACGTTTAAATAAATTCAGAATAATATTATTTTACTGCTCATATAATAATTTTTTACGTGTCAATATTCTAGAAGAATATTATATTCTTGTTCTCAAAGAGATGCGAATTTTGAATTTATTAATAATTCAGAAGATTATTATAATGTAGAATAATATTTTGTTGTACTTGTTGAATAATCATAATTTTATCTCATATTAAATATTCTAACGGATTATAATTCGCTCTTGAAGAGCCTAATATTATGAGATACGTTATTTTGAAAAATGGTTTGTTGTTACTCATAAAAGAATAATATCTTTATCTTATGATAAATATTTCAATTTATTATGTTACTTATTCACGAATAACATAGTTTATTAGATCTAATACATTGTTTCTCTTGAAGTAGCACAACAATATAATTAATATTTCAGAAAATATTAATCGTCTATTATAAATAATTTGTTATAATTGCACCTAAAGTAGCACAACATTAGTGAAAATTATTTTTTCTGTTCACAAATCTCAAACAAGTTGTAACAGAAAATATAATATTTTTTTCCGTTGAACCAAATAAAGAAAAAAATTCTAGGCAATATAGTTTACATAGAAAAGTTTCTTTTTATGCTCAAAATAAAGATTGGTATTCTCTTAACTTTGATCTAAATCAATATTCCTGAAGAGTATTGTAGCATTAGAAATATTTATTTGAGTTATTTACTAAAATATTCCAAAAGGATATTTCGATTTTTCTCTTGAAGAAGAAAAACTTTATTTGACATTAAATATTAAAGTTTTAATATGTGTAAGTTGTTGTTGCTCCCGAATATGCACAACAATTATTTTATACAAATAATATTATGTAAATATTTCAGAAGAATATTTTATTTTTTTTGGCTCTTGAAGAAGTAAAATTTTATTTTAAATTAAATATTCAAGTTTAAAATGTTTAAGTTGTTGCTATCGAAGAAGCAAAATAATTATTTTATACACAAGTAATATTATGTCAATATTTCAGAAGAATATATCTTTTTTGCTCTTGAAGAAGAGAAACTTCATTTTACATGAAATAATCAAATTTAATGTGGTTAATTTGTTGTTGCTCCCAAAGAAGCACAACAATTATTTTATACAACCAACATTATTCGATATTTCAAAAGAATATTATTTTAATAATACAGAAGAGTCTAGTAATGCATTATTATCTTGATACTCCAGAAGAGTTAATAATCCATGCATTATGTGAAAGTAATATGATAAAATTCTACTATTAATAATAATTTATTGTCTACCAAATTGAAAAGAAACATAATAAGTTTCAGAAATGTGTGCCATAATGATATTGGTACAATTAAAATAAATATTGTATTGAACTAAAAATTCAATAAGATGAAAAAATTATTGGTTGGCACAACCGGTAAAGACCAAATCAAATCAATAAGATGCGCAAATATGAGAATTCGAAAATGCATTAAATGAAAAATCAGGATATTTTTCAACTACAACAAATTCTCATATATAACTTGTTCTCAAAGCAAATTGGTTATTAAATCATCATTAACTAAAATTAGGACTGAATCCCAAATTTATCTGAAATGTATTAAGGTTGAACCACGGGCCCACTCACCCTCCATATGAACTATCTAGAAATATTATGATATGATTTTATGAATCAATTAGATAGTCACATGTTTGTTTATTGAAACTCGTAACTAGAAGTTTAGAATATTTGCTTAAACTTATATAGTATGAGCACAATTTTCAGATAAGATAATATTATCTTGATGCTAGTGATTTTACTTCCCAAATATTTAAAAATTACTAATTGTTATAATAGTTCAATTGTTCATAGTTTAGCAAATTATTTGGACTCCTCTAATCAATTGTTGAACTACTACTATTAAGAACATAATGCTTCTACATTTATTTAGGAATACTCAGTTGCTAACTATATGTAACAAAATAGATATACATCATGTCAAATAACAAAGTTCTTGTAACATTCCAAAATTTTGAATAACATAAAATATAAAAATTATAAGGCCATGTTTGGGGAAAATCACTTTACATCAAGTCATAAAAGGAAATTTGAATCTAACTAAACAGGACCCTTCCTCTTAAGGCCATGTTTGGAAAAAGTTACTTTTAGAACCATATTATAGAAGAAAAATTTGGTCTAGCCAAATATGGCCCTCAAATTTATATGTGCTGAGTTAAATCTCTAGAACAAGGACACTTAAGCATAACACTTGTCAACTTAAAGATTTTTATGGAAAAATGTATTCATTTTTCTATTTAAAAATAATTAAGAAACCCTCAAAATTAAGCTTATAAAATAGGGATGTCCAGTTCGAGCTTCTTGTATAGTGAGATTGAGGTAGAAAAATCGAGTGTAAGGTAAGAAAGTCATTTTTTCAAGAATTTCGTCAGGGGTCAACCTCTGCAAACATTTCGATCCAGGGACCAACCACTGGTCAGCCCTTGGGTCACCCCCTCGAAATAATTTTAGTTTCTAACTTAAATATTCGTATTTTCAGGCTATACCTTGTTATAATATTAAATGTGAGTAGTCTATGCCCTCTTTTATTTAAGGAAATAATGTTTTAAAAGAAAGATCTTGAATTGAAATGTTTTGAATAAAGATGCTTATGATTTGTTACTTGTATTGAAAATTATAATAGATCTAAGATTTTATCATTTAATTTGTTTTTGGATATTGACACTTTTTTTTGTTATACACCGTAATGGTATATCTTTGCTTTGGCATGTTGGTGTGATATGAATTTGAGCTCATTGGTCAATATAGCTCGTATGGATAGAATATGTCGTTTATAATTGGGGTCCTATACTTCTTTGGTATTTCTAAACTCACTTTGGGGTAGATTTTTGATAAGTGTATTTTATTTGTATTTAGAATATTATGTTTTCATTTTAGAATAATTACTATTTAATTTGTATTTATTTATTTACTTTTCATAAAATATCCCAAAAGATGAAGAATGAAGAAATTGAAGGAAGAAGTGCACAATTGGATGTTGATTGGAGCTAAATTAAACAGTTGAGGCCAAAATGAAGATTAAAGAAGTTGAGAATTGAATCGAGTAAATCGAGAAGATTTGAAAGTATGGAGCTATATTATTACAATTTGAAGATTGAAAAGCAAATTAAACATGAGTGGACCAAATTGCGAATTTCGAATGATTGATTTGGAACACAAGACGATACTTTGAGGATTTTTAGGAGTCAATTGGATGCAAGTAGAAATCAAAAATGAATGAAATATGATAAGAATATTATCATAAATTAATTCCAATCACACGAGATTCTGGACAGATTTCTAGTCAGAATTTGAGACCTGATTTTGGGGCAGTAAACGTTCGAATTGGGAAAATTCTATTTCAGAAATAATTGTATGCTTTAAGTTATCTTTCTAATTCACTTTGAATCACCTTAATCGGATAAGGGAATAGAAAGATATGGTTGAAACACTGAACACTATACAGATACCAAAAAAGACTCAATCGCGGGTTTGATAAGTTGATTTCCTTTCTCGACTAGGTATCTTCTCCAACTATAAATACAAATTCTTGGAACGAAAATGTTTACCTCACCTAAGAACATCATAAAATTGAGCTTTCACGTGAAATTCTTAGAAGATTAAGCATAATTAAGGGGCGAGAGTTGAAGATTACGTGGAGAATCGATGCTTGGTGCAAGCTTTCCATTCAATTATGTTATTTTTATGAAAGCTATTATTTATTATTTTTGTTATTTATTCATGATGTGTAACTAAACTCTATATTGGGATGAACGATGTAGCGTAGCTATATTATATTATTTTAATTCCAAATTCTATTATTTTAGTTATTCGTTGCATTTGTTGATTTATTATTGTGTTTAATGTGTGAATTAATTGGCCACCCATTCATGATTTATTGAGTTATTTTAATAATTCTAGAGGTGAGTTAATAACTTAGATCAATGTAATAAATCCATTAATTAGACATGTAGCGACCAAGAATTTTCACGCATTTAAATAATTATTTTAAATTATGAAAAATCGTGCAACTGCGATCTCACCCATTTTTAAGTTAACGCCGTGACGTATTCGTCTAGCCAAGTCGAGAAATGTAAAGTCAAATCGATTTTAATTAAATTTCGAATTTCCAAAATTTTATTATTTTAATTATTTATTTAAATTATTATTTTCGAAATCGTTTTAAATTCCAAATTACGTAAATCTTATTTTATCAGTTTCATTCTTCCGACCCAGTTGAATCCGCGTGCGAATTTACCTCAAACTACGTGCAATGCTTGTCTTGATTTTCACAGACTACCAACTCCCATCTATCCCATCAATCCCATCCAAAATCCATACTTCCACCAACTTAAACCCATACCCTATTTCTCTCACTTTTCCAAACTCCCCCCTCCTTATCTTCATCAGACCTCCCTTCCCTCTGCAGTTCAGTTCCAGCAATTCCAGCAAGCATTTGCATCAACACCGATCGCAACCTCCATCTCCGTTACCCTCGACCAAGCAATCACCATCCAACCACCTTCTTACTCTGTTCCCAGCAGCACCTTCATCGAACCAGAATCGACGCCATGACCAACCTCCTTCACGCTATCAAACTCACTGCCAAAACCGAACCACTGCCCAGCCACCACCTCCATCTCCAGCCACCAACCTCCACAATCACGGCCATCAATCACCAGTCCACTACCAAGCAACCACCATCGTGGCCAGTCACCGCCACCTCCTTCATCATCATCATCATCATCATCACCATCACCATCACCACCTCAACCACCGTACGAAACCACCCCAATTCCGCCACAACACGACCGCACAAACCCATCATCATCATCGCTGCCCAATCCAAATCAAACTCAAAACAAAACCGAAAACCAAGAAGAAGACTTAACCCAAAC
This sequence comes from Ligustrum vulgare, assembly GCA_963555705.1. Lineage (NCBI taxonomy): Eukaryota > Viridiplantae > Streptophyta > Magnoliopsida > Lamiales > Oleaceae > Ligustrum > Ligustrum vulgare. Next base: position 42,425,701 of record OY743183.1, read on the forward strand.
GCTCACCTCGGCCGCCGCCCAGTTCGTCGCTCACTCGCCAGAAAACATTGCGGAATCAGCCCCGTTGTACCTCTGATTCGCATCCCAAACTCACACAAAATCTCTCAAAATCTGAATCTTTTATGGGCCGCCACCCTGCGACGGAGTTTCGCCGGTTGAATGGCCGGACCGATGTGAGGTGCAACTTCCGGTCGCATCTCCTCCTCTCTCTCTTCTCTTTGGACCAGAGAGAGAGATTGGGGAAAATTTGTTTTTAATAAAATTTGATTTTCGAAAATTGCAGCCTGGTCCCCAAGTTTTAAAATGTTTCAAATCACTCCCTACAGTTTTAAAACCTATTATTTCAGTCTCCTTAAGTTTTAAATGATTTTAATAAGCCCTTCATTTTAAAATCAATTATTTCAAGCCCTCTAGTTTAATATTCATTTTAAGCTTCAACCCAACTTTTGAAAATTTACATTTTAGCCCCTCAACTTTCAAAGTATTCATTTTAGTCCCTCAACTTTCAAATTACTCATTTTAGTCCCCCAACTTTCAAATCATCAATTTCAGTCCCCAAATTGTAAATTATCATTTTTAAACTATAAATTTCAAAAGACTAATTTAACTTATTTTCTAATTGGCTAGACGAGGCGTACGGTGATTTGAAAGATTGAAGTCATTCCCGCTCAACCACACTCGTTAAGTTTAAGGTAGACTCGCCCCCATTAATTGATTTAAATTATGATTGCATGTGAATGTGAATGTGTACGTTATGTGACTTATGTGAAAGTCATTTTTATGAAAAGAGACGAGAATGTATTTCTTCGAAAATATTCATGTTGAAATGAGAATATATTTCTTATGAAATATTTATGTTGTTATGCTTGTCATAACTTATGTACTTTTATGCATGAGAAAAGAAAGAAGAGAATATCTTGCAAGATAAATGATGATGTTATGCATAACTTATGTGCCTTATGTGCACGAGAAGAAAGAGCAACCCACACCCTATGATTCCAAAGAGCCTATGATTTTCAAAGAGAAGCCATGTGCGTTAATGCAAGAGAAGAGCAACCCACACCCTATGATTTCTAAAGAGCCTATGATTTTTCAAGAAAAATTCATGTGCTTTAATGCACGAGAAGAGCAACCCACATCCTATGATTTCTAAAGAGCTTGCATTTATATGTTCAATTATATTGTAAATTAATTAATTGGCGATGAGTCTACTGAGTATTTCTATGAAATGCTCATGTCTATTTTTACAATATTTTCAAATTTCAGAGAGGGTGGCAAGTGATGGATGATTGTGGCAATAGTCACTAAATGGTTGAAAATCTTATTTTAATGATCCGTATTTCAAACATTGGATAGTTTTGAGAATTTCAATTATTTGAGAAATTACGACATTATCAATTGTTTTACAATATTAATGACTCGATTTATTATTTCGATTTGTTTCATAAATGTTTTCAATTTTATCAACCATTACAGTTTATTTAATGTTGCCAAAAAATGAATTTCAGCTATTTCTTCCGCTAAAATATTATTTTAAAAGTTAGATCAGACGATGACGTGGTGAACCGGGTATTTAGAACTCGGGGCGCTACAGTTTGGTATCAGAGTCAGTCTGCATTTGTGTAGACTAACAAAATTTTCAAAAAAGAAATTTCAAGATACAGTTTTCATTATTTAATTATTATTGATGAAGATTGCCACTGCCATCATTCGTCCCACCAACTCCGAGGTAAAGAAGTTTATGATGTTTAACGTTATTTCAATATTTCGGATACTTATTTTAATGATTTATGAGAAATAATGAAGAGAAGAGAAAGAGATTTTATCCGAATAAGAAAGAAAGAAAGAAAGAAATGAGTTTTGGAGCATAACGAGAAATCGTATCCAAATCAGAAAGAAAAGAAAAGAAAGAGAATGAGTGTTGAGTATAATGGGAATAATGTTATTTAAGAACGATTTTATAATAAATCTTGTCTTCGAACTTAGAAATGATGAACCCTAGCTAGACTTTGCATAATTGATTTTAGACATGGCACCATTCACGAGGAGTCAACAGAAAGGATTAGACACTATTTTCGAAATATATATCGTCTGGACCAACACCTCATGTTAAGATATATGACCACACTATCGACTATTGTGCCGTGCATTATGAAGCCATGGCTAGTGATTTTAGAGCAACCGTTGCGAAAATTCATTAGTCACTTGTTGTTAACATTTGCAGCAAATCAACGAGAATTTGCAATCCAGATTTATGAAGTTGTGATGAGATGTTGAGATTATAAGTGATGTGATTTTATTGAGACTTTTATGAGAAGAATTATGAAATTTGAGATTTAAAGATTTGATTCTTTATTATTGGGAATTAAAGAATTGATATTGTGTTTGAGTAAGTGAATTATTCCTCTATTTTGCTAGAAATTTATAATGTTGTTTGGTCTTGTAACTAAGAAATTTTGGGATTATGAATTGTGTCATATATTTTATAAGTATGACAAATGAGTTGGCACTTGAGCCAATTAATGTATTGAAGGAAATGATATTGTGATATTGGAAATTATGATTTGAAATTGTTATGTTGAGGAATGATGAATTAATTTTCTGGGATATTTTGTGGTATTGAAGTTTTTTAGAATTGTTGTCAATATTTAAATCGTGGTGGTCAGATGTGGAGTATAACTACAGGTTGTTATTGTTGGTTATGAAGTATACCTACTGGTTGGATAAGTCCAAATTACAAGGGAGGCTCTGCCTAGAATCTTATCATTTTGAGTTAAGAGCTTAGTGCGGTAAACAACCCACTAAGGGAATTGAGGATTGACTTGCAAGATCATTTACACCACAAGCAAGATTTAGTAAATGATAAAAAGGGATAATGACTCTTGAGATATTTTTTGGCTTATTCGAAGTATAATCATTTTTGTAATGGATATAGTTCTATTGAAATATTCTCCTTGTTTCACAATCTCAAGAACAAGATGATGTATACAACTACTGGGATATCAAGGTATACATGAAGTTATGTGATGACTCGAAGCATACATTGAGAAATGTCAAGGTATATTTTGAAAGATGAGTGAAGACAAATATTATGGCGTTATTGAGAAGAATCTTAATTATTATTGGGAAGAAATTGATTATTAGTATGGAATGATCATTGATATTGGAGAATATTATAAATTATGATGATATGCGATATTACTATTGATTTATTTTGGAAGTTGATCTGGTAGATGATGTGTTAAAGATTTGGTTAATTACAAGTAATATGATTTTTTGGGAAAAGTCAGTTATCATGAACGAGAGATATTGGAAGTATTTTATAGTGAGATGCCTTAAAGGAGTAACCATTTGTTCGAAGTGAGAATTTGGAGACATATGATTGAATGTTTGGAATTATGTGAGATAATGATGATTTTCATAAGGTCATTTGAATATAAAAGGTACAAGAGATAATTATAAGGAGAAATGTGATTTTTCTTATGGTGAGAACCGAAGGTGACGATGTATTGAGATTATGATATAAGTTGACTTTCCATGAATAAGTTACGCTATATTTGGTTCTAAGTAGAATTCGAAGAAATATAAGTCTCAGTCATGGAAGTAAATCAGGGTTTCCTCGTAATTTGAATGATTCACTGAGGTACATTAAGTTTTCATTTATGATACTAGAGGGTCATGAGAGAAAATTATTGGATGAAATTGATGAAAGAAATTTTATCAGGTCCTAGATTTTACAAGTATTGCAAAAGTAATGCATTTGATCGGAAGAAAGTTTATGATATATTGTACCTTAAAATTTTGGAAATTGTTACTGATGGTATCTTGGTTCGAAAATATAGAAATGAAATTTTATGTATTTGTCCTTGTGGATAGAATTTGTAAAAAATGGGGATAAGACTTCACTGTGATGACTTATTTTGGAGTAGTGTGCAGAAAGAGTGACACATGACATAATCCAAGATTTATTTAGTTTGAGAGATTGATATATAATCTTAGTGAGCAGATTGACGTATAAGGTTCATGTGATAGGTATGATGGTTATTATATTGTAATCTTAGAGAGATTGATATGATTATTTGAGGTCACATGATACGATGATAAGTAACATGTTAAATGATTACTACAAGAGATGGTGACTAAATGGTTAATGGATGTTATGGTTAACCGTGAAAGAATTGTGTGAATATATTGAGTCAATTGACTTTATCTTGATGGTTTATTGCATTATGGTGAAATATTACCTACGATTGGGGATTTTCATTTTGAGTTATAATATATGGGTTTATTTAAAGTTTTTGTGATGCAGTTTCGATTACTTATTATTAGTTGTGCTTTTGATGCGAGTAAGATATTTTGGCTACAATAATGGAAAACCTGAGATGATCAGTTGCATGACTTTTAATTATAATGTGATTGTATCTTTGGGTTAAGTAAACTTAGTGAGGAATCGTATGTGATTCACATAAGTCTTATTCATTGGTGATAGACTTAATCAAAGTATGGTTCAAAGCGTGACATAAATTGAAGTTGGAAAATAGGAGAGATTGTATCTTGAAACTTCAGATTGGGAAGTTAGTGAGGCTTCTTAAATTTGAGAGTATCATATCCGATCTTCATGATGTTGCTTTAAGTTAGTACATTAGTCCTTGACTAGAATGAGTATGTGATATCAAGTACTTGATGCATAATTTAAAAGTATGGACTAAAGGATTTAAGTTTGAATTTCTTCAATTTTGAAAAAAGGGAATTTCAATCGAGTTTATAAATGATTACGTTTGTAAATCCTTTTTCAGAAAGATTCTGCCAAGTTTGGGTTTGTACTCAATATTTTGGATTTAATACCGCGTTTCTATATTTTGGATCACAAGATTTTATTCTTGATCAATCTTCTTGACTTTTAGTCTAAGCATTAGAATGATTGATAGTTATATCGTGGATTCGATATCAGTGTAGATCCTTGAAAGGTTGGAAAGAGAAGGTCAATGAATGAGTTAATAAGTTGGATGATGTCGAATGATTGATGGAGTTCTACGCAATAGCTATCAAGCGTCTTTTCGCATAGCTTTGTATGAGGTACAGATATATGTTAGAAAAGTTGTCCGATTTCATGGATTTCTAGTGTCTATTTTTCGGATAGAGATCCGAGATTTACTTCGAAAATTTTGGAAAAGTTTACATGTGGCAATGGGTACTAAATTAGATTTTAGTACTGCCTACCATCCCCAAACAGACGGGCAATCTGAACGCACTATTCAGACACTGGAGGATATGCTTAGAGCATGTGTGCTAGACTTCAGTGGTAGTTGAGAGATTCATCTACCATTAGTGGAATTTTCCTACAATAACAGTTTTCGAACTACCGTCGATATGTCACCATACGAAGTACTGTATGGGTGAAGATGTCGATCGCCAATCTAGTGGGATGAAGTTGGCGAGAGGAAATCATTGGGTTCAGAATTAATTGAGAAAACAGGATAGGCTATCGAGAAGATCAGATTACGGATTAAAAGTTGCCCAAGACAGACAGAGAAGCTATGCTGATCAAAGAAGAAACTAATAGTTTGAGATGGGAGAGAAAGAGTTCTTGAAAGTAGCTCCTATGAAGGGTACTTTTCGTTTCGACAAGAAAGAGAAATTAAGGCCTCGTTTCATCGGACCATTTGAAATAATAGAGAAAGTGGGCAATATGGCTTATTGTTTGACTTCGCCACAAGAACTTGCAGCTGTTCACAATGTCTTTCATGTTTCCTTATTTAAGAAAGTATGTTCATGATCCTATTCATGTTATGAATTATCAGTCTCTTGCAGTTCAAAAAGATTTACCTTATGAAGAGGCACACATGTGCATAGTAGACAGAAAATTCCATGTCTTGAGAAATAAAGAGATTCATTTAGTCAAAGTCCAGTGGGGGTAGACACTATAATAATGAGGCTACTTGGAAAAAGAAAGAAGAAATCCTAGCAAAGTATCCAGAAATCATAGATCGAGTAAGTTTAATTTCGAGGACGAAATTATTGTAAGGGGGTAAGGTTGTAGCGACCAAGAATTTTCACGCATTTAAATAATTATTTTAAATTATGGAAAATCGTGCCGCTGCGATCTCAACCATTTTTAAGTTAACGCAGCGACGTATTCGTCTAGCCAAGTCGAGAAATGTAAAGTCAATTCGATTTTAATTAAATTTCGAATTTCCAAAATTTTATTATTTTAATTATTTATTTAAATTATTATTATTGAAATCGTTTTAAATTCCAAATTACGTCAATCTTATTTTATCAGTTTCATTCTTCCGACCCAATTGAATCCACGTGCGAATTTACCTCGAATTACGTGCAATGCTTGTCTTGATTTTCACACACTACCAACTCCCATCTATCCCATCAATCCCATCCAAAACCCATACCTCCACCAACTTAAACCCATACCCTATTTCTCTAACTTTTCCAAACTCCCCCTCCTTATCTTCATCAGACCTCCCCTCCCTCTGCAGTTCAGTTCCAGCAATTCCAGCAACCATTTGTATCAACACCAATCGCAACCTCCATCTCCATTACCCTCGACCAAGCAATCACCATCCAACCACCTTCGTACTCTGTTCCCAGCAACACCTTCACCGAACCAGAATCGACGCCATGACCAACCTCCTTCACGCTATCAAACTCACTGCCAAAACCGAACCACTGCCCAGCCACCACCTCCATCTCCAGCCACCAACCTCCACAGTCACGACCATCAATCACCAGTCCACTACCAAGCAACCACCACCGTGGTCAGTCACCGCCACCTCCTTCATTATCATCATCATCATCATCATCATCATCATCATCATCATCATCATCACCATCACCATCACCACCTCAACCACCGTACGAAACCACCCCCAATTCCGCCACAACACGACCGTACAAACCCATCATCATCATCGCTGCCCAATCCAAATCAAACTCAAAATAAAACCCAAAACCAAGAAGAAGACTTAACCCAAACACTTACCTCGGTCGCCGCCCAGTTCGTCGCTCACTCTCCGAAAAACATCGCGAAATTAGCCTCGTTTTACCTCTGATTCGCATCCAAAACTCACACAAAATCTCTCAAAACCTGAATCTTTTCTGGGCCGCCACCCTGCGGCGGCGTTTCACCGGCTGAATGGCCGGACCAGCGTGAGGTGCGACTTCCGGTCGCATCTCCTCCTCTCTCTCTTCTCTTCGGACCAGAGAGAGAGAGATTGGGGAAAAATTTTTTTTAATAAAATTTGATTTTCGAAAATTGTAGCCTGGTCCCCAAGTTTTAAAATGTTTCAAATCAGTCCCTATAGTTTTAAAACCTATTATTTCAGTCCCCTTAAGTTCTAAATGATTTTAATAAGCCCTTCATTTTTAAAATCAATTATTTCAAGCCCTCTAGTTTAATATTCGTTTTAAGCTTCAACCCGACTTTTGAAAATTTACATTTTAGCCCATCAACTTTCAAAGTATTCATTTTAGTCCCTCAAATTTCAAATTACTCATTTTAGTCCCTCAACTTTCAAAATATTCGTTTTAGTCCCTCAACTTTCAAATTACTCATTAGAGACCCTCAACTTTCAAAGTATCCATTTTAGTCCCTCAACTTTCAAGTTACTCATATTAGTCTCCCAACTTTCAAATCATCAATATCAGTCCCCAAATTGTAAATTATCATTTTTAAACTATAAATTTCAAAAGACTAATTTAACTTATTTTCTAATTGGCTAGACGAGGCGTACGGTGATTTGAAAGATTGAAGTCATTCCCGCTCAACCACACTAGTTAAGTTTAAGGTAGACTTGCACCCATTAATTGATTTAAATTATGATTGCATGTGAATGTGTACGTTATGTGTCTTATGTGAAAGTCATTTTTATGAAAAGAGACGATAATGTATTTCTTCGGAAATATTCATGTTGAAATGAGAATATATTTCTTATGAAATATTTATGTTGTTATGCTTGTCATAACTTATGTGCTTTTATGCATGAGAAAAGAAAGAAGAGAATATCTTGCAAGATAAATGATGATGTTATGCATAACTTATGTGCCTTATGTGCATGAGAAGAAAAAGCAACTCACACCCTATGATTTCAAAGAGCCTATGATTTTCAAAGAGAAGCCATGTGCGTTAATGCACGAGAAGAGCAACCAACACCCTATGATTTCTAAAGAGCCTATGATTTTTGAAGAAAAAGCCATGTGCTTTAATGCACGAGAAGAGCAACCCACACCATATGATTTCTAAAGAGCCTGCATTTATGTGTTCAATTATATTGTAAATTAATTAATTGGCGATGAGTCTACTGAGCATATCTATTTTTACAATATTTGCAGATTTCGGAGAGGGTGGCAAGTGATGGATGATTGTGACAATAGTCGCTAAATGGTTGAAAATCTTATTTTAATGATTCGTATTTCAAACATTGGATAGTTTTGAGAATTTCAGTTATTTGAGAAATTACGACATTGTCAATTGTTATACAATATTAATGGCTCGATTTATTATTTCAAATTGTTTCATAAATGTTTTCAATTTTATCGACAATTACAGTTTATTTAATGTTACCAAAAAATGAATTTCAGTTATTTCTTCCTCTAAAATATTATTTTAAAAGTTAGATCAGACGATGACGTGGTGAACCAGGTATTTAGAACTCGGGGCGCTACAAGACAGGACATAGAGACATACTTTTGGTATTATCGCGGTCGTCTATGAAATCTTGTGTTCTATGCATCTAAATAAGGAATAATTCGAACCCTCTGTAGAGATACATGATTGACTTATTTAAGTAGAATTGATTTAAATTCGATAAAGGAATTTCAATATACATTAGTAAATTCAACCGAATGCATATTTTAGAAAATAAAAATTGAAATTGGAGTTATTTTTAACTGGTTAGGTGAAATCGTGAATCTCAACTACTTTACAATCATTTTTAAACACAAAACAATCGTGTAATTTTAATTCTTTAGTTAATTTTCTTAGTTTTAGTTTCAAACATCAAACTCATTCATATGTTCAAATAGGGATAAGAACTAAATTATTTCGGTAATTAATAGCAGTTCTCATGAGAACGATAATCCAGACTCGTTTGTCCATTTTATTACTTTTCACGATTTGTACACTTACGGGTATATTTTGCATCTCAAAATAATGTGAACAATTGCTCATTGAATAAGTGTTTGCTCACACTATTATTATTTTTCTCTGTCAGATATTACTTAAGGAATATATTGAGATTACCTCGACGGAATGGATCACAACGAATGATGGATTGTATAGAATATATGTCAAGGAATTTCTCACATGAATCATGCATAAGGAGTTTTCAGGATATTTGAATTTCATGTTTATGAAGTGAAGTTGTACATGATGCGATTACTTTAGTTTTTCTATGTTCGGAGAAATTCCCTGGGAAATAAGATAATGTAGTTAGAATAAACTTCTTTTGATACCTTCCCAATATATATTTGTAAGAAAGGGAAGGGATATTTTGTAACCAAACTTTTATTATCACCAAATAAATTGAGTGAATCGTCTTTTATAATCTTTTAATAAATTTTACTGCCAAAATTATGATTGTTGTTTTCCTTTGTGAAATAATTTTAAAAAAAATACTATGGGGGGTTGGCCGTGGCCCCTACCGTAACATTTCCTTAAAATTTTGTTCCCAACGCAATTTTGGTTATGAACGGATGTTCATATTAATTTTAACGGTGATTTTACTGTTTTCCAATCGCCTTTGAGAGAGGGTCATGAAAAATCTCCATTTACGACATTAAAGAATGACGAGAATAAAGCATTTGTGCAAAATTGAAAATTTTGAGTGAAAATCGCGCTCTACCTATGGCGTGGTCGCGTGAACTAAAAAAATAAAAAGTTTTGCTATAGGCTATTACTGAGTGACCGTGCCAGTTAACACCAAGCAGTCGCTTGGTGATGTGTTCGGTAGAAATGACAATATAACATGAATTTAAAAATTTCTCAAGTTTAATTACATTACACTCCATTTTTCCTCCCCCCAATTGCCTCAACTTCAATATTCATCTAAGTTCCAAGTTGAGTGCATTGTGTCAAGTAGAATTCATGGTCTTCATCAAGACTAAAATTGGATCAAATGTACGAAATTTCCAATCTTTTGGAAATTATGCTTGAATTCTTTGATTTTCCCATAGTCTTGAGATTTTCAGTGTATGGATAGATTGATATTGAATCGAGGATAGATGGTGGGATAAATTGATTGTGATGATAATTGAAATTTTTTGGTTAATTCAAGTATCCATAACTATGATTTCTCGAGTTCTCTCAATGCACATTGGGTGTTCCATTAAATGTGCCACAATGAGCTTTTCTTTGAGTTTTTGCAAGTCGTTTTGAATGATCCTCTTTAGTGCATGTTATACATCATATGTTCATCATTCAATCATCTTTTACACTTGTTTAATGCATAGAACTTGAAGTTAGCATCATTGAACCTCAATGCAGGCACTACTGCAACAATGCACCATAAATCTACTTCATGTCACTCACTTCATCTCACCTTTTCTTGACCCAAACGAACTCCAATTGAGCTGAATTTTGGATATGTCCTAGATCAGGTTGCATACTTCCATATCATATGCCTAGGATATGTCTCGGGAAAATTTCACTTTTTCAAGACGATGTCAAGGGCTAAATATCAATGGTCACACACAATCTAAAATTTCATTATTTTGCTATATCCTATAGCATTCGATTTTTGGGGTATAAAAAATCAAAAGAAATTGAAAAATGTAAAAAAATAAAAAATAAAAAAATTGTTTGCTGCCTATGATATTGTTTAGATTAAATCTCATGCTTTAGTTAGAGTAATGGAGATATCCTGTAGCGACCAAGAATTTTTATACATTAAATAATTATTTTAAATTATGAAAACGTGCCGCTGCGATCTCACCTATTTTTTAATTTAAAATTACGACGTATTTTTCTAGCCGAGTCGAGAAATATCAAGTCCATTCGATTTTAATTAAAATCCGAATTTAATATTATTTTAATTATTTATTTAAAATATTCTTTTCAAAATCGTTTTAAATTCCAAATTATGTCAAGCTCATTTTATCAGATTTATTTTTCCGACCCAGTTGAATTCGCATATTATTTCTCGAATTTCATGTCTTGCTTGTCAAGATTTCCATAATATCCCATCAACTCATCCTTCCACCAACTACATCAATCTCATACCCTATCAATTCTTATACTCTACATCACCGACCCACTCCATTATTCATTACCACCCACACTCCACAACTCATTCCTCACAAACTCACTCCCACATCACCGCAACCAAACTTCAAGGTAAGGATTTTCCCCAACCCTCGACAACCATCTTCCTCGCGCAGCCATTGCAGCAGCCACCACCACTGCCTACTGCACAACACCCGTCAGCCACCACCTCCACCGCCTGCGAGCTCCAATCCACCCAATGCAGGCCACAAATCATCATCATCACCACCATATTCGTCCACTGCATCCAAACCAAAACAGCCACCATCCTCCATCATCAACACCAACACTACCTCTACCCCAAACGACCGCAACCGCACAATACCACCACTAAAAACTCCACAGCCCATTTCGTATTCTCCCCGTTTTTTACCTCCAAAATCATCATCACCACCACCACGGCCAGCCACCATTGAAACCACCTTGTACCACCGGCCGACCGCAACCACACAAACCCTCCACACCGTAGCAAAGATCTAGCCTAACGCGACCACCTCCATCACTCTCAAACGCCCACTGCACATCATCCAAATCCCCACCAATAAGCCAAATCAAACCCAAAACCCATAAGCAAACATCACACATCCACTTACCTCAACCACCGCCGGGAAATTTCAGCCCAAGTTCAAACTTTGAGCCTTGTTTGCCTCGGTTTTTACACCCATCTCGCACCAAACTCCCACAAAATCGGAACCCCTCCTTGGCCGCCTCTCGTCGCCACCCTGCGATGGTGTTCCGCCGGCCAATCGTCGGCTGTGGGCGTTGGATTTGGGGATGAGGGGCCTCGCACGCCCCTGCTCCCTCTGACTCTCTCATTTTGAGAGAGAGAGAGAGATGTATATATGTATATATTTGTATATTTTAAACTTTTTGAAAATTTGCAGCTTAACCCCAAGTTTGTAAAATGATTTAAATCAGTCCTTATAGTTTTAAAACTAATCACTTCAGCCCCTTAAGTTTTGAATGATTTTAACAGTCCCTTCATTTTTAAAAATCAATTATTTCAATCCCTACAATTTAATATCCATTTTGAGCTTCAACCCAAGTTTTGAAAAATTTACATTTTAGTCCCCAAAGTTCCAAATGTTTCCTTTCAGCCCATGAGTTCAAATATTTTAAAAACTCTATCCTTTAATTTAAAAATCTGTTATTTTTCAGCCTGAATATTTTAATAGCGTTTTATCCAAGTCCAGAAAGTTTCGAAAAACTCCATTTTAGTCCCCAAGTTTAAAGGTATTCATTTTAGCCCCCAACTTTCAAATCAGCAATTTCAGTCCCTAAATTTTATTCATCATATTAAACTATAAATTTCAAAAGACTAATTTAACTTATTTTTCTAATTGGCTAGACGAGGCGTACGGAGATTTAAAGGATTGAAATCATTTCCCGCTCGATTTTGCACTCGTTGAATTTAAGGTAGACCCGCCCCTATTAATTGATTTAAATTATGATTGCGTGTGAATGTGTATGTCATGTGAAAGTTGTTTCATGAAATGAGATGAAAATATATTTCTTATGAAATATTTATGTTGTTATGCTTGTCATAACTTATATGCTTTAATACATGAGAAAGAAAGAATAGAATATCTTGCAAGATAAATGATGATGTTATACATAACTTACGTGCCTTAAGTGCACGAAACGAGACTACCCACACCCGATGATTTTAAATGGCCTATGATTTTTGAAAGAGAAGCCATGTGCTTTAATGTACAAGAAGAGACTACCTACACCCTATGTTTTCTAAAGAGCTTGCATTTACGTGTTCAATTATATTGTAAATTAATTAATTGGCGATGAGTCTACTGATTATTTCTATGAAATGCTCATGTCTGTTTTAACAATATTTGCAGATTTTGGAGAGGGTGGCAAGTGATGGATGATTGTGGCAATAGTCGTTAAATAATTGAAAATCTTATTTTGATGATCCATATTTCTAAACTTTGGCTATTTTTTGAGATTTTCAATTATTTGAGAAATTATGACATTGTCAATTGTTTTGTAATATTAATGGCTCGATTTATTATTTCGAATTGTTTCATAAATGTTTTCAAGTTTTATCGAACATTACGGTTTATTTAATGTTGTAAAAAATGAATTTCAGTTATTTCTTCCGCTAGAATGTTATTTTAAAGTTTAGACCAGAAAATGACGTGGTGAACCGGGTATTTAGAATTCAGGGCGCTACATATTGTTTAGATTAAATCTCATGCATTAGTTAGAATAATGGACAACATCAGAACTTGATTTTTCATTAACTTGCTTATCGATGTTATACTTTACGAACTTGAGAACATAACCATTGTTGAATTATTACTTGTGTGAGAATATGTTTCAAATATGTGGGGTATTTTTTTATACAATCGGACATAAGATTGATTTTACAACCTCTAACTTTAAGTAATAGATCGTGACCCTAATATTAGAACCAAACATGCTTAAGAGCACTTTGGGGGTGGAAATATTAGTATAGGGATGCATAAACTTTTGAAGGTTTGAAGTTTTTGAAATATGTCTTTGGTTGAAGGGTTTTTTTTTTTTAATCAACAAGTATAAGCCAGCACTAGCATCATTAAAAATAGTTTTATTCTTCTCTTCATAGCATTTTCGACTCGAGCAATTAAGCTTTTAAGGGTGCTAAAATCTGATGCCCTAAATTCATTTGAGTTGAGAGTTATCAGTCTAAAGTTCATTACATGTGTCAATTAGAAAACTTAAGTGAAAGAGGACTAACACATAAGACACAAAACATCTTTTACAATTCTTTGTAGTCTTAGTGACTCTAGTTATTAAGTCGTTAAGGGTTCTCAGAACCCACCTCCTAAAGTCATTTGACTTGATAGTTACCGATCTAAAACTCGCTATAGGGGTCAGTTAGAAAACAATTAAGAAAAATATTGCACAAAGATGAGAGAAAAACAGAAAAAGAAAGAATAAAGTGCTCGGTATAAGTTTTGAGACTGGAACTTTAGATACTAAAGGTGTAGATTAGAGAACTGATTACCATCGATCTTTTATGCATACTTGTCTAATTCTAACTTATTTGTGTGAAAAAAAATGCATAGTAATAATGCTTAGAAACCACAAGAAGCCTTGGGATTAGATAGAAGTATAAGGTTGTGATCATCCATGAGAGATGCAAGAAAAATAAATAGAAAATAATTGTACATATGGAATTCGGGTTTTAAATGCATCATAAGCCACACTATATTTAGCATGTTTTTATATGAGAATGCATTTGACTTGGCTATTTACACACATATAAATAGAAAGTCAAGTATCGGATAAGTAAAAATAATTTTTGAAGTATTGTTCATCTTTCTTTTCTAAAGTGTAATTTCTAATTTGAACCTAAGGCACGTAGCAAGCGAAATGACAATTGACAAAAATAATTGTTATTTGAACTTTTGTTTTATAGTTTAATTCTACTTTGTTCGATGATGAACAATAATTCTATTTTTGGTGTGTTTGATAAGTGTATTTTATACATTTATTTACATGCTAAAATTATGATGTTAAATTGTTGTTTTAGAATAAAAGCCACATAATTTGTTATTATTTGTTTATATTTTAGAAATCATCCCAAAGTCGAAAGAATGAAGGATTTGAAGTGAATAGAGAGCAAATGGATGATAAATGGATGTTAAATTGTACACGTGTGAAGTGCATGAAGTCAATTGAGGAGAAAAAAAAGTTAATTGGAAGAAATTAGATGTTTAGGGGCTAAAGTGAGCTAATTGGAAGATGAAGTACTTGAGTCGCAAATAAAAGACAAGGACCAAGTTGTAGAAATTGAAAGATGGAAATTGCACACAGACTATAATACTACACAATCGCTTTCTCATTAAGGCGCATGGTCGCGTCGTCATTCAAGAAATAAGCAGAACCGAAATCAGGATACCATGCGATTGCGCGCTTCTCCGATTGGGCACAGGTGGACTTTTAAATGCAGATCTCAACAGGTTTCTCTACTAATTAACCTAGACTTCGCCTAACCTATATATATTGATCATAAGCCACGATCTTGGGGTTCCCAACTCTCTATAATTCACACCAAAACTTTATCATATTGTTGGATGACCAATTGGCTAAAGATTGAAGATTCATGCAACAAAAAGAATAATTTCTCCATCCAAGTTATTAATTCTCCAAATTCTTGTTGTGATTTATCTTTTATCATATTTTTAGGGTAGACTTTTATTTTATAATTGTAATGGAGCTTTACGTTCTGGATTTCATGTCTTGATTTATGTTTAATTAATATAATTTACTGGTTTGAGCAATTAATTCCGTATTTCACATTTCTACAATTTTCTAGCAAATTATTGTACGAATATTGTGATAATTTCTTAAGTTCAAAAGATTAGGAATTCATTAGAAATATTTTAATTGTCGTAAAGTTTGATAGATGATGGAAATCTATCGTTATGATTTATGTTATCTTTTAAAGTGTTCACAAAACTTTAATGTTTTTTCTATATGTTATTTGTCATAGAAATATAATTGAATCACATATAGAAATAGGAATTAATTCACTGTTTTAAAGAGGATTTTAAACAAAATAAGAACGTTGATATTTAAAATTTCATGAATTGTAGTTAAACGTTTATATCAAAAGCTGAAAAACGTGAATAAAAGAGGTAAAGTGAATTCTTAATTCTAACACATTTTTCTCATTATTTTAATTATTCAAAATTGTCTATTTTCCTTTATTAGTTAATTTCAAATCCAAAACATATTGATTTTTCTAGCTTCGATTTAGGATTTCAATCTAAAATAATAAATTGTCTCAATCTTTTTGTGTACGATACTTAAACTCATTGTCCACTATATTACTTGTGTGATCCGTACAATTGCAGTCGGAATTAACGCAACAATGATGCACTATGACCATGACTTCATGAAAACACTCGTCTTCTAACATTTAAATGATGCATTTCATGAGTCAAGATTCGAATTTTCAATCATCTAACACCAATTCCTCATGCTTTACCGCTGAACCATGCCCGTGTGGCAGTTCTAGTCCTCTACTAGGGAATGTGATAGACCTACACAATTCAATTCATGGCACAATCCTTGATCCCCATTAAGGTAATCTAAGTATCTAACAAGGGATAAGCTGGAACATATGGAGCTTATTCTAATAACTTCCAACTGCATCACAACTACATATGTAACTTCAGTGTGAGATATCCCAGAAACCAATAGTTTTCCCTTGTAGTAGGAAAAATCTTCCTATTGAGCTTCATGAATGGATAGTACCAGACTCGAATTGTATAGACAAATTTGGAAACTTGTCATTGCAATTCTGGAAGAAAGGAATCGTCATGAATAATCAGAGGAAAAAGATATGGTGCCCTTGAAGGACACCCCTTCAAGGCATAGGTGGGGCCCAGAGGGCTCAATAATCAGAATGTGACTAGTCATCAACTATTCAAATCCAATACACACCAGAAAGACATATAATCAATGTTATATTTGTTTCCTGTCCTGTCTATCTAACTTGAAGAATTCCTGCATTGACTAGTTTCTGTATCTTGTTCATCACAAGAGGGTTCTTCATATGTTTCTGTGCATCCTTCGGATTTTCCTGGAAGTCAGTCAAGACCTGTTGCAACATAGATGTCACGTGAGATACAACCTTAACAGACCAATGGGATCGACTCAAAAGGAATAGGCAGAGATTTTGGTAATAATCTTTTCAATATCCCTAAGACATAGGGACGTGTAATTAAGAGAATGATTCCATAAGAACTAGAGATTGTGGATTGAAGTCGGAATCGGATGAAAGCAAGCAAAACAGGAAGGGTATAATGTCTTCTAATTTTAGAATTCAACTAACACTGGATAAATCTTAATAGCATACCTGTCTCATCACTGGATCTGTAAGAATGTTTTGAATCTCGGGATCTTGCATTCCCTTTGCCTAGAAAAGTACAGGGAGTATAGTCATAATTTCAACTTGTTTCTATCAAGAGATCACAATAGTGGAAGAAATATATCAGACCTGTCTCTCCTTTAGCTCCTCGGGAGTCAAATCTCCACGGCCGGCCTTGTTTATCTGCTCTACACACCTGTGTAAAGATTTCGGAAAAGCTCCACTTAGTTACAAAGTTCAAAATGCTGCAGTTTTGTCATCCACAAAAAACCATATCAAAAGTAAAAAATTTCTCCTATACCTCCTGACACCATCGAGCAATTCCTGGTTCTGAGGATCATGCTTTAACCCCTCCTGGTACGTTTCCAATGCCTTTTCATACTCTTTCATGAAGAACTGCACTGTTCCTTTTCTTGTATAACCTTTTGCAAATGTTGGATCAAGTTCAATGCATTTTTCAGCATCTTTGAGACCCTCAGGAAGTGCCCCAAGCTTCGTATAACAAGCAGCTCTGTTGCTATATGCCTGAGAACTCAACCGTATCACACATCCACATAAACCAAATCTTTGACAATAGGTGAATTTGTGGGAATAGAACAATTATTTGATACCTTTGGATTCTCAGGATTCCTCTTTATTGCTTCTGTATAGTGTTTGATAGCATCTGGATACTTTTGCTCTTTGAAATATTGGTTGCCTAAAGTTTAACCGTTAATTATTACTGCAAAAATACAGACAACGTTAAACATTCCACAACAGAATAGCAAATACCTTTCTCACGTTCCTCATCGGCTATCTGTGGGTCGAAGTATTCTTGTTGCTCTTTCTCCTTTTTTGCTTTCTCAGCATCGTTAAGCTTCTTCAATGTGTCAGAATTGCGATGCTCTGTAAGTGCCTTTTGGAAAGTCTCTATGGCAGGTTCATAGTCTTTGGAACATTTTGCCATCTTCACCAAGGCAGAACCCTTTCTTGTAAGAGCCCTTGCTATCATCTTAAAGTCTGACCTCAGTTCTCTTCCCCTTTCAACAGCTTTGTCACAATCTTTAATGCATTCCTCATACTGAAATAAGCAACAAACAGATAAAACGAGCTTCGCATGCAATGAAGTAAATATTACAGACTTCATACATTTTAAGAAAAGATAACGGACATTTACGGCCTGTTCCTTAGGCACATTGCAGAGATTATTGCTATACTTGCCCCCATCAACAAAGTGATAAATACCGTAATTCACTTGTAAATGCACTTTCTCTAAGCTAGAGATTATTTCTACTTTCCCCTTAATCCCCCAGTTCCATAATTTCTCCAATTATGTTAGGGTCAATGCCAAGGCAGGAAAGAGGTAACTATCTTGTCAAAGTCAATGCAGAATTAAAAAATAAAAAACTATGCTGAGTTCTGATTCAGACAAAGTATGCAGTGTGTTTTAGAAGGAGGGGGGGGGGGGGGATGACGACCGAGCATAGAAATAGAAAAATAAAGAAATGTAAAGATTTAAGTCATGAGAAACCAAAATTATCCTATAAAATCTTAAATCCTGTTTAATGCACAAAAATGCAGGTTTGGTTTTTCAGAATGTCAATCTCAGCATCCCACTCAATCACCATTACATGGCATTTCATGCAGCCATGATTGGAAACACATGCAGAAGTCATAATCAATTAGGTTTATGTGCTGTTCCTACTTTGAAGTTGGCATGAAAGTCACCACACTACTAATTGATGCTCTTGGGGCTTAATCATTTTTCAGTAGGCAATATATATGAACTATTCTTAACAAAATACTATAATATTCAAACCACGCGATACCTAAAATGATGAATTTTGTTCAGTAGATAACAGGGGGAAAGAGCAATAATAGAAATGCAAAGAGTCAAGCAAGAAACAACAAAATCAAAGTCCCACGACTTCCAAACGTCAAATATTCACATGCAATCTCTAGCACAAGAACAAAAGTTCTCCATTACGCTAAGCAACCTAATGCACTTCCTTTTTCTATTACCTTTGTCTCTAGTGCTTGCTCTGGGTCATAAATCACTATCATAAAGCACGTAATCCAGTTCAACAAACATATCCAGTGTTTAAAAAGGCAAAATTTGTATTGGGACGTTTTTCCTTTGTTAAGAGAGATGTAAGCCTCGGCACGCTTTGAGGCATATAAGACTTACCATGAACTCCCAAATAATAGTTAAAAAAAATACAAAATAAGCATATAATAAACCGTAAAGAAACTTTAAAATTCTAAAACAATTGAACTATAAATTAATGAAGTTACAGCTCAAACAAAAAAAGATAAAAGTCTCCCATCTGATCACTAGTAAGTCAGGTATAAAATCACTAATTCCACTGCGAAATCTAAGCTGCTGAGAGTCACTGTCGTAGCCGACATGATGTGCAACATCACTGGAGTCCAGTGTGTGTGTGTGTGTGTTTTGCTGAACTCTACGTTGTAGTTACTCTCCATTTTTGAAAAAGTACCCATTCATACACACAGGTACGGGATAAGGGTATGAAATCCTTCAGCTTCTCGAATCCTTTAAACCAGAAAAAGATAATTTATATCATTTAAATCAAAATAGGATCTTTTATATCCCTAAGAAATGCATCTGTAATTCTAAGAAGCACCGATACACCTCCAACGCCGGCATATCCGTGTCCGATAAGAAATGCATCTATAATTCTAAGAAGCACCAATACACCTCCAACGCCAGCATATCCGTGTCCGATAAGAAATGTATCTATAATTCTAAGAAGCACAGATACACCTCCGATACTCCTTCGATACGTATCGGCGGCGTATACTAATTACAGCGAATAAGAAAAAGGAAAAGGGGTTAAAGCAAGTAAGAAAAAGGAGGGGGGGGGGGGTATAAGCTTGTCTTGCCCATTTCCAAGCTTTTCCGGTGCCGATTGCATAGAAAAATTGTAAGAGCAACGTCGACAATGGTGGAAACAGGAACCCTACAAGACCAATGTTTTTTTGTTGAGTTGGGCTAAAAAAATGATTAAATGGGCTTGTGTATTTACTTTTAAATTGGGTCTATTAATTTTAAAACTATTGACCACCAATTTTTAAATGGCCCAGCCATCAATCTTTTCAAGTTGTCCCAGTTAAATAGTAGCCAAAATAAAAATATTAACTAAATGAGAAAACAAGTATAAATGAAGTTAATGTCAATTTGATTTACGTATGACTTTTTTTTTTTTTTTTTCTTTATATATTTTTTATTTTTATTTTTTTTGCAACAAGTACACAAATTTTTATTTTCTTTACATTAAAATTTTAAAAAATTAATTAATTTTTTAATTGACGTATCGACGGCATATCGGACTATCGGAATATTTTCCAAATCCCGTATCGACGTATTGGATACGTACCCGTGTCGGATGCACGTATCCGTATCGGTGCTTCATAGCTATAATTACTAATATATAAATTTCTAAAATAACTTTAAGTGTTTATAAGACATATACATGCACCCTTGTTCGAAATTTGGACCCTTTTGTCGTGATCACATATTCTAGATTTTAGATAAAGGATCCGACATTCGGATATGTACCCATACCGGATACTCATACCCGAGTCCGGGCATCATAAGCTGAACATGTAATTTATTATTATTTATGGCTAACAAATAATCAAAGAACCAAGATAGGTTGTAATAGAACTAAATTTCCATATCTTGAAGATTATTATATATTTTAAAGATTAGTGGATTTCCAAAGTGGTCAACTAGTGAATTTGTAAGGTCAAAAAATAAGTTAGACCGAGGGGATTTAGGAAGGGGCATGCACCTCTCATTGTCTGAGGCATGCGCACTGAGGTTCGTGCCTCATTTAACGCAGGCATAAGCCTCACTAAGATCATTGAATATTCGTACCTCAGTTTGATTTTTTAGCGCCTCACATTAAGGCCTACCTCGTGATTGCCCTTATAAACAATATTTCCGATACAGCCTAATCCTCCACCAGCCTCATTATGAAGAAACTTCATCGTGATGACATGCATAAACATGCGCTAGATCCACAACATTATAAAAATCTGAGCAAGCACCCCATAATTTTAAAATGGTGAATGAAATGCAGTATTTGACAATAGGAAAGGGGCCATCATAGAAACGGAAGTGGTCAAACAAAAAACAACAGAAGGGTAAGATTAGGGCTTTGGCTTTCAAATCTAAGTCCCCACGAGTTAAAAACTAAAATTCTTTGAGTGCAATTGCTCTCCAACACAATAATTTTAGTTTCAATTCACCAGAGCACCTTCCTTTTCTCAGTTACTTTTGTCTCTATTACTTGCTTTAAATCACCATCATAAATGAGGTACTCCAGTTCAACAAACCTTTCCGAGCTACAGGCCTTAATTCTCATCAGCCTCATTAAGAAGAAAATTCACCACCATGGCATGCATAACATGTGTTAGATCTATAAAATTATAAAAGATCTAGCAATTAACAGCATCTAACATTATCTAGGTGTTGGCCAGAGTTGGAAGGTTACCAAAATTGCAATATCTAAAGGATATTCTTGTTTGATTACCATGTCCACATTCTCACCATTAAAGCGATCCGTGAAAATCTAACCAAGGGTCTTTCCTAGGCAAGTTTTAATGGAAAAACATAATACCAAGGTGGAACGCAATTTTTCCTTCCTCAACACTAAAATACAACATAATTTCCTAAAAACCAAACTCTATTTTCCACATCACTCCCAGAAGTCATGACCAAATTACTCAAGTCAAAACAAGAAACGTCTAAACTCACCCAAAACCTACTATATCATCTCAAAGCTTATACATACAGCAAAAGAAAGATAAATTGCAAATCAGTAGGAACACAATCAATTTAGCTTTAAAAAAAGGTGGGACAACTAAAAGATCAAATGTACCTTCCCCATCTCCAAGTAAACGGCAGCACGATTGGTGAGGAAAGAAATGTCCTCATCGTCTAGCTCAATTGCCTTAGTGTAATGACGAATTGCAGTCTCAAAATCCTTCTTCTTATAAGCAACATTTCCATCTTCCTTCTCCTTCTGGGCTTGCACTTTTCTCTGCTTTTCTCCCGAGAGCTCCATAGGTTCAGGCTCTGGCTCCTTCTCGGGCCTCTTCTCCTCCTTCGTGGGCTCTGTCTCAGTTGAAGCAGGTCTTTTCCTCTCTGGCAATCCACTTGACGTCTCAGGCACCTCGGTATCCTCATGGCCCCTTGTTTGGAGCTTTAGGTTCAACAGAACTCCTAATGCCTGCATCATCCTCTGGTCCTTCAAATACAAGTTCAAATTATTCGGTGACTTCTGAAGGTCCTGCATCATTTTCACAAAATCGGGCTGCTGCAAGAACCCGCGGGTTGTTGGATCACTCGCTAGCCTCACCCACATTTCCGGTCCAAAGGCGTCTCCAAATAGACCAGCACCCTCCCCCGCTCGAGACTTGGAAGATTGAGCCAGAGCAGCTTCCGCATCGGCAAACCCAGACTTCAAAGGTTCGTTATTCGGGTCGATCTCAAGACCCTTATTGTAAGCAGAAACAGCATCACTATAATTCTGTAAACCCATTTGAGCTGCACCCAGCCGAGAATAACCCTTGGACCAATCAGGCTTCAACTCAACAGTCTTCTGGGCATCGGAAAGTGCTTCGGAAAATTTTTTTAAGGAGGCATACGCAGCGGATCGGTTAGAGTATAGCACATGGTTAGTGGGGACCAAGTTGATGGCCTCCGAGAAGTGGTGGATGGCGTCGTCGAAATTCCCCGCGGCGAACGCCGAGTTTCCTTTGGCCTTGGCTTCATCGGCCATTAATTATTATTGTTAAATTGGAGAATTTTGTATTTCTTTATCACAATCTGAAGAGTGAAGAGTAAAAGAGATAGGTTAATGCAGATAGGAATAATTGGGTGGAGTATGACGCAAGAGAATTGTATGCGCTGTAAAATAATATAGAAAGAAGAAGAGAGAACTTCTTATTAGGTATATTTCTAGTGAAATGAAATGACTCTTATTTTTAGAAGGGAACAATGACACAATCGTAATATATAAAGTTTACAGGGGTATAATGGTAATATCATTCACATATTTATATATATATTTATAACACTCCCCCTTGAATGACATATTACTCAATTGTCTGTCTCGTTAAAATCTTACTAAGAAAATTCAGTGGGATAAAACTTGAGCGAAGGAAAAAGAGTACAGAAGTTCCCCCTGATGTTAGCCATGGTGAATCATTGAGTCTAACGCTCGAGTAGAACAAATCATGTACTGAATCTTGAAGTTCTGAAGTACTGCCTCATTAAAACCTTGTCAGTAAAACCCAATGGGACAAAATCTAAACGAATGAAAAAGAGTACAGCCGCTGCCTCGTTAAAACCTTGCCAGGAAAACCCTTTGGGACAAAACCTGAACTAAGGGAAAAAGAGTATAGCATGATTCTCCCCCTGAAGTGTGCAATTGAAGATTCTTGAACTTCTCGAACATTGATATCATCTTTCTTCTGGAATATAAACATTTCCTTGTATAGCATTCTTCATAAGATGTCTATGATTTTCTTCATTTGTTGATATCATTCCAGTATAACAATGTGTTGCTGAATTATAACTTGTCGATAGCTATGATAATGCCTCAAAAACCTTACTAGGAAAACCCTATGGGACAAAACCTCAGCGAAGGGAAAAAGAGTACATTATTCTCATTAATTTTCATCAATACGCCTCAACTGTTGCCTCATTAAAAACCTTGCTAGGAAAACCTTGTGGGACAAAACCTCAGTTAAGGGAAAAAAAGTGCAACGCGTATTTATTCATTTTCATGGAATATCACACGTATATTGATGCAATCTCGTATCTTTTCATCAAACATATCATTCATGATAAGCTTTATATAAATCGTTCATAACTCATTTATGATGTCATAACATGCTATATTAAGCAATGTTGTACTAATTTATCGATTGCATCTTTCACTTCTGGTGAATAATCAAATATTGCATCTTTCACTTCTGATAAATAATCAAATTTAGAATTCACTTCTGGTGAATAATCAAATCTAGAATTCACTTCTGGTGAATAATTAAACATATTCATTTTCATATTCACTTCTAGTGAATAATCAATTTCCCAGATGTCATAAATGGTACACTCTAATTTTACTTTCAACATATTATATCATGGAGTCATTTGTATCATTCTATAGTGATACTAATCTGGGCATATTGAATCTTTCAATGATTTATACATGTATGTTCTTGTACTTTATAAACTGCAATTTCTAATTTGCAGGAGCATAATCAATAGATATCAATTTCGACATATAATCTACAATCATTTTACTTGAAATCCCAACGTACCGCAATCAACTGGTACATCAAATAATACTCTCAAAGTACCGAGATGAGAATCATACATTTTGATCTCACTCATTGGTATATCAAAGAGCTCAAGCTAGTGATTTAGATTATAGTCTATCCACCATATGTCATGCCAGTTCAATGAAAAATTTTGCGTGCAACGAGTCGTCTTTTACGACTGTGTAATATTTTTTATTTGTACATATAATTACTGGCTTTACACATTTAAACATTTGGACTTCAGGTCCTTGAACAATAATCCCTACATTTGGGTTATACACTTGGCCAAAGTATTATAATTTCATCAACCTCATTTTCATAAGAGGGTATGCAGTCGACTTATTTATCGATTCCATCTCAATATAACATAGAGAGATCTCTTTATATGTTCTATCATCAGGTACCTAAATATCTCATCATTTAACTATGTCCCTTTACTCACTATGAGTATTTAGCCTCAAAGAGATCATTTCAATCATTCAAGAGATATTTATTTTTGGAATCGATAGTCATTATGCTTCAGGCATAATTACACTTCAGGCGTGTTTTCCCCATAATGTTCTCAAATATTATCAATCGGCTAAAATGCCATAACACGTGTCATTCTTTTAGAGATATAATCTCAATCATATATCGAAGTGCGCTTTGGTGGATTGTATACATATTGCACTTTTACAAATCATAAAGCTTCACAAGCAAATTTTTATTGCATCGTATTGACATGTTTGTATGTAGAATATTGCTGCATGAGAAATATTTATATTCAAATTGTTCTCATAGCAAATAATTTGAGGCTTTTAATCTGCTAAATCATTAGCAATATAATATTCTATTATCTCAACTAATTCGTAAAATCATTAATGACTTTAAGATATATTAATGCTAGCATTTATCACTTTGCTCGTAATATCATTACTTGAGCAAATAATCAGTCATTCATTTTCTTAGTGAGATAATTAATTTACCTTTAAGAACAAGCAGCAATGATAACTAGTTAACCTGAACAATCTTCTGGTTCTTTAATGAATGTCATTTTGCATTCTTAATAAATCTCATTATTGAATTGGAATCTAACCAATCATTATAGAACTTCTGGTTCAGCAAGATATTTCACTTGTACATATGTATGAACTTCTGGTTCAATATAGTATTCATTTCATCAGTACGTATTTCTGTACAGTTCAAATTGGTATACCTTTAATACTTTTAGTATACCGGAAAAATTAGGTATAATATCCAAGAAAATATTCCATATCTCAAATCTTATCATCAAATCTTCATTTCGAGAAAGTTAACAGCGCATTAAATCTTGTTCCCACTTTTCATTATTCTATTCCATGCTTTCTTGCTGGAATCAATATCACGTGAATCCACTTAACTCCTTTATGCCTTTAAATAGATCTTTTTGGGAAGAATGTTAGATCCATAAAAATGGATATCATACTTTCAAATATTCGAAAATATTATTCAAATCTTCTAGTAAATGATTTGAGAAAAATTTATCGAATTAGGCTCGAAAGATTGAGGTTGCTGATGGATCATGACATCCTAGAAGATGTTCGCTGGTTGATTGAAGCAAAAGTCTGATTAGCTGGTGAATTGCCATTGACATTTCCTAAACACATGCCTGGTTTAGGAAAAAGTACTTTCGCAAAGAAACGAAGAGCAAAAAGGCTTAATGGTTGTTACAAATGTGCTCGTTGGACATGTGATACTCGTTGCAAATCAGTAGGATATTCTTCTAGAAATATGGATGATAAAATCGATTTCATTAAAGGTGGACTGAGTAAGTTGTCATTGGATGATATCCGATTGACTCTTGAGACGCACCCAAGTAGGTATGTGCAACGTGAACTCCTTTCCTTATATGCTCAATTTAACAAGGATAAAAACCGTTATAGTCTCAAAAATATAGTAGCAAAAGATCATGTTTGCCAGGTTGTTATAAAAAATGATGTTTTGGCTTTGCAGCATTAATACAAGGTAAATCATTTGATATATATGCACATATAAAATATTTTTTCTGTTTCCTTTCACGAGTTTTAATAAAGGCTGGTTAAAAATATTAAATCACCGAAAGGTGAGTAGGGTGATTTAGTCAAAAGTAAATCTTCACTTTTTTTTTTTTTTTTCAAAATACGAGTAGTAAATAGTGAAGTTTTTCAAGTTTAAAAAGCCAATGATTTTCACAGTTTTATGTATCCCAAAATATCATTTTCTCATAAGTTTTTCCTTATTCTCTTAAAGATGGAAGGATCAAAACTTCGACAGATCAAAACTATCTGTGTATTTTGTGGATCAAAAGTAGGAAAAGGTTTTGGGTATCTAGAAGCAGCAGTGGATCTTGGAAAGAAATTGGGAGAGAAATGTATCACTCTCGTGTATGGAGAAGGTAGCAGTGGATTGATGGGTTGTGTTTTACAATCCGCTCTAGTAGAGAAAGCAAGAGTGATAGGTGTTATACCTACTCCTTTAGCTGATATCGCAGGTAAAACACGAGGGCATGAAGTACAGACTTTATCTATCCATGAACGCATAACTTGCATGTTATATGATTCTGATGCCTTCATAGCCCTACCCGGGGGTTTTGGTACTTTAGAAGAAATCTTTAATATTACCTCATGGGCTCAACTAGATCTCCATACTAAGCCTATTGGGCTTTTAAATATTAACAATTTCTTTGATGGTTTGTTAACATTTCTTGATTATGCTGTGGAACAGGGATTCATCTCTCTATTTTCTAGGAGAATCCTTATTTCTGCTCCTACTATCGAGGAACTGCTGGATAAGTTGCAATCATATATTCCAATACAAGATCCAGCAGGAGTTAAGATAGATTGGTCGCAATGAAGGGGAATCAAGTGAAAATGGAGTCCGGTTAATGTAAATTTATCTTTGTGAACCCTATAATAGGTGGTGGTAGAGTACGGAGTATTCTCACTCTTGAGACACACCATAAATTTCTAGGATTTTATCAATGTTTAATCTTGTGTACCTCAAAGATTTAAGGTGGTAGAGTACGGAGTTTTCTTACTCTTGAAACACACCTCTTTGAATGTTTCTTTATTTCCTCAAAAGATCATAGGTGGTAGGATACGGCTACTCCCGAAACACATCTCTAATTTTGAGGATCATAAATGTTTCCCCTTTTGTATTTTGCATGTATGACTTGTTTATGCTTCTTCAGGAGCAATAATAATAATATCATTTCAGTATGTTTAGATGATAATTTTTACTTCTTCTGAAGTAAATATGTACTTCTTCTGGAATACATAAGTGCTCGTGCAAGAACTTTTCCAGATGCTTATCATCTAATATTCATCTCATAATACTGATGAGATTATTTTCACATTAGCCATATCCATGCTATCAGGTGATATTATCTTATCATATATCAATATTTTTCTTGTTGGATAATTCATTTTTATCTATCTTTTCAATACAGATAATGGTAACTTTTGGTACTGTTTGATAAAATATTTTTATCAATATCCAACAACAATAATAATATCAACCTCTAAAAAAAAATTAGTTCGGGCCCCACAAATTATTTAATACTAATGATTAATAATCATGTTAATCAAGTATTATAAAATATGGTTAATGGCAAAATCAGGGGCCGCATGTTCTAATTGAGAATCATGTTAATCAAATACTTTTAATATGCTTAATGTATTAAAAAGTATAATAACCTTTGGTGGACAGCACATTTTCCACTTTGGCTCATAGTTGTCCACCAACTTTGTGGACAGCTCAACTTTGGCTCATCGTGAGATTCTTTCCCTTCGTAGTTGTGTAGCTGAGATCTAAGTTTACAAGAACCTTATGTTTTCCAGTTCCAATCATTTTAATATGCTTCACAGATTTTAATTCTGACTTCATTTTTCTCCCTTAATTTTCTGATGCATTAACCATCAGCAACTGAACAATTCTCAGCAGTAAAACACCTGGCCAAATCCAATACCATTTTCTCTATTACCGAATTTAATATTCCACCAATCTCCACCAATTTCCCACTACCAAATATAATAATATTCCACCAATTTCCACTACCAAATATAATAATATAATAATATTCCACCAATTTCCACTACCAAATATAATAATATTCCAATTCCACCAAAGCAGCTGTACTTCACCATTCCATTATGTGCAACTGATGAATTGTTTTTTAATAGCTTTGAAGCCAAAATGAATACCAAATCATGCCTTCACGATCTCTAGTGACCTGAATATCATCATCATTTTCCTCCACTATCATCACTAGTGACCATTTCATCATCACCATTTTCCTCCACTATCATCACCATTTCACCTCCACTATCTTATCTTCTGAATATCTGCCCCAATCAAAACCAGTTCCGCCATGAACCAAAAGCAAAACTCGGGCTCAATCAGTGTACTCCTCCCGGCACAGCTCCGAAAAATGCCGACCGATTGCCACACTCACCTTCACAGACAGAAGCTGGATCAACAGACCCATAATTGTTTCCCACATAAATAACCAGAGTAACGAATAGCCAGCAATTGCTCCGGCCTGAATAAGCAGCAACGGGCAGTTAAGGACGCCATTGGAGCCTGGAACATCATAAAGCAGCTCCTCCAAACAAGGAAACGGAGGCTGAAGAGCGTCCCCGAAATCCTGTATAGAAAACTCCGATCATGAAGACCTACAACGAGAGCAGAGGCCCCAATTTCTCTAACAATAGCCGAAATTCTTAGATCACAACAATCTCCGTCTTTGTATTGGGGAAGGAATTGCATATTTCTATGAAGGAGAGAGCCAACTGGAAGCCTTTCAAACGGAGGAGCCTGAGCTTCTTCTTGCTTTTGAATGGTGTAGCGGGATATACGTGAAGAAGTGTAATCAAATCCCCAAAACGAAGGATATTGTGAAGTGCCCATTGGAGTGCGGTTCTTGCCACCTCCACGTCTTCCAAAACCACCACAATTTTCCGAGCATCCATTCCCCCTTCAGCTCCACCTTTCGCTTTTCTCTCGTTCCTCAATCGCTAAATTAAGTACAGGGTTTGATGAACAGAATCGAGTGAACTTGTGAGTTTATTTTTCTAAATGGTTCTTACTTCTTACAATTGAGAGAAGCAGATGAATTGTATCTCTCTCTCATGTAGTATGGCTGGGCGGATGGTCGTGATGGTGTTGACTGTGTAAGGTGGAGGTGGTGACTGGTGGCTATAAGCCTTCTTTTTCAGTTTGGAGAAAAGAAAACATTTATTAGTAATAATCAGGTTTCTGATACAGAGGTTCATCATTTAGATGCAACTGTAGAGCATACTCCCATTATATTACTCAATTGACTAGAGACTCGTGCTGATAACGTGTTGTAAAACAATAGAGAATATAGAGAGAATAAGAGAGAACTTCTCATTAGGTATGTTTCTAATGAAATGAAATGACTCCTATTTATAGAGGGAACAATGGCACAATCGTAATATATAAAGTTTACAGGGGTATAATGGTAATGTCATTCACATATTTATATATATATTTATAATAGTATGCAACTATTCTTTTTTTCTTTCTTTCTTTCATAGTTGAGAATGTATGGTAGTAAATAGTAACTAGTGATGTCATCTCTATGTATAATAGTAAAATGTATAGTCTCGCCAAGTTCCCATTCAATTAGTAATGAAAGTTCAACTATACAAATTTTTCATAGTTGGAAAACTGCTATGGAACCAGTAAAATTGAAAATAGAGTGGACGTCCTTCATAAGTTTTTTTCCCCCTCAAAGGATTTTCGGAATAAGAGTGTGGCTTGACTCAACTTGGCACACTGCTAGTTATGCCACTAGTTGAAAATATACAGTCAAACAAACATAATAACAGAATGAGAATCCAAACTCCCGTTCAACGAATTAGCAGTGGAAGTTCAAATATGCACATTTTCGTAGTTTGAATATGTTGAGAGCTAATGTGATCTCTATATATAATATGAAATACACTCGTCGCAATATGATTTTTATAATGTTTAGTTGACTTTCTCTTACTCGTAGATGATAGATGAATCTTTTGAAGCAATGTTAATTATGCAGACAAAATTGTTTACACTGTTCAATTGCAACTTTGACCATATGATGGGAAGATCACTGGTTAGAAAGTTTGCAAGTTCTCTTTATCTTCCCTTCTTTCGTATTCAGCCTCAATTTGGAAAGAATTTATAAATGGATTGAAAGGGATGATAGTATGATAGACTGCATAATCGATGTTGTACTTTTGATATTTCATCTTGGTTTAATGATTTTAAATGCTTAAGTTGTGAATATTGATTATATTTCACGTTTTGTAGATTAGATGAAAGACTTGGATCATATGAGACTCAATAACATAAATTGAAAAGAAGGAATTTGGAACTAAAAAGGTACAAAAATCAGGAGCAAATTTTGCTTAAAGAGTGGGCACATTTTATTCTCCAACGTTACCAATCAGAAATGAAGTATGCCTAAGTCATGGACACATCTTACTGTTTCATGAAAACTTGACTTACATGGGCTGATTTTGGATGAGGAATATATTTCTATTGGACCCATGTTTATCTCCTAGAGGGATGACAATGTTTAGGGATATTATTTATGTAATTAAAAGTGTTTATATATTAAGAAATAATATGGAGGCCTAGTTATGTTCTACTAATGAAATGAGCTTGGTCCATATCGGGAGGTTTTCCATCTTAGCTGCAAGCTTCACTTTAGCCCAAAACTCTAGACTCCAACCTACCACCGAACTTCACGTAGTAGGTCAAAACTAAGGTCGGCAAAATACCGACCTCAGGTCAAATAAAGAGTTGAAGAAGACCTTAATAAAAAAATATATGCCTTGGTGCAAGTGGACAAATGAACTGCCTCGAGTCACGAGATTTATAGAATATTCCTGCAAGGACGGCGCCTACTTTACAAATCTACAGAAGATTAAGCGGATTAACTACAAAAGGGGACCCACCAAAGTATGGTTTATAACTTATTCAACAAGCTATAATCATTAATTGTATAGATAAATGTGAAATATCTATATTTGGGTACAGTAAATCCTAAAGATTATCTATCAATAGAAGGATTATTTACTTTGTAACGCATGCAAAACTTGGAATTAAAAGACCATTACTATACTCTACCAAAACAAGCATTTTTTCCCGTTTTCTTACTTTCTTGTTGCCATTTTATTGACCTACAAAACAAATCTATTATCCTAAGTTGACCAGAAAAATTACCACGTGTCAATCACAATTTTCAACGTCAATAAAAAGATTTTTGTAAAAGGAATAGAATTTGACCATCAAGTGACACTAATGGTAATAGATCCAAAATTGACCTAGATGGATGAAATTTGTGAGTTTTTAAAGGATGGTAAGGGCCTTACGAGCCTCAACCTAGCACAAAAATTGCGGATCAGATTTTTCAGATTCACAATCATTGATGGAATCCTGTACAAAAGAGGATATGCAGCTCTGCTCTTAAAATGTCTCAATGAAGAAGTGATGTGAACCCCTTGATGTTTAAACCAAAAATTCCCACAACAATTTTTGTATCAACCCAAGAAAGCTAAAAATGGTAATAAATGGATAATCTTGACCCAAGTTTAACCCAACCAAAATTCTAAGGAAGATGAATCCTAGCCCAATGGAGAGATTAATACAAATACCAAGATATTGTGAAATAAATAACAACAAATACACAAGACAAATTCTCAATATATAAGTTGAAGAAAATTCCAACGATAGTTATAAATGAAGAAAGGATATTACCTCTCTAAATACTCTCCAAGGAGTAATCTTAATGCCAAAAACTAAGCTAGGGTTTGAAGCCAATTTACAATTTTTAATACAAAAGTGAAAGTAAGAAGTTTAAAAAATTCCACAAAAAACCCCGTTTTTTAATCGGGGAAGTTTCGATCGACCGAAAATATTTCGGTCAAACTCAGGGTCGATCAAAATAGCACTTTCAGTCATACAAAGCTCAGGAGAACCCAACTAAGGCTACCTTTAAAATCTCTACAGAGTTTCGGTCGACCGAAGTGACTTTCGGTCGACCGAAATTTCCCGAGCTTCCAAAAATAAGCAATTGACCTCAATCTTGCTATCTTCCACGTGGACTTGATTTCGGAGCTTGAAAATGAGTCCCATCATCGAATCTTGGACCTCTTTGGCCTTAAATATTGTCATAGGCCCCACCGATATTCTTATCGACGGTTGACTTGTTTGACTTTAACTTGGTTGACTCCCTTGATTCTCATCATCCCCTCCCTCTTGACAAGGATTCGACCTTGAATCTTCACCTGCATCAAAAGGGGATAAGTCAGAAATATTAAAAGAAGTCGAGACATTGTACTCACCTGGGAGGTCAAGTTTGTAGGCATTGTCATTAATATTCTCGATGATTTGAAAGGGGTCATCACTAGGGATGGCAAAAAAACCCGAAATGACCCGCCCCGAAAATTACCCGTCCCGTCGGGTCCGCGGGGCGGGTTCGGGGCGGACCCGCCCCGCCCCGCCCCATGACCCGATAAAAATATTTTTTTTTTTTTAAAATAATGAAATGAGAAACTAAAATAAATTTGATGAAGTCCAGAAGAATTGAACATTGGTGGAATTTAGGGATATGAGAATATACAACCACTATATCATTATATTGTTTATTGATTTTTTTTCTTCAAGTATATACATATTATTTTTAAAGTTCAAACTTAAAAACTCTAACTAGTTCAACGCCTAAATTTTTCACGTAAAATTTCATTACCAATTTATTTATTTTAAAAAAAAAAATTTCGAGTCCTTAGCGGGGCGGGAGGTCGCCCCGCCCGACCCGCGACTTCGCGGGTCACGGGGTGGGACGGGGTGTTTTCGGGTCCGGGGCGGGGCGGCCCTGACCCGCCCCAAACCCGCGCCCATTGCCATCCATGGCCATCACCACATGGTTTGCAATTTTAACTTTCTTTGATTCGGGAACCGCTACCTTTGTTGGCACTGGAGACATACTGTTCATTCTTCTTTTCAATTTGGAGTTTGACCTTCTCGTGGAGAGATTTGACTAGCTCCGTCTTTCTCTTCCCATCTAAACTACCTCTTTCATCAATAAGAAAAGGAATGAAATCCAAAGGAGTTAATGGTTTAAGGCCATAAACAATCTCAAATGGAGAAAAAGAAGTAGTAGAATGAACACTTCGATTATACGCAAATTCAACAAAAGGTAGACACTCTTCCCAATTCTTTAGATTGCCTTTAAGGATAGTGCGAAGGGGTTGTGTTAATGTTCTATTAACCACTTCAATTTGACCATCGGTTTGGGGGTGACAAGTCGTGGAAAATAAAAGTTTAGTCCCCAATTTTTCCCACAAAACCTTCCAAAAGTGGATAAGAAATTTGACATCCCTATTCAACACAATGCTCCTAGGAATCCCGTGGAGTCTCACTACCTCCTTAAAAATTAGGTCGGCTACGTGAGTGACATCATCAGTTTATGACAAGCAAGGAAGTGTGCCATTTTACTAAATCGATCAACTATTACAAAGATGGAATCGCTCCCCTTCTTGGACCTAGGTAAACCTAAAATAAAGTCCATAGAAATTTCGGTCCACGATTCACTAGGAATGGGTAGGGGTGTATATAACCTATGCGGTGCTATCTTGGGCTTGGCGTTCGTACAAGTTATGCACCTAGAACAAATTCTCCCAACGTCCCTCCTCATTTTAGGCCAAAAGAAGTGTTCTTGCAAGATTTCCATGGTCCTCCTCACCCCAAAGTGACCCATTAAATCTCCCACATGGGCCTCCCTCACCATCAACTACCTCAATGAGCAATTTGGCACACAAAGTTTACCTTTACGAATTAAAAACCCCTCATGCCTATAATATTTATCACATGCAACCCTTTCACATGAAACAAATATACTTGCAAAATCCACATCATGCACATACGAGTCTTTAATACTCTCAAAACCCAACAATTTGGCACTCAAGGTAGTAATAAGAGCATACCTTCTAGAGATGGCGTCGGCTACCACATTCTTCTTA
This sequence comes from Ligustrum vulgare, assembly GCA_963555705.1. NCBI lineage: Eukaryota > Viridiplantae > Streptophyta > Magnoliopsida > Lamiales > Oleaceae > Ligustrum > Ligustrum vulgare. Next base: position 42,460,214 of record OY743183.1, read on the forward strand.
CCTTGTTTGTATTTGATGACATAGGGAAATGTTTCCATGTACTCCACCCATTTGGCATGCCTCTTGCTCAACTTTCCTTGTCCCTTCAAGAGCTTCAAAGATTCATGGTCGGTGTGGATGACGAACTCCCTAGGCCACAAGTAGTTGTGCCATGTCTCTAATGCTCTCACCAACTCATAGAGTTCCTTGTCATAGGTGGGGTAGTTCAAGGCGACTCCATTGAGCTTTTCGCTAAAGTAGGCAACTGGCCTTTTTTTCCTGCATCAAAACTGCTCCAATTCCTGTGCCTGAAGCATCACATTCAATATCAAAAGTTTTGTCAAAGTTAGGCAAAGATAAAATCAGGGCGGTGCACAATATTTTCTTTATTTCATTAAACACATTTTCTTATGCCTCCCCCCATTTAAAACCAACATGCTTTTTGACAACCTCAGTAATTGGTGAAGCTAGTGTGCTAAAATTCTTGACAAAACGACAGTAAAAACTAGCTAACCCATGAAAACTTCTTACCTCGGTGACACTTGTGGGAGTGGGTCATTCCTTAATGACTTTGATCTTCTCCTCATCAACCTCTATCCCCTTAGTACTAACGACAAATTCAACAAAGACAACACTCTTCATGCAAAAATTACACTTTTTGAGATTTGCATAAAAAATTTCTTCTTTTAAAATCAAAAGTACACTTCTCAAGTATTCAATATGCTCATTCAAATTCTTGCTATAAATCAAAATATCATCAAAGTAAACTACCACAAATTTTCCAATGAATGTGCACAAAACATAATTCATTAATATCATAAAAGTGCTCGATGCATTAGTGAGATCGAAGGGCATAACCAACCACTCATATAACCCATATTTAGTTTTAAAAACGATTTTCTATTTATCTCCTTCTCTCATCCTAATTTGGTGGTATCCACTCCTCAAATCAATTTTTCTAAAAAATGCAAGAACCATTCAATTCATCTAGCATATCATCTAACCTAGGAATGGGGTGTCGATACTTTACCGTTATGTTGTTGATTGCTCGGCAATCGACGCACATTCTATAGGTTCCATCCTTCTTGAGCACTAGTAGCACAGGAACGGCACAAGGACACATGCTCTCACGAACATATCCTTTGCTCATCAACTCCTCGACTTGCTTTTGGAGTTCCTTGGTCTCTTCCGGGTTGCTTCGGTTGCCAATCTATTTGGGATGATGACTCCGGGAATGAAATTAATTTGATGCTCGATGCCCCTAATAGGTGGAAGTCCACTAGGCATCTCCTCTGAGAAGACATCTTCAAACTCCTGCAACAAAGAAGTAGCTAAAGTGGGGAGAGAAGTGTGAGGTTCATCAAGTGTAAGGAAAGACTCTTTATACACCATCAAAAGGATGTGATGCTTTTCTTTTAACACTCTCTCCACATTTCCCTTACCAACATGAAAAATCATTTTTTTTTCAACATCTTTTGCTCACTTTCTTTTTTCTTTCACCCTCTCATTTTTTTCAGCACTTTTCTCCCTTTTTTTAATTATCTTTTTGTGCCCCACTCAACTCCATCTTTTTTCTTCTTCTTTCTTTTTTCTCTTCCTCCTCCCTTTTGAGTTTCAATTGGTCTTTATAAACTTCTTCCGGACTCAAAGGTAGTAGTGTTATAGGCTTCCCATTCATTTGGAAGCTATACCTATTTTTCCTTCCATCATGCAATACGCTCCTATCATATTGTCATGACCTACCCAATAATATATGTGTAGCTTGCATGGGAACCACATCACAAAGTACTTGGTCTTCATATGTCCCAATGTTGAAAGTAAGAAGTACTTGCTTGCTTACCTTCAACTCACCATAATCACTCAACCATCGTAACTTATAAGGACTAGGATGTGGCATTAAGGGTAATCCAAACCTCTCTACCATACTAGTGCTAGCTACATTGGTGCAACGTTCCCCATCAATGATGAGACTACAAGCTTTGTCCCTCACAAGACACCTAGTGTGGAAAATATTTTCTCTTTGCTTAGCCGTCTCATCCACCTTGGTTTGGGTGTTGAGAGATCTAATGGTGATCAAGGACTTGAGTGGACTAACAACTCTCTCCACCTCTTCTTCCTCACCATCACTATCATCCCCAACTTGCACTCTCTCTTCGTCCTCTTCATCTTCCGAGTATCAGTCCCCATTCTTAATAAACATCACCCTATTGTTAGGGCACTCTCGAGAATAATGCCCCCGTCCCCTACATTTGAAGCATTCAATATCTCGACTCCTAGAAGCGGTAGGAACAACCTTGTGCTTATCCTTGACAAAGCCAACTTCCTTCCCCTTGAATGTTTCAATGTTGTCTTTAAGTGGCGTTTTGTCAACCTTATCACTTCCCCACTTAGACTTCTAAGTGGAACTAGGAGCCCCCAAAAAAATTTCTTGTCCCTTCTTTTTCAATTGAGCCTCCACTTGATAGCCATGTGCACCAACTCCTCCATCTTCACGTAATGGTGTAACTCCACCACATTGGCTATCTCCCTATTCAACCTACTCATAAATCGAGCCAAGGTGGCCTCTCTATCCTCCTCTATATTAGCCCTCATCAAGGCCTTCTCCAACTCCTTGTAATAATCTTCAACCTCCCTAGATCCTTGAGTAAGAGTTTTTAATCTTTGGTAGAGCCCCCTATAGTAGTGACTAGGTACAAACCTTCTCCTCATAAGACTCTTCAATTCTTCTCAAGTATTCACACTACCCTCTAGATTCCTTCTCCTAATGAGCAATAAATTATCCCACCAAGCTAAGGCATAGTAGGCAAACTCCACTACCGCTAACTTAACCTTTTTATTCTCGGAGTACCTATGACGTTCAAAAATTAATTCCATTTTCCTTTCCCATTCTAAGTAGGCATCCAGATCACTCTTCCCATGGAAAGAAGGAATTTTTATCTTTATACTTCCAAGATTACCATCCACTCCGTCTCTACCTCTATGGTTCCTCCCATGACCTCGACCCATTCTCCTCACATTCCTTCCTCCTCTATTCCTACCCATGTTCCAATTTTGGTCAATACCCCCTTCACTCTCTAATTCATCAACATCATCATCCTCATACTCATCTCTAGCCCTTCTCCTATCACCCCTCCTAACATTATCATCCCTTGGGGGTGGAATTTCCCTCCTAGTCTCCAACCTTACTAACCTCCCCTCCAATCTTCCTCCCATATTCGTCATGGTAATCGTGAGAGCTTGTATCATATCCCTCAAATCTTGAGTTTGTGCATTGGAATCTTGTCCATTTGAAGTATGTGTATTAGCCAGGAAGTGTAAGTGTGCAAGTGTCCTCACACAATATTTTCGCTTGTGTTTCACTCAATTAGGCTTTTTTCCTCTAATGAGCTCACCACTCTTGCCTTTTACCACTCCAAATTTTCTTACCCAAACTCTCCAAGGAACGTAATTCAACTAGATTGAGAATTCAATTCTTATGTAGCACAAATTTCACAAACAACAAGGAAGCAAAGGAAGGACTGACACAATAGGAAGTAGAATTTATTTGCTTGCTATTATACAAGAAAGTAAGGAATTGAACTTGATTAACAAGGTTTTCAAGGGTATAGTCACAATAAGCTTGTTAAAAGACACAAGGAATCAACTAGGAATGTGTTTGGTAAATGAAAGGTATGATTTCAACATGTAAACACTCTTTGAGACATTTTGTCAAACACTTATAATGCAAACTTAAATAGTTTATGATTTTCAAGTGTTTGTTCAAATGTGATTCCAACAAATTTCAAATTGATAACAACAATAATACCCAATATGTAGAATTCAATAATTATTCACGGGCTTCAAATTTTTCCCAATTGTTGCTGAATTTTTTTTTTTTTTTTATGGAGAATAACAAGAACAACAAGAAATTTAAATATAGGACTACCAATTTTTAGAACCAAGCTCTGATACCAAATGATATAAACCTCCTTGGTGTTTAAACCAAAAATTCCCACAACAATTTTTATATCAACCCAAGAAAGCTAAAAATGGTAATAAATGGATAATCTTGACCTAAGTTTGTCTTCCATGGGTTTCGAACCTTGTACATAGGGGTTAAGTACAAAGATTCTTAGAAAACCACATCATTAGACCAACTGGAAACGAGACTGGCAGCTCTTTAAGACCAAGACGACCAGGGAGGAGTGGAAAGACCATGAGTACGATATGGAGAAGGCCCCAGTGAGGGAGCCGGGTCTTTACAAGCAATCATGTTACAATCAAATCCAAACTCAGTCATCACTAAGTCCACAAGCTTCGAGTAATCACAAAATTTATCAACCAAAACCAATGCAGAATGCAATCCATATAGCATAAAAGCTAGAACACAGCTCATACCTGCACATGAAGGATTCATGTATCAAACTGTAATCCATAAATCATTCACTCGGCTACGAACAAGTACCTCACAAAAGCAGCGACTATTAGCCAGCACCAACATATTACATTTCATGATCAAACTCGACTATTTTTTATTTATTTTTTTGAAAAACAAACTCGACTATTAAGAGCATTAAACATACTACATTATGTGGTCACAGTTTATTAACATATTTTTTCACACATTCTGTTGCACCACGCCAGGCAAATTTTAAGGTCACATACATGATCATACATTGTCATTCCATTCGAACACCATTTTTGATGATCATTATCAAGGTTACATTTTGCATGTTCAATGGTTAAATGATTAATAATGCATTATCATTCGTTAGCGAATTGTTAAAACTATAGTAACACAATAAATTAATTAAAAAACACACTTTAGCTTATCACATACATCTCAGTCATGCCATGTGTAGTACAAGGTCACACATATGTCACTGATTTTGTTAACAGATAAAACGAAAGTTTTAAAGATTGACGTTTAGCAAAATGATAGTTTCATTGACTAAAGTTCGGCAAATTAATAATTTCAATGATCAAAATTCGACACTTTATATTCAATGATCAATAATATAGGCATTGTTTGTTAAAAGTTTTTTATTTTAAACTAAAGAATATGATGGTTTCGAGATAAAATCTTTATATATATATTTGAAAGTAAAGTATTGGTTTTAGTATGAACACAATATTGTTAACTATTTGGTTAATTAATCCTGGGGACTTTTGGGAGTAGGGATTAGAGAGCTTCAAAGTGTGTGGAATTAGATTTTGGAAAGTGTTTCTATCATTAAGTTCATTGATTAATACGTGTTTACAAGAAGAAGAAAAAGCGTTTCTTACGTGTTACAAGAGACAGGTTGATTGGTTACACAATGGTGATGTGGCGCTATGTGTATTTCTTTCGCCATGTCACCGATTTTGTTAACAGATAAAACGAAAGTTTTAAAGATTGACGTTTAACAAAATGATAATTTCATTGAATAAAGTTCGGCAAATTAATAAGTTCAATGATCAAAATTCGACACTTTATATTCAGTGATCAATAATATAGGCACTGTTTGTTAAAAGTTTTTTATTTTAAACTAAAGAATATGATGTTTTCGAGATAAAATCTTTATATATATATATATATTTGAAAGTAAAGTATTGGTTTAGTATGAACACATGGTGTGAACACAATATTGTTAACTATTTGGTTAATTAATCCCGGGAATTTTTGGGAGTAGGGACTAGAGAGCTTCAAAGTGTGTGGAATTAGATTTTGGAAAGTGTTTCCATTATTAAGTTCAATGATTAATACGTGTTTACAAGAAAAAAAAAGCGTTTCTTACGTGTTACAAGAAACACGTTGATTGGTTACACAATGGTGATGTGGCGCTATGTGTATTTCTTTCGCCATGTCACCGATTTTGTTAACAGATAAAACGAAAGTTTTAAAGATTGACGTTTAACAATATGATAATTTCATTGACTAAAGTTCGGAAAATTAATAAGTTCAATGATCAAAATTCGACACTTTATATTCAGTGATCAGTAATGCTCTGTTTGTTAAAAGTTTTTTATTTTAAAATAAAGAATATGATGTTTTCGAGATAAAATCTTTATATATATATATATATATATATATATATATATATATATAAAATACTGGTTTAGTATGAACACATGGTGTGAACACAATATTGTTAACTATTTGGTTAATTAATGCATATTTGACTACAATATGATTAACAATTTGGTTAATATTTACTCCCTCCGTTCCATGAAGATAAACTTATATTCCTTATTTGTTCGTCTCAAATTATAAGGTACTTTCCTTATTGAATGTCAATATATTTTTATATTTTCTAATATGCCCTTATTTAATATCTATGGTTATCAACAAATTTAAAATAAGCATATTTATTACGTTATTTAATGTAAAGATATATTAGTTAAATGTAAGAAAAATTTATCTTTCCAACTATATTAATTGACATTTTCTTAATTTATATGAAAATAGGTGAAAGTTTATCTTCACGGGATTGAGGGAATATTTGGTTAAAGTATGTTTAACTATTTAAATTTGACTTTTGATTATATTCTAACCACTATTATATTTAACTAGATTTATTAAAATTTTTACATTTTTATTATTTATTTTTCAAATTAAATAATTAATGTAATTTTTATAGCAACAGTTTTCTAAATGTATATTTTTAAATTTATTTTCCCATTTTTTATAAATACAAACAAAAATTATTTTCAAACTTATTATGCAGTTGGTTAAATCTTTATCTTATTTTAACTAATAACATTTTCACTTAAATATTATATTTGATCATTATTTATAATTTGTATTAGTTTTACCTAGTCATTTTAATTTTGAACGAGTTATGAATTCATGTACGACTATTGCATTTTGATTCTGAATGTATATTTTTAAATTTATTTCCTTTTTTTTTTATAAATACAAACAAAAATTATTTTAAATCATTCTCCATTTCTTTGGAATAGTGGTTTGTTTTTCACTTAGGGTGTGTTTGATTACGAATGTGGAAAATTGGCGGAAAGAAAACATTTTCTAAAGAATTGATTTTGCTTGAAAAATATTTTTGTGGAAAATCAATTGAAAGTGGGGAATTTTTCAAGTTTTGTTGTTTGATTAACATTATTTTTCATAAAAAATAAAGTAAATTTTAGCTATTTTAAAATATATATATTTTTTAACTTTTTCAATACATTTGTACTTGATAAAGATAATATTATTTTTTGAAAAAAAATAATTCAATTAACAACAACAAAAATGGTCAAACTTGACACGAATATTTTACCACCAAAACTAAAGGAAAATGTTTTCATCCAAAACCAAGAAAAGAGGGCACGTGAGATAAAATGTTGAAAAGATTTTCCATGGAAAATTGTTGCAATCAAATAGCCAAAAACTATGAAACTAGGAAAATGTTTTCATTTTCCCTAGAAAATTATATACAATCAAACAGACTCTTATTTCTTTCATTATTTTAATCTCTAAATACTTAAGTTCTCAATGCATTGTGATCAATTAAGTGAGGATGTTTGAATTTCTTATTTTAATGATTAGAATCTTCTTATTATTAGGTTAATTAATTTAGTTACATCTATTTCTTGATATTTCAATTGGATTAAATAAATCAAAAATATTTGTGGTAAAATATTTATTTCTACTAGGGAATTTTAAAGTCTTCTCATGTTGATCAAAATAATAATAATAATAATAATAATAATAATAATAATTAAAAAAAATGCAAATAGTCATTTTTTTGAGGTGTACATCTTGATTCCAGGATTGTCATTCACGTAAAATAAGAAACTAAATAATAATAAAAATATTATAGGACTCAAAAATAATATTTGAACACACTGAATTACAAATATAATTCAATTTCAGTTGTGATTAATTACGTGCGACTTTTTGGATTCCTTATTTTAACAATTAGAATCTTCTTATTATTATGTTAATTAATTAATTTCGTTATATCTATTTTTGAATTTTCAACTGGATTAAATAAATCAACAATATTTGTGATAATAGTACTTTTATAATATTTTTACAATTTTTACTATTCAAATGTTAGATGATAATAATATTTTTATAATTTTTTTTTTTATACAACGAATGAACTAAAATAAAATCTTAAATGATCTTCAATTACCCAAGTTATTGTTTTTCATTTAAATACTACGCATTAGTTGATTATTGTTTAATTATTATTTTCTCAAACTATAGTGTCATTTCATTATCTTCCTATTTATTTCATCACACACACACACACACACACACACACACACACACACACACTATATATATATATATATATATATATATATATATATATATATATATATATATATATATATATATATATAATCAAAAAAATTTAGAAAATATTGAATTCGCAACCCCTGTTTGGTAGAGTTTAAAATCAGATTTTTAGAGAACTTTGATAAAAGTTGATAAAATGTGTAGTTAAAAAGTTGTGGAACCCATGAAATAGGTGATTGTAATTAATTATTGACTTTGATTTTGATAAAAAAAAATAGATTTTTAATCAAGAACAAATGTGTTCATATATTTCGACATAATGTCATGTATTGTACGGATGACACACTTGAAGTGATTTAATGAAATGCATTATTTAAAAATATGTTTCATAAGTTTAATGATTATTGAAAAGAATTATGTTATTCTAACAAAGAATTTGACAAAAATCTCACATGTGGTGTGTGGGGTCAAGAGCAATGATTATCGGCTCCACACACAGAGTTTTTGTCAAGCTCTTTGTCAAACTCTTTATTAATATAGCAAGGTTGTATTGAAAAACTAGAGGTGTCAAGAAGGACGATTCGATCGACCCATGAAAATCGGTCCGGATCTACCCAGGACCGCGGGTCGACCCATGACCCGTGCGAGCGGTTGAAGGCTCAAGAAGTTGTGAATTGCGGATTTCGCGGACCGTGGTTAACCCGCTGACCCGTAAAAAAAAATGTTTTTATTAAAAACGGTAACATTGAAAATCTCTCTTCTTCTACAAACTCTAATACAACTTTTAAAGCAAAATCTTATTTTTTCTTCCTAATAACTAAGAAACATAATGTTCTTTGATAATAGTAATTAAAAATACATTTAACATTTAATTATTATTTGTTTATGTTTTATTTAAATTTACAAATTTATAAGTAATTCATGTAACATAAAATTTAAATTTAAATTTTATGTAAATATTTTATGGTATAAATATGAATTAATCATTTGTATTTAAAAATTTGACAAAAAATTGTCATAAATATGAAAAAATCTATGCTTTTATTCATACGGGTTAAATCAGAACGAACTGCGACTCACATGGGCTCGACCCGGATGAACTAGCGGGCGGACCTGGGTTGTCGTTCGTAACTTGTGGCTGATCCGGAACCGACCCGAAACCCGCAGCGGTCAAACTTTTATTCAAGCGAGCCATTTATTGGACTTTTATGTAGACGCACTCGAGGTGATACCTCTATGAAAAATTATCCCAATTCCCAACCCAGCCCCTTTCTCAACAACACGCTTGCTAATGCATCTTTGGTGTTTAAAATCAAACCAAAAGAATCAGCAAATCCTCTGTTGATTGAGCTCGGCTTTCTTCGTCAGGTTCTACACTGTCGTTCAAGATCAGGAAATTTTTCCTCTAAACGTGTAAAACAACTCACACGGGCACAATTCCATGTGAATTTCTTTTCTGAGTTTGTATATCACTATATATAGCATTTAATTTATAATGATTTTTCTAATCTGTTTTTGCTTCTGGGTTTGCCAAACAGCAGTAACCTAGCAATTATTTATAATTATGGGCGGATGCACTCTAGGGCAGTACTTGGCTGCAGCTCAGTACTAATATAGCTGAGATCCAGTTAAAAAAAGTGGAAATTACAGGCAACCCTACTATTTAAGTTTCATATTCAAAAATAAGAACAAATAGAATTTTATTCAATATTCAGGTTATAAATATGATTTTAATATTGAATATAGTATTAAAATTAATTTCGAAATATAAACATTTTTTTGGGTAAGTTGCGCCATTTTCGTTCATAACGGTAGAAAGATATAATTCGAAATAACTAAACACAAATCTAAAACCCCCTAAATTTTAGGAATTGATAATAAACTTCTTCATTCCACTACTCCAAAACTTAAACAAAACCTCCCCGCCCATTGCATAATCGTGGAAATACAAAACCTCTCCGCCCATTGAACAATCGTGGAGATACAATACAATTTGTAAGACGAATCAGATAACTGAGGAAATGTCTGAGAAGAAATCGCCGCACAAGAAGAGGAAGAGACCCGTTCAATCAAGAGCAATTCTTACAATTAGAAGTGGTAGGAAAACCCAAAAAACAGAGGTGAGTTCAAACATTCAACTGCATGTCAATATTGTGACCTGAGCACGCACATTAGTTCATGGGTATATGCGTATAATTTAAGAGGAAAAAATTATTTAGAAATTGTGACCATTGAGCGTTATTGGTACCGGTAACTGGGAAGAAATTTAAAAATTGATTTATGTGACCTAGATGTTTATGGCTATGCACAAATAAGGAACCACAAAAAAAAAAAAGTAATTTTGATGTGGGCTGTTTCGCCGACTTTCCAACAACTTATTTCTATATCTGAATCACGTGACTACATACATGGTTCATATAGTTGTTATTGTGACCTAAAAGATGCATTCATATGACCTGGATGGGGAAACATTGCTACTTGGTGTAGCTCAGTGACCGTGTTGTTGTGATGGTGTGAACATTGTGACCTACTGAATTTGATTGATGTATGCACATTGTGCTATGTATTATTGTGACTGTGTCACCATGTGACCTCATAGATTAACAAATGTGACCTTTTTAATTTCAACCCGCAATAAGAAGAATGAAGGAGTAGTTTTGGACCATGATGTTGTGATGGTGTGAACATTGCACCTACCGAAAATGATTGATGTATGCATATTGTGATATGTGTACTTGTGACCTCATAGATTAACAAATGTGACCTTTTAAAATTCAACCTGCAATAAGAATAGCTAATGGAGCAGTTTTTGGACCATGTGAACTTTGTGACTTAGTTGAAACCAGGGAATTTGAATTTCCCAAATGTGACCTAAAAGATGCAATCATGTGACCTGGTTGAGTAAATACTGTAACTTGGTTGACCGAAGGATAGGCCTAAGGGATGGCCTTTTTGACCTAACAAATTTGAATGAATGTATGCATGTTATGATATGTAATTTACTAACCGTGATATTGTGATAGTGTGATATTGTAACCAACCAAATTTGAATGATGTATGCACATTATGAAATGTAATATTGTGAACTAGCAAATTCACACCACAGGCCTTGTGTGTTATGATAGTAATTTGACCAAATCCTTTCATTCAGATTGGCCATATGTTATCCCTAAAGAGGAATGGTTACCGGGGAAAATAACAACAAATGCTGTGAAGAACGCTCTAACTCATTTCAAATCCAAATTCAATGATGCACAGAAGGAGATACTGGCGCAGACATGTTTTTCACACTATGTTGAGTGCAATGAGATAATCATCCAGCCACAGTTAATTCATTATTTTCTTCTTAGAATGGTTGAACAACCGAACCCTCAAGAATTGTGGTTTCTCATTGCTGGTCGATATGCACTGCAGGAGTTCACATTAGTCACAGGATTGAAGTACGATGGAGTGGATGATCGGAAAAACCTTGAGAATTTACCATCACAGATAAAAGCGACATACTTCAGTCACTTGCACACAGTAACAAATGAAGATATCAGAGATGTGTTCTTGGGGATCTCCGATGCACCTGACAATGATATAGTACTGCTCGGCATCCTATACTTGATTACATCATACCTATTCTCCATGTCATACAAGAAAGCTGATGAAGATTTTCTGTTTCCACATGTTGAGAATTACGATGCAATGGCAAGGCACCCTTGGGGTAAGGACCTATTTGACATATCAGTTACATCGCTCAAAGATGCACTTAAGAAGCGTAATCCTCATTACAGACTGAGTGGATTTCTAATTGGTTTTCAAGTTTGGATTTATGAGACTCTACCAATTTTAAACGGTAGAGCAACAAGAATTAGGACTTCATATCCTCAAATACTCAACTAGAGTACAGAGAAGATACGTGTATTCTACCTTGGAAGAGAAAATCCTTTCTGAACCAAACGTAAGTGTTTTGATGAAATGAAACTTAAATTCTGAGGAAGTAAGATCACAAATTAAATCTTACATATATTTTCTGGTACACATTTTCTAACACATGTCATGAAAGAATCAGGTCACATGATTGAAGTTATTAGCTTATCAATTTATATCACTTGGTGATAATCCTTTTATATCACTTGGTGATAATCCTGCTACAGCATGCATATCCTATTGTCTAATTTTCAACTCAAGTAAGATTCAATTTGATTGAAGTCACAATCAACATAAGAAAAGCTCCTGCCCCATTGACCATCACCTTGTTTCTATTTCAGAACCATGAAAAATAAGCATACTGTCGTGCCACACCATATGCTTATTAGGTCACAAATAACATTCATTTAACGTTTCTCTTGTAGATTGAAGTTCAAGACCTTGATCCAATTGATTTGGAGATCTCACAGTCGTACATGGATGGTGTCCAATACGTGACCCCAAGACAATCAGGGCATGATGTAGCTACTGCATCCAAGGCAGTATCGACATCCGTGCCAAGGTTTTTGATGATTACTGACGAAAGTATTGGGCACATAAGTGATACAAAAGACGACGACGATTTTGTCAATCCCCCGCCAACAACACATAAGCTTGGTAATGAGTTCGACAATATGTCATACTAGGAGAGGTTAGCACTAGATGAGTTAGACTTCATGCACTCAACTGAACCTGACTATATTCCTACGATGCATCCCGATGACACAAAGTCTGAAGAGGCTCCAGCATCCAATGTAAGTGGTAATTACACTTTTTTTTTTATCAATTTACAATATGTTTTTTAAGCAGGAATATATGCGTTGGAAGAACGAGATTTAGGATCAAATCTCCCAACTCCAAATGCAAAACAAGGAACTAACTGAGGAGGTTCATCAACTGAGATCAAAGGTCCAGCTTATGAAATCTAACAGGACACATGCAATGAAATTCATCATGAGGTCACAACTAGATATTAAAAAGGAGCTTATTGATTTGAAGTCTGGAATATCTTTCATGTCCGAAACAATTTCAGCAATGATATTAAGTTTAGTTGAATCTTTCCAGAAGAATTTTATGGACAAGAGTAAGAGTCATGATGATCGGGGTCCCGAGTTGGCCGAGGTACTACTGAATTTTTTACAAATGTACGGTATGTATATCAAATTATACCCCATATTTACCCTGTTTTCATTTTATTCAACTTAGGCTCTAAAGTCACAGGAGAAGTCTGACTCCAAGGGAAAGGGTAAGTCACATGCATCTGATGATGTGGTCGACCCTTCTTCTCTGACCTCATCTTTTGATCTAGGAATGGGCTTCACCCAGACGCACGCGTCTCCCAATACGCCTACTCACTTGAGTAGTCGCGGTGAAGAAATTGGAAATCTTGACAAAATAGTAGCCGCGGTTGTGCAGGAATGTGAAGACGTCAACCGGCTGGTAAATATTTCGTAACCGTGCAAAAGACACATGTATTTCTTTTTGGTATTATGCATTTCGTTAGTTCACACTCACAACATTCAAATCACACACATTAATAGTTCAGGACAGATTCACAGTCATTATTATATATGTCTCCGTTACAAACATGCCAGGACACATTTACAATAAGTCAGGACACATTCACAATAGATAAGGTCACAAACATTACATATCCAGGTATCATATATTAACTTGTCAGGACACATTCAGATACATCATTATATATGTATCAATTAAATGCTGTTCAGGACACACAGGACACATTCACAAACCTCAGGAAACATTCACAGATGACACTGCGTTCATATATACACCTTTTTTTTAGCCTCATACATAGCCATCCATTCTTACAATATGTCTCCATTAATTTTGTTACCTTTACGTTACTTTACATATGTACGAATTGCAGTCAACACCAGGACTTTTCATGAAGAGAGCAACTAGACTTCCTAGATCACTGCGCTCACCATTTGTGGTTGGCGAAGGCAAACAACTGAAGCAACCGGATAACATTTTAGTTTTCCAGAACTATGACCGTCATGCTGATGATGTGGACATCACTACTTTCAAGAACTGGTTGAATCGAGGGTACAAACCAAACAATAAGTAAGCAACCATTAACATTTTCAATACTTCCAATGGTCTATCATATCTCATATGATTACTGACTTTAAAATTATTTTATCTCTGTAGGAGAAAATTCAGTGAGGAAGATGACAAGATAAAACCCCCATTTATGTTTGGACCTGTCCCAGTTGGTTCAAAAACCTGGTGGCACGATCTTATTAACTCTAACTCTTCCCTATCTAGTACGGTCAGATGAGTCTATCCACACACACAATTTACAATTCAATTTACGATTAAACAAAATTCACATGTAATCCCCCACATATCATGAGGTCACACTTTTATCACAAGTAATAATTTTTTCAGCTTCCAATTTTTGCAGCATATGGACGCGTGCATCCATTACATTCGGCACTTAGCAAAATATGGGCCTAATGTAAAGAGAATGTTCACCACAACGGACTGCTCATTTCAAGGGCTAATGAAACCCTTGTACATAGAGTACATGAAAGACCCGTCTGTTCTCTCTTCTGTTACTTACTTTAAAGAGATCATGACAGAGGGATGTTTGGAGCTCAACTCCCCATGGGCTGACGTTGATTACGTCCTAATTCCAATCTTGCTAACAAACAAGGCACATTGGATGCTTGATTTTCTCAATGTAAAAAGTCACAGAATGGTAATCTTCAACTCCTACTGCAGGACATATAGAGGCAACATGGTTTACGAGGGGGTTCAACCATTCTACATACTTATCCCTGCATTGATGAAAGAAATTGGGCTTTGGAGCCGCGCATCACATCTGGAGAACAAAGATCAGAATGGTCTCAGTTTGGACATGGCAGACAGCATTCCTCAGCAGCAAAATGGGTACGTATTTTTTATTTAGGGTCAAATTTAGTGAAGTAATACATCCCCCTAACATGTACTTATTTTCTTATTATAGTCATGATTGTGGTATATTCGTGATTGAGTACGCACTCTACCTACTTCATGCGAACTTGAAAAAGATGCCTATGGATTTTGATGCAAAGCTGCACGTATGGACATAGCTGCTACCCTGTTCAAGCACCGTCAAATTAGAAAGAGCACAGAGCCAATACCACCAAATGGTGAAAGCATTGTAATAGATGATGCTTGATTTCCTGTTTTCTTAATTCTAGAACGGATTGCCAGAAAATATCATCTTTTGTTATATTAGAAGCTAACTGGTTTTAGTGGATATATGTCATGTGTAGTTCACCACGTTATTTTTTTTTTAATTTTACAGTCATCCTTTCACTGTAATCAAATGACCTTTTTTAACTATTAATAGTTATCTAATGTTTTGCATTTTAGAAAAAATGTAATTGTGAAGCCCTGCAGTTGAATGATATATTTTCCAGGTCACATTCTTAATCAAATATGACACACTTCACCACCACCAGGTGAATCAATACCATTTTTTCAATGGCTACAAGTTACAAAACTGTACATATTCAATTCATGTGAAAACATGTAACATTCTTTGCATTTGAGGTCACATTCATCAAAAAGCCTGATTCTGTACAGTTTCAATCATTCCTAGCAATTTTAATTTGATGAGCATATTCAGGTTAATCATTAACATGTTGCGATTTGATTACAGCGTCCTGCACAAATTCAATAGATTTCATACTCAAGTCACATTAATATCCGATTAGGTCACATTCATCACAATCCCTGCTAATGTATCTTCCCTGTCATTCTTGTTAGACCACTATGTTCTATAATGTCTGTATGACGAACTAATACAACAAGATCACACATTCAACCATTCACACCACATTCGTAGCCATTGCATCCCCCCTCCACAGATGACATGCACAGTAAATCATGTAAATCCCAAGTCAAGTCACTTTAATATCCAATTAAGTCACATTCATCACAATCCGTGCTGGTGTATCTTGCCTGTCATTCTTGCCAGTCCACTATGTCGTATAATTTCTGTATGACGAACTAATACAACAAGGTCACACATTCAATCATTCACACCACACTCATAGCCACTTCACACCACCCTCCACAGATGACATGCACAGTAAATCATGTAAATCTCAAGTCAAGTCACATTAATATCCAATTAGGTCACATTCATCACAAACCCTGCTGATATATCTTGCCTGTGATTCTTGCCAGACCACTATGTCCTATAAGTTCTGTATGATGTACTAATACAACAAGGTCACACATTCACACCACATTCATAGCCACTGCATCCCCCCTCCACAGATGACATGCACAGAAAATCATTTACATCTCACTGGTGTTACACTCAGCTCACAACATTTTTATTGATCACGATTGTGCAGGGGTAGAACATTCGAAAATGTATTCAACTCATTCTAAGATCATATAAGTTTTCACTGTCAACAGTAAGAATTGGACAAAAACATTAAGGTCACATTTGAGAAGATAATGTTCACTTTTAAAAAATTCATCATTTATGCTTTTTCACACACACCAATCTGTGATAAAGTACACCCAAGTTAACATTACACAACTTTCCAATAGAAATAAAGTATTTATTAGATAATTTTTCATCGTTTCCTTTATTCGAAATAATCAACACCAATCAAATATCAAGTCACCCACTAACGAGATCACAATTAAAAATTGTAAAACAATTAACAAATACACATAACATTTTATTTGCTTCTTTGACTACCACTATTCTGAATAATGGGAAACAAACTTGTACAAGTCCTTCGGTTGTGCCCCCTTCAGCCACACCGTCCACATTTCATCTTTGATTTTCCTTCACAAGCTGATCTTTTCCTCTTCTCTGATGGTCTTCCTGAACTCCTTTTTTGGTGGGAGGTAATACAACCAATTCATTTACTTCGTTCGGAAATCTCCACTCACTTGGACTGCCCAGCGGGAAAACACTTTCCTGATAGGCAGCCTTATAAGCATTGCATGTGTAATAGTACGAACAATATTCGTATGGATCCCTCTTCGTGAAGGCTATCACAGCTAGAGCATGTGGACACGACATCTGGTCAACCTGAATCATTCTACATGTACACTTACGCTGCTCTATATCTACCAGAAATTAGGTGCTTTCGTCTTTAACCGAAAACATTGTTTGATTTGATGGAGACACTTGTAATCATTTCCACCAAATCATAATTTTAATGGTGCATTAACACATGTTAAATTAAATTAAGTCAATAAAGTATACGCATACCCTTAGCGTCCTCAATTGTATGCTACTTTCTCTCAACAGCTTCTCATACTTACTTGAAAGCTTGGTAAATGTACCATGTCCGTAGTCCCTATTTTTCCAGAACCAATTTTGTACTAGTTGTCTTAAAGACTCTAGAAATGACACTATAGGAAAGTTCTTTGCTGACTTTGTTACAGCATTTATCGATTCTACAATGTTAGACGTCATCGTTGAATACCTGTTTTCGGGCATGTGAAATCTTGACCACTTCTCGTAACCGAATTTACTCTGCATGTAAACAACAGACAAAATATATATTACTTTAAGATGAGGTTGCACATGGAAAAAAATTACTAATTGGACAAGTTCAGTGTTCTTACCAAATAACTCCTAATACCTTTGTCAATAGCGTCCAACTGTAACATCTGGTACTCGAACTCTGATAATGTGTATGCACGGACAACATTATTATACGGTTCTGTGATATTATGACCTAAATTCCCATAATGCTTCTTCATGTTTTGCAGTAAGTGGTATGAACATATACCATGACATGTTCCAGGGTAGACACATTCTATAGCCTTTCGGATACTTTCGTGGCGATCCGATACAAAACATAGTCCTTCTCTGTTGCCATACGCCTTCTTCAAGTTCTCAAAAAACCATTTCCAAGACCTGTCATTCTCACTATCCCCAATACCAAATGCAAGTACAAAAATCCTATTACTTGCATCATGTGTACAAGCAGTGAACAGAGTACCACCGTATTGCCCGTTCAGATAAGTTCCATCAACTACAATAACAGGCCTGCAATGCTTCCATCCTCGAATTGATGCACCAAGTACCATGAAACAATATTTGAACCTATTTTCATTGTCAATTTCTATCCCTGTAACCGAGCCCGGGTTACATTCTCGAAGCATATGCAAAAGACCGGGCACCTGTTGAAACAACTCAGATGGATCTCCCCTTATCAATCTCAAAGTCTTCTCCCTCGATCTCCAGGCTTTAACGTAATTCATCGAAACACCATATGTGTGCAACATGTCATTGCATATGTCATTTGGGGTATATGTTGTGCGGTTTGACTTGAATTTGTATTTTATACACGAGGACACAACTGCAGTGGATACTTGCCTATGTGACCCCAAGACTATATTTGAACCACATGTATGCCCTTCGTGAATAGATCTGTTTTCCCCAATCTTGATGACCTGAAAACCCAATTACAGGTATTATTTGAGCACCTCACAACATATTCCTTCTTATCCGACCTTAGAACCATGAATTCGAACATCTCTTGAATCGCATAAAATGCCATGCTCAATTTCAATACCTCTTTATTCCTGAAAACCCTGTTCAACTCTATATCCCTGGTGTCTGGATTTGTTACAGTAGTCTCCACATTATCGTCTGATATTCCCAATGGCTCATCTGTTACAACGCATATGTTTGAAGCAATTCCACACATCGAATATGGTCCCTCATTGCCGTCTTGACTAACTCCAACTGGCTCCATGAAGTTGAAGCCTCCGTGATCATGAAATTTATCTACTGTTGTGACCTCAATCATTACAGGATATTTTGAAGGATCTTTAAAATCTTTCTTCAGTGTGAGATACGACAGTACATTATTGTCATTTTTAGCCTGATGGGTTGTATGTCACTGCTCAGTTCATAACTCATGGAGACTGCAACCTTGTTGCTGTCAAAACCAAATTTTCTAATTACTGTGTCCACAAGATTCGAATAGCCGCTTCCTTCATCAATCATTAACAAGGCAGACTGAAATCCAAAAATCACACAAATATGTAGAGTGGCAAACGGGCCGAGCCGCTCGTCGGCTCGTTGGCTCGGCTCGCGAAAACACGAGCCGATGGCGGCTCGGCTCGTCAAACGGACGAGCTCGTGGGCGAGCCAATGATTTTAGTTGAACCACGAGCCGAGCCTAAGCTCGGCTCGTTTAACCCGAGCTCGTTGCTCGGCTCGTCAGTTTGACGAGCCGAGCATTGCGAGCCATGGGCCGAGCCGGCTCGGCTCGGCCCATTGCCACCTCTACAAATATGTACATAGCCCATACATATTCATTCATCACAAGGACGTCAGTCGATGCACATCTCACTTATAATCACATCACAACAACATTGTAAAAATTGTTAATTAAACTATAGTATAAGAAATAGCATTGTCACCGTACATCAATTCAATAATGTGACCACAAGTACATCAATTGAATAATGTGACCACACGTACATCTATTCAATTTGTGACCACAGTTACATCAATTCAATAATGTGACCAAACTATATGAATGCACCTGCATTCGAAGCGTCAAACGAATAAATCTGCATGTCTGTGAACTGTAACTGCAACAAAGTATGCGCTCTTCTTTAACCCATTATACATTTCATAGCTTTATCCATGTGTGACCTCACATTATATCCATTTGATAATTCTGAACATTACAGTAAATTTATGTTCATTTCCTTGAGTGACCTCATAAAAACACCGTGATTGCATAAAATGACAGCTTATCGTAGGTCGACATCACAGCCTCATTTACTCCTGGATTACTGTAAAAGAACAATCTCTCTTATGCTGTCCAAATTTGCAATTGTGACCTCGTCTTTATCGTCTTCTCAAACTCTGCATCTACTTCTCCAGGCCAACATTGAGCCCCTATTTTTACCTAGTTGCAATGATGTTGTTTCGCTGAATTGTTGCGTTGATAAGGAAGATCAATATGGAAATAATATTTTTCGTAATCGTCGCCGTGATGATTGAACTGCATATCTTACCTTGATTTCCGTTACTATATATATATAGATAGTAACACACACCTAATAATTGAATTTTTGTGAGATCAACCTTATTTTTTATATGTTAATCGATTTGTACCTGATTTACGTATTTTTTTCAAAAAAATAAATAACAATTAGCTCGGCCCAAAATATGACTTATCTCGGCCCAAAATCCAACAGCCCATAACAAAATCTGACCCAGCTACCACATATCGTCCTCAGTCCATTTTTGTCACTCTCGCTCAGCTCTGCAGTCGAACTACTGAGGACCTGAGAAAAAACTCCACCTACAATTCTAGAAAAACCCTAGTTGCTGGCCCGCTCACCGTCCGACCGTCGTCTTCTCCTGACTCCTGTGCTGCGGGGCGCTTCTCTTCTGGCTTCTACGCGTCACACGCTAGCTCCAGCCTCCACCAGCACTGCCCACCGCCCCTGATTGCTGGTGGCTGGTGCCTGCCGGCTGCCTGGTAACATTTGGTAAATTACTAACTTCCAAGTTCCAAGTCCAGTCTGATAGTTTGATTAGTTTACTGATGTTTTTAGTTTTTGTTTAGATTAAATTTAAATTTGTATAATTTAATATCCCTTGAAGATTTAACTTTAATAACATTAACAATTTAACATCACAGATTTGCATTTGGATTTTGCATTTTGCACAATTTGCTGCCCTCAGTTCCCTGCCTTGCTCAGACTTGCTTGAGACAATGAGACTGTGACTCTCGAGAATTGAGAATCTGAGATTGAATCAGTCACACATTTGCGAGGTTAGTGAAAAATTGAAAACGTGATTTCGAGATTTGATTTTTGAATGTGATTTTGTGAATTCGACTATGTGACTGTGATATTGTGAATTGTGATGTGAGTTACAAATTATAATGGCATTTGATTTGGAGATTGTGAATTGAGTATTGATTAACTCTAGTGCAACTAGAACGGCAAAATGGAACAACAATCTGGTAAGAAAGCAAAATTGATATCCTCATTCTTCATCAAATTCTATTGAAAGGGATCTTGGAGCAATTTTGTTTAGATCATTGTTGTCCTAGTTTCTGATATACTATTTATTTTTGCTTCTTCTACTATCTATGCAAATGTTATTGGATTAGAAGATAATATTTCTCTCAAGCTGAAGGAATTTTTTTGTGTTTGATGCCTTTTACTTTAACCTGCAATAATGGAACTAATCAAGATTTGCAATTGTTGCAAGTTAGTGCTAAGCTGCTTTATTAATTATTCTTCAATGCGTGGAGATTGATCGTATGACTACGACTGCAAGCCTGTGAGGTTAGTGAGAATATGATTTTGAGATTTGAATTTGATTTTAGAATGTGAGTTTTTGGTGATTGTGAAGTTTCAATGGATTTTGGGCATTTATTAGAATATGTGTACCGATTACTTTGCATTTGACTTAGGCTTTGATTTTGATTTTGATTTTGTTTTTGTTTTAGAACTTAGGCTTTAGAATGTGATTTGTGAAAAATGATATTAATATTAAGTAAATGTGTTTTTAGGATTAGAATGTGATTTTAGGCTTAGAATGTAATAAACTTTGTTTGAGGATTCAATTTTGATTAACTTTATGAAGTTCGCTTTAAACCTCGAAAATCAATAGACCGGCACTATCGGCCACCCCACAACTTTTAAAGTCCAGCTCCGTCCAATATGAAATCTTGGATCCTCCACTGTTTATAAACTTCTTTGGGTTTTGAGAAATGGGGAAATGTGAAGAATTAATTGCACAAAAAGACAATTTTTTGGTATTTAATTGAATTTTAACTCTATTTTGTTGCTTGCCTAAGTTTATTTATCAGGATTTGCTCATATTCTTCTCTGATTACTTGTTCAAAGTTCACTAATTGAAATGTCAATGCATTTGGGTGTAGTACCAGCCCGGATGAAATTCCAAATCGGATAGAATAACCAGCTATAAGAATCACAGGGTAAATTAACTAAATATATTATTTTTAGAATTAAAAAAAAAAAAAAAAAAAAGAAGTGTTGGGACCTAAAAGTCATTGAATGATACCATTTTGTTTGTTTAAGAGTTCACTTGAGGGCCTGAGGCTTGAACTATAAAATTTGCTTCTTATCATCAAATTACCCTCTGCAATTCCACGATTTCAACAAAGTTTCCGATTTCTAATATTTATCATTATTATTATTGAATTTGTTTCAGTGTAGGAAAATGAATGAAATGGCACAAAAAAAAAAAAAAAAAAGAATGTAATGGAATGGAAATGGACCAACGGCTGCTTTTTGTGGTTAATGAAATAGCCGATAGTAATAAAAAGTATAATCATGTCTAAAGGTGAATACCATAAATCAAATGCATGTTGAATGTTTTATAATTCATGAATTCTGATTATTAACTAATTCACCTTGTCCCAGTTGGTTAAGGATTGTTGCTTTCACGACTGAGGTCTAGTGTTCAAGGATTGGTATCTCCCTTCCTCAACTCCTAAAAAAAAATTAATCGCTTTATAGAGATTCTCATTTATATGATTGAGACACAATCTCTGTAAGGTAATTTAGAAGAGGGTTGGGTAGACCCAAATTAACATAATAGCTTGTTGTACTTGCTATGGATCTAGCTGCTTTAAAAATCTTAGTAGATCTAGCAATGAATAAAGTAAAATGACGCAGAACGATTCCGTTTTCCGACCCTAAATTTACGGGGAATAAGTCTTAGTTTGCAGCTTTTTGTTGTATTTGTTGTTTCATGAAAAATTCAATCTTTTTAGCTCTTGAAAGTAGCACCCTTCCTGCACACCGAAGAGGTAGCATGAAGCATCATCTGTGGCTATTCAGTGATAGAACACTCTGTATAGGTGTCCGTGTCCCTGGCTTGACTTTTGTGCAGGAGTAAATGTGCATATATCATCAAGTTTTTCTTGCTCAACTTTTACTGACTGCAGGGATTCGATGAATGGTGCTTCTTCATCTAGTGGCCTGCGATCAGCTTTCTCCTACTGTGTACAGCAAGTACGAAATTATGACTATCATCATTATCTTTGTCTTCTTGAACTTCCGCCAAACATGAGGAAGGCTGCTTTTGCACTCCGTGCTTTTAACATTGAAACGGCCAAAGCTATGGATGTTGCTTCCGATCCTAAAATAGGTCTTATGCGCCTGCTATGGTGGAAAGAAGCAATCGACAAGATCTTTTCGAACAAATTAATTGAGCATCCCGTGACTCGGGCACTTGCAACCGTAATATCTGAACACAAATTGAGCAAGAGCTGGCTGAAACGATCAGTTGAAGCTCGAATTACTGATGCCAATAGGGAGGTTACTGATATTCCCGAAACTTTGGAAGAGTTGGAAAGATATGCTGAGGACACCGCATCGACTATCCTGTACTCGACACTTCAATCAGGTGGTATCAGGTCCACCATAGCAGACCATGCTGCATCACATATTGGCAAGGCGAGTGGCCTTTTATTGCTTCTCAAGTCTTTGCCATACCATGCTAGCAAAAACCGTCATTTTCCGTACATACCTACTGAGGTGGCAGAAAAGCACGGCTTGCTGGTAAATCATGGTGGACAGCAGGAGATTCGTGTGGATTCTCATGAGGGCTTATGCAATGCAGTATTTGAAATGGCGTCTGTAGCTAATGCTCATTTGCTGAAAGCTCGGGAATTATGTGGAACAGTTCCGGCTGAAGCTCGTCCAGTGCTGTTGCCAGCCGTGCCTGCCGAGGTTATTCTGGATACATTGAGGCGTATTCAATTTGACGTGTTTGACCCAAGGTTGACACAAGGAATTTTAGGGGTTCCTCCTTTGTGGTTCCAGTTGAAACTGAAATGGCATTCATGGAGAGGAAAATACTAATATTTTTGTTCTGTGAAGAACTGAATCTCTTTTTTTTTTTTAAGTAGGTCGGAAATTTCCCATAGGACAGTGGATTTAAAGGATGAAGAACAATGACTATGATTTCAAATTAGGATAAATTTTCGTGTCAACTGGTAAAAGCTTTCTGGTTCTAGAGGATTACACTAATTTTGTATAGGTTAACAACGGGGATGTTTGCTTACAAGTAACACTTCAGAAAAGTTATCACTTGTATCACATCTCAGGAGTTGTATCTGGTATCACAATTCCATTCTGAGTCACCGGGACTTGCTGAATCTTGAGAATATTGCTTCTCAAGTTGCCTGGAGGTGTCTGATGCAGGTTTGTTCTAACAACTAATAATTGCTCAAGAAAATTGTTGATTTATTGCAGCTTGATAACAGCAAATTGAACACCCCCCCCCCCCCCGGCCCGGGTGTTTCATGTAAATTAACGACTTCTATAAGCTTTATTTAAGAAATATGGAGACGACTATATTAGTGCAGTGAATGAATGAGGTTAATTATTATCCTTTGCTCTTCTTCTATTGATATTGATGTAGTGCATCAATAGAAAAGGACCATCAGGGTCCTATTCTTTTGTTGATGTAGAGGTGTAAAGTGCGGGTTAAAACTGTAGTAGCGGTTTAATTCCACCAATGACCACTCAACTTAACACTTAATGTCACTTTGGCTACCAAATTGATTTTGTTTCACCATTGGCCACCCAACTTGATATCCAACCCAACTTGATATAAAATATCAAGTTGGGTGGCCAATGGTGAAACAAAATCAATTTGGTAGCCAAAGTGACATTAAGTGTGAAGTTAGGTGGCCATAAGTGGAATTAACCCCTATAGTTGCACTTTGTGTTAGGACAAGGCAACATTGGATGACCCCCCTATAGTTGTTCTAGATTTTAAATTGACGTTTGTTGTTAATGGCTCTTGGTTCTAGTTTCCTTCATTCTGATGTGCATGCCCAACCTAAAGCAGGATGATCACTTCAAATTTCAGAAGTTTTATATCATAAGGATTTAGTTGAACATTTAGTGCATGTTTGATGCAAGTAGTTTTTGGAGAATTTTGGATTTTTTGGAGAATACGTGGTTGAGAAATGTGAAAAGTAGCTAGTCTCGTGGAAATATTTAGTTGAAAATGAATTTGACAGAAAAGTTGAAAAAAATCCTTAAACCAAACAAGGGCTTAAGATGCAATTTTTACTGCATCACCACTCCAAACATGATCGGATTTTTATATCCTAAGAATTTACCATCCATTTGATAAATTAAATAAACTGGTTTATAAATCAGTTTATAACACAATTTCTAAAATCACTTTGTAATTATGCATTTTTTTCCACTTTTCAATTACACATTTTACTTTAAAATTATAAATAAATTAGTTTATAAATTGTATAAGTGGCACTAAACATAAGCTAAGTTAGACATTTATTTATTGATTAATATTCAGTTTTTACTACTATACCCCCACAACAATTTTGGTAAGTCAGAAATAATTAACATGAATATGATATTTTTTTATAAGGTCCTATTCATCCTTTTTGCTAGGGATGAGCATGATTTAATTTGAGCGGTGTGTAACAAGATTTCAAATCAAATCGTTTAAAACTGTTTGAATTTTTTGAAATCAAATTAAACCATTTGTTCTAAATAAATCCAATCCATTTTTTTTAAGTCTGGTGCAATTTGAAATCGTGGTTTGCCAACAAATGAATTAGTAGATTCCAAACGAATTTAATAACACATATTCGTCTAAAATTTTGAGTTAAAACTAGCTCAAAAATAGTATTCAACTTCTCATTGAGTCCACTGATGTGAATATTTTATAATCTCTTACATCATTCACAACATTTAAACTCGAAACAGAGATATTATGTCACATAACAATACAATACAGTACAAGACACGAATTTGATCGCATGCAGTTACTAATTGCATAACAATTCTATAAATCCAATGTATCAATCATATCACGATCGATCTCTGGAAAAAATCTTCTGAGATTCAAGTAATAAGAACTTGTTGGTACAACAAATAACACTTCTACAGAAGAATAAATGCATCAAACACTCATGTTGTCACAATCCGCATTAACACAATGTAGAAGGATGTCTTTTTGTAAAGTAAACAATTATCAAAACAATTGCATGTAGATCTAACACTGAATATAGATCAAATAATAATTATTGAGGTATCTACATATTACATGGTAAATCAATTCATACTGATAAACAAACTAATATAGAAGCAAACATTTAAAATTTTCTTAAATAAACTGTAGTTAGTTCTTACCTTAAAAAACTAATTTAAGAAAATATCTTTGACGATGATTATGAAATGTAGGAACAAGAATTCTTTTCAAATGGCTATGAATTTGAACAAATTAATCATTGGTCCTTAATTTTAGTTTGTTGAGAATAAAAATGTGTTGCATGTTTTAAAATTGAACGTTTGCCTTATTTTTACCTTTTTTCTAATTTTTTAAAATTTAACAGGTTGACGGTTTGAAACCTTGGTTTTGACAATTGAAATCTAAACCAAAATGTTTAAGGCAGTTTGAAATTTTTTCAAATCAAACCAAACAATTTCACATTTGAAACTGAATCAAACCAAACCATTTGTTGGGATTTGGTTCGATTTCGCGGTTTAACGGTTTTTTTTGTTCACCCATACAGAATGACTCTTCCATTATATTTACAAGAAGACCATTTTTTCAAATATTGCAGACAAATCACTTACATGACTTAGTACACGTTTGGACTTTGGCATGGCTTTTAGGAGGGAAAAAGGAGTTTTTGAGACCAAAAATTTGTTTCTCACCGATTGACTATTTTTATGAAAGTACTTCTAATTAGAAGAGTATTTAGAGGAAGTTGGTTTAATACTACTTCCTCTAAAAGTACATTTTAAATTGGGAGTTCTTTCATAAATTAGCTTTCGAATACAAATTAAGATAACTTTCTCGTCAAGCTCCTTTACAAGAAGCAAAAATCATATCAAACATGTCCTTAGTTTCTTTATGCCAAATTTCAAATTTATCATTTTGTAACACTGCAACAGCAAGAGAATAATTTAAAACATAAATCTCATTTGTTTTAAGAGTGTTAATGATTAGACGCAAGAGCGTAGTAATTCGTTAATGACCAAGGAAAGAAAGGGGTGGAAAGAAAATAAAAATTTAGCACAGGGAAAATTATTTTTCATTCATATATTCGAGTTAGATGGAATTTGCTTTAAATGACCGTGTCATTCTCCATAATCAAAGGATTTTTTTTCCTCGATTTTTTATTCTACTTAAGAAACATTGGAATACTTGGTATCTAAAATACTGAAAACTAGGATTCAAGAATGTGAAATCACATATACGATGTACATCTATGTATTTGAAGAAGGGCACCGCAATTTTTGTTAACTAAATTTTAATTGCAATGAATATTCCTGAGCTTTACTTAATTTTAATTATATGTTAGAATATTTTTTTAAATAATTTTTTTATCAACCCTCTATTAATTTTAACATCTTGTATATAGATCATCCTAAATAGTCGTCATAGGGACGAAAAAAAAACTCATTCATCTCATATTTTTAAATAATCGAAATAAATAACTAATACAAAATTTAAACAAAATATTCGCAACTCTTTTCAATGTACATTAGTAGAATATTTGAATTGAAATCGTGATTAGAGACAATATGTTAATTCATTGAATGTTACAAATAATAATGCGATGAAAAAATGGAGGGCATAAGAGCAAAAATAAACAAATATTAATTGTCTTTCTTGCAATTAAAATGTGGTATAAATATAAAAATATGTTGTGCGAATATAATTACCTTTAAAGAATAACGAATCCCATTAAATTAAAAAGGATCCGGGAGCATTTCGTACCACCGGAAATAAAATGATTCATATCAACATTGCCAAACTTACACCTAAAATCCCACAACCACAATCGACTAAGCAAAGCCAGGAAGAATCCTATCATGTAACACAAAGCAAGGCATTGCAAGTAAATTTCTCAATCAAAAAAAGGAAATGAATGCAGATACCATCAATAGCAAGGTGATATAAGCTTTTGATTCCATGCCGTTGATCGACGTAGCAAAAGATATATCTTGTGGCCTGAAAGAGATAAAGATGAAAATTAGAAAACGCAACTAGAAACTAAAACCAGAGTATAGACATTGAGGACATGTCTAGCACGCAATATTGAACAAGACTCGACAGTATCAGAGTAATGTATATACTTTTGCATTTTGCTTAGTGCGCCACAGAAGAGGGCATTATCTGGCATTGGAAACTCGGTCTTGTTATTGGGCTCTGGATTGACAACCCTAATGTAGGTTTCTTGTCCTAGATACCACGAGTCGAGGTTTTCCGTTCTGATGTTCCAAACTCCAACATTGTCCAGGGAGATTAAGATTGCAGTCCACGCCCCGGGAAAAACCTAAACAAAAGAAAAATGAGAAACAATTCCAATAATCGCGGGAAATCAAGACTTGTGCTCATCTCCCGATGGTTAAAACTACGAAAAACTCAAGTCCTAGAACCTGTTTGGTAATGTGAATTTTTTTTGTTTTTGTGGTATTTTTTTTTTTATGGATGTGTGTGGTTTAAAAAGGTTTGAAAAGTCAAAAATTGTGGGCTAAACTAAGAATTGATGAATGAGATTGAGTTTGAAAAGTTGAGGTGAAAATTTTTCCGTTACCAAACGGGCTCCTAACGTAAGGTACTGAAATTCCTTGTCAAGTAGCATGGCATACTCATGTTCCAACAGGGGTTTGAAATTTAATCTATCCTCAGGAAGCAAGGTAAATTAAGTATCTTGACTTATATTGACAAGAGTAGGCTCCAAAAACAGCAGAATTCTTAATATGGCGAACGAAACATAAAATTCACCAAACAAGTCATGATTTTCTAAGTTAAAATTTGAACTTGTTGGTTCTTAGTTCACTAAAATGATCAAATTTCACTTCTATGTTGAATAAAAGTCCAGAAATCAGCTGCCAGAACGACGCCAAAACAATATGCAAATTGTGAGGATATAAATGTCTTTGAAAACAAAATTTCTTCATATGTACCTGTGTGGCGGTGCGAGCGATTCCATCCCACTTGTTGTACGTGCCCCGACTATTCTCTGTCCACTCACCATAATCCATTCTGTAATTCAATGAGCCAATTTTAAAAGACCATCTTTCATTCAGCCTCTAGATACATTGAATTTTAAAAGAAGCCATATCTTACCCAACCACAAAAAAGGCGTATCCATTCATATGGTAGGTGTGCATCTTGGTTTCGTTATTCTGCAAGATCACTTCCATGAATCCTCTATAAGTACCATTAATGATTGATGTTTCCGTCCGAGGTTGTCCTGTAAGTGGTCTAGTCGGAAAATCAAGCTTATACACTCCCTTCACTTTATATTGGTCCGCAAGCCTGATTGGTGTAGCAGGATTCACAAAGGAAATCCCGCTTAGCGTAGTTCGCCTTTTCCCACCAATCATTACAGGTGGCTTGTTTTTCAGCACATACACCTCAGTCACATTAATCGAACCATATCTAAACGAACCTTGAGGGTTTGGTCGAGCACCACTAGCAGACACATTCCATCTACATTTTTTTTTAGAACACAAAACACTGACTCCATGAGCAAAAGAGTGAACAAGATTTTAGAGAAGAGATATTTAAATGTCAAATTTTAGGCATGTAAACTATAAAAGGCCAGTATTGTGATTTAGAAAATCCGTATTTGATAATCTGCTGATCATTCAAGAGGAAAATATAACCTGATAGATCTAGCCTGGTTCATTGAGAAGGTCTTGTCAAATTGATCTTGTGGTGGGTCGGGAAGAGGACCCGATGCCTTTCCTTTTGAGTTCGTATAATGCAAGATTGCAACGCCAGTGACTCTCTGCCATACTGTTTCATTTACAAATCTCGCACTTGCAACAATGTAGTAGTCACTGCTCGCATTTTGATCCGTGGTTAACAAAAAGGAATATGATTGTCCAACATGAATATCTAAGCTAGTATAGTTTTGTTGTACAGTATATGAGCCCTCGGCTTCTGCTAAAAGTAAGTTATGACTCTGAATTCTGAAGTTCAAACTAGTTGATATTCCAACATTGCTTACACGAAGTCGGTAAGTCTTGCCTGCAGTAAATATTATAATATTAGCTATTCAAAATCACAGAAGTTATTTACTTTTTCTAGAGACGGATTTCTAAACGAATCATACAGATGAACACATAATGCTGAAAGAAATCTTCTTTTGTTGTTGTTTCTCTTTTTCCATGATTTACATTCCTTAAACAAGCATCATTTGTAGCATATTGCAGAATACCCCAGCTATATCTACTTAGTACAATAAATTTTTCACTATAATGGAAATTACAGATTTTTCACACACCGTCCTGTCTCTACAAAAAGGGATATCTAATTTCTAAATGCACTTAAAGATCCAAACTTTTGATGATTTTCATTTGTCTTTTCTTGGACAACAATGAGAATATCTCGATCGAGGGAGAGAACCTTAAAATCCTATACGACCTAATATATCTGACAAGCCACACTATACATCAACCCAAGATGCATCTTCCACTCCAGGACTTCAGAAGGGTGTACCATATTATGAGACTAGGAATTGCATCTGTCTCAGACATATAGGTGACAAAAAGGTAATAATTTCACATGTAATGATGTAACTACATATAATATGTGCTTCTTATTAAGGGCATGTTTCGGTTCTGATTAAAAATTAGATTTTTATCAAAGTCAACAATTAATCATAACTACATATTTCATGGGTCCCACAATTTTTTAACGACATATCTCATCAACTTTTATCAAAACTTATTAAAAATATGATTTTAATATCCATCAAATAGGGGCTAAACATATATAGGAATCGATGATCATCAATCACCTGGTTCGACAGTAATCGTTTCATAGTCTATGCCATCAGGAACAAGAGTATCATTGTATCTAAAAGGTCCCTTCCCATTAATTAGGACACCATCTGGCATTCCAAGATCTTTCCCAGCATTAAGGGTTCTCCTCAAAGCCTATAAATGATGAGAGAATCAATCATTAAACATAAATTTAGAGATACAAACTTCCTAAATTCAACAGTCATAAGATTGATAAATCAACAAACACTAACCGTATGATTTTGGGTATACCAATCACCAATCAAAATTGAAATATCCCCATAAGGGGTATCAAAAGGAATTGGAATAATAGCCCTGTTATTGATAATGAAGGTGCCAAACCCACCCGATGCTCGTTGAAAATGGAGTGAAGGGAAGTAGAAAAAGCTCCCAATCTGATCCTTAACCTGAAATTGATAAGTCCAATTCCACTTGGAAGGGATTGGACAGTTGGTTCCAAGCACCCCATCTTGCCAAGAAGTCCTCCTTTGTTGTACCCCAGACCTGACTCACCATAAACAAACACACATTTTTATTGAAAGTTTGTAAGGTATTAAAAATTTCAAGAAAGTTCAAATGAAACCAACTACAAATATCCTACCAATGCATTAGGAGATCTTCATCCAGTTTGTTCTTCACATTGACAACAACATTGTTGTTAGTGGTCACATTAATGGTGGGACCAGGAAACTTGTCATTTATAGCAATAACCTGCAATTTATAGTAAACCAGTTCAATAATCTTAAATCCTTAAGACCGTCTCTTTGGAAACAGCGAACAGGGTTCAGTGCGAATAATTCGACAGCATAGGACTCGACTATAAAACGGACAATATTTTTAACTTGTTCCTTGTTGCCCTTTTCTATCCCATCCTCACTACCAAACATGCCATTATAGTTCACAACATTATGCCAAACCCCATTTCCTAGATCTGATGCTACCAAATCAAAATTTCAGAAATCCAAAGCCATCCCATAAAATTTAAGCAAATTTAAAGCAGACCCACTTCTCCAGATGTGTAAAATCAACAAATCCCACTTAAAAATAGTACAAAAGAGTGTACATTCAGAGAAAAATAGAAAGAGATCTAGAAAAACCAGACCTGCTGGGGAACACCAAGAGGAGAAGCAGTAATATAAGAAATCACAAAATTATAATTCGCAAACGGGTCTTCAGCAAATGATGAGCCCAGAAGCAAGCAAATGTGGATAACCAAGAGTGAAAAAATGCTAATTGAAGCCATGAGTTCAGTTCAAGTTTGTTCTTCGAAAGTAACCGTTGAAATCCAAAAACAGCTCACTTTTTTCTTGCCTTTTTCTTTGTGTTTACATTATCTGTTGGAGAAAGAAACAGGGAAAGGAGGAGAGAAAAGTGTGTAATTGAGCGTATGTTCAAAAAGGCTGAGAAACGGCTCTCCTGAAGTACACAGTTTTCAAGTCTGAGGTAGATGAGTGAGAATTGTGGGGATTTTGCTGAGCTTTTTGTGCGTGTGAGAGAGAGTGACAGCCAATGGCCAGTTCAGACATACACACACTTTTACACGCATATTCCTTTTATTAAAAAAAAAAAATATAACCAACCCCTTGGAATCCGAACCGATCCTATTCTAGGTCATTGAATCGAGAGTAAATCGCAGATTATGCATTTCAGAGCCAGGGTGGATGACCCTCAATAACGTCTCGCGAAACAAGATAACCGCCGCTTGCTACAGGGAACTAATCCATTATTCAGCCGTAAATTCAGACGTCAGAATCCTAACCCTAAACACGACTATACTGAGCATGTTATCGATCAATCCCTTTGTCACTGAGAGATGTGTCATGAGGACAAGCATATTCCTTTTATTAATGACCAATGTTATCCATCTCCACCATCATATACTCCATAAATTACAGGGGAGATTCTAGCTGAGGTCCTCAATTTTTAATAAATGTTGCATTTAACTCTCTAACTTAACTTTTAAAATAAAGTTTTGTTAAAAAAAAAAAAAAAAAAAACTTTTAAAATAAAGTATCTGAAATAATGTTCAACTGTTGATTTCTGTTAAATATACTACACCACACTTGTGTTGGTTAACATAAAAAAGGAATATATATATATATATATATATATATATATATATATATATATATATATATATATATATATATATATATATATATATATATATCTTAACTTTTAAAATAAAATTTTGTTAAAAAATAAATAAAACTTTTAAAATAAAGTATCTGAAATAATGTTCGACTGTTGATATCTATTAAATATACTACACCACACTTATGTTGGTTAACATAAAAAAGGAATATATACAATATATATTCTAAAACCTTCTGCCTTAACGACCAACGTGCCCATTACCTATTGATTGAACTATTGTATTGTTGTGTACGTGAATTGACTATTAGAAAATTTTTAGGAGAAACATGATCATTAAATATGTGAATAATAATGACTAATTATTTTAATATGTAATTGAAATTAAAGTTTGACTTGATTGGATCATTAAGCATGTGTTCGGTAACACCAATTTTTTTTTAATTTTTTGCACCGAAACCGATAAAAACCTATGGGCTTTTGCATAGAATGTCTGCAAAGTGATGTTAACTGTTTTGAAACACAATTTGAAAAAAAATAAAAAGTGAGCTATAAATTGTAAATGGACGATGCCCTTTCATATTATACATGAGTTGTCAAAATCGGATGTCAGCCTGCAGAATTTTTATCATCCATTTCATCAACTCAATTGGGCCTGCTAAGTAATCTGCCCAATTCGATTTCCATGAAAACTGTTTATAAATTGAAAAAAATTTCATTCGAACGGAGACTAAAAAGAATTTTAAGTTACTAGTATTGTTTTCCAAAAAGAGATTGTATCATGAAGAATGGTATAAAAATCATTTTAACATTCAAAAACTCCATTTTATGTTATTACAGACTCAATGTACAAATGTAAAATATTGGAGGCCTTGGTACTTCTTTTCAAAGTTTGAGGATCTAGATGTGACAATTATTAAACATTCTAGACTCAAACTAAAATTGCATCTAGATATCCGTAACTTGTTTATAATAACAATAACAAATTTATAAATTATATATATATATATATATATATATATATATATATATATATATATATATATATATATATATAAAATACATAAATGATATATTTATTTTTTTTGAATACATAAATGATATTTTTTTTTATAAATGATATATTTTTAATTATACAAGAATTTAAATTTTGATAAAATTACAATTAAAAAAAAATTAAAACCATATTTGAACTAAATAAATAAATATTGCAAAATAGAATGAATACATTTTTATTTTTTTAATGTTTATAGTTTTATTCATATTTTTAATAATTATACTATTATTTTGAAAACGGAAAAATTTGCATTACAGGTGTCAAATCGAAGATTGTAACAAAAATTCTTATACTAACTCACAAGTGAGAGTCAACTGAAAACACGCGATTTCTAAAACCACATCAAATATTAAATGTATTGATATGTTTGCTTGCTTAGTTTTGCCTAAATGTCACATCATGAAAAATATTTTCCACATTTTGTATTTATTTGATGTTTAATTGGAAAGTTTGACTAAAAAAATATTTTCTATGGTACAACCAATTGAAACATACTTTAGCCATTTGCCTTGAAAATATTTTCTTACTTATTTGGTGAGAAAACATTTTCCACTTTAGATGTGATAAAATAAGAAAAGGAAATCGATATTTTTGCAGATGGTGATTATGAATCTGTAGATGTCAATCAATTATATGGTACACTTATACTTAAATATATATACACTTATCTTCCCAAAAACTTTTGAGATATGTTTATTACTTTTTATATATTGTTGTAATTTTGTAAATATTTTTTTATAAATTCCAATTAATTGAGATTATATTTAGTTTAATTGTTAATTACTTTGGTTAAATATAGTTCAAAGAAAGTATTAAGGACTTTAAAAAACCACTAACGACAGATAGCATATATAACTATTTTACAAATTAAAATGTCAAATATTTTGATTATTTGATCTTTGCGTGCTTATACTTACATATATTTTTTTTACTTACAAGTATGAAAAATAATTGATAATAAATGTCACCAATCCCGTCGATCCAAGACTGTCTTTCAAATTTAATCAAATATAATTTCCTCTAATTTTCTCATTTGCAATGAAAATCAATAAAAGTCAAGTCAATCGCTTTCTAATTTCGACTTTTTTTTTTAAGAAATCAGTTTTCAGTCACTGTCAACTATACTCGCTGTTTCAAGAGTTACAAATCACAAGAGTTTAAAAATTTTGATCTGCAACAAGTATGACAATCGAAGTAATTCAACGACAAACGTTGTATTCAAGAAACTATTTCATAATTTGTAATCGTGTAACTGCTTTTTATTCCATTTTTTTTAAATTTCTAAAAAATAACATTCAGTTTCCCCGTGAATTCCTTTTAAACATCTACACATTTTTCCTCCAATATGAACATACACTAGTACAAAAATATCCAAAAAAAAAAAAAAACAAATTAACGTCGTTTTTCAAGGAAAACGACGCATGTAAAAATGCGGTGGCAAACTTGTAAATAAATTTTTAACAAAGGCGTCGATTGTTAGCAAACAACCGACGCCAATTGAACGGCCCAAGTATGGGCGTCGGTTCTTACATAAGAACCGATGCCTATAAATCAATTATAGGCGTCGCTTCTTTAAAGGAACCAGCGCTTTTTGATAAACGGCGACAGTTCTTATGTAAGAACCGACGCCCATACTTCGCATTATATTTCCCGCTTCAATCAATTTTTCAGACACCTCTCTTTTCCCCAAACCGGTCGCTTACACCCTAGCTCTACTCTCACGTCGCCGCGCGCCACCATCCGGCGATCTCTCTAATAAAGTTGTAGGCATCACCAACACACACCACAAATCTGATCGGAAATCACCTTCATAGCCTTGAACCTCCAAAGTCGACCGTCACACCCTTCACCCGTGCACCACCCAACACCATCGCGCCACCAGCCCCCCGCGGGCCACCAACACCATCCCCACCTTACCCAGCTAGCCACCACCACCCACCCACAAGGTCCACCACTAAACGATAATTTTTTCATATTTTAAGTTTAAACTAGTTTGTTCATTTTGTTAGTTTATAATTGAATTTATCATTTATGATTTAATATGTTGATTGATTTAAACGAACTTATTAGTTTAGTTTGAATTTCAATTTTAGATTATTGATTTTGTGTTAGTAGATGTATACATTCAATTTTTAAATTATTGGATTTTATTGAAATTGTAGAATGTTAATTTTATTTGAGTTTTGAATTAGTTACGGATAAGTAATGATTGAGTTTTGAATTAGTTACGGATAAGTAATGATTGTGAGGTATTTATAAGTGAATTATTTGAGATGTTTTGTACTTGTTGGATATTTTGGTGAGTTGAGATTATTATGTTGTACTGATTTGGAGATATGAGCATATATAGTGAATAATTAAGAGGCTAAAAATGTTTGAGTTTTTAACATGCTGAGGATGAATATTTTAGATTAGATTATAATGTTGAAGTTTGGCTGGAGTTTTGAATATGTTGAAGTTAAATATTTTAGTTTTATTGTAGTATTTTGATTCCCTCTACAGGTTGGTTAAGTCCAATTTATAGGGGGGATTCTGTCAAAATTTTCGTAAGATTTTATAAATAGAAATGAAAATAATAAATTAAGGTGATTTCATTCGTTTGAACACATGGTGAATATCTTGATATATGTGTTTTAAATTAGTTACGGAAAAGTAATGATTGTGATGTATTTATAAGTGAATTATTTGAGATGTTTTGTACTTGTTGGATGTTTTGGCGAGTTGAGATTATTATGTTGTGTTGATTTGGAGATATGAGCATATATAGTGAATAATTAAGATGCTAAAAATGTTTGAATTTTTAACATGCTGAGGATGAATATTTTAGACTGGATGATAATGTTGAACTTTGACTGGAATTTTGTTTGAGTTTTGAATATGTTGAAGTTAAATATTTTAGTTTTATTGTGGCATTTTAATTCCCCCTACATGTTGGTTAAGTCCAATCTATATGGGAGATTCTGTCAAAATTTTCGTAAGATTTTATAAATAAAAATGAAAATAATAAATTAAGGTGATTTCATTCGTTTTAACACATGGTGAATATCTTGATATATGTGTTATTAGATATGGATCGAAGTTAGATGTATGGGAGACGTAATACACATGAATATGTAAAAAAAGTTGAAGAGTTTATGAAATGTGCCGAGGAAAACAAAATAAAAGAAGGTGAAGAAATGCTTTTGTGTCTTTATTGTGATTGTAAGAATCTGAGAAAGTTCCGTAGCTCTGAGCAAGTAAAGAGTCATTTGATTCGTCGTGGATTTAAAGAATGTTATACATGGTGGATATGGCATGGTGAGAGTATACTTCCTAGGACGAGCACCAATGATAATAAGGGTGATCAAGAGGAGAATAATGTGGACAGTGATTAGAATGATGTGGATAATGATCGGATAGATGAAATAATGCATGACATACAAGAGGATTTCATCGAAAAGTCTCATATTTTCGATAGCTTGTTTAATGATTCTGATCAGCCTTTATTTTCTGGTTGTAAGAAATTCAAAAAATTGTCTGTTGTGTTCAAGTTGTATAACTTGAAAGCAAAGAATAGGTGGAGTGATAGGAGTTTCACGGCTTTATTGGAACTTTTACGAGATATGCTTCCGGAGGATAACGAACTTCCTATTTCAATTTACGAGACAAAGAAAATGCTGTACCCGATGGGTATGGAGATCGAGAGGATACATGCATGTCCAAATGATTGTGTATTGTATAGGAATGAGTATATGGACTTGAACCTGTGTCCAAAGTGTGGGGCATCGAGGTATAAGAGAAAGGAAGGCAATGTTAATGGGAGGATAAGAATGGATCCTCGGCAAAGGTGTTATGGTACCTACCCGTAATACCAAAATTTAAACGCTTATTTGTCAATGCAAAGGATGCGAAGAACATGCAGTGGCATGCCAATTGGAGGAAAGAAGATGGAAAGCTAAGACACCTGACTGATTCTCCTCAATGGAGGACCATTAATAGGACGTTTCTCGAATTTGGTGGTAAAGATAGGAATCTTAGGCTTGGACTATGTATAGATTGGATGAACCCGCACGATAACATGAGTAGTCGACATAGCACTTGGACGGTTCTTTTGGTGAATTACAATCTTCCTCCTTAGTTATGTATGAAGCGCAAATACATCATGTTGTCGTTGCTATCAGGGCCTAAACAACCGGGAAATGACATAGATGTTTACCTAACTTCACTAATTGAAGATTTAAAATTGTTGTGGAATGAAGGTGTGTTAGCATTTGATGCACATAGTCAAATGAATTTCACGTTACGTGCTATGATATTTTGCACCATAAATGATTTTCCAGTTTATGGTAACTTGTCGGGGTGTACTAATAAAGGAGCTAAAGCATATCCCATTTGTGAAAAGGATACAATTAATCTTTGGTTGAAAAACTGTAAGAAAAATGTGTTATGAGTCATCATATATTTCTCCCTGTTCACCACCTTTATCGAAAGAAGAAAAATCTCTTCAATGAAAAATTCGAGACTCGAGTATCCCGCTTACCGTTAATAGGAAATGAGGTTTATGAACGAGTTAAAAATATTGATGTTATGTTTGGAAAACCTTTTAACCCTCCTCAAAAGAGTCTTTGGAAGAAGAGATCCATATTTTGGGATCTACCCTACTGGGAACACTTATAGGTAAGGCATTGTCTTGATGTAATGCATGTGGAGAAAAATGTATGTGATAGTGTCATCGGGACATTATTGAACATTCAAGGAAAGACAAAAGATGGTATCAAAGTCAGAAAAGACATGGTAGAAATGGGGATACGGGATAAGTTAGCACCGCAAGAGTTAGAAAAACGTACCTATTTACCCCTAGCTTATTACACTATGTCTAGAAAGGAGAAAACAAGTTTTTGTGAGTGCCTAAATTCTATTAAGGTTCCATCTGGATACTCATCGAACATCAAAAGTTTTGTGTCGATGAAGGACTTGAAATTGGTTAGTATGAAGTCTCATGACTGTCATATCTTAATGCAACACTTGTTACCAGTTGCAGTTCATGGCATACTCCCAAAACATGTTAGAAATGTCATTTTAAAACTTTGCTTTTTTTTTTTTCAATGCAATTTGCAGTAAAGTTGTTGATCCAGATGCGCTGGATGATCTGCAGGCCGATATTGTTATCACTCTATGTCATGAAATGTATTTTCCTCCATCATTTTTTGACATTATGGTGCACTTACTTGTTCACTTGGTGAGAGAAATTAATATTTGTGGTCCGGTGTTCTTGAGGTATATGTATCAATTTGAGAGATACATGGGTATATTAAAAGGATATGTGAGAAATCGATTTCGACCTGAAGGTAGTATCATTGAAGGCTATGCTGCTGAGGAGGTTATTGAATTTTGTACTGATTACCTAGATGATATTGATGCTATTGGTATTCCTAAATCTCGTCATGAGGGAAGACTGAAAGGTAAATGTACGATTGGATGCAAAACAATTGTGCCCGATGTTGAATTGCGAGACAAAGCACACCTCCTTGTCTTGCAACACCTTACTGAGGTTCATCCATATTTGGACGAGCGCATGTCCATTTTAAGGCGGCAGAATCCTTCAAAAGGTGAAATGTGGGTGACTAATGAACATAATCGCTCATTTGCAAAGTGGTTCAAAGATAGAGTGCTGCAAGAATTATCACAAATGTCGAATAACATTTCTGAAATTGTAAAGTGGTTAGTGTACGGCCCTGGCTTTCTTGTGAGGTCTTATGAAGCATATGACATTAATGGGTATACATTTTATACAAAACGTCAAGATGATAAGAGAACGATGCAAAATAGTGGAGTGACTCAAGTGGCAATGTCAAGAGATTTTTCCGTAATATCTTATTATGGAGTCATTGAAGATATTTGAGACCTTGATTACAGGGAGTTCAAGTTTCCTCTATTTCGATGTAAATGAGTTGATAATAGACGGGGTGTTCGTGTGGATGAATTAGGCTTCACTTTGGTGAATTTTGGTCGGTTGGGTTATTTTGATTAGCCATTTATACTGGCATCACAAGCAAAATAGATATTTTACGTTCTTGATCTAGCAAATACTTAGTGGTCAGTTGTCCTTCAGAGCAAGAGACATATTGTTGGCATTGGTGATTTGGTAGATGAAGAAGAGTACGATCATTTTGACGAAACTCCTCCATTTTCTATTGGTATACAACCAGATGCAATTTCAAGGGAAGATAATCTTGAAACAAATTACAAGCGTGAGAATCATGAAGAAGGATTGTGGATTGACCATCGTTCGTGAGGTAATATAATTGTGTAAGATCGTTTACTTTCTTACTTAGAAATGTTTAATATTGTTCATCTATGCTCTATTCATTTTTACTATTCGCTTACTAATTTGTTTATATATTTTTGTTTTGTTATATATGCAGATATGTGCACAGTCCCGTGAAAGTCATGGCTGATTCTTTCAGTTCATCTGATGATCAGTATATTAGTCAAAAGAAAAAGACTAGAGGATCAACTACTTGCAAAAAGATGAGGAGGAAGGGGGATGAAGTAAATGTGATTGAGTTTGATGATCGCAATAGGTCAATCGGACCCCATAAGAAGAACTTCAAGTATTATATAGGGTCTTTGGTCCATATTCATGTGGATATAAATATTAGTGATTGACATAAAGTCCCTAAAGGCCTTAAAGACATGATTTGGGAAGATATAAAGGTATTACAGCACTTCATACACAGTAAAATTAATAATTGATTATATATTTTTTTGTTATGAGAATAAATATCGCATATTATTGTTGTATTTCAGAAGGAGTTCAGCATATCTGATGACGAAAGGAAACTAATTATTTTAAGAGTTGCTAGGATGCGATGAAAAGATTTCAAGAGTAAGTTGGTGCATAAGTTCATTAACAATAAGCACCCAAGATACGCATCACCTACTATGCTATTTAATTACCTGACTGAAGAGAAATGAGAGCAGTTCAAGAAAGAGCGTGAGACTGAGATTTTCAAGGTATATGATATTATAATTCGTACTCTCCTATATGATGATTCTTATTAATTTTTTATTATTAAGTTGAAAACTAATGAATATGATGCTTTATTTTTCAAGGAAAAAAGCAAGAAGGTCAGGGAAAGCCAGTTGCACAACGAGCATCCACATTTTATGGGGCTCCGCTAGTTATGCCGGGATGAGGCCACAGTGGCTTTTATCAGACCCACTACTGTCTTCTGCCTCTTCGTGTGGGTTACTTAGCTCGTCCATGTTAAATGATGATCGCAGCTTAGATTGGATTCGAGCTAGATCAAAGAAGAAAAAAGACGTGTCTTATTACATTTCCAACGAGAAAACGAGGGGGTGTACGGAAAAATTGTAAGTATAGCCTCTCATTTTTTCATAATATGAGTTAAATTTCACTTAATTACTAATATTTAGTTTTCATTTTTTTTTAGAACAGATTGAGAAATTTGAGGAAGCAACTCAATGGACATTGTCCCAAGGAGACACCATGACGTCTTATCGGAAGCCCTTGGTAAAGATGATCATCCTGGTCGAGTTAGAGGATATGGTGTCTACGTTACGGTGAGGGATGTAAATGGCAGACCTGATACAGCCAGCAGGCGATCGAGAGGGGTTGTTTCGGTAGATGATATTAAGGATATTATCATGAAGGATTTTGAGGTTGGTTTCACCGAGCGTGTCAGGAAAGAGTATGCAGCAGAGGTACATAGTAAGATTGGCAGTATGCAGCAGAAATATGAAGCTATCCTCCAGCGCATGGGCTTAAATGTTGATGCCGAAGTGGACATAACTCCACAACCCCGACCACCAACTCGCAGTAGTTGCTACTCAATTAATCCAGATCCATTTGATGGCCTTAAGGTATTTACTCTTAAAATATTATGTTTTTCAATATTATTAATTATATTTCAATTGTAAGGGCTATAACATTGATTTACATTCATGTTGAACAACAGAAGCCGATCCCTTGTCGTCTCACCATAAGTTGTAATAGTGAGCATCAAATAGTGGCTAGAGGAATTGTTTTTCCATCCGGACCTAAGATTGTTGTGTACCATCAACAAATCTTGATCGATCACGTTAAAGTGTTAGTTGATGATGTTATACAAGATGTCGAAGCATCACTTCTTCCAGTATCATCTCCATACTACACCATGGTGGGGGAAGCTATTGAAAGTTTATGTCAATGGCATAAAGATTTGGTGATTTTTGAAGAGGTAATAATTTTTATATTTATAAAAAACTTTTTTCGAGTTTTAATTACTTTTAAAATTATATTAGATATGTTATGATGACAAAAAACTTGTAATTGCAGCAAGAGTTGACAAAACAGGCAAACAAAATTGAAAAAAGTAAAAATTCCCAGAGTTTTGATATGTCATCTACCAGACGACCCCCATTCATTGATGATGCAACGTTACAACTGTAGCGCCCCGAGTTCCGTATACCCGATTCACTACGTCATTTTCTGTCTAAATTTTTCGAATAATATTTTTGCGGAAGAAATAATTGAAATTCATTTTTGGCAACATTAAATAAACTGTAATGGCCGATAAAATTGAAACCATTTGAAATAGTAAATCGAACCATTAATTTTGTAAATAAATTGACAATGTCATAATTTCTCAAATAAATGAACTTCTCTAAATTATTCGATTGTTTGGAAAAATACGAAAATCATTAACGTCAAACTTTCAACCGTTTAACGATTATTGCCACCATCATTCATCGCTCGCCACCGTCTCTGAAATCTGCAAAACTGTTAAAAAGTAGGGTGAGTATTTCATGGGGGAAATACTCAGTAGACTCATCGCAAATTAATTTAATTTATAAGATGATTAAACACATAAATCCCGGCTCTTTATAAAACGGGCATTGATAGAGCTTCTTTATAAAACGGCTCTTGATAAAACTCATATTGTGCATTACAGCACGAGACATATTGTGAAAATAATAGGCTCTTTGAAAACAGCTCTTTGAAAACATCTCTTTGAAAACAGCTCTTTGAAAATAGCACTTTGAAAACAGCTCTTTGAAAACCATATACTTATAAAACACATTTTAATTATGCCAAGCATAATTTTCTTTTGAAAGCATAGGGATCCTTTCCATCATAACACAGGATAAGATCGAAATCCTCATAAACATAAGAATTTTACCGAACTTCGGTGGCAAGAATTCTTATGCAGTAAGTATACCAAGCATAATTTTTGAAATTCATAGGGATCAATTGCATCATAACATAAGATAGGATCGAAATCCTCATAAACATATGCGACAGGAATTTTACCGAACTTCGTGGCAAATCCTCATAAACATAGGAGACACAAGAATGTTACCGAACTTCGTGGCAAGAATTCTTATGTGTAGCGCTACTAAAACTCCGGTCCCCTTAACATATCATAACTTATCATATGGGACCCATAACAATCTTGGTAGATTGATTTCATAGCAATGATCCAAAAAAACATTTTCGTGAAGCATAGGGTATACTTACTTTTCGTAAAAACATAAAGTATATTTTCTTTTCATAAAAACATACTTACTTTTCATAAAAACATAAGGTATATTTACCTTTCATAAAAACATACTTGCTTTTCTTAAAATTTGACTTTCACAAGTCACATGACATTCATATGAAATCATAATTTAAATCAATTAATAAGTGCGAGTCTACCTCAAATCCGACGAGTCAAAGTTGAGCGGGAAT
Source organism: Ligustrum vulgare (assembly GCA_963555705.1). Classification (NCBI taxonomy): domain Eukaryota; kingdom Viridiplantae; phylum Streptophyta; class Magnoliopsida; order Lamiales; family Oleaceae; genus Ligustrum; species Ligustrum vulgare. The sequence goes on from OY743183.1 coordinate 42,504,044, forward strand.
GACTTCAATTTCTTTAAATTCTCCGTACGCTTCGTCTTAGCCAATAAGTCACTTTAGTCTATCGAATATATAGTTCAAAATGATAAATTATAATTTGAGGACTAAAATTGATGTTTTGAAAGTTGAGGGACTAAAATGAATACTTTTGAAAGTTCAGGGACTAAAATAGATATTTTGAAAGTTGAGGGATTAAAATGAATACTTTTGATAGTTGAGGGACTAAAATGAATATTTTCAAAAGTTGGGATTTAAAATCAAATAATGTAAATCAGCAGGGACTGAATAATAGATTTTGATACTTGAGGGTTTAAAATAAATACTTTTGAAACTTAGGACTGAAATGATCATTTTAAAACTTGGAGACTGATTTGAAAGACTTTAAAACTATAGGGACCAAAGTTGAAATTTCTGAAAGTTAACATTTTAAAATCAAAATATATTTATCAGATCATCATACGCTCTCTCTCTCTCTCTCTCTCTCTCATTCTCGTTCTCAATTCACTCTCTCTCACACAAAATCAGAACAGCGGCGATCGGGAAGAAAAAGGGAGAAATCCGGCGGTTTCGCCGGCGCAGCACCGGCGCTGGGTACGGGGAGTGGCGATGGTGCAATTAGGATAGTTTCTGGGCTGATTTGGGGGCGATTTAAGGTGAAACCGAAGCTAGGGTTCGCGGTTCTTCCGGTGGAAATCAGGCCAGAGCTAGGTCGAATCAAGGTAAGGTTCTAGGCTGGTCTTATTTCTTGGTTTTGGGCTTTAAATTTGACTTGGGCAGTGTACTGAGGTTAAATGGAGCTTGGGTGCAGGGGCGGTTTTGGGTGGTGAAGAGTTCTTGGTTTGTATATTGTGGTTGTGGATGACTCTGTTGATGTGGCTGATGTTGAAGAAAGTAGTGAGACTGACCGGTTATTGGGCAGTGATGAATTTCCGGTGGTGATCTGATTGGCAGATTGATTTAAATGTGGTGAATTCGATTGAGGCAGTCTGTTGGTTTGAGGAAATCTAATAATGGTGAATTGGCCATGGCTGTTGGGTTGGAGGTTGGTGGTCGGTGATGCTGGTTTGGATGTTGGTAATTTTGGTTTGGTAGCTTGACAGTGGTGATGCAGATGATTGTTATTGAAATTTGCAGATTGTATACACTGTGATTAACGGCTTATTTGGTGTTGATGGTGACTAAAATGAATAACTGTTTGGAAATGGGTGGTGATTGGTGTCTGCGTGATTTAGATGCCGCAGTGAACTTAGAGCTGGAATGGATTGAACTGGGAGAAATTGGTAGTGGATGGTTGATTCATAAATGAGTTGGAATGCAAATGGTAGTGGAGATGAGTTGGAATGCAAATGGTGTGTGAATCATTATGTCTCAAGACATAATGATAATGAATGGGTGGAAGAGAAAAAAATGTAAAGTATTTAGCAAAATGATGATGGTTTTAGTGGAGAATATTTGCTTTAGTGAAAAGAAGAAAAAATAATATGGTTGTTGCCTTGGTGGAAGGAGAGGACGTGTGGAATAATTTTGGTGGATTAGTTTAGGATAATTAACTAAATATTTGACTAACTTTGATTTGAAAATGTATTTAAAACTGATATATTTTGGACTGAAAATACATTTGAGAATAAATAAATTTGGAATTTAAAATGATTTTGAAAATAATACTTTTGAATAAATAATTAAAATAACATAATTTTAGAAATTCGGATTTTAATTTAAAATCGAACAAATTCGATATTTCTTGACTTGGCTAGACGAATCCGTCGCGGCGTTAACTTCAAAATAATAGGTGAAATAGTAGCGACACAATTTTCTAAATATTAAAATAATTATTAATTGCGTAAAAATTCTGGATCGCTACAATCTTACCTCCTTAAAATAATTTCGTCCTCGAAATTAAACTTACTCGATCTTATGATTTCTGAATACTTAATCAGAATCTCTTCTTCTGTAGCATCATCGCTACCATATTTAACCCAACCATATTTAACCCACTGGACTTTGACTAAATGCATCACTTTGTTTTCTTAAGAACATGGACTTTTCTATCAATAATAGACATATGTGTCTACTCATAAATTCTTCTGAATCAAAATGAAAATTCCCAATCGTATGTAAAATTTCATCAAATCTTGTAGTATTCGTGTAACTTGTCACTTATCATCGTATCATGTGACATCAAATATTCGTATATATCTCTAAAATTTCAACAATTCTTTACTGATATATCATATCATAATAATTTTTCCTTTCTTCTTATCATCTAATATTCCCAAAATAATCAAAGAATTACCTGAATATTCTCTCTACGTAATATACCCAAACATATCAACATAATATCATCAACTTATCTTTCCAATATTTGTAACCCAAAAATTCAGTAAACAAATATCTCCCAAATAACTAAGATTCTTTACTTAAATGTCATCACATTTCCTGCAAAGTATTTCTTTCACTTATACATACTTACGAATTCTGATTCAATACGGTCCTTATTTCTCTTTCACGTATTCCCGTATCATCTCTATACCTATTATTATATCAAAATATCAGTACCAAAATCCAAGAAAATATTCCATATCTCAAATCCCATCATCAAATCTTTCTTTTATCAAGAAAGTAAACGGCGCATAAACTCTGTCTCCTCTTTTCATTAAAATAATCCTGCGCTTTCTTGCTGGACACAACATCACGCGGATTCACTCAGATCCTTAATGCTTTTAAATAGTTCATACTGGGAAGAGGTTGAATCATCAAACAATGGATATCATCTTTTCTAACATTCGCAAGTATTATTCCAGTCTTCCTATGAATGATCTGAGAAAGATCTATAGAATAAGACTCGAAAGGTTGAGATTGCTGATGGCTCATGGTATTCCAGAAGATGTTCGCTGGTTGATAGAAGCAAAGGTTCGACTATCTGGTGAATTACCTATGACCTTTCCAAAACATATGCCTGGTTTAGGCAAAAGCACCTTCGCAAAGAAACGAAGAGCAAAAAGGCTGGGTGGTTGCTACAAATGTGCTCGTTGGAATTGTGATACTCGTTGCAAATCAGTAGGATATTCTTCTACTAATCGGGATGATAAAATCGAATTCATAAAGGGTGGACTGAGTAAGGAGTCTTTGGATGATATTCGACTGACTCTTGAGACGCACCCAAGTGGTTATGTACAACGTGAACTTCTCTCCTTATACGCTCAGTTTAACGAGGACAAAAATCGTTATAGTCTCCAAAATATAATATCGAAAGATCCTGTTTGCCAGTCTGTTTTACAAAATGAGGCTTCTGGCAGTTCAGCAATGATATAAGGTAAATCTTTTAAAATATTTTGCTGCTTTCTTTCACGCGTTTTGGAAATAAAATATATTTTCCTTTCTCGAGGTTTGATAAAGCTGGAAATAAAATATTAAATCGCCGAAAGGTGACAGCCTCGATACGATAAAATATTCAAAAGTGGGCTGATTTTGTCAAAAGTAAATCTTTACTTTTTCAGAATCAATCAAAAACAGTAAATTTTTCCGGCTTTAAATAGCCAAACATATTTCATAGTTCAGGCATCCCAAAATCACATCTTCTTCGTAAGTTTTCTCTTCTATACTATCAAAGATGGAAGCACCAAAACTTCGACAAATCAAAACTATTTGTGTATTTTGTGGATCAAAAGTGGGGAAAGGCTTCGGTTATCTAGAAGCGGCTGTAGATCTTGGAAAGAAACTGGGGGAAAAAGGTATCACTCTTGTATATGGGGGTGGTAGCAGTGGTCTAATGGGTTGTGTTTCCCAATCTGCTCTTGCAGAGAAATCAAAAGTAATCGGTGTCATACCTGTCCCTTTGGTAGATGTTGCAGGCAAAACACGAGGGCATGAAGTTCAAACCTTATCCATCCATGAACGCATAACTTGTATGCTATATGGTTCTGATGCCTTTATAGCCCTGCCCGGAGGTTTTGGTACCTTAGAAGAAATCTTTAACATTACCTCGTGGGCTCAACTAGATCTCCATACTAAGCCTATTGGGCTTCTGAATGTTAACAATTTCTTTGATGGTTTGTTAACCTTTCTTGATTATGCTGTGGAACAGGGATTCATCTCTCCATTTTCCAGAAGGCTTCTTATTTCTGCTTCTACTATTGATGAACTACTGGATAAGCTGCAGTCATATATCTCAATACAAGATCCAGCAGGAGTTAAGATAGATTGGTCGCAAGGAAGGGGAATCAAGCGAAAATGGAGTCCGGTTAATGTAAACTTAACTCTGTGAATCTTAGAATAGGTGGGGGTAGAGTACGGAGTATTCTCACTCTCGAGACACCCCTCCATTTACTAGGATTTCCTTAATGTTTAAATCTTGTGTGTACTTCAAAGATCCAAGGTGGTAGATTACGGAGTATTCTTATTCTCGAAACACACCTCTTTGAAGGTTTTCTCTTTATATCCTCAAAAGATCAGAGGTGGTAGGATACGGCTACTCCGGAAACACATCTCTCATTCTGAGGATCTTTCCATGTTTTTCTCTTATGCTTTCATGTGTTTCATGTATTTCCTTTCCAGTGTGACTCTTGTGTGTTCTCCTTATGAGAAAATAATAAAATCTCTACTATCATCTACTAAATCTCGTTTGTGATGTAAATGAACTTGCAATTCTAAACTCAATTCTCTTAGTGATTGCATACCATATTATGCTCTTATTTCCAAACGATAAAATTCTGGACAGAGTCTCCCTTGTAATTTGGACTTATCCCAAACCATAAGCATACTTCATAACCAACAATAACAAATAACTCCACATTTATCCACAACGATCTAAAATATTGAAAACGATTCCAACACTTCAATATCATCAAAAATATCCCATAATTCAATTCATAATTCCTCAACATAACAATTTCAAATCATATTTTTCAATATCACAATATCACTTCCTTCAATACCTTAATTGGCTCAAAAGATTACTCATACTTATATTTATATGCCATAAATCATATTCCCAAAATTTATTCACAAGGCCAAACTTCATAATAAATTTCTCTTCAAAATAGAGGAAATAATTCACTTACTCAACATAATATCCATTACTTAATTCCCAATAACTAAGAATCAAATATTTAAATCTTTAAATTCATAATGCTTCTCATAAAAGTCTCAATAAAATCATATCACTTATAATATTAACATCTTATCACAACTTCATAACTGGCTTGCTATTTCTCGTTTAATCTAAACATATAATCAAATCCTTTCCGTTGACTTCTCATACTTAGTGCCATGTCTAAAATCAATTATGCAAAGTCCATCTAGGGTTCATCATTTCTAACTCGAGGACAAAAATTATTTAAAAATCATTCTTAAATCATATTATTCCCATTATGCTCAACACTCGTTTTCTTTCTTAAATTTTTTTTCTCATAATCATACATTAAAGCATATAAGTTATGACAAAGCATAACAACATCATTATTTTCGAAGAAATACTTTCTTATTTCTCATAAATCATAAGTATCCGAAATACTCTTCATTCTTTCTCATAAATCAATAAAATGAGTATTCGAAATACTGAAATAACTTTAAACATTATAAACTTCTTTACCTCGGAGTTGGTGGAGCGAAATGATGGCAGTGGCAATCTTTATCAATAAAAATCTTATAATGAAAAATATTTCTTGAAAACTCTTTTTGAAAATTTTACCAGTCTACAGAAACGCAGACTAGCTCTGATACCAACTTGTAGCGCCCCGAGTTCCGTATACCCGATTCACTACGTCATTTTCTGTCTAAATTTTTCGAATAATATTTTTGCGGAAGAAATAATTGAAATTCATTTTTGGCAACATTAAATAAACTGTAATGGCCGATAAAATTGAAACCATTTGAAATAGTAAATCGAACCATTAATTTTGTAAAGAAATTGACAATGTCATAATTTCTCAAATAAATGAACTTCTCTAAATTATTCGATTGTTTGGAAAAATACGGAAATCATTAACGTCAAACTTTCAACCGTTTAACGATTATTGCCACCATCATTCATCGCTCGCCACCGTCTCTGAAATCTGCAAAACTGTTAAAAAGTAGGGTGAGTATTTCATGGGGGAAATACTCAGTAGACTCATCGCAAATTAATTTAATTTATAAGATGATTAAACACATAAATCCCGGCTCTTTATAAAACGGGCATTGATAGAGCTTCTTTATAAAACGGCTCTTGATAAAACTCATATTGTGCATTACAGCACGAGACATATTGTGAAAATAATAGGCTCTTTGAAAACAGCTCTTTGAAAACATCTCTTTGAAAACAGCTCTTTGAAAATAGCACTTTGAAAACAGCTCTTTGAAAACCATATACTTATAAAACACATTTTAATTATGCCAAGCATAATTTTCTTTTGAAAGCATAGGGATCCTTTCCATCATAACACAGGATAAGATCGAAATCCTCATAAACATAAGAATTTTACCGAACTTCGGTGGCAAGAATTCTTATGCAGTAAGTATACCAAGCATAATTTTTGAAATTCATAGGGATCAATTGCATCATAACATAAGATATGATCGAAATCCTCATAAACATATGCGACAGGAATTTTACCGAACTTCGTGGCAAATCCTCATAAACATAGGAGACACAAGAATGTTACCGAACTTCGTGGCAAGAATTCTTATGTGTAGCGCTACTAAAACTCCGGTCCCCTTAACATATCATAACTTATCATATGGGACCCATAACAATCTTGGTAGATTGATTTCATAGCAATGATCCAAAAAAACATTTTCGTGAAGCATAGGGCATACTTACTTTTCGTAAAAACATAAAGTATATTTTCTTTTCATAAAAACATACTTACTTTTCATAAAAACATAAGGTATATTTACCTTTCATAAAAAATACTTGCTTTTCTTAAAATTTGACTTTCACAAGTCACATGACATTCATATGAAATCATAATTTAAATCAATTAATAAGTGCGAGTCTACCTCAAATCCGACGAGTCAAAGTTGAGCGGGAATGACTTCAATTTCTTTAAATTCTCCGTACGCTTCGTCTTAGCCAATAAGTCACTTTAGTCTATCGAATATATAGTTCAAAATGATAAATTATAATTTGAGGACTAAAATTGATGTTTTGAAAGTTGAGGGACTAAAATGAATACTTTTGAAAGTTCAGGGACTAAAATAGATATTTTGAAAGTTGAGGGATTAAAATGAATATTTTTGATAGTTGAGGGACTAAAATGAATATTTTCAAAAGTTGGGATTTAAAATCAAATAATGTAAATCAGCAGGGACTGAATAATAGATTTTGATACTTGAGGGTTTAAAATAAATACTTTTGAAACTTAGGGCTGAAATGATCATTTTAAAACTTGGAGACTGATTTGAAAGACTTTAAAACTATAGGGACCAAAGTTGAAATTTCTGAAAGTTAACATTTTAAAATCAAAATATATTTATCAGATCATCATACGCTCTCTCTCTCTCTCTCTCTCTCTCTCTCTCTCTCTCTCTCTCTCTCTCTCTCTCATTCTCGTTCTCAATTCACTCTCTCTCACACAAAATCAGAACAGCGGCGATCGGGAAGAAAAAGGGAGAAATCCGGCGGTTTCGCCGGCGCAGCACCGGCGCTGGGTACGGGGAGTGGCGATGGTGCAATTAGGATAGTTTCTGGGCTGATTTGGGGGCGATTTAAGGTGAAACCGAAGCTAGGGTTCGCGGTTCTTCCGGTGGAAATCAGGCCAGAGCTAGGTCGAATCAAGGTAAGGTTCTAGGCTGGTCTTATTTCTTGGTTTTGGGCTTTAAATTTGACTTGGGCAGTGTACTGAGGTTAAATGGAGCTTGGGTGCAGGGGCGGTTTTGGGTGGTGAAGAGTTCTTGGTTTGTATATTGTGGTTGTGGATGACTCTGTTGATGTGGCTGATGTTGAAGAAAGTAGTGAGACTGACCGGTTATTGGGCAGTGATGAATTTCCGGTGGTGATCTGATTGGCAGATTGATTTAAATGTGGTGAATTCGATTGAGGCAGTCTGTTGGTTTGAGGAAATCTAATAATGGTGAATTGGCCATGGCTGTTGGGTTGGAGGTTGGTGGTCGGTGATGCTGGTTTGGATGTTGGTAATTTTGGTTTGGTAGCTTGACAGTGGTGATGCAGATGATTGTTATTGAAATTTGCAGATTGTATACACTGTGATTAACGGCTTATTTGGTGTTGATGGTGACTGAAATGAATAACTGTTTGGAAATGGGTGGTGATTGGTGTCTGCGTGATTTAGATGCCGCAGTGAACTTAGAGCTGGAATGGATTGAACTGGGAGAAATTGGTAGTGGATGGTTGATTCATAAATGAGTTGGAATGCAAATGGTAGTGGAGATGAGTTGGAATGCAAATGGTGTGTGAATCATTATGTCTCAAGACATAATGATAATGAATGGGTGGAAGAGAAAAAAATGTAAAGTATTTAGCAAAATGATGATGGTTTTAGTGGAGAATATTTGCTTTAGTGAAAAGAAGAAAAAATAATATGGTTGTTGCCTTGGTGGAAGGAGAGGACGTGTGGAATAATTTTGGTGGATTAGTTTAGGATAATTAACTAAATATTTGACTAACTTTGATTTGAAAATGTATTTAAAACTGATATATTTTGGACTGAAAATACATTTGAGAATAAATAAATTTGGAATTTAAAATGATTTTGAAAATAATACTTTTGAATAAATAATTAAAATAACATAATTTTAGAAATTCGGATTTTAATTTAAAATCGAACAAATTCGATATTTCTTGACTTGGCTAGACGAATCCGTCGCGGCGTTAACTTCAAAATAATAGGTGAAATAGTAGCGACACAATTTTCTAAATATTAAAATAATTATTAATTGCGTAAAAATTCTGGATCGCTACAACAACGTCTGGGTAATGATTGCAAAATGTTACACTCTCTGGTCCTTACACTTCCTGTTGGTACAGACTACATCCAAGTGCCTCTAGACGCGACTGTGTTTCATCACACGGACGTTGAAAGTTTTTATGTTACGATCGACGACATCAGCGACTTGCTCTCAATGAAATAACTAAATGTATTTATTTTGCAAGTATTCATAATGTAAGATTGCTGAACACACATTTATGTCTTTCATTTAAATTTTCATTTTATTTTTATTCATTGGTTATTATTTTTAGGTTCCTCCATGGGTTGTGTGAGCAATGTGTCCATCACAGATTGCGTCGATCAAAGTTAAAACACATGTAGAAAGTGTTGTGAGTTACATGGCTGAAACAATGAATACACTGAGATCCAAGCAATTCATTTTAGCGCCGTACTATCAGGAGTAAGACCATTATTATTCTTTATGTATTTATTTATTTATTTAAAGTATACTTAAACGTTCATAATACGTAGTAATCATTGGATGTTTCTTGCGATATGTTGTGAAGCCAATGCTGTGTACTTCATAGATTCAGTACAATCATGTAGGCGTAACATAGAAATTAAACCGTCATTGAATGTGTAAGTAATTATTGCATTTTTCGAACTTTTGTGTTTAGTGCATTGTAGATATGCTAGGTTAGTTTCATGGAATAATCGTGGAGAGTTTGAGGTGAAATTGACGTGTTTGTGTTGTGATTATGATAATTGTTAGGATAGTTTTCAATAATATATAAGTCTCTCTACAGGTTGGATACGTTGATTTTTATTATTATTTTTATAATTTATTCATATTTATTGAAACTTTAGGACCTTTCGAGCATTTTGGTCATTAGGAGGTAAGAGGGTAACATCCAATGTAAATTGGAAAAAGATCTCAGCATGAAAACTAGAATTTTATAAGTTGCTACAAATTCTCAAATTAGTTTAATATTCACTTGCATTAGATTACTAATAATAGTTTTAATTTTAAATATTCAAATTTCAGTGTCCTCAACAACCTGAAGGAGATGAGTATGGCTATTATGTTATGAGAAATATGTTCAAGATAGTCACAATCTATTCTCAACTTACTTCTCTACATGAGGTATAAGTTATTGAAGATAATTGTTTAATTACGATTTATATGTAATTAACATAATAATTATTAATTCTTATTAATTGTTTTTAGGCATTTCAAGAATTTTACTCAACAGAGGAAATTGACGAGATTCGAAATTTATGGGTCAAATACTTCGTCGAATAGTGTATGTAAATTTGGCTCATTTTATGTTAACATGTACAAATTTTTTAACAATATTGTGAATACAAAATTAATTAATTTTAAATTCTGTTTATTGAGTTATTAATTTCGTTCTGCATTTCTCGATTATATATTTGTTGAAGATAATTTGTTGATGTGTATATGATTGTTATAGTGTATATAGGTATAATGAAAATATAAATAAAAAAATTTAATAATAAAAGACGTCGGTCGTTGTTGAAATCGACGCCTATAAGTATGACTTAAGGCGTCGGTTTCCATTTAATAACCGACGCCTTATCATAACTTAAGGCGTCGCTTGTTACTTAACAACCGACGCCGATGTCTTAAGTTATGACAAGGCGTCGGGTTACAACCGACGCCTTAAATATGCACCTTTTGCGTCGCTACTATAAGCGTCTCCTGTACAACCGACACTTTTTCCTTTTTACAACCGACGCCTTTGACTCTTATTGTACAAGTGATAAATATAGTCCTGCTTATAAAATATTAACATTATTATTGCAAAAAATAAAAATACTAGTTCGATATAAAAACAATTTGGTGAAGGAAAAAAAAATACTATATCCAATGGTTCACTAAAAATTAAACTAATTTTGCGTAAATGAATAGTATTACCCCAAATTTAGTATAATATGATATGATTTATTGGTTGTGAAATTGTGATTCATTCTATATCATTTTAGTATTTAATAATTTAATTTTGTTTATATTTATTTTAATGTCATTATATTTTTAATTAATATTTATTTGCAAATTCTAATCAGGTAATTAGTAATAATATTTTATTCAGTTTAATGATTTTTTCTTAATTTATTCATTGAATATAGTTTTTATTTATTTTTATTTGTAAATTTGTTCACATGAGTTATGCTTTCTTATTTATTTACTTTTTTTAAAAAGTATAACTCATAAGTATAATAAAAATATCAAAATATTATCCTCAACAACAACAAAAAAAATCAAAATATTGAAAGAGTTGCCCTCAGGGCATATCTCTTAGTGGCAAAGGGGAGGGCTGATAACACGCTCAGCGTGGCAGGGTGCATGGTTCGAATCCTGAAAATGGATTTGACCTTGTGGCAAGCGGGAGTTACCACCACTCGTGGGGACCTTCAGTACTCTCCACTATAGCCTCTGGGAGGCACATCCTGCGATTTACCACTCGAACCAATGGCCCAAAGTAAGGTCAGTTCGGCCTTCAAGGTGTGGGTTACATCTTTTTTTTTTTAAATATTGAAAGAGTTGTTCTAAGTCTAGGATATCGTCTAGTGCCTAACCCCTAAAAAGTGGGTGTCGTTTAAAGGGAACTAGAGTATGATAAACTTAATACTATGGCCGTAAATTGAAACCGTCAAATCGTTAAATCGAATTGAAATCGCAATTTTGAAACTATTGGCTCGGGTCCACACAGACCCTCAACGTGTTGGTTTTGACCCAAGTCGAACCGCTTTCAAATGGTTTGGTTTAGGTTTCACTTTTCAAAACTCGTTTCAAATCGCCAACCCGCAAAACCAGTTTTTGTCATATTGATTCTTGTATGATTTGTCATTTTGCTGAGGAAAAAAATTTAGAACTGTCGTCATTCTATATTATTGTGAACAGTGGACACTTAAAATATTTTCACTATGCATTCATTTTTGAATGAAGGCATATGAATGTGATTTAAATTGAAGGCGTTTTATTCTGTCACTATTTTCTAGATTTAATAAAAGACTAAATCCAATTTTAGATTTGACACACAATTCTGCTATCCAGACCCAGTTTCTTTTCGACAGTAATTTTCTTGATATTTGGTTCCTAATTAATGTGTAACTTATTTATGAGGTTCATCACAGTATATTACTATGTTATGCTTCTGAAATGCCTCTTAACAAGATTTTATATGATTCCCGTGACCAACTGTGGTTTGAAAACATTTTTTGATTAATTTCGTTTGATTTCATTTGCAAACCGTGATTTGGTTTGGTTTGGTTTGATTTAGTTTGGTTTAGGAAACTAAATGATTTGGTTTAGGTTGAAAAAATATCAAACCGTTTTAAATGGTTTGATTTGAAAATTTATAAAAAATGGCTCAAACTGAATCGTTTACACCCCTACTTAATACACTCCCAAGGAGCATATCGGTCCCGCTCTGTTGTCCATCATGGACAACATAACAATTGCCCACATACAATGAAAAATAGCTAAGTATCAAATTTTAAATATTAGGGACATTTAATTGTTTTACATTGGAGGGTAATGGAGAGCATATATACTTACAAAAATCTACAACCCCATTGGATGGACCAATGGATTGATGTTTATCCATTATTTTTTAAAAAATTAGTAAACAAAGTCCCTAAATGTTTGCATGTTAACCTTTAGAATAAAATCGGAAGGTTCAAATAATTTATTGTTGTTCACTAAAATAATGAATTCTTGTAGGTGGTGATGATATCGTTGTTATTTGTTACTAATACATTTTGAATCATCAGTCCCGTTCTCTTGTCTGAAGTGGGCAATACTTCCAATGAAAAAGTCTTTAATCTTGGTCTAAATTAGATGTAATTAGTGTTTTACTTCTTTAAATTCGCCGAAATGGGCTAGCAATTGGCAAATGCAAACGACATATAAATAAACATTCCTGTCAAAAAATGTAAATTTAGATGTACATTATTATTATTATTATTATTATTATTATTATTATTATTATTATTATTATTATTATTTTGTGTTAGCAAATTTAGATGTAGACTAATGGTACGTCGTGCGTGTGCACAACATTGACCATTATATGGTGTAGAAATTTGGGCGTTATGTGTGTGTCATAATATTAAATTTTCGAAATATTAATTAGAGTTACTGATGTTGAAAAGTGAAAATAATTTAGCTTCTCTTGAGGAGATATAATGCTTATGCATAAGAATTCAACTTCTTTGTCCTTCTATACTTTAGTAATAAAGTTCTCTTTAAATGAACAACAGAAGTTGAGGTTACTAACACTATTCAATTTTTAAAAAGAAGTTTTTTTAAGTTTATTATGTAATCTATAATTTTAATACGGAATATATAGATTTAAACATAATTCTATTCAGGATCTTGACCATAAAAATTAATTACTGTAAATCATAAAACATACTAGAATCCATAGCGATAATGCGGAAATATATGAGATCCTGTCACAGCTTCAATTGAATCCCGAACAATAATTGATCTGAAATTCGCCTTCTCTCTCTTAAACTAAAACCTTTAATTGTGTTTCATAATATTGAACTACAATGATGAAATTTGAGTTCAGTATATATAGGAAGAGAGAGGGGCCGAATTTCCTTATTATCTTTTAATCTCAACCGTCCATCAAGTTTGTAGCATTAATAGGAAATACTTCTAATTAAATAAGGTTTCTATTAATTCAGCAGGTTACCTAATTAAACCAGGATATGTAATATGAGCCACATAATGAGAAAATATTAATTTCTAACATATTAATATGAATATTAGGTAGATTATACCTATGGAATAAATAACATTTATTTAATTTGCATTAATGTGTAACTCTGATTATGTCAAAGGGAGGTAGCATATCCTAATTTTCTTGTAACAATTACCAACATTATTCTATGTATTCTCCATCCTAGCTCTGAAGAAATTCAAGCAGGATAATGATGAGTAATAGAGTGGCCCAGCAAGTAAGGACCATTTGCATGCGCTGATGGGACTGATCATGAGGCTAAGAGCAAAGAAGATCAAACAAGTCATGCAAGAATTTATGCAAGCTTGGATAGATGAGTACTCAAGTCCAAGACCAAAGGTTCTACTTTCGACACATGACATGATAGAAAAAGTGCCAAAGATGGTACAAGTGATGTGGGCAGAGAATCGAGTTCAAATTCAAGAAGTGGAAGAACTTGAACCACGCGACCGCGTAGTGTAAACGGAGGCGCGATCACGCCATGCATGGAAAAAAAGACTCGAGAGTTTTCGGCCCTTTCACGTGATCGTGGCCATTATGCCACGTGATCGTGCGCCTTCATTTTTTTAGGGTTTTCCGAATTTTTATTTCTTTTTCCATTTGAGCTTTTGTTTTTCTGTTTTGGGCCCATTAGTTGTGGCATTAGCCTAATTTTGTGAGAAAACACTTTATTAGTCAATTTTCATTCATTGTATGAATTAACTTGGTTATTATTGATATTGAAAGGTGAGATTTTCCCTTGTTCTTCATCATTCTTATTGAACACATCGAACTTATCAAATGATTTGACAATCTTTGTGGTGTTCACCCCTTTGTGGTTCTTATATCCGCATCTTAACAAGTCCAAGGTTTAATACACCATGAGTTCTTGAGTCGTGAGATTCGGGTTGCATTGTTATCGTCTACCAATTGGATTTATAACTTTCCTATGTTTCAAATCAATTTCCGTGTGTTCTTCATGATTCCCAAAAAGAATCACATCATCGAGTAGAAATCAAATTTTTTCATATTTCTTGTTTTATTCTAGTCCGTACATTGAAATCTCATTCAATTTCAATTCTTGTTCTTAATTATTTCTTGATTCTTGTTGAATAGCAAAAAAAGTGTTTATTATTGAAATCAAGATCAAGAATCCAATTCAAAAAATTCAAGAAAGCCTATTTTGATATCTTTTACAATATATTTCCTACGTTAATTTTAGTTTCTCATTGTTCATTACTACTTCTCCAATTCATTCTTGGTTTGTTCCATCAAAAATTCTATTTCCAGAAAATCACTTTCTTGAAATTTTGAATTTATTCTTCCATTATTATTGTTCCCGTTCAATTTTTGTATTTGAGCTTTGGGGTTAATTCCACGGAGATCAAGTTTGTGACTAGTTTGATTGGTTCTTCATAGAACTTGAGAAAAAGGGAAAAAGGGAGGGAAAAGGCAAGAGTGGTGAGAATATTAGAGGGAAAAATTATAAGTGAGTGATACACTAGTACCAAACACGTGAGGATGTTTTGCATATTTTTATTTTTTTTCTTTTCTTTAGATCACTAACCATGTCATAGAAGGAATCATCATCAACATGGGAGAATAACCAACAATTTCGCCTACTTGCAATGTTTGAAAAATAGTTTGAGAAGTGAGAAGCAAAATTGGATGCGAAATTAGAAGCAAAATTAGATGCGAGATTGGGTACAAAGTCAGGGAAGATTAATGACTCGGTGGATATGCACGGTGCAAAAATTGCTCAACTGCATAAGGAACAACCATAGACACTCCCTAATGTAAGGAAACCGTTAAGGTATGACTTTAACCCTCGATAGAGTTATGAATGATAATGTTGAGGAAGTTGATAGTGATGGCGATAGCGGGGATATGTCTATGGCCAGTTTGGGTAAGAGAAGTGATCGAGGTGATAGGTACGAAAGGGATGTATGTGTGAACGTAGGGAACTCTCAAATTCTTTGTTGAACTGAGATTCAGATTGCACGTGTAGACAAATTAAAACTGAATCGAATTAAAACCAAACACTGAATAACACACCAAATAACAATTTTGGAAAACTGAATCAAATTAAAACAAAAAAGGCACAATAACACACCGAAGAAAAATTTCGTCAACAAAAATGCAGACAATGTAACCCTAAATGTAAATATGATTACTCAATCAATTCAATAGAAAATAAATTTGAGCAAAAAGGCCCAATTTTTGCTATCAAAATACAGATGACGAAGCCCTAATCAAAGAAGTCTCTAGAGTCGTACACAAATTGATTGAACAAACCCCAAAGAAAAAAAATTCACTAGAAGATCTCACGATCGGTGATGGCTTCGAACGAAGAATTTCGACCACCAAAGCAGAGGCTACGAAAATAGGAAGCACTTTACAAAGCAAGAAAGGAGGACAAACTGAATATTCTGGAAAAGGAATGACAAATGGGTGTTTGATTTTGATTCTCGAATTAACAAAAGAATTGATTTTGTTTCTCGAATTAACGCAAGAAATAATTGATGTGTGTGTGTGAGAGAGAGAGAGAGAGAGAGAGAGAGAGAGGAATGCAAAACAAAAGAGAAAGGAAACAAAAGATAAAGCAGTGAATGGTGATGTAAAAGTAACAGTAAAATTGCTACAGTAAATGAACAGTATTTTTGCTTAAACTCTTTTAATGTAGTAGAGATGTACATTTACATCTTAATATCGTATGGAATAAAATTTACCCAAAAATAGCTATTAATCCATAAAATCTTGATGTGGGATATACAATTTAGATATATTATAATAATTTACATTACAATTTGAATTTCTATATTAATTGCATGTTTTAAATTTTTTAATATTTTATTTTCTTAATAAAATTTTGAATTTTTTAGGTCGCTTTGTTCGTAATATATATGTATGCATAAATAAAAAAATAGATTAGTATAAAATTTACGAGCTAAAAAATTATGCAAAAATTGATTTAGAGAAAAATTAGGTTTAGATCCATCGAGATGTAAATGGAGATGCAAAAGTGATTTTCAATATGTAATGTACAACTTTTTCATATCATGATTGAAGATGCTCTTAAACATTTAAAAACTAGTTCGAGGCTTGAAGGATTTTCGTTGGAGGTGGTAGGCTTGCCTCCCGAATCGAAACTGGTTCGAAATCGGAGGTTTTGGTCCGGCTCCAAAAAAATATTTTAGGAACCGGGATCGAGAACTGAAAATCAACTTGGTTCTAATTGGAGCAGAATAATGGGTATTCGAATGAAATCGATTTTTATATACTTTTTAGCACATGTTTGATACTCTTTATTAAAAACCTCATTTTTTTTTCAAAACTCATTTTCAACCAAACATTCTACCAATAAAATAATTTACACATAAATCCAAGAAATTTCCTACTTTTTAATCAAATATTCTCCAAAAAATTACTATTACAAATTACATTATTTGAAATGATGAGTCTCAAATAGGGGCTTAATTTTTTACAATTTATTTGCTGAGCAAAAAATACGAAACTATAAAAATCTAATTTAGTTATTTATTTTCTAAAACTCTAAACTATGACACTAAAAACTCAAGATTTTCTCATATTCTTTTTCCTCTCGTCTCACATTAAATAGTTGATTTAATGGGTTAGTTTAATTTTTGCAATTTGAGCTTTCTATGAATAAATTAAAAAAGTTCAAGTTAGGGTTATGGTTAGTTGATTGATGAATTAAAGTTTTCATTCTTTACAATTCAAGCTTTTTATTTACTTGCATTGTTTACAAACTTTTTATTTTTATTTTTACAGTGCATTACAATTGATCTTGATATATTCATAGTTTGGACTTTAGTGTACTTTTTTTGTTATATCGAGTTCATTGTTCTCTATTTGAAATATAATTAATGTCCACTATTGAGTCAAGTAGCTGTATTTCTTAGATGATTTTCTCCCTTACACAAATATTACGAGTAGTAGCGTGTCAGGTATACTTATCGAAATGACTTATATGAAAATATTTATTAAATGTATATCTAAAGAAAATATTATGAATAAAACTGAATCAGAATTAAAACAAAAGGTTCAGATTTGGGTTCGGTTCCAAAAATTACAAGGACCTAAATGATTCTATTTATGAAATACCTGAAGTATAACGAATGGTTCCAGGTATTGAAATACCCGAGCCAACCCACCCAAAACCCAAACCTAGGAGGTGGGCAACATAATTGCTACCCATCTTGAGCAAAAGAAGAATCCCATATGTATTACTGATATATATTGATTTTTATAAGAATCTACTATTTTAGTCCAATCAACAAACATCAATAAAATGTTCTTATATGACAATTTACTGTATTATTTTTTTATTATCCCAAAAATGCTCCTCATTAAGCTTTCCAAAGCCCCTAGTTGTTCAAAATCCACTATCGACCCTAATTTTCTTCACTTTCTTTCCATTATTACCAGTATTTAGAAAATTGAAAATTAGTTTGAACGAAAAAAGGCAACGGATCAAGGGTCAAAAGGTCCGATTAGGTCGAACCGGTTTCAATTATTAAATAAAAACTTATTTCAAAAATTACAAAATTTCTTAAAAAACAAGTTATTTTATCAATAAAAAGTGATTTTACTTACTTAAAAAATAAAGTCATTCACAAAAGTATCTTAAAACAATTAGAGGAAAACAAAAAACACAAAAAAAGAAGAAGGGAAAATCGAGTTTTAAAAATCAGCCGGTTCCCAGTTGAACCGGCTAAAAATCGGGTTTTCCGACCAATTTTTTTTTGGTCGGTTTTTGGTCTAGACCGGACCGATTTTTGGATCGGTTCCCAGTTGAACTAGTCGGTCCGGTTCGATTTTCTAAATATTAATTATTACCCAAGATTAGGGTATTTGTTAGGATTTTCTCACGATTGGAGATGCTCTTAGACATTTAAAAACTAGCTTGAGACTTGAAGCATTTTCATTGGAGGTCGTAGACTTGCCTCCCGAATCGAAACCGATCTAAAATCGAAGGTTTTGGCCCGATTCCAAAAGAATATTTTAGGAATCGAAAGCCAACTAGGTCTGGGTAGTTCTTGGTTCTTGAAGCAGAATCATGGGTATCCGAATAGAACCGATTTTTATGTACTTTTTAGCCCATATTTGGTACTCATTATTCAAAACCTCATTTTTTTTCTCAAACTCATTTCAACCAAACATTTTACCAATAAAAAAATCTACATATAAATATAAAATTATTATATAATTTTTTTATCACATATTCCCCAAAAATTCACTATTACAAACTACATTATTTGAAATAATGAGCCTCAAACAAGACTTAATTTTTTTACAAATTATACACTGAGCAAAAATACAAAACTTGAAAAATAAATACTATAACACTAAGAAATCATGACTTGCTCCTACTCTTTTACATCTCGTCTCACATTAGATTGTTGCATTTTATTAGTTAGTTTAATCTTTGCAATTTGAGTTTTCTATGAATAAAAAGTTCAAATAGGGTTGTGATTAGTTAGTTGATGAATTAAAACTTTCGTTTTTTGCAATTCAGACATTTTATTTTCTTGCATTATTTACTAACTTTTTTTAATTTTTTTTTAAACAATGCGTTATAATTGAATTTGATATATTCAAGGATTGGACTATAGTGTAACTTTTTTGTTATCTCAAGTTCATTGTTCTCTATTTGAAATCTAGAGCATGTAATCTGAAAAGTTTTGATTTTTGTTGGGGGGGAGGGGGGGTTTATGGATTTGTGATTTAAAAATATTTGAAAAGTCAAAAATCATTGCTTGATTATGAATGGATGATCGAGACTGCGTTTGAAAAGTTGTTGTGAAAATTTTTGATTTACCGAACAAGCTCATAGTGTCTATTATTGAGTCAAGTAGCTGTGTTTCTTAGCTGTATTTTTTTCCTTGCATAAATATTGTGAGTATTAGCGTGTTAGGTATACGTATAGAAATGACTCATATGAAAATATTTATTAAATGTATGTATAAAGAAAATATTATGAGTAGAACTGAGCCTGAATTGGAACCGAAAGTTTGGATTTGAGTTTAGTTCTAAAAATTACAAGGACTTAATTGGTTTTATTTATGAAATATCCGAAATATAATAGGTGGTTTCGAGTATTGAAATACCTGGATCAACCTAACTGAAGCCATGTATGAGGTGAAGAACATAATTGATACCCATTTTGAGCAATAGAACAATCTCATTTGAATCATTGGCACATTTATTTTTGTAAGAATCTACAATTGTAGTACCATCAACAAACATCCATAAAATTTTCTTATATGACAGTATGCTCTATTATTTTTTTTATTATCTCAAAAATGCTCCTCACTGAGTTTTCCAAAGCCCCTAGTTGTTCCAAAACCACTCTCAACCCTAGTTTTCTTCTTTTTCTTTGCATTGTTACCCAAGATTAGGGTAATTTGTTAGGGTTTTCTCACAATTGAATGTTAAGACTATATGGCATTTTAAACACTTAAATGAAAGAGTATTTAGGAATTTAACATATAATAATAAAATAATGTAGACTATGGATGACACTTGGACAGGAACGACAGCGGGGATTAAAAATTTCATATTTATCCTTTCGATTTAATCTATATATAATTTATACTTTAATTTGAAAAATATAAAATAAAAATAAATAAAAAGATTCCAAGTGAATTCAAAGAGTTTGTAGGATTTGGAGGCGTGCCCCAGTGACCGTGTTGCTCATGTTTTCCTTACTCGGGGTCGAGTTTGAATCCCCTACCATTCCTTATGATCCCCTTTGTACTAAAAAAATAAAATAAAATAAAATAAACAAAAATCAAAGAGTTCATAACGGGCAACGTGGGACAAATTTTTTTCCATCCCTATATACTAGAGGCATCTTAAAATGATGATATTGAGTGGATTCCTTATCGAAAAATAATTGTTGACTATGCCTTTTAATAAAATTCTCCTTACAATAATTGAGATATCTAAGCAGTAACATTTCTAACAATCACATAATATAAAGATTGTTTTATTTTTCTTTTCCTCTACTAAACATGCTAATAACATTATCTATAAAGACTTTCATATTTTTGTGGCTTCTTAAATTCCTATTTTTGATTCAAGAAATTATCGGGTCAAGATTCAAAAATCTGATTTTAATTTTTACTGAGGTTATAATATTAATATATATTGAGTTCTAAGGAACATCCTACGAGGATTCACATCATTCCCTAACCTCGTAGATAAAGATACGTATTTAACTATTTATAAACCAAGAATGGGGTAAAAAAATAAAAATAAAAATGGTGAAAATGTTGATTCAACAAGGAAATCAAATATTTGTTATATGCATTTGTCAACATTGCAATCGCACAACCCTAAGCTTGCGATCACAAGCTTTACCTTTTCTACCTCGATAGAGTTAATTTTTTGATTCCTTATTTGGTTCAACTCGAGTCTTTCTTATTTAAATCATGGATCCTTCATCATTTAATCATTATTTTTTTTTATTGTCTTCATTTACAATCGTCCTTAATTGATTCATTACAAGTTTCGAAAGTTTATGATTAAGTCCTTGAACTTTTTAAATGTTGGATTTTACTCTAAAAAAATGTGAATCTCTTCCAATTGCTCCATTCATGCTTCCAATTATTTAAACTTAGTTCCGTTGACCGTCAGTTGCTTCGAATTAACTCCAACTCTGCTTTTTTCACACCGATTGCATTATATTGCATTCAAGTCATGAATTACCTACAATTAAAATATAATATCCTTTTTGAAAATTATAATCAAAGCAAATGCCAATCTACCTAAATATTAGAGAAACATGGTTGTAATTTTGACAAATGACAAGGTAAATGAACGTCAGTCCTTCCTTAAAAACCCATTAAGAAAATAACAAAATTACTTAGAGAAATAAGTGCGAGAGACTTATAATTTTATGATTTCAAATAATCGTTGTAATAGAAAACGTGATTTGCCCTTCCTAACTAAGACATTATTGTAGGTAAAATGAGTATTATAAATTTGTGAAAATAAGATGTTCTTTAACCTTTTAATATACAGTGGGGGTTGTTGTAGAGCAGGGTACCGCCCTCTCACGATAGGGGGTGAGCCCCCAATTTAGAAAGTTTTTTTTCTTTAATATATATTTGTATTATCATTGTTGAGTGTGAACATGACTATTTGAATCTCATATGACGACTATGGTGAAAATCAGCACGTCCCATTTTCAAAATCTTACACTAATTTAACTGGAAAACAATTCATAACTTCATAAAATTGAACATGTCAATTTCACAAATATCTTCCAAAATTTTGATATTTTTCGTTTTAGCAATTTGATTATGCAACAAATGAATGAAACATTACCAAATTGTCACATCGTAAATTCTTTTATAATGGGGCATGTTTTTTATGCGATACAAAAAGAAGAAGAGTTCACGAAAAAGTGGGATGGGGGTTCGGAAAATAAATTTTCGTAGTGTTCACTTAGAGATGTTTTTGTCTATTTTGAGTGAAAAAGACCCAGCAAGCAGAACGAGTTTCCGCCCAATTCCATCGTTTAGAGCTTCAAAAACGTTTTCTTCGTTATTCTGAGTAATTTTCTTAAATTTAATTAGATTAAGATTTAAATTTCATTTAGAGTTTTATTTTATCTTTTCAATTATTGTCCAGACTTCATTTTCTACTTAAATACTAGTACTAGACTATAAATACCCTAAATTTTGGGATCAAATTGAAATTTACGTTCTCCAGGAAGTATTACATTTTGATTCTTTCAAAAATTTTATGATACTTCTGATTTAATAAAATTTACATTTTTCTAAAGTATTATATTATGATACAGGATACTTTCCAATTTTTTTATGACACGTTGGACCTAAATTTTAGTATCATACATTGATACTTATGATGTAAATTTAAATAATAAAAATATGTAAATTTTAGCGAAATTTTACAAGGGAACAACATATTTCATTTAAGGGTGCAATTAAGTTGTAAGCTTTATAGAAATTAATTGAATTTTGAATTAAATAAAGAGTATTGAGAAGTTTGTCAAGTATCCTTTCTTTCTTGATATTTGATATTTTAAATCAACAAGTTTAAGCCCCTGTTCTCTTTACTGTTTTGAAGTCGTTTTCTGTTTTTATTTTCGAAAACGCTAAAAACGTGTTCTCTTTACCATTTTTGAAAATGCATTTTGGAAAAAAAAAAAAATTTGTACACAAAACGGAAAACGCCCGAAACATCGTTTTGGGCGTTTTGTGTGTATTTCGACAAAAAATGTCCAAAACGCGGAAAAATGCGTTTTGGGAAATTATTATTTTTTATTTATTTTTTTTTTAATTTTTTTTTTTTAACTTAGAACTAAGCTTAATATAAATTTTTATTTTTTTATTTTTTTATTATTTTTTTTAGAATTATCCTAGCTTAGAACTAAGCCTAAATAAAGAACTTTTTTTTTTTTTTTTTTTTTGAGAATTATCCTAACTTGAAACTTATTTTAAATAAAGTTTTATTGAATTTAATATCAACATTACAAAAAAAAAAATTAAATGAGAATTCTTGTTGTTATATTTCAAAAAATACAATGATAAATGGACTCTGGTGGTTTTGAAAGAACTTGCATTTTCTGGATTTTAATAGAAGTAGAGCTTTCTCAAGTCCCGAACCTGACCAAGCTGTGTTAATATAGACTCTTAATGCTCACATTAGTGTATTGCATGTAGTCATATTTTTAGTGTATTGTGAAAGGAAATTTGAGTTGGAGTTAGTAGTATTCTGCAAGCAAATTAATTAAAAATAGTTTAAATAGTGTTCTGCAAAATTTCAAACAGAACGTGTTTTCCAGCATTTCATTTTCAAAAACAGTTTTCAGAAATGACAAACAAAACGCGTTTTCAGTAAATTTGAAAACAAAAATGAAAACACAAAATACAAAACATTTTCGAAAATGAAAATACAAAATAAAATACAAACAGAACGCCACCTAAGTTTTTTGTAGTTTTTGTTCTTCTCTATAAGCTTTCAAGTCATTCTCTTATATCTTGTATCATTTGATAGTATATATATTATTGGACCAACTAGATGATTATTAATCTAATTAACTATGAAGCATATGGAAATTGCTCAAAGTTAATCATTTTGCCAAGGATCGGTGCCAACTCATTACTTACCAAACTCCTTAAAATATGCTGAGTGGAAATAGATTTTTTTTTTTTTTTTTTTTTACATAATTACTTACCAACTATTATAATTTAATGTTTTCCATTAATGTAGATGAACAATCATTACAGCATGCCAAGATTTTGTAAAACGTAGTCTAGCGAAGTAACCCTTTCGATGCCTTCAAAAAATTCATGAGAATCTCACGTTTTCCTTAATTTTAAACGATGTAGTTCTCTTCATACTACAAAAGTGTGTAATTTAATTTTTTTTAAGGTGTTTCAAACTATGTCTTCTTCAAATTTTACCCCCATTTTTTTAATTCTTGATTGTAAACGTTGTTGTTCTCTTCATCACACAAAAGGTAGACCAGGACGTTCAGATCCAAATTTTTAATTAGCTGAAAAAAATGCAAATATCGTTATTGCTTTTATTATAGATCTAGAATTTTTTATGCTTAAAAACTCTGAATCATATCTACACTAGAGCTTATTTATTTGTTAAACCCTTGATTACACAATTTTTTTCTTGTAGCTTAATGCAATTTAGGTTTGAACTTGGGTAATTTAGCTTATTCATTGTACCTCACACACTGTCTTTCTTATTTGCAAAACTTGAAGATCAACGATTTTTTTTCTTACATCTCAATCAAGATTGAAATTGCATTTTTATTTCTTTCACGCAACTTATTCCTATATAATTTTATTATTATTATTATTTTAATAATCATGTTTAATTCCATTCACAAATTTCATATGACTGCACAGATAAACTTTCATTGAAACAAGCAACATTTAGTTTCTTAATTTTGCAATTAAAATTGCAATTCTTACTACTTTTCCATTTCAGATTTACAATACAAGTCAATATAAATTTACTTATCACCATAAAACAAAATCATAAACAATGGTTAAATCGTCATACTTGTGAAACTAAATGAGATGGTATTGAAAGAGCAGGCGCACAAAACATCCAAGAACGACTTGATCGCTTTATTTGCAACTTGGACTGACAGTCTTTATTTCCATCCGCCAAAGTGGAACACCTAGATCTATCATGCTCAGATCACCGTCCTATTCTACTTATAATGCAGGGGCCTCGCGCTAGACAGACAGGTGACCGGGGATGACGACCTTTCCGGTTCGAGCCTTTTTAGATGAAGGAATCAGGATATGAAGAGGTGGTGCAACGGTGTTGGGTGGAGGGCTAGATAAGAAGCACTAGGGAATATTCTTTGGGATGCTTTCGGGCCATGTTGGGTGTGTGTAGCCAGGGTTTACAGTCATAGCATCAGAGTCATTAAGTCAGTTGGCAACGAAAACTCCGAACTCTCAGAAGACAGTTGAGCGAATTGTATGATTCCCCAGAAAGCAGTGAACATATGGAAGAGATTAAGAAACTAGAAGCAGAAATCAGTGTGCTTTCAAATAGGGAGGAGATATATTGGAAACAAAGATCTTGGGCGAATTGGCTCAAGGAAGGGAACAGAAATACTAAGTACTTTTACTCGAAAGCTTCTACAAGAAGGCAAAAGAACCTCATTGAAAGAATTCGGGATGCTGATGGCAGTTGGGTCTCAGACCAGGGTACAATCACTACAGTTGTACAAGATTATTCTCGCTCTTTGTTCACAAGCTCAAGACCGACTTAGGCATTATTGGATGTAGGTGTTAGAGGGGTGGAGTGGGCTCTTTCTACTGATGATATGGAGTCTCTTGATAGACCTTTTGATGCCATTGAGATTCAAGCTGCTCTCAAAATGATGGGGCCACTTAAAGCTCCAGGGCCTGATGAGTTTCATGTAGCTTTTTATTAGAGACATTGGGAACTCATGCAGGATTTCATTACCTAGGCATGTTTGGATATATTAAATAATGGAAAACCACTCAATTCTCTGAATGATACCAACATTCTTTTGATCCCTAAAAAGAGAGCACCAGAGTCCATGAGAGATATATATTGCAAGATATTTTTCTCTATCCAATTTTCAACAACTGCTTTTTATCTCAAAATTATAAATAAATTAGTTTATTTTTGCATTTATTTTGAGTCGATTTCTCATAAAAAGAGAGTTCAAATTATAAGAAGGTTCTCTACTCTACGTAATTTGGAGTGATCCTATTTCTTGACGTGGTCTTTGTATCTTGGGAGACAAATGTCAGAAAATCGTTAGCACTTGTGCGAGGCATTATTGTCTTAAGGAAAAAGTGTTAAACGGGAAGAAGAATTCCTTTTAAGCCGATCTAAGTCTTTTCCAAGAATCTCCTTAATCAATGTGGGATTTTGGTGACTAACACATTCAGAAAACCTTTAACTTACAAAACTTATACACCACTGACGCGAAGATAAGATGTGTAAGCACAAAGAGATTGAATAAGTCAATGCTAGTCTGACCCGCTCTTAGTCATCAAAAGAAGACCGAATTCACATTTATGCATTTTTGGTTTATTCTTCAAGTATTCAATTTTGGTAAATCAAAATTCTTTCCAATTTTATACATGTAAAAGCTAGGTTATTAGAATATAATTATGCATTTATATATTTCCCAACAATAAATACGACCTACGACCTAAGACCTGAGTGTGAGTTTGTGCCGAGCTAACTTGTCGAACTACAGCGAGGGTGCAGGGGCTTTGGACTAGTCTAGGCGTTATCTAAGTCTT
The DNA here is from genome assembly GCA_963555705.1 of Ligustrum vulgare. Taxonomy (NCBI): domain Eukaryota; kingdom Viridiplantae; phylum Streptophyta; class Magnoliopsida; order Lamiales; family Oleaceae; genus Ligustrum; species Ligustrum vulgare. The sequence goes on from OY743183.1 coordinate 42,530,477, forward strand.
CCCCCTTTCAAATACTATTGGTACCCCTTGAGTCCCAAATATATATCCAAGCTAGAGGTATATAAATTAGTCCAAAATTCTTTCAACTTCCTACATAGGATTAAATTCCCTTACTAGCTTCCAAATTCCAAATTTTCATTTTCAAGTTGTCAGCTTCTAGCATAAAACAGACATATACATATAGTTGTGTCTATTCAAAGCGGTCTTTCAAGGAGTTGCAACACTTGACCCGCAACTTTTGACATCCTATATATAGGACCCCTAATTTCTGAATTCAATCATTCAAATCAAAGTGGTCTTTCAAGGAGTTGCAACATTTGGCCTGCAACTTCTGACATCCTATATATATGACCCCTAATTTCTGAATTCAAATCAACTCATATCATTCTTACATTCTGAAATAATACTTTTGTATCATTTGTCCAGGGTACGAAATTTTTCTGGTTCATTGTTCTTGCTGTTTGGAGTGCTTCTATATCGCAAGAAAAAGACTGTTGTATCTTTCGGGACGATTGACATTGACTGTAAGCAGTTGAACAGGCCAAATTCGTCTTAAGGAAATGGAGTTGATATCACTAAATCTTCAGTTTCAACAACTTGTCTTCGTGTTTATTTGGTTTGCATTTCCTTCTTTTATTTTCAGTTTTCCAAATATAATTTGCATGCTTATAACAATAGTCTACAATAAGTAGTGAATAAATGAATAATAATTATGAATTTCAAAAAATGGATAGAAGAAAATAATTGATTTACCACATATGTTTATGAATTTTCATTCCATATATATAACTTATAAAAATGAATAATCTATCTATTTACAATCTACATCTACAATCTATTTATCTATCTATCTACATCTACAATTTATCTGTCTTCTACAATCTACATCTACATTTTCTACATTCTACAATCTACATCTACTCTATATCTACATCTACATCTATCTACATCTACATCTATAAAAAGGATGGATATAAGAGAATCTTTTGAATACCTGTTTTACCCTCATATAAATAGATATATATCCAATATACTCTTACCCTTATTTAATAACATTAAATAGTTTATTACATTATTTTATTATTTAAAAATTTAAATTGTTATAATATAATTTCATATTGTTATACTATTTTATTTATTTATTTAGTATTATTAATTTACCATCACAATTTTTACAATGTTGTAGTATAATTTTATATTATTATTCTCATATTATTACGCTTTTTATTTATTTATTTAGTTTTTTTTTAAAAAGGAAGAAAATCACCCTGTCCTTTAATAAATATTATTAGAATATAGTATATTAATATAGTATTTAAAATACTACATCTAAAAAAAGAAAATGATTTGTCTACTCAAATTTCATAGTTTATATTGTATATATTATATTATGAATGTAATAATCACGTGGATTTCAATACAAAATGTTATAACTTCATTAGTCGGTTACTTATACACTACAAGAAAAATGAGCAAAAAAGACGAAAAACTAGAGACGACAAGAAAAGTCGTCTCTGTTGGTCGACCAATAGAGACGACTTAAAAAGTCGTCTCTATTCGTCTCTATTGGTTGAACCAATAGAGACGACTTTTTAAGTCGTCTCTATTGGTCGACCAACAGAGACGACTTTTCTTGTCGTCTCTATTGATCGACCAATAGAGACGACGTCTCTATTCTGTTTTTTAAAATTTTTTATTCTTATTTTTTAAAATTTCGCTATTTTTTTTGTTGACCTTTTTAATTATTTACATTTATATAATTAATATTAAAGTTAATTTGTTAAGAAAATATTATTAAGTTAACTAATATATATTATTTAAAACAAAATTTAACACAAGAATTTAATTGTCTTAGTGGTTGGGACATCACCATCCAACACTTAGGTCCCGAGTTCGAATCATTGTCATGCACAATTATCATATAAATTAAAGAAAATTTCGGGGTCGACGGTTCGAATCGAGATTTGGGTTGGGTTAAAAAGGGATCGGGCCAAAATATTAATGTCTCTATTGGTCGATCAATAGAGACGACATTGAAATAGAGACAACTTAAAAAGTCGGCTCTATTGGTCGACCAAAAGAGACGATTTTTTTGTCGTCTCTATTGATCGACCAATAGAGACAACTTTTCGTGTAGTCTCTAATTTTTCGTCTTTTTTGCTCATTTTTCTTGTAGTGTGTATTAAGCGGTCAACTGGATGGTAGATCTCATAATTAATTTTACGGTCATTGTCAAGACGAGACATTTCTTCTGCAAGTAGCATCTATGCGTACTTTTTAGAGCACTGCAAATTAAAAGTCTTTAATTACAATAAATAATCTAGATGGAAGTGACTAAGATAATTACATCCATTCGTTAAGCCTAAAATGCCGACATTTTTCACCTAATAATCAGTTTATAATCAAATATATAGAAAAATAAAAATTAGAAATTTTTACACATAAATGAAGCTCAGATTGGCTTTGAAAAATATATGTTTTAAATCAGATAAATTCGTCACTCAACAAGCCTTGGGGAAAATTGCATGTCTTAAGTTGTTTGATCCTTACAAAATAAATATTGCGAGACATTATATATTGATTGCAATGAAATGAACATTTTAGTGTTAACATTAATGAGCAACTCCCTGATCCCATAAATATATGTTTGTTTTCCTTTTTGTTTGTCCTAAATTAATGAATTGCAGGCCATTTTCATTTTTAGAGTATATTAATGTCTTAATTTTCAAATATATAATTATTTAATATGCATTGTTATCTACAAATATGAACTACTTATTATTCAATGTATGAGTATATTAGGTAAAATGTAAGTAAATTTATAATTCCAATATATTAATTATGTTTTTTTAATTTATGTGAAAAAATAGAAACAAACATATCTTTATGGGACGGAGGGAATATGTATTTTCAGAAAAAGTGGAAAAAATTATATGCAAGTCTTCAAACTAGTGAATATTGAATAGAAAGTTGGTAAAACCTTTAATTATATTTGTTATAGAAAGTTTATGGTGCCCACTTTGAACAGATACTTGTCCCATCTATTGGGGTGTTAGGTGGAGCCATACCCACCTGTGAAGTGGGTAAATTTTATGGTGCTCCTTAGGGTCACCATAAAGTTACTCAATTTGAAAATTGATCTTGTAGAAATTGTTAAAATCTTCATTACAATGTTATTGACTTCCACACCTCTAAATTTGTGAAATTGAATTTTGTTTTCCAACTTCAATTTTTGGTACCCAAATTTTTGAAGCATGCATGTTTGATGTGTCTACTAGGTCACCTGAGGTTCTGTTTGTTAAAAGTTTTGTGTTTAAAAATATGTTTTTTTATGCTTTTGAGGTAAAGTATGTGGTTGAAAAGTGAAGATAGAAAATGTGCTTGGTTAAAAATGATTTGAGAAATTGTCTTATTTAAAAACATGTTTTTAAAAAAGTTTGTCAAATAGAGGATCATTGAGACTTGGACATTTAAACCTTGTTTAAGTCCCATTTTTCACAAAAAAAAAAAAAAGGGTTTTGTAATATTGATTTTTCAAGAGAATTCGTTGTTAAAAAAGAGGAAAAATTGGGGTTTACATGCAAAATTATTCTTGAATTTTCGAATAATGAGGTGCAGAAAGGGGCTTATTGTGGAACTATAATCAAGTGTTGAAGACCAAATTGCTTCTTTGTTAAAGGTTAGGGACCAATTTGCTACACAATTAATTTGAGGAAATAATCTAGAACTTCTACAATGTAGCGGCCTCACAACCCAATGTGAGGGATCAACAAACCCATGTGAGGGGTTGTCAAACACTTGATGACCTACACTGTACAAATAGCACTCAGGGATGGTCCTGAGGTCATGCGAGATGTGCGGTGAACAGAGCACTAAAAATGAAAAATATAGTAGTTTAGCCTCTGTTTGTTCTACACTTTTTTCAAATCACATTTTAATCAAATATATTTTCTCTCTTCACTTTTCAACCATATATTCTACCTAGAAAACATAAAAAAATATGTTTTTAAACACAAAATGTTTAACAAACAAAGGCTTATATTAATTTTATGGATAAACAACACAAATGATCTCCAACGTTTGAACTTCTTGCATAGTCCCCAACGTTTAAATTTTGACATTTATACCCTTAAAATTACCAAATGTTGCGCAAATGTTCCAACCGTCAGATTTCGTTAGTTTCCACCGTTAAAAACGTTTAAATAATACAAATGATCACTATCCATTGAGTTTCTTGAGAGTTCTTAACATATTAAGCTTGTGTTTAGTGTATTTAGTTTATGGTTACAAACGTTTGACGTATTTAGTCCTTAACATATTAAACCTCTATTTGACACCAGTTATTTAAAAAAATGTGGTTTATAATTATAATTTTTTGAAAAATTTGTGATTAAAAACTAAGATTTTTTTTTTAATTTTTTTATGTGTAAATCATTTTATTGATAGAATGTAGTTGAAAACGAGTTTTAAAAAGTAAAGTTTATCCTGAATTTCTAGAGTAAAAAGTAAAATATTTAATAAAAATTCACCGCATTAACAGTTCAACCTATTGGTAAAAAATAAAAATTCACGAAACATAAATAAAAAATACATTGAACATCATTTTAGGAATTGAATAACAAATATGCTTTTATCAGTTCTACTTTCGATTTCGATTTTGAGAATCGGTTGATATCGATTTTCAAAATTTCAGTTTTTTCAAAAATCATTATCTTCAACACATTCTATTAATAAAATAATCTACACATAAATTAAAACAAAAAAAAACTTACTTTTTAACCACAAATTCTCCAAACTTACTTTTCAAATCGATCGATTCTCAAAATCAAAAATTGAAATTGAAAGTAGAACTGATAATATATTTGTTATTCAATTCTTAAAATGATGTCCAATGTATTTGTTTGTTTATGATCCGCCAATTTTTATTTTTATCAATAGGTTGAACTGTTAAAGCGGTGAATATTTGTTAAATATTTTAGTGTGCACTTTAGAAATCTAGAATAAACTTTATTTTTTTAAAACTTGTTTTTAATTCTATCAATAAAGTATTTTACACATAAATCCAAAAAAATTATTAGTTTTAATCACAAATTCTTCAGAAAAATTATAATTACAAACCACATTATTTGAAATAATTGGTCTCAAACAGGGGTTTAATATGTTAGGGACTAAATACGCTCAACGTTTGTAGGTTACAAATTAAATACACCAAATGCGAGCTTAATATGTTATGGAAAATTATTTAAGAAACTCAAAGGTTAGGGATCATTTTGTACTATTTACATGTTTTTAATGGTGGAAACTAACAGAATCTGCTGGTAGGGACCATTTGCGCAACGTTTGGTGACTCTGAGGGTATAAAGATCAAAATATAAATGTTGGAGACTATTTTTTCAAAAAGTCCAAAGGTTGGGGACCATTTGTTCTATTTACCCTAATTTTATTTTTAACTTTTTTTAAAAAAATAATTTATACTATTGGACCATCTTTTAAATAGTTAAACATGCGCCCATGGTCCATTGGCTCATTTTCCAAATAGTCAAAACTTAATCCTATATTTAATTTTAGTCTTCACTCTTCAAAGTTCAAAATTCTCGCTACTTCATCATTCTCTTCTCTTCAACAAATATCGACACATAAATCATTGAAATCAACTTTCTAGTAGTACTTTCTAGTTTTTTCCAATTTCTTGGTAATTTTTTCCAATTCACTTGTCTAATGTCTCTTGAAATTTTATAAACTGGATTTTTTTATTGCTTTATGTGGTTCATAACAAGTATAATTGTTTAAAATATTTTTTGTTGAATTTTTATTTTATAAAAATGATTTGGAAGTTGCTCAGCCAATCTTTTGAAATTGAATTAAAAAAATATTATATTTATAACTTATAAAGTATCTTTTCGTTTTTGTTGTTGGGAAACAAACATCTATCATCCACGATTCGATTTTGATAATCAATTAATCATTCATTCATTTTGGTACACTATTTTTCTTGAAATTATGTTATTGAATTGCCTGATTTTGCTTAGTTTTTCAAGTGGCTGAATTTGGTAATTGCACGATCCTTTGTGAGTTTTCTTTGATTTCTTAGGTATTTTGAGATTTTAAAGTCTCAGCGAACCAGCAATTCTACAAGTGTTCGATGAATGATGCTTCTATAGTTCTGTAAGAGATCTATTGGTGGTAAATGGTTTTTTAAGAAATCTTTCATTAGAAAATGGTCCTAAAGATAAGATGTTTGGATGTTTGTCTTCAATGTTGATTTACTTTTTCTTTATAACATGAAAACGATAGTAGGAAAATATTGAAAATGTTATTTTTTGTTATATGACAATTTTATATATAATAAAATTATATAAATAATTTTATTTTTCCATACGCATGCTTTATTATTAAAGAACGAGTGATGCTATTCATAGTCGTCACTATCCGTAGTCGTCCTACATGGCATCATGTGAGTGGTGAAGAAATAAAATTCATTTTCATAACCACCAAGCAACCACCACACATGATGCCATGTGGGCGACTATAAGTAGTGAACGACTATAAATAACATTATTCTTAAAGAACTTATGACACTCTTTTAATATTCGTACAAGGCACCCAAAAATACAGGTTCGACTCAACAATACTCTTAATTTGAGATCAACGTTCAAGTTTTCCATATCTAATTTTTTTTTTTCCTTTCAAACGGGGAGGGGAGAGGAGAGGAGAGGAGAGGAGAGAGGGAAGTACATCAATCCTCAAACACTCAAAGGGCCTTTGTTTGTTAACTTGTTTATATAAAAAACTTATTTTCTCGAATAACTTTTTAACAATACATATTTTCTGAATCACTTTTTAACCACATATTTTACCTTGAAAAACATTACATTCTTTGTTTATAAATAGAGGGAAAAAAAACATTTTTCCAAATAGAGGTATATAATCCCCACAGCCACATGACCAACTGACTAGAAATGAGTACTCCATTTAAAAACTCACGGGGAAATTCTCAATTTACCATGTCCCTTTTTATCACAATCAAGCAAAATCCCCCTCTTTATTACATTTATCGTATTACTTCATTAACTTTTATTAGCTTGATCTTTATCCCATCTGCTGGCCGAAGACAAAAAGCATCATAGCTAGAAACAACAGTTTTGCCTTAAAATAGGGAAAAAGCCGATCAAGAATTTATTAACCTCATTAAAACTTATCAACACTCTATAAGTACAACAGGGGGGAAAATGTGGACTAAAATGTCAAAGAAACATATTTATCGCGTCGCAGTTTTTCATTGCACGTATGCGGAACTCATTTGCCATATCTGAAGCGACGCAGTTATTCCTACATCAGTTGCGTTGTTAAACAGGAAGAGTCGAGCATCTTCACCTACTGCTGTTGTTGGATATATACGCGAGGTGATGCATGTCCGTCCGCCTTGAGCAAAGCTCTCGACTATTGAGTGATCCAACTGCATTCAGAAATAAAATTCCCACAGTTAGTACTTAATTCTGAGTTTAACTTGTCACAATTTCGGGCAATGAAAGTTACCAGTATTCGCATAGACAGTTTTTCGCCTTTTAGTACTGGCACTGTACTGCCATACATTGCCTTGTCAACGTCCGGCGCCTTGGACGACCTATTTCACACAAAATTTTATCAGCATCAGTCCTTTCGTCTAGATAGATCAATTGAACATGATAAAAATCTTTGATGGATTCAAGAAGACCTTGAATGATCAGCACAAAAGAATGTCTTGAAATTTCCTTCAGTGTCCTTGGAAATATAGAAGTAAATTGGAGTTTGCTCGACTAGGTCCTTATCGGTGAGGACCAATAAACCAAACGGTCCCAACGCGCCTCTTTCAGCCGCCCCGCCATTGGCAGTGCAGCTGTAGGTTGTTTTAGTGCCATCTATGCTTCCCAAGACCTTCTGATCCACTTCAAACTCAACCACAATATCTAGCTGCAAAATTGAAGGATAATTCTATAAGCTTACCGGCTCCCATAAGTTGATACCCTTAAATTCACTTTCATTAGGTCCTTATTTGATTTTCATTAAAATTTTCTTATTTTTCTACAGAATGCATTAAAAGGCAAGCCTACATTATTTGACTTTTCAACCAAATCCCAACCACCATTTCTCCTAAAAATTACTACCAAACACAGATTTTCAGTAGCTAAATCTGATGAGAGACATACCTGAGTGGCAGAGCCAACTTCTAGTGGCACCACTTCTCCGGCTTTGGCCTCGACTTTGTTGAACACCTTCTTCTTCAGCCTTAACTTCTCAACCTCCTCAACTGGCCATAGTATCAAGTTACTAACTGTTTCCTTGTCCAACAGAATTGTCCTCGGAATTGCCTATGTTGCAGAAGACAACTATCATGAATACAACTGATGTCCGAAACGTCGAACATTTCTGTTTATCAATATTTTCTATTCCATGATTGAAACCAAAGTCTCTACAGTTTTTTGTACAAATAAGATAAAATGTAATATGAGAAATTCACATTTGTTACAATAATAATAGCATCAATGATGATAAGAATTGAATTTTTGTATACCTGAACCGATGACCAACCCTTTTGTATATCAGTCTTTTCACTGTCTGTCTCTTTGATCCAACCCCACAAGACTCTTCTCTTCTGTTCTTGATCATAAAATGTCTTTGATGCATAGAAAATTCCATAATCGTATCTTAATCCAATACCGACATCGATTATTGGGTTATCCGGAGTCCATTTCGCCGTAGAACTATCATAAGTTCCGAGTGCATAGTAGTCATTTCTATCATCATCAAGGCTAGTTTTGAGTACATGTTTCACTCCTAAATCATTCTCAGATGTATCGAGTCCATTTTCCTTGATCTTCGAAACTGGGTAGAAATCCACGCACTCCCACATGCCTGTACCCTGGACTCCATGGAGTACTCCATCCAGGAGTTCATAGCTTTTGAAGTCCTTAGTGTCGTACACCAACGAAATGCCAGTTTTGTTAATCTTAGAACCAATGGTGATGCGCCACTTGCCCTCCGGAGTCAACCACGCCGTGGTGGGGTCCCGGAAATCCTTGTAGTGAATGCCGGGTGGTGGGACTAGGACAGGGTTCCCAGAGTACTTAACCCAATTAGTAAGTAGGAGATCAGATGGATCAGCAGGGAATGCAAGATTTTGGACCTGCACTGATTCATTGGTTGAACCGGTGTAGAGCATGACAAGTTGGCCATCATGAAGAATCGTAGCAGACCCCGTCCAGACACCATTGATATCGTACCATTGATCGGGAACCATGGCTATTGGAAGGTGGCGCCAGTGGACAAGGTCCCTTGATACTGCATGTCCCCAAACAATGTTGCCCCATACAGCACCATATGGGTTGTATTGATAGAAGAAATGGTACCATCCTTTGTAGAATACTGGTCCTATTTTATTTCTTGAGTTAGATACTAATTTACATAATTTTTTGGAAATTAATTTGAATGATAGAAATTATTGGACTTACCATTAGGATCTGAAGCAAAAGGAACCAAAATTTAAAACCCAATGCCATCCACATATTCACCAAACACAGAAAAATATTAGTGGACTGAAAAATGCATAAAAAAATTGCAATCACATGGGATTACATCAAAACATTAATGTAAATTTTTGTAAACATTCATGTCAATTTAATAAAAAAGAATTCATTGTGTATATCACATCTCTATGTGAATAGTAATTTTATACAGAGAAAGAATAGTTATATTATGATGGGATACTCACATTATTGCAATTGAAGTAAATGTTTGTAAACATTCATGTCAATTTAATAAAAAAGAATTCACTGTGTATATTACATCTCTATGTGAATAGTAATTTTATATAGAGAGAATAGTTATATTATGATTGGATAATCACATTATTGCAAATGAATCTAGGTCAAATTTATGGAGAATTATGCTTAGCTTGTTAGTTCATTAATATTCTTTATTTTCGTAACTTTCATAGTAGCAAAAATTCAGAAGATATAAATGGGTGGTGTGAATTAATAAAAAAAGAAAAGAAGAAAATTACCATTCATCCAATTCTTTTTTGGCTGGAAATGGTAAGCAGTTCTTTGCCAAGCCAACATTTTGTTAGTCCAATAACATTTCGGCGATCCCAACAATGGAACAAATGACTTGGCTGACACCCCTTCTTCCACTCCACGCGCCACTGCCGGCACTTTGTTTTCCGGCCGGTTCGTGGCGGAAACCACCATCTTATCACATGGAAATGAATCCTCATCTCCATTTCCTTTATAATTTAACGCCACAGCCACCAAAAATGCGACGGCCAACAGCCCAGCCAACAAGAGAACGACGACTCTGGAGGGGCGGATGTGTTTCGCCGGAGCTCTGGCGGGATCCCTACCGACGTCAATCAATGGAACGTATGCAGATGGGTTTTCATTGGATTGATTGCCGGAACTGGAGGGTGAACGAAACGGGTTGGAGAAAGACATTGTGCATGGATTGACAGACATTTTCACGAGGAAATTAGCTATATATAGCAAGAAAATCGTGTGTGTGAGAGAGAGAATAAATTACAATTGTCGTACAGATTTTTTTCCCCCTTACTATAATTTGGTGTAGCTGTAAAAAGTATACGTGGAAGATATCAATTTATGGCTGGCTTTTAGGAGAAAATACAATTTTGGTAGGATTGAAGTCGGGGAGGATTAGAAGAAGCAATGACGGGTGGAGTGGAGAATGAAGAGTATGTTTGATATAGTTCAAAATGAGTTTTTTTTTTTAAATGAATAGTAATTTTTAGGAGAAATGAATGATTGGAATTTGGTTGAAAAATTAAATATTGTGGACTTAACTATTAATAAATGAATATTTAGAGAACACGAATAAATGGATGGAGAAATCTAAAATTTACTCTCTAATGATTCCTTCTACATTTAAATAATGTGGATTATGTGACATTTCTTTTTTAAGTTTAAAATTAATAACTTATTCACAAAATAATTAAAATAATCTTAAGATTTTGGTTATTGAAAATTATAAATATTGTTTTCTTATACTTTATTTCATTTTTATATTTTATTTTGGTAATTAAATTTATTATGAGATTTTTTAAAATTACTACCACAACAAATTATTTATTAATCTTAAATTATTATTTTTATTTTATTAAGATATTTCAATGGCTAATTAATATTTTAATATAACTTTATTTAGGGACATTTTTTTGCCGATAAAAAAATTATTAAAATGAGTATTTTTTAAAATTATTAATCTAAAATTTATTGATTATGTAGCATTTTTTAAATTTTAAATTAATTATTCAATCACAAAATAATTAAAAAATTAAAAAAAATTGAGTTATCAAGTCTCATAGAGCATCTAAATATAGAGAAGCATCTTATGCTGTCTATTTTTTTAAACCACGTCAGTTTAACATTATGCTCCATATAATACATTGAAGAAGTATTGTTAACCCACTACATCTATATGTTGATCAGTTGATGTGTCACCTAATTTCTCAGCACCAACATAGGACATTGGAGATGGTCTAACTTCAATAAAATATAGTTCATGTCATGTCCTGGCATGGATATGTTACTTTACTTTATGAGTGAAAAGTAGGGGCTTAAATGGTTTGGTTTGGACGATCTTCGATAAATTTTAAAACTCAACCTCAAATCAAATTATTTAGTTTTTTAAACCAATCCATTTTTTGCGGTTTAGTGCGGGTTGAAATCACGATTTGCAAACAAAATTAAACTAATATATTTAGATCGAGTTGAAATAAATATTGGACTAGAATTGTGAATTAAGACATCAAAATTAAATGTTATACGTAAATAATATCTCTGGAATGAAAGGCGTACTAAGTCCCTAACCTATAAACATTTGACGTATTTAGTTCTTGACAAATTAAGCCTCCATTTGAGATCCATTATTTTAAATAATTCAGTTTGTAATTGCAAATTTTGAAAAATTTATGGTTAAAAAGTAAGATATATATATATATATATATATATATATATATATATATATATATATATATATATATATATATATAATTCATGTATAGATTATTTTATTGATTAAAAATTACATTTTTTAAAAACTCGTTTTCAATCACATTTTTTATATAAAATAATTTACAAATAAATTTATAAATAGATTACAAAACAAAGGCTTATTAATTTACTGAGATCTATTAAACTTCAAAAACAATCTGATACGCTCTATTTGAAATCAAACCGAAAAAATCGAAAATTGAAAACTGAGGGTAGAAAGTAAAACTGATAGGTTAAACTATTATTGTGGTGAATTTTTGTTAAATTTTTTAATTATGCACTTTAGAAATTTAGAATAAACTTCGATTTTTTTTTGTTTAATTTCAAATCAATCGGCTTAGTTCCCTTTTTTACCGACCGTTAAATATTTGTTATTCAATTTCTAAAAATATATATTTTTATCTAAATAAAATAGAGATAGGTTGTTATTGAGTTTTAATAGATCTCCGTAAATTAATAAGCTTCTATTTGGTAAACAATTTATAAATTTATGTATAGATTATATTATTGATAAAATGTGTGGTTGAAAATGTTTTGAAAAAATGAAGTTTTTAATCAATAAAATAATCCAGATATATAAAAAATCTTACTGTTTAACCACAAATTTTAAAAAAAAATTAAAATTACAAACCGAAATATTTGAAATAATGGGCTCAAACGGGGGATTAATATGTTAAGAATTAAATACGCTAACATTTGTATGTTAGAAACTGAATATGTCAAATGTTTGTAGGTTAGAGACTTAATACGTCAAAACAATTTCATTCCAAAGATGTTAGTTACGTACAACTTTTAATAATACGCCAAAACATTTTGATAAAGACAGAAACACTATTCAGAATATTTAAAAAATAGGGAAATAGTGCTTTTAACGGTTGAAATTAACAGAATTTGACAGTAATGACCATTTTGTAACGTTTGGTGATTCCATATAAATGTCAAATTCTAAACGTTGGAGACTATTATCACAAGAAATCCCAAAAGTTAGGGACGATTTGTGCTGTTTACCCTAACTTTATTGATTATTAATTGATTTTTTGCTCCAATCTATTGTGTGTGTCTGTGTGTAATATACTGTTGGAGAATATTTCACACGTTATATTCGGCGGCTAATCTAGGAGTTTTTTATTTTTTTTATTTTTATTTTTTTTAAGTATTTTTTAGGTAGATGTATGTTTGAAAATTGGAGAGAAAAAATGTGTGTGAATAAAAAGTAATTTAAAAAATTATATTATTTATAAATTTATTTATAAATTATAATTATTGCGTAAAAGAGTGGGGGTTTAATTTTTTTTGTTGGGTTCCAAGTTGAAACGTGAAGATTTAAAGGCTACTCTGGTAGATTTGAACTGATAAAGTAGGAGAGTATTCTGCAATTAAAACTCATCTATTGATTTATCAATTTAAATTGACTAAAAATTGATTAGATAGTGATAATGTAGATGTCATTCGGGTTGACTCAATACTGATTTTCAATTTCCTAAGATGCAATTAAGCTACTTTAACCCGTCTTCCCGTATTAATTTACTTTTATTATCGTCAAATAAATATTATTAATATATTAAAAGCTTATTTAATTTCATCAAATTTTTCTCATTTTTCTACGGTACTCAATCTCAACCATCAATTAAAAGTCAAGCCCACAATATTTGACATTTTAACCAAATTTCAACCATCAATTCTTCTAAAAATCACTATTCATTTTAAAAAAAACTCATTTGAATTAAAATCAAACACACACTAATATTTGATAAGGACAATTCCTGCATTTACCCGAACACGAACAATAATCAATCCCCGAACAATACTACACCTAGAATTATTGATCCCCATGTATTGTCTTGGAGGATCTAACTCTATCCAAAAGGTGAGACAGGTTGCTCGGGGGGTGAAGTACTCGGGTTGCACTGCTCAGCTAGTGGGGCGTACTCACCTCCAGAAATTGAATATACAGTCTCCTAAACCTGAGGGCTTATATCCCTTAAGACCCTAATCCTTCACAACAACTCCCAACTTTATCTCAAATAAATGAAGAACTCTTAGTAGGACTTGTTCCTAGATTCAAGCATCTTAATCCTATCCGAATTCTCCTACTCCTATAAATACATGTCTTTCATTCACAATTAACTTACACAATTATTAATTATTATTACGGCTTATAATCTCTTGCATCAATATTTTCTCTCTCTCTTTACTGAGTTAAGCATCGGAAGGGTGACAATGTCATACCTCACCCCCTTTGTTCCAAGTATTTGGCAATCAAAATCGTGTTTGTTCATTGTTCAAGCTCGGAAAATTTCAAGTGTCAATTTATAGTATCTTCATTGGCACTGTCTATGGGAATCATTACTAAAAGTCATTGTTAATACATGTTCTGAACTTCTGCAAGCAAATTTTCCTACTTATGATTATCCAGTTGGGGGAGACACCGGTGCCCCCAAGGTTGTCAGAAAATCCCCCAACACTGCCAAAAAATTAGGCATCACAACCCCAACCTGTTGTCACTACCCAAGCAACATTGGAAGAATTCCGTTAGCAAGTTGCCGCATTGACTCGATTCACACCAGAGGTGTTAGTCTACCCTCTACCTGACAGGTTCAAGTATCCAGATGTGATTTAAGATAGGAAATCAACCAAGAGATCAGGGTGCAAGAAACTAAATGACAAACACAAACTCGAGAACTTGAAATACCAAGCATGGAGTGATAAACTACATCCCAGGACTAGCCCGAATGAGTGGAAGTGATATCCAACTCGAAGGACAAAAATGAGACTCACCCAGGACGTTACGGCCACAACGCAAACACTTACGATTGTAACTAAGTTTCTGCATGAATGTTACGGTCGTAACAGCATCACTTACGGGCTCTATCAAGTCCAAATTTCGCAAATTTTTAATTATTTTCTGTTTTTACTTATTTATTTCCATATTTTAGAACCCTATTGCTGATGGGGCTACGTTAGATGCAATTTTTTCATTAAATTATGTTCTAATTTTATTATTGTAAAAGACTTTTGACATTATCGAGATTGAATTGAGAGTTTTTTCTAGAAAAATGAGGTTTTTCCATTTTCTGTTCTTCAAGAACAACCAATTGATCTTATCAAGAAAATTGACAACTCTTGTGGCATCGACAACCTTGGTTCTTTCTTCCGCATTATCGATTTCCGCTTTATGAAATTTAGGTCAAGGTCCTATCGTTTTGTTTTTATTTTTGGATCTTGTTATTACTGAATTTAGATCTTCCCTATAGTTTGTGTTGTTATTCCGTGTTTTTGTCATGTTTCCAAAAAAGGTTCGCATCAGGTGGTACCAGAGCTTGGATCTAAATTTTTATTTCTTGTCTTGCTATTAACCATGTCTCAAAGGGGAGAATCTGCATCATCATCATCATCATCAGTAGGGACAACAAAGGAATTGAAAGGAAGGAATCAGCAGCCTCATCAATGAATAAATAGAAACAATCTGAAGGCATGAATAGGATAAGTATAAATTATGTTGGTTTAAATGTAACAGTACAGGAGAAACTTGAGAGATTGCTGATTAGAGTGGATAGAAATGATGAAAATATTGCTCAAATGTGAAGGGAGCAAACTCATACAAATCCTAGAGTTAGGAGAGACAATGAGAGGGAGCATAGGAGGGGAACAATCATAGGTTTGGATATGAGTTAGATGAAGAAAGGGTTGATAGTGGATAGGTAAGTGTGCGTGAAAGGGGTCAAAGAAGGAGGCATGGAAATAGGGATGAAGTGGATGGTAATATAGGAAATATAAAAATGACCATACTAGCTTTCCATGGGAGGAGTGACCAGGAGGCTTATTTTGATTGGGAGAAGAAAGTGAAGTTCATGTTTGAGCGCCATAATTATTGGAGGAAAAAAAGGTTAGATTGGTTGTAGTGGAGTTCAATGACTATGCAATAAATTGGTGGGATCAATTAGTGACGGGTAGGAGGAAGAATAGTGAAAAATAGATGGATACATGGGGTGAGATGAAAGTCATAATAAGGAAGAGGTTTTTCCAAAACCACTATCATATGAATATTTA
The DNA here is from genome assembly GCA_963555705.1 of Ligustrum vulgare. Classification (NCBI taxonomy): domain Eukaryota; kingdom Viridiplantae; phylum Streptophyta; class Magnoliopsida; order Lamiales; family Oleaceae; genus Ligustrum; species Ligustrum vulgare. The sequence continues at coordinate 42,546,568 of OY743183.1, forward strand.
CCAAAGGTTGCAGGGGCTTATACAAGGCTGTAGGAGTGTGGAGGAGTACCATAAAGACATGGAGGTAGCCATGATTAGGGCCAATATTGTGGAGGTCTGGGAGGAAACTATGGATAGGTTCTTGAGTGGGAACTGGGATATTGCTAATGTGATTGAACTACAGCACTATGTAGAGTTGGAAGACATGGTGCATATGGAAATGAAGGTGGAAAGGTAACTAAAGTAAAAGGGGACAGCAAGACATTCACCTGGATAATACCCTACATTACAACCAAGGTGGGATAACAATGATGAACATATCCCGAAGGGGAGGGAGGAACCTACAACAAAAGGTATAATTATTTCTAATTCTCAACTTACTAAGGATAGGAATATTAAATGCTTTAAATGTTTGGGTTCGGGTCATATATCATTTCAATGCCCAAATAAACGAGTAATGATTATGCGTGATAATGGGAAAATTAGTTCGGAAGATGAATTTAAAGGGATACCTAAATTAGTAGATATTGGGGCTAGTAGTAGTGATGATGAAGGATTGACTTATGCTGTGAAGGACTCACTTGTCAATAGACGTGTCCTAAGTTCTAGAGCTAAAGTTGATGAAGTTGATGAACAAAGGGATAACCTATTTTGCACTAGGTGTTTGGTGGGTAAAAAAGTTTGTGGAATGGTGATTGACGGAGGAGTATTAAGGTGAACGAGCAGGTTAAAGTCAATTTTACCATTGGGGGTTACAAGAATGAAGTGGTTTGTGATGTGGTGTCTATGCATGTTGGACATATTTTGTTAGGAAGGCCATGGCAACATGATAGGAGGGTGATACATGATGGGCTTAAAAACCAATATTCCTTTGTGAAGAGTGGGAAAAAGATCATTCTTGCTCATTTATCACCTAAAGAGGTCTAAGAGGAGCAATTGAAAATAAAAAGTGAATTTGAGGTGAAAAATAAGAGAGTTGAGGCTACAACTTCAGGAAAAAAAAGAGGAAGTGAAAATTTAAAAAAAAAAGAGTTGAGGCCACGAATTTTGAGAAAAAAAGAGAGTATGAATGCAAAAAGGAGAAAAAGAGAGTCCACCCACAAAATGAGTATTTTTACACAACGGTTGATGTATAATGATCCATACCTTGAACTTAACCATGCTAAAAACTCCCCCTCTAGTTTGGTTATTTCTATTTTGCAGGTACTCAAGTCAAATGCCAAATTTAGAGTTGGGATTGAATTTAATAGCAAGAAGAAATAGCCCAGAAAGTCCAAGGAACGCACAAAGCAACAACATGAATATCAAACCAACAAAAGCAAGTATAAGCATGATCCAAAATCCAACGAATGCAGGAGTTACAAGAGGATTGGACAAGTTGTAGATTCGATGTCGAATCCTTTTCAAGAGAGGGGGGGGGGGTGATGTGATCCAAGATAATAAATCAACCAAGAGATCAGGGGTGTAAGGAACCAAGTGACAAATACAAACTCGAGAGGTCGAAATACCAAGCACGGAGTGATAAAAAACGTCCCAAGACTAGTTCGAATAAGTGGAAGCTGAAATTCAAATCAAAGGACAAAACAAGGACTCAACAAGGAAGTTACGGCCGTGATTAATTTTCTGCGGGAATGTTATGTTCGTAAGAGAACATCTACCCGCGCGGCTCTACCAAGTCCGAATTTCGTGAATTTTAAATTATTTTCTGTTTTTAATTATTTATTTCCATTTTTTAAACCCTATTACGACTAGGGCTAGGTTAGATGCAATTCTTTCATAATATTATGTTCTGATTTCATTATTGTAAAGGACTTTTGACATTCTTGAGATTGAATTGAGAGTTCTCTATAGAAAAGTGATGTTTTTCCCTTTTCTTGTTCTTCAAGAACAACCAATTGAACTTATCAAATATTTATGATTATTTGTGGCGTTCCAGCCAGAACTTATTAAGGAAATTGACAACCCTTGTAGCGTTCGACAACCTTGGTTCTTTCTTCCGCATCATCGATTCCAGCGTCGTGGAGTTTAGGTCAAGGTCCTATCTTCTAATCTATCATTTTTATTCATTTTTTTTATTCTTGGATATTGTTATTACTAAATTTAGATCTTTCCTATATTTTGTGCTGTTATTCTGTGTTTTCGTCGCGTTTCCCAAAAAGAATTGCATCATATACGATTATCAAAGAATATGATGGCACGGATGACCTATGAAGCATCTCAATGTATGCACCAACGTCATGAATTTTTAAGTAGCTCCCGATCAAGTTTTGTGCAAGAAATTTCCCCAAACATTGACCAACACTGCCATGGATTGGTTCTCAACCTTTGAGCCCAACTCCTTTCCTTCATTCTTCGATCTCGCTAACAAATTCTTGGCCTTTTTTACAAGTAGTAAACGGATAAGGAAAATAATTGCCTCACTAATGAGCAATGTTCTAAAACACGCGCACAGTGCGTGCCTACGCGCGACGGCGCCTCTCGAGCGTCGCTTTGGCGAAAAACGAAAAAAATGCGTTTCTGAAAATTTTTATCTACAAAGCGCGCACGCGAAGCACGCACAGTGGGCATAATGAAACACTACTTGACTACATGGCCAAGTTCAACGTAGAGAGACTTCAAATCCCCGACCTTCATATCACTACCTCCTATCTGCACTTACCCATGCTGTGAAGTGTGAGTCCTTCAAAATGTATTTATCAAAGACTCCTCCAAAGTTCGTTACTAACTTCTTAGACGAGGTGATAAATAAATAAATATGGAGGAAATGATGTACCCGAGGAAGAGCAATGCTATCTCGGAGAAGTCCGAACGCAAAGACAACAAATCCGATCGTAAAAGATAGCATGATGGTAGCTCGAGGAAAGACCATGATCGAGGTAGATTTAGACCAGAGAAACCATCATTATTCACTCCCCTGAACACTCCTCGGGCCAAAATTCTCAAGGATATGAAAGAACTAAAGTGGCTAATCAGGATTAGGTCTCCTCCAGACACACAAGACAAGAGTAAATACTATGGTTTTCATTACGATCATGGGCATACTATAAAAACTTGTCATGCATTGTAGCGAGAAATTGAGGCCTTGAAAATAAGAGGATTTATCAAAACCTACATCAGTAACGACAAATTCTAGAAGAATGATCACATGAAGCATAAATCACAGAGGAGCAACAAACCTACAACATGTATGATCAATATCATCAATGGCGGGATAGCTACAGGCGGAGACTTGCAAAATGGGCGCAAAGTATATGTCAGGTAGTCTACAACGGCCAATTCTATTACTCATCAAGACATCATGTTCGGGTCGGATGATATAAAAGGGATGGTAGTCACAGAAATTATAGCTAACTATGAGGTAAAAAAGATTTTGATTGAAAACGGGAGTGCATCTAATGTATTGTCGCATGAGGCCTTCACTAAAATAGGGATATCAGCAAACAACCTTAGACTATCAAGATCCCCTACATGGTTTCAGGGGAAGTGTTATTATGCCCGAGGATATTAGTGAACTTCCACTGACATTAAGTTCAGACCCTAAGGCTAAAAAATTAACAAAGATAACCATGTTTCATGAGGCACGCACCTCGATGACATATAATGCCATCCTAGGTCGACCACTACTAAATAAGATCAGAGCAATCATGTCAATCTTTCATCTCGCTATGAAGTTCTAACATTAGAAGGCATAGGGGTTGTTTGCAGATATCAAACAAAAGCAAGACAGTGCTACCACAAAAAGGAGAAGTGAAAATGGAGCCTCCATAAAATGATTAAAAGTCAAATACCCGGCAGAGTCCCATCTATATGGGTTATTTCACTACTAAATTCAGGGTTGTGGAGCTCTTTCTTTAGATTACAAGGAATATCTTGACAAAAACCAAATTTAACGTTGAACCTATAGGGACTATAAATTTCAACGAAATGCTTGTTGTCGCACCGGAAGATCAAGAAGCTTGAACGAAGGGCCCTTTCCCTTGTACTCTCAGAGAAGCTGCAAATAGATTTGATAGAAGCTCTCTCCACCACTCTGTCATTCCATTTATATTCAAGACAAGCTTCTTTATGTTTTTAGGTTGACCAGTGAAGGCTCCCTCGGTGATAGTTTTAGGGCTAGATAAAGTCTATCAAGCTTTTTTATTCTTCTGGGTTAGAGGGAATTACACACTGAAACCAACAGGTAATCCCACATTTGATTGTTCATTGAGTGCGATGAAGATGGAGGATACTTCTTCATATCGGAAAAGGAAAGGTAAGGCATGATAATGAATAAATAATCCGATTCCCAAGTGTTTATCCAAAAAAATCCTACAGCGGATGTTGCCCTTGTTGAACTGCGAAATCTTTGTATACAACTCCGAGAGAGAGAGAGAGGGAGTGATTTATATTTCCATAGCAAGCTTGCCCCGCCCAAGCCTCATATCATTCATATGAAAAGCGCACAAGACCACTTCGATTATGAGTTGGGGGATGCAAACATAGTGGCCTTAAATGCATTTTGTGCTATCTTAGAGGCGAAAAAAGCCTTTTTCTCCTATGGAAGACTCAAGTGAATCTCGTACTTTCTCCACGAGGAGTGAAGAAATTTCCATTTAAGAGAATTATCTTTACAGAAAAGAGCAAGGGGTTTAGTCAGTTATTATCCTCTTTTATCTTTTCTTATCGAAGAGAGGCGTGTTAGCACTTAACTAGTAAGATAGAAAGTTAGTCGATCGGAAATGTTTACAAAATAAATTACACATGTAACAGACGTTAAATAAAATGATAATATGGAAAACAGACATACTAAAAATCTTCAAATATCCCTTAATAAATATGAACCTCGAATTGAGAGAATAAAGGATGAGAGATTTTATTTTTTTGATAATAAGAATGAGAGAATTTGATTTCTAATGAGACTCATTTCACGGCAATGGAGTTGAAAATCTAAAAAAGGCTATTAGGACGACAAAAATCATCCATACAGGATATATTTTCGTTCCACCAGCTATGGAGGGAGAATAAAGGGCGCCAATAATTGCCACCAAATAATGGGGAAGTAATAGGGACGACACATAGTCGTCCCCATAACCATATAGCATAACAGGGACGATTTCAGGAGTAATAAGGATGACATTTAGTAGTCTTTAATTCCTATAGGGACAATGATATGTCGTCCTTATTTACAAAAAAAAAAAAAAAAAATGCTATAAAATTACCCCCAATTCACATATAAACATAGGGACAAGATTCGCAATGTCGTCCCTATAGGTTTTGGAAATAGGTACGATTTGTATGTCGTCCCTGTTTACGTCGTTCCTATTGATGTTTTTTTCTTGTAGTGAAAGTTCAAACCCTTTTTCTCAAAATAATAGCTGTTTTCATTTTTATTTTTAAAATAGATAAATAATTGGATGACAGATTACACCTGGAATGACATTATTCAGAGGAAAAATCTGTTTGTACAGATTCAATGTACAGAATGATGTCCAGATAATGTGTTGGCAAACTTATGTGTTTTGATTTTGAAAATTGTGTGATAGGTACAAAATAATGGATGATTGACATGTGTTGAATTTGTAACCCAATTTGTAAAGAAATTTGTACAAACAGCATGGTTCTTATTCAGAAAGCACATGCAAGCCACATGCAATGAATAATTAAACAATTTCCACCCAGATTTCCTGCCCCACGTCTCGTGTATTTTCTTGTAACATATTAATAATAAAATTGTCCCCTTTCTAACAAAATAAAAAATACATTGAATATAAGCTCGTCACCACTCAATTATGAAAATTATAAACATACTGAACTTTTTGATGAGAAAATAACTACGACTTAACCTTTTTAAGAACGTGCTATATATACAATCTGACCCTATGAATTGTCAGACTTTCTTTGTGCCTATAACTAATTACACAAGTGAATTAATCGATCATAATTAAGTTCTTTTTCACGTAATCTGCTTTAGGCCTATTGGACTAAATCTAAATCTATGTATGTTTGTCTATCACTATCTAATGATAATGAATTTTGTAATAATGAGTTTTAGAGAATGTGTGGTTAAAAAAAACGTAAAATAAAAAATTGGGTCTATGTACAAATATTTTATTATGGGAACGTGTTGTTGAAAATGAGTTTGAGAGAAACAAAATTTTGAAATAATTAATGAAATTATTCTTTTAAATAAAATTCAACGTGGAAAAAAAAATACTGGAGTAAGTAGGTTAATGTATGGGTGTTTGTAACATGCATGAAGTTCTTTTAGAAAACTATATAAAACAAAAATACCTTAATTATATGATTCTTGATGTTTGCCTCTGATATGTGCACATGCACAATTATAAGCTTCCACATGCCTTCACTGCAAACCAATTATGGATCGCATTTACTTGTGTTATCCGTGTATTTATCATTTCATAATGTTTTTAGTTTTCTTATAACTACCAATTCAATTTGGTGGAAGTTATGGAGAATTTTGTTGCCTTTAAAAACAAGTTCTTTTCTCAGAAAAAAATAAAGAAAACAATTCCTCAAAAATTCGTTTTTTGCATATAATATTTTATATACTATTCTGGAGTAATATTGAAAGTTTTGGAAAATCACTTGTGATTACTGCACATAGTGATTCAACCGTTGTATTCTGGTAGTGATTGTTCAAAGAGGTCGCCGCAATTTACGGCGGACAATTTTACTTTAGGACATCGTGATGTCACGAGTCTCGATCGATAAATTTTTCTTTTTCAGCAATTTATTTGTTCTCAAAAACGTGCCCGCAACGAATTTTATCCAACAAATCGGAGGCTTAATTGATGGTATTTCTATGTAAGGTTAGTGGTGTTAAATGGATGGAGTCGAGATCGGTTAGTCTATCACATTTTTTTTTTTTAATTAGCCAAACATGCATGCTGTCAATAAATTTCGATAATATCTACAAGCACCTTTGAGCTTGTATGCTCTAGCACCTTTTGGACAAATTTGGAGCATGTGGAAGAATATGTAGTTAAAAAGTCTTAAAAGTGATGAATTGCATGAAAATATATGATTTTTTTAATTAGCCAAACATGCATGCTGTCAATAAATTTCGATAATATCTACAAGCACCTTTGAGCTTGTATGCTCTAGCACCTTTTGGACAAATTTGGAGCATGTGGAAGAATATGTAGTTGAAAAGTCTTAAAAGTGATGAATTGCATGAAAATATATGATTAGAAATAAATTTGAGGGAAATTTTGAAAAAGATACCAATTAACATAACCACTACAACAAAAATAGCTTACGGCAACGAGTAAAAAATGTTGCAAAAGGCTTTTTACAAAGTTCGTGTGCATGTTGCAAATCGCAGTGTTGCCGCAGATGGAAAGGATATGACAACGTTCATCGCATGTTGCAAAAGGTTGAACTGTGCGTTACGGTAGAACTTTGGCAGCGTTCACTGCGCATCGCGGTAGACATTTGACAGCGCTCATTGCACGTTGCGATTGATACTTTTGACAACGTTCAACGCGTGTTGCTGTAGACATTTAGCAACGTTCTTTGCATGTTGCAATAAATACTTTTGACAACGTTCGTTGCGTGTTGCTGTAGATACTTTTGCAACGTTCTTTGCGTGTTGTGGTAGATACTTTTGGTAACATTCATTGCGAGTTGCCGTTGATCTTTTACGATTTTTTTTTTTTTTTTTTTTGCAAATCAATATAGATAATTTCACTGATAATCAACATTTTTTTAAACATATACGTAATATGTAAAATATGAAACACGTGTTCTATAAATAAATCAATTATTCAAAATAAAGTATAAGCATTTTAAAGCAAATTGACTAAATATATTTTAATATAAAATAAAAACTAAGTTACATTGTTTTTCCAAATTGATTTACTTTGACATCACAAATATTAATTCAAGCACTAAAAAATAAAAAAATAATAAAAAAAAAAAACTTCATTCTTCATTGGTCGAAATGAATTTTATGCATCCAAAAAACATTTCAACTCAAAATGTGTCACAAAACCTGTGAATCAAATAGAGTAATGATTAAGTAATATGAACATAAAAATCAATCATATATCTACTAATCTAGATATAAATTATAATACTAAACTCTTTGTTGCTGAAACTCTGAAACTCTATAATATTGAATAGAATAATTAAAATATTTCGATACCACAACCATGTCGCATAATTTACTCTGCACAATAGAAAGCAAGAAAATAAATATATTGAATATTAAATTCATCATTTTCTATTGTGAGATTCTAAAAATAAAAAAATCAGTAAAGTCTCCCCTATAATTTATATTAAGAATTTCTATCAAAGATGTAGTGAAATCATTTACAGCTTTAACATCAGTGGTAACAAACAAATTTTTATCACCATGTCCAGAAAATTATATGCAGCCCCAACAGGATTAGCATGTGCAAAATATTTTTGAAAAATTATAAAACAACAAATTTTACTAGTTTTGCTTTTATTCAATCTTGGAAATGCAAAAATCGTAAAACAAACTTAGCTGCATAGAGTTTTGTAAAAGTTTGAAAAATGTGAACTTAGTTGCAAAGAGTTTTGTAAAATGAACCAGCTAGAGTTCGGCTTAGAACCTTGAAAAAGTTGTATGATCAATTTGTGAGGATTTTAATCAATCGTGTGGGCTTATATGTGAATTATTGTGTATTGAATAAAAGGCTATCAAATTTGGTTAAGCCCGTTTAAAGTGATCTAATAAGGATTTTATATATATCGGGCTTTAATGCATCTAATTAATGTATGAGCTTTTATGTGTAGATAGCAGACCATTACCTAATTCATGATGGGCCGAATTAGGTTAACTGACAATTCAGTATATAAAGTCGGTTATGGTCCCTGAATCGTACGTACTTTTCATTCTTTTTGACATTCCATAATCAGAGAGAAAATAAGGACTACGTATTGATTTGGAAGATCCAACCGTAAAATCGTTAATCGTGAATCATGTTTGATTAAGGTACGCTTCTGCTTCAGTTATTCATTCTTGATAATTCAGCATGATGATTTTAGATCATAGATAAATAATTGTCTGTGATATATTTTCTAACAAGTGGTATCAGAGCCAATCATCGTGTTTAATTATCAGATTTTTTTCAAGCGCATATATTTGAAACCAAATTGATATTTTATGCGTATTTTTATGCGAATAGTGGGCTGATTTCGAGAATTGATAAATATGGTTTTCGAACCTTTTCTGTGTATATGTATTGTATACTGATTTCGACAATTGAAGATATGGGTACATATTTGGAAATTTGGATTAAAGTATGGTTTCTGTAGAAATTTTCTATCGAATCTGATTTTGGGTAATGAAAATCGTTTACAGTATATATATCATCTATATAAATTCTGGAAATATGCTTTTATTTTGATTCAGTGTGAAATTTGAGTTGGGTATGTATATTGATCTTGAACTTGGATGTATGTATATGGCCGGTTGGGTTATTTTTCGGATCTGTGATAATGTATGGATTTATGTTGAATTGTTTTGGGCATTTTGTGTATGGTGGTCGGATTTGGTTGATGGTGGTATGGCGCT